>CM055127.1:487325681-487925681 GCA_029206835.1 Rana muscosa | reverse complement strand
TCTAGGGACAAAGAAGGAAAGTGAGGGAAATTCTCCTTGTGCTATAGTGTGCTTTAAAAAAACATTTTTTCTAGGGACAGAAAACTATAGGTAGGAAGAGTGTCAGTTTCTTTCACTGTGATAATCCTTGTTTCTAGGGACAGGGAAGGAAAGTGAGGGAAATTCTCCTTGTGCTATAGTGTGCTTTAAAAAAACATTTTTTCTAGGGACAGAAAACTATAGGTAGGGAGAGTGTCAGTGTCTTTTATTGTGCAAATCCTTGTTTCTAGGGACAGGAAAGGACAGTGAGGGAATTCTCCTTGTGCTATAGTGTGCTTTAAAAAAACATTTTTTCTAGGGACAGAAAACTATAGGTAGGAAGAGTGTCAGTTTCTTTCACTGTGATAATCCTTGTTTCTAGGGACAAAGAAGGAAAGTGAGAGAAATTCTCCTTGTGCTATAGTGTGCTTTAAAAAAACATTTTTTCTAGGGACAGAAAACTATAGGTAGGGAGAGTGTCAGTGTGTTTTACTGTGCAAATCCTTGTTTCTAGGGACAGGGAAGGACAGTGAGGGAATTCTCCTTGTGCTATAGTGTGCTTTAAAAAAACATTTTTTCAAGGGACAGAAAACTATAGGTAGGAAGAGTGTCAGTTTCTTTCACTGTGATAATCCTTGTTTCTAGGGACAGGGAAGGAAAGTGAGGGAAATTCTCCTTGTGCTATAGTGTGCTTTAAAAAAACATTTTTTCTAGGGACAGAAAACTATAGGTAGGGAGAGTGTCAGTGTGTTTTACTGTGCAAATCCTTGTTTCTAGGGACAGGGAAGGACAGTGAGGGAATTCTCCTTGTGCTATAGTGTGCTTTAAAAAAACATTTTTTCTAGGGACAGAAAACTATAGGAAGGAAGAGTGTCAGTTTCTTTCACTGTGATAATCCTTGTTTCTAGGGACAAAGAAGGAAAGTGAGGGAAATTCTCCTTGTGCTATAGTGTGCTTTAAAAAAACATTTTTTCTAGGGACAGAAAACTATAGGTAGGGAGAGTGTCAGTGTCTTTTATTGTGCGAATCCTTGTTTCTAGGGACAGGGAAGGACAGTGAGGGAATTCTCCTTGTGCTATAGTGTGCTTTAAAAAAACATTTTTTCTAGGGACAGAAAACTATAGGTAGGGAGAGTGTCAGTTTCTTTCACTGTGATAATCCTTGTTTCTAGGGACAGGGAAGGACAGTGAGGAAAATTCTCCTTGTGCTATAGTGTGCTTTAAAAAAACATTTTTTCTAGGGACAGAAAACTGTAGGTAGGAAGAGTGTCAGTTTCTTTCACTGTGATAATCCTTGTTTCTAGGGACAGGGAAGGACAGTGAGGGAAATTCTCCTTGTGCTATAGTGTGCTAAAGCATTCCTCATCAACCATCTTTGAAATCCTTGTTTTTTTGGACAGTCAGGGAAATTGTCGTTGTGCTATTCTGTGCAAAAGCAATCATCCTCAACCATATTTAGAAATCCTTAAGTAAAAGGGACAGAGAAGGACATCTGAAGGTAGCCCTTATTGCTTTTTTCCCATCTCCCTGCAGGCCATCCATTAGAATGTCTGGAAGGCAAACAAGGAGAGGCAGACAGTCAGGAGGCAATAAAAGAGGGAAAGCAGGCTCTGTGTCTGGGGGCAACAGTGCTGGTCGTGGACGCGGTGCATTGTCATCAGCACATGGCCATGGGACACGCTTGTCCTTCTTTTCGGCAGCTGGACATGTTGAGCCACATCATGCAGAAGACTTGGTAGAGTGGATGACCAAGCCCTCCTCCTCCTCCTCATCCTCTCTCACCCAGGCTCAGGGTACTGGAAAAGCAGCTGCCAAAGCGTCCTCTTCCCTGGTATCAATGTCAGACTCATCATCAGTCACTCCTTCCCTAGACCCACCATGTCCTCCTCCTGAGGAGTCCCCCGAACTGTTTGAGCACAGTGTTGGGTACATGCTCCAGGAGGATGCCCAGCGTTTCGAAGGGTCTGATGATGAAACCCAGCTACAGGAAGGCAGTAGCGTGAGAGCAGACAGAGGGGATGCTCAAGAAGGACACCAATCTGGCAGTCATGTTCCAGCAGCTGCAGCATACTGCCAGATTGGCTCCAGTGATGAGGAGGGAGGGGATGATGAGGTCACTGACTCCACGTGGGTGCCTAATAGGAGAGAGGAGGAGGAGGATGAGGAGGAGGCACATCTCCAACGAGGCAGGATGCCCTTGAGTGGCCAGCGTATGGGCAGCACACCGACGGAATCACACCGCAGAGCTCCGCCTGTGCAGGGCGCTGCCTCTGCCCGTCATTCAAAAAGTTCTTTGGTGTGGGCCTTTTTTGAGGCTAGTGCATCAGATCGCACAGCTGCTGTTTGCAACATATGTCTCAAGCGTATATCGCGTGGCCAAAACATCAGCCGCTCGGGTACCACATGCCTGACCAGACATATGTTGACCTGCCATGCAGCTCGTTGGCAAGCCTACCTCAAAGACCCACACCAAAGAACAAAGCGGACCTCTCCTTGCACCGCATCAGCTGGGATCTCCAACCCCACTATAACTTCAGTCCTCTCTGAAACATGCACTGAAAGGAATGAAGGTGTAGAATTAGGTGTGTCACAGCCAAGTACTTGCGGCCACTCTGCTAGCAGTACACCGACGTCCGATTCTAGCAGGCAAATTTCCCTGCCCCAGCTGCTGGACCGTCGAAAGAAGTTCACTCCCAGCCATCCACATGCCCAGCAGTTGAATGCTAGCTTGGCTAAATTGTTAGCGCTTCAACTGCTGCCTTTTCAGTTGGTAGACTCGGCCCCCTTCCGTGAGTTTGTGCAATGTGCGGTTCCTCAGTGGCAGGTCCCCAAACGCCACTTTTTCTCACGGAAGGCTATTCCGGCTCTCTACCGGCATGTGGAAGGCAATGTCTTGGCCTCGCTGGACAGGGCGGTCAGCGGTAAGGTGCATATTACCGCTGACTCATGGTTCAGCAGGCATGGACAGGGACGTTACCTTTCTTTCACGGCCCATTTGGTCACTCTTTTGGCAGCTGGGAAGGATGCAGGACAAGGTGCAGTAGTGTTGGAGGTTGTTCCACCGCCACGCCTCCAAAATGCTACTACTGGTTGTGACACACCTCTGTCCTCCACCCCCTCCTCTTCTTCTTCCTCCATGGCCTCTTCCTGTGGTTTGTCCTCTGAACCAGCGGTGCTCCGTAGCCGTTTAAGGGGCTACGCAAGTACGCAGGAAAAAAGATGCCATGCCATGCTTGCGCTGGTGTGTTTGGGGGACAGGAGCCACACTGGGGCAGAGGTCCTGTCTGCTCTGCAGGGCCAGGCCGAGAGGTGGTTGACGCCACGCCAGCTTAAGCCAGGAATGGTGGTTTGCGACAATGGCACCAACCTCCTCTCCGCCCTCCGACAGGGACAACTGACCCATGTGCCCTGTGTGGCTCACGTCCTTAACCTGGTGGTGCAGCGGTTCTTGGGCAGGTAAGCGGGCTTACAGGATGTCCTGAGGCAGGCCAGGAAAGTCTGTGTGCATTTCCGCAGATCTTATAATGCCAGTGCTCGCCTGGCTGAGCTGCAAAAGGAGTTGAACCTGCCCAAGAACCGCCTTATATGTGACATGCCCACCAGGTGGAACTCAACGTTGGCCATGCTGCAGCGGCTGCACACGCAGCAGAGGGCCATCAATGAGTACCTGTGCGACTACGGCACCAGGACAGGGTCAGGGGAGCTTGGTTTTTTTTCTCCACGCCAGTGGGGCATGATCAGGGATGCATGCACTGTCCTGGCACCATTTGAGGAGGCCACGAGGATGGTGAGCAGTGACAGTGCATGCATCAGTGACACTGTACCTCTTGTCCACCTGTTGGAGCACACGCTGCATGGAATAATGGACAGGGCACTTGAGGCAGAACAGAGGCAGGAAGAGGAGGACTTCCTTGCCTCTCAAGGCCCCCTTTACCCAGACAGTGTTCCTTCTGTCCCACCCATCGCACAGGAAGAGGAGGAGGAGGAGGAGGAGGAGGAGGAGGATTGTGTCAGCATGGAGGTGGAGGCTGGCACTCAGCATCATCAGCAGCAGTCTTTTAGGGATGATTTACAGTCCCAAGAAACCAGTGGACTTGTACGTGGCTGGGAGGAGGTGGCTGCGGATCATGTCGTCCTTAGTGACCCAGAGGACTCCGGAGCGAATGCCTCAGCAAACCTACGCTGCATGGCCTCCCTGATCCTGCAAAGTCTGCGGAAGGATCCTCGTATTCTTCGGATCAAGGAGAGGGACCATTACTGGCTGGCCACTCTCCTTGATCCACGGTACAAGGGTAAGGTTGCGGACCTTATGTTACCATCGCAGAGGGAGCAGAGGATGAGACAACTCCGGGAGGCCTTGCAGAAAGGTCTGTGCAACGCGTTCCCAGAGACTGGGAGGTTACAAACTCCTGGTCCAGGACAACGAGTTGCTGAGGCTTCGGCCAGTCAAAGAAGGAGCGGTGGGGAAGGTGGCCGTCTGACCGATGCGTTCAGACAATTCTTTAGTCCGCAGCCCCAAAGTATGATCGGTTCCAGCAACCATCGCCAGCGTCTGATAAACATGGTGCAGGAATATCTAGGGGCAAGGTCAGACTTGGACACCTTCCCCACCGAAAATCCTCTGGCTTACTGGGTCTTGAGGATGGATCACTGGCCAGAGCTTGCACAGTATGCAATTGAGCTACTGGCCTGTCCTGCATCCAGCGTTCTTTCGGAACGCACATTCAGTGCTGCTGGAGGATTTGTCACGGATCACAGGGTGCGCCTGTCCACCGACTCGGTTGATCGACTGACTTTCATCAAGATGAACCAGTCTTGGATCACCACCAGCTACCACACACCTGATGCTGATATAACAGACTAATTGATTTTAACATGTCACATCCCTTCAAGACTGATGCTGATGCTGAGTGCCTGTGCTGTTATGTTGACTGGCTATCCTCCTCCTCCGAGTCCTCAATGATACGATTGATGATGATAGCTTGGAAGATCATTTTTGTTTATGGGTGCCGCCACCAGTGGCTAAGGCCCAATTTTTCAGCCCCTGTTTTACAGGGGCGTGTAATTACAATATTTTTAGCAATAATTTGCCATAGGGCTCATTGCTGTGCTCCAAGTACAGTATCTGTGAGGGGTTGGAGTGTTGTGGCACCAGTGCCTAAGGCCCAATTTTTCAGCCCCTGTTTAACAGGGGCGTGTCATTACAATTTTTGAAGCAATACTTTGCAACAGGGCTCATTGCTGTGCTCCAAGTACAGTATCTGTGAGGGGTTGTAGTGTTGTGCCACCAGTGCCTAAGGCCCAATTTTTCAGCCCCTGTTCAACAGGGGCATGCAATTACAATTCTTGATCTAATAATTCACAGCAGGGCCCATTGCTGCACCCACCAAGAGTAACTCTGAGGGCTTACAGTGTTGTGGCAACGCCACCACCACCACCACGAAAGGCCCAATTTTTCAGCCCCTGTTCAAAAGGGGCATGTAATTACAATTCTTGATCTAATAATTCACAGCAGGGCCCATTGCTGCACCCACCAAGAGTAACTCTGAGGGCTTACAGTGTTGTGGCAACGCCACCACCACCACCACCACGAAAGGCCCAATTTTTCAGCCCCTGTTCAAAAGGGGCATGTAATTACAATTCTTGATCTAATAATTCACAGCAGGGCCCATTGCTGCACCCACCAAGAGTAACTGTCAGGGCTTACAGTGTTGTGGCACCAGCACCACCATCAAAGGCCCAATTTTTACTACCACTGTTCAACAATTATATGTAATTAAAATTCCTGATATAATAGTTGACAGCAGGGCGTTCCAGCACCAACCAAGAGTAACTGTGAGTGCTTACAGTGTTGTGCCAACACCAACAACTAAGGGGCCTATTTCTGAAGAGTATATACGGCAGGTCCCTACTTTCAAACATCCAACTTACAAACGACTCCTACTTGCAAACGCAAGAAGACAACAGGAAGTGAGAGGAAATCTACCACTAGGAAGGAAAATTCTCTCCTGTAAGAATAAATATGGGAGAAAGGTGTCTCCTCTGTACTGATGCTTTATCAGCAATCCTTGTTTCAAGAAAAACACCACATTTCAAAAACAGTTGTCATTGGGACGGAAAGTGAGGTAAAATGTTCTGAACAGGGGCACAGACAGCAAAACAAATGTTACAGGGGTGATAACCCTTACCTATGTTTTCCAAAAAGTTTAAAAATAGATTTTTGGGCTGGAGCTACACTTCAACAATGTACCTGTTCAAAATTACAAACAGATTCTACATAAGAACAAACCTACAGTCCCTGTCTTGTATGCACCGCCTGTATACGGCTGTTCAGAGTATATAGGGCCTTTTTTATTTTATGTGCGGGGTTCCCCTTAATATCCATACAAGACCCAAAGGGGCTGGTAATGGGCTGGGGTGGGGGGGGGGGGTCATGGGGTAGTTATGCCATTTTTCTTAAAGATTTTCATCCATATTACCGGGACCAGACATTACATTAAAGCCGCAAGCAGTTTTAAATGGCTTTTTTTTCCTTTAGAAGTGTCATTTTGTGCAGGGACAGTTCTAAACACGGGAAACACGTGGCACTTCACAGGCATACTTTAGACACCCCCCAGGTACGATATTTAAAGGAATATTTGACTTTTTTTTTTTTCACTTTATGCATCATTAACCACTTCAATACCATGCACTTATGCACCTTCCCGCCCAGACCAATTTTCAGCTTTCAGTACTCTCACACTTTGAATGACAATTACTTAGTCATGCTACACTGTATCCAAACAAAATTTTTATCATTTTCTTCTCACAAATAGAGCTTTCTTTTGGTGGTATTTAATCGCCACTGGGTTTTTTATTTTTTGCGATATAAGCAAAAAAACAGCATTTTTTTTTTTAAAAAAAACACTTTTTTTTAGTTTCTATTGTAAAATTTTGCAAATAAGTAATTTTTCTTCATAAATTTGTGCCAAAATGTATACTGCTACATATCTTTGGTAAAATGAACCCAAATTAGTGTATATTATTTGGTCTTTGTGAAAGTTATAGAGTCTACAAACTATGGTGGCAATCACTGAAAATTTATCACATCTGATCACGCCTGATGTACTGAAGGGATATCTCATTTCTTGAGACACTAACAAGCGAGGAAAGTACAAATACCCCAAAATTACCCCTTTTTGGAAAGTAGACAGTCCAAGGTATTTACTAAGAGGCGTGGTGAGTTTTTTGAAGTTGTATTTTTTTCCACAATTCTTGGGAAAATTAAATTTTTTTTTTTTTACACAAACTGGTCATATTAACAGTTTCTTGTTCATACATCACGGGACACAGAGCAGCATAGTCATTACTATGTGGGTTATATAGAATTACCTTCAGGTGCTGGCACTGGCAACTTCCAAAACAGGAAGTACCCTCCCCTATATAAGCCCCTCCCATCCGGGAGTACCTCAGTTTTTTGCCAGTGTCTAAGGTGTTGGCCAAGGTTAACATGTATTCATCTGGGCTTGTGTACAGGTTCTCTGGGCCTTAGCAAGCTATTCCGGATCCGACCAAAAAAGCTTCATAGCTAAACGGTCGGTACCCGGGCCTTGCAGAGAAGAGCAGGGTTTTGCCTGTAATGCCTCTCTTAGGAGAGCTGGACCCTGGGATCCAGAGCTCTGGTCATACCCAAAACCAAGAGGCTATCTGTGCAGGGTGCTATACAGGTCCAGGGGAGTGGAATCCTTGGGAACCCGGTCCCTGAAGGTCTAGTACAATGCCTGCCGTGAGAGGTGAAGTTTGGGCTTCTGTGGACCAAACAAAGTCCTGCGGCGGGGAAAAGGTAAGTGGGGGCCCCTCAGGAACTTGGTTCTATTGAGGGGACCCCCAAGCCTAATATGTCTTTCTGCCTGTTACCTAAAGGGTATTCCCGCTAATAGCTGTATATGCCTAAGAAATCCTAGAAATGTTTTTTCATAAGGGAAGTTTTAAAAAAACTGTAAACCTGGAAATGTTTTTTCATAAAGGAGGTTTAAAAAAAAAAAAAAAAAAAAAAAAGACAAAGGTGCGGTACCTGTGTTTGTCCACTAGAGGCCGCTGTGGAACGTCTTTTTTTCTTGGGACTATTCCTTCCATGGTGAAAGTCCAGGCAGATGAGTGAGCTCTCTATCAGGGAAGCTGCATTCCTCTGTCATGCTGCCAAGTAGTTTCCTTCCATCCCCGAGTCCTGGTGAAACAGGGACCCTGGCTCCTCTCCCTACATGGCGCCAAGAGCGCACACGTGCGTGAACGCGCGCGCGCACACATGCTTTCCTTTTATAAGGTTTAGCTTCAAAAAAGGGGGCGGAGCCTGGCGGATGACGCGCTCTGTGCGCCCAGCGCTTCTGCGCATGTGCGGGCGTCCCAGCAAGATAAAAGGACTCAGTCCACGCTGCTTGCTATGGACACAGAGCATGAAAAGGAGCTGGTAGCATGGTATAGGGGCTTACAGCGGGCGGTTGATACAGGCATCCCCAGAAAGACGCATTAGTAGACACCCACTGATGTACATAGCAGCAAATTGCATTAGACTATTTCAGTAAGGGGTGTATTGCGGCTGGAATACCTCAGCTTTGAACTAAGGAATATGCCGCCTAAAAAACTCCGAGATATACCTTTCAGGAAGTGTAGGGGGTCTCCATCGGGCTCTGAGGATCTGGAGCAGTCATCTGCACCCTCCTCCCCTGAGAAATCAGAGGTTAATACCCATAAGGAACCCCCGGGAGTGCCAGGTACTGCGGCTGTCCTCAGTCCACCTGCTCCTGCATATATAACAGAGGAGGTTTTTTCCTCAACTCTGGAGGGATTGGAGCAGAGATTGGCTGCATTGATCGCTTCTTCTCTACAGGAAAGAAAGCGCGCCAGATCTCCATCACCTCCATTAGAGTGCCTGTTGGCAGAGCAACAGTCCCAGGAAGGGACCGACCTACCTGAAGGGGATCAGGAGGAGGTTAGCTCTGTTTTTGAGGAATCGACAGTAGATGAACCATTTTCAGCATCACAGACTGAAAGATTGTGGGTCCAGACCCTAACTGACATGGTTCGATCTGCATTTAAAATGCCTCTTGTTGAACCATCAACTACTGCTGTCTCCTCATTGGGGTCGCTAAAAGCTCCCCAGGTTAATTGCTCCTTTCCAATACATCCATTATTGGAAGGACTTATATACCAGGACTGGGAACATCCTGATAAACTATTTGTTCCGCCTAAAAGGTTTCCGGTGATCTATCCCATGGAGGAAAAGTTCACCCAGAGATGGAATGTTCCTACGGTGGATGCAGCCATCTCTTCTGTGAACAAATCACTGACATGTCCAGTAGATAATGTTCAAATGTTCAAAGATCCAGTGGATAAAAAATTGGAATCTTTATTAAAATCTGCTTTTTCCACAGCAGGGGCTGTTACACAGCCAGCAGTGGCAGCTATTGGGGTCTGCCAAGCTTTAAAGGATCAAATGAAAATGGTCCTGAGGGATTTGCCAGACCAGCAGGCCCAGGCTCTGGCTGATCTGCCTAGAGCATTATGCTTTGCGGTTGACGCCATCAAGGATTCTATCCATCAGGCCTCCCGCCTCACGCTGTCTTTGGTACATATGCGTAGGCTTCTGTGGCTCAAAAACTGGTCTGCTAAAGCTCCCTGTAAGAAGCTCTTAGTTAGCTTCCCATTTCATGGGGAACGCCTTTTTGGCGAAGACCTGGATAAGTATATCCAGAAGATTTCCAGTGGTAAAAGTACTCTCTTACCGAGTAAAAAGAGGTCTAGGGGTCCATCTTTTAAGAGGACTACCTCTCCTATCCCTGCGACGTCTGCTACTAAGCAGTTCCGACGGCCTCCTCGGTCAAACTCAGGAGGTAAAAATCAGGGACAGCCACAGGGTAATAAAAAGCCCTGGATCCGAAGAGGTACTAAACCAGCCTCCAAGTCAAGCCCATGAAGGGCTGCCCCCACTCAAACGGGTGGGGGGAAGACTTCAGTTGTTCGCAGAGACCTGGCGGGAGACGATCAAAGACAGATGGGTGCTCTCCGCAGTAACTCTGGGATACAAGTTGGAGTTAAAAGAGTCTCCTCCGTCCCATTTTATGTGGTCAGGCATGCCAAGAGACCCTCTGAAAAGAGGGTCTCTCCTATTGGCGTTAGAACAACTATTGCTCCAAGGAGTAATTATGGAGGTTCCTATGGAAGAGTGGGGATTGGGTTTCTACTCAAACCTTTTCACAGTCCCGAAGCCAAACGGGGACATAAGACCCATATTGGACCTAAAGAGTCTAAACAAATTTCTAAACGTCCGGTCTTTCCGGATGGAGTCGATCCGATCGGTCACCGCTGCCCTACAAGGGGAGGAATGGTTAGCCTCGATCGACATCAAAGATGCTTACTTGCATGTTCCCATCTTTCCAGGTCATCAAAAATTTCTACGCTTTGCAGTAGAAGGGCGCCATTTTCAGTTCAGAGCCTTACCATTCGGTCTGGCCACAGCACCACGAGTGTTCACAAAAATTCTGGCCCCACTCTTGGCCGATCTAAGAACACGGGGTGTAACGATAATGGCATACCTAGACAACCTGTTGTTGATGGACCACTCAGTTGCCAAGCTAGAAGTGGTAATTGTCGATACAATCAAGTATCTAGAGTCTCACGGTTGGGTCATCAACCTGGACAAGTCAGCCCTACAGCCAGTGAAAAACCTGGTATATCTAGGGCTACGGCTGGATTCAGACCAGAGGAAGATTTTCTTACCTCTAGACAAGGTATCCTCTTTGAGGGCCTTGGTCCGTCTGCTTTGTGCAAAAAGACAGCCGTCCATACGCCTGTGCATGAGGCTGCTAGGAAAGATGGTAGCATCATTCGAAGCTGTACCATACGCCGAATTCCACTCAAGGAATTTACAAAGGGCCATATTGTCAGCCTGGAACGGAAAAGTTCAGGCTCTAGACTTCCCGATGGCTTTGTCCCCTTCCGTTCGGAAGAGTCTCTGCTGGTGGTTGATCCCCCAGAATCTCCAGAAGGGAAAACCCTTCAGCCCGATATCTTGGAAGGTGGTCACTACAGATGCCAGCCTTATAGGCTGGGGGGCAGTACTGGAGCAATGGTCTCTCCAGGGCAGATGGTCAAATGTAGTAAAAACCCTGCCCATCAATCTCTTAGAGATACGAGCAGCCCGGTACGCCCTAGTAGCCTGGACATCCAGACTCCAAGGGTCCCCTGTCAGAATTCAATCAGACAATGCCACAGCAGTGGCATATATCAATCATCAGGGAGGCACCAGGAGTCGTGCAGCCCAGAGGGAAGTAAGTCACATCCTGGAATGGGCAGAAAAGCATGTCCCATGTATATCAGCTGTCTTCATTCCAGGGGTGGAGAATTGGAAGGCGGACTTTCTGAGTCGCCAACAGTTATGCCCAGGGGAATGGTCCCTTCATCCCGAGGTCTTCCGAGCAATATGTCAGCGGTGGGGAACACCGGATGTAGATCTGCTAGCATCCAGATTCAACGCAAAGGTGGACAGATTTGTCTCCCGGACAAGGGATCCCCTCGCTTGCGGCTCGGATGCTCTGGTGTTCCCTTGGGATCAGTTCAGACTGATATATGCATTCCCTCCGCTACAATTGTTGCCTCGACTCCTTCGCAGAGTCAGGTTGGAGAAGAAGCCGGTGATCCTGGTGGCTCCAGCGTGGCCCCGAAGGGCCTGGTACGCGGAGATCATCAAAATGTCTGTGGGGAGTCCTTGGACCCTTCCACGTCGTCCGGACCTGCTTTCGCAAGGACCGATATACCACCCTTCCTTACTAACTCTAAGTTTAACGGCCTGGCTATTGAATCCCACATCCTAAAGAAGAGAGGTCTCTCTAACTCTGTGGTATCAACTATAATCAATGCCAGGAAGCCTGTATCCAGGCAGATCTACTATAGAGTTTGGAAGGCGTACATCACTTGGTGCGAGGCCAGAAAATGGCATCCACGTAAGTACGTTATAGGCAGAATTCTGGACTTCCTGCAGTGGGCTGTAGACAGGAAGTTTGCCTTAAGTACTATCAAGGGCCAGGTTTCGGCCTTGTCAATACTATTTCAAAGGCCCCTGGCTATGCATTCACTTGTCAAATCCTTTATGCAAGGTGTGACTCGTATTATTCCACCGATTAAGGCTCCCATATGCCCATGGGATCTAAATTTGGTTCTGTCGGTTCTGCAGAAGCAACCATTTGAACCTTTGCGGCACATTTCCTTGGTTCTACTCACCAGGAAATTGATATTTTTAGTAGCCATATGCTCGGCTAGAAGAGTGTCGGAATTAGCCGCCATGTCCTGTAAAGAGCCATATCTGGTTATCCATAAGGACAGAGTAGTATTACGTCCTCACCCAGCCTTTCTTCCTAAGGTGGTATCGAGGTTTCACTTGAACCAGGATGTGGTTCTTCCTTCTTTTTTCCCCAAACCAAGCTCGGTAGAGGAAAAGTTATTGCATTCTTTGGATGTAGTAAGAGCAGTTAAAGCTTATCTAAAAGCCACTGCTCAGATTCGTAGAACGGATTCTTTGTTTGTTCTGCCGGAAGGCCCCAGAAAGGGTCAGGCAGCATCAAAATCTACTTTAGCCAAGTGGATTCGACAGGTCATAATACAAGCCTATGGCTTGAGAAGTAGACCGCCTCCGTTCAAAGTTAGGGCGCACTCCACGAGAGCAGTTGGAACTTCATGGGCAGTGCATCACCAGGCCTCCCTGGCGCAAATTTGTAAGGCCGCAACATGGTCTTCAGTACACACGTTTACTAGGTTCTACCAGGTAGACGTTAGAAGTCAGGAGGATGTCGCCTTTGGGCGCAGTGTGTTGCAGGCCGCAAAAGATCCTCATGCCTGATGGCGCCCAGCTTATGTATGGTGTATCCCCCCCCTCATGTGGCATTGCTTTGGGACGTCCCACATAGTAATGACTATGCTGCTCTGTGTCCCGTGATGTATGAACAAGAAAGTAGGATTTTTAAAACAGCTTACCTGTAAAATCCTTTTCTTGGAGTACATCACGGGACACAGAGCTCCCACCCCTCTTTTGGGGACACGTATTGCTTTGCTACAAAACTGAGGTACTCCCGGATGGGAGGGGCTTATATAGGGGAGGGTACTTCCTGTTTTGGAAGTTGCCAGTGCCAGCACCTGAAGGTAATTCTATATAACCCACATAGTAATGACTATGCTGCTCTGTGTCCCGTGATGTATGAACAAGAAAAGGATTTTACAGGTAAGCTGTTTTAAAAATCCTACTTTTTTTCTCTCACACAGCATATGCATAATTGCAACTACACCCCAAAATACATTCTGCTACTCCTCCTGAGTGTAGCGATACCATGTGTGAGACTTTTACACAGCCTGGCCACATACAGAGGCCCAACATTGAAGTAGCACTTTCAGGCGTTCTACAAGCATAAATCGCACATATCCTTTCTCAACCACCTATTACACTTTTGAAGGCCCTGGAGCACCAGGACAATGGAATTTTCCACAAAATGACCCCATTTTGGAAAGCACACACCCCAACGTATAATCTATGAAGCATTATGAGTCTTTTGAACGGTTCATTTTTTTCCAGAAGGTTTTGGAAAATGTGGAGAAAAAATGAAAATGCATTTTTTTTACACAAAGTTGTCCATTTATAAGATATTTCTAACGCATAGCATATACATAGCAAAAATGACACCCCAAAATGCATTCTGCTACTCCTCCTGAGTGTAGCGATACCACATGTGTGAGACTTTTACACAGCCTGGCCATATACAGAGGCCCAACATTGAAGTAGCACTTTCAGGCGTTCTACAAGCATAAATCGCACATATCCTTTCTCAACCACCTATTACACTTTTGAAGGCCCTGGAGCACCAGGACAATGGAATTTTCCACAAAATGACCCCATTTTGGAAAGCACACACCCCAACGTATAATCTATGAAGCATTATGAGTCTTTTGAACGGTTCATTTTTTTCCAGAAGGTTTTGGAAAATGTGGAGAAAAAATGAAAATGCATTTTTTTTACACAAAGTTGTCCATTTATAAGATATTTCTAACGCATAGCATATACATAGCAAAAATAACACCCCAAAATGCATTCTGCTACTCCTCCTGAGTATAGCGATACCACATGTGTGAGACTTTTACACAGCCTGGCCATATACAGAGGCCCAACATTGAAGTAGCACTTTCAGGCGTTCTACAAGCATAAATCGCACATATCCTTTCTCAACCACCTATTACAATTTTGAAGGCCCTGGAGCACCAGGACAATAGAATTTTCCACAAAATGACCCCATTTTTGAAAGCACACACCCCAACGTATAATCTATGAGGCATTATGAGTCTTTTGAACGGTTCATTTTTTTCCAGAAGGTTTTGGAAAATGTGGAGAGAAAATTAAAATGCATTTTTTTTACACAAAGTTGTCAATTTATAAGATATTTCTAACACATAATATGTACATAGCAAAAATTACACCCCAAAATGCATTCTGCTACTCCTCCTGAGTATGGCGATACCACATGTTTGAGACTTTTACACAGCCTGGCCACATACAGAGGCCCAACATCCAAGTAGCACCTCCAGGCATTCTAGCAGCATTAATTGCACATATCATTTTCTGACTACCGATCACATTTTTGAAGGCCCTTCATATATCTAACACATAGCAGGTACATACCAAATAACAAAAGATTACCTGTGGTTTTAGAAGTGCAGTGGTCCACAGAGGAGAGCATCGGTCCAGGCAGCAGGCAGGGATGAGGTCAGCGACAGCAAAAGCAATCATCCAGGCAGCAGGCAGGAATACTGTCCATAGTTCGCACAGGCAGAGATACTGTCAGCACAGCCAGAGCACAGCCAAAGCACAGGTCCAGGTAGCAGGCAGAGGTGTCCCGGCAGAAATGCTGTCCAAAGTCAGTAGAGGCAGCAGGCAGATATATGGTCAACACAGCCAAAGTATTGGTCCAAGCAGCAGGAAGAAACATGGTCCATAATGTCATGGGTCATTACAGGCAGTAATATGGTCAGCACAGCCAAATTATTGGTCCAGGCAGCAGGAAGGACCATCAAGCTTAAGGCCAGGGGGACAGGGGTAGAGGCTTCTCCCACCCAAATCGCTTTGAAGCCTCCGGGCAACCAGACCCTGTTCTTGGAGCACAGAAAACGAAAAACTGGTTTTCTCTACTCAGAACGCTATTCTGAAGCCGCTCACATATGTGAGACCCCTGTGTACTAAAAGTAGATGGCCAAAAGATCAGTCCAAGTGGCAGGCAAAAACATGGTCGATTAACAGGCCAAGGTCGGTACACGTGGAAGTCAGAAACGTGGTTTAAATCGGCAGGCAGAGGCATCGTCGGTAAACAGGCCAGGGTCAGTTAATTAACATGGAAGGTAGTTAGTAACATGGTAGCAGGCAAATAGGGAAGTGGCAGTCTGTTAATAATAAGGGGAACTAATGGATGTATGATAATTTTTGAAGCAATTTCCGATGCACAGGCCAGGTTGGGAGGGACAATCGGGACAATAATAGCTGGTGTCTCTTCTTACTCCTCCTCTGCTGCATACACGGCATTTCTTTTGGCGTCTTCTTCCAGATTCTGTGGGGGGGATGCTAAAGGGATAGTGTCGCTCGTGAAGCCGACTCACACTATCAGAGCGAATGCTTCCTGGGGCGGGATCTTGTTGGTAAATGAGGGCATCGATGATATCTTCGATATATTGGAGGTAGTGGAGTCGGTGATTTTGAGTTGCTTTTTGGTAGCAGACAAACGAATTAAAAAGGGCCATGTGAAACGCAACTTTTTTGTGCCAATAATGGGACTTTCTGGTTGATAAGTAGGGCTGTAGCATCTGGTCGTTTAAATCCACCCCCCCCATGTACAAATTGTAGTCGTGGACACATTCAGGCTTTACAATGGAGCCGCGTCTTCTTGGGATCTCCACCATGGTGTCATTGTGGATCGTAGAGAGGATGTGGACATCTTTCTTGTCCCTCCACTTCATGGCCAACACCTCCTCGTTCCTCATGGATGCCGATTCTCCAGGTCGCAATTTTTTTGTCAATACATTTTGTGGGAATCCCTTCCGTTTTTTTTTTAAGGTACCGCAGGCCGGGGTTTGTTTACTGTAAAGGTGGCGAAAAAGGGGCAGGCTGGTATAATAATTATCAACATATAAATGGTAACCTTTTCCGAACAGGGGGTATGCCAACTCCCAGACAATTTTCCCACTGGTACCAATATATGTGGGGCAATCACGGGGCTGGAGCTGGGAGTCTTTGCCTTCATAGATCCTGAATTTGCAGACGTATCCAGTGGCTCGATCACATAATTTATTTAATTTTAACCCATACCTGGCTCTCTTGCTTGGTATGTACTGCTTGAACTGCAGTCGGCTGGTGAAATGTACGAGGGACTCGTCCACACAAATTTTTTGGTCTGGGATGAAAACTTCTTCAAATCGCTGGGGAAAGGCATTGATTAGGGGGCGTATCTTGTACAATTTGTCGTAGTTGGGATGATCTCGGGGAGGGCACTGTGAATTGTCATTGAAGTGGAGAAAGCGCATAATCATGTCGTATCTTTTCCTGGACATGACAGCGGAATATATGGGCATGTGTTGGATGGGGCGTTTGGACCAATATGAATGGACTTCGTTCTTTTTTGTAAGCCCCATATTGAACATAAGGCCCAAAAATAATTTAAATTCCTCCAATGTTAGACGCCGCCACTGGAACATGCGGGCGTAGGAAGAATCGGGGTTGGCAGCAATAAATTGGGATGCATACAGATTCGTTTGATCCACTATATTCTGCAGCAAATCTTGTGGGAAAAATAAACAAAAATAATCAAATTTAGAAAAATTTGTAGTGTCGGGCTGCACACCTGGCTGTGCGGTGAAACCCCCTTTCACCGCACAGCCAGGTGTGCAGCCCGACACTACAAATTTTTCTAAATTTGATTTAGAAATCATGCCAACTCAGGATGATAGCGGATCCTGAGTTGGCAGGCAACCATAAGGGGTTTGCCAGGGCATCGGGAAGGTAGGATTGGGGCTGGATTCTTCGGGTTGGGCGTGCATTTCCATTGCTTGTACTGGGCTCCTCTTCCTGGGGTATGGCGCTGCTGGTGGTGGGCAGTTCTCCTGATCTTGGTGCTGATCTTGGTGCTGATCTTGGTGCCGATCGCATTCTTTTGGGAGGGACGGTTTCCTCCGGGGACTCGGACTCTGAGCCACTATCCTCCACTGGCTCGTATTCCGAACCAGAATCGGATAATGGGAGCTCCCCGCTGCTCTCATCATCCGACATGGCAAGAATGGCATATGCCTCCTCAGGTGTGTAAACCCTTTGGGACATTATGGCAGTGCTTATTGGTGGGCCTGTGTAATGGTACTGCTGGTGGTAGTGGTGGCGGTCTGTGTGGTAGTACCGATGGAGGTATTAGTGGTGGGCCTGTGTGGTGGTACCGATGGCGGTATGGGTGTTGGTGGTACCAATGGCGGTACAGGTGGTGGTGGTACCGATGGCGGTACGGGTGGTGGTGGTGGCGGCGGTACCGATGGCGGTACAGGTGGCGGTACGGGTGGTGGTGGTAGCGATGGCGGTATGGGTGGTGGTGGTACCGATGGCGGTACAGGTGGTGGTGGTACGGGTGGTGATGGTACCGATGGCGGTACAGGTGGTGGTACAGGTGGTGGTGGCACTACCGACGGTGGTACGGGTGGTGGTACTGGTGGTGGTACCGATGGCGGCACTAGTGGTGATACTGGTAGCGGGCCTGTGTGGCAGTATAGATGCTGGGCCTGGTGGCGGTACTGGTGGTGGTACTGGTACCGATGGCGGTACTGGTAGCCTGTGTGGCGGTGCCAATGGCGGTACCGATGGAGGTGGGCCTGTGACAGATGATTGACAGATGGGCTGATTGATTGACAGATGGGCTGATTGATTGATTGACAGATGGGTTGATTGATTGACAGATGGGGTGATTGATTGACAGGTGGGGTGATTGATTGACAGATGGGCTGATTGATTGACAGATGGGCTGATTGACAGATGGGCTGATGGGCTGGGCTGATTGATGTGCTGGGCTGTGTGACAGGTCCTCTTTATGGGGGGGGGCGTGTTGTGCACTGTAAATTTATGTAGACAAACTACACTGAGCTAACTTACTGATCTCTTCTCTCTCCTCACAGATCGGTGTGTGAGGAGAGAGCAGGGATCAGGTAGTAACTCCTGTGGAGTTTGTTTACATTTGTGACCGGCTGTGATTGGACACAGCCGGTCACGTGGTAAACAGCCAATTCATTGGCTGTTTACTCTGATCGGGGACGCGCTGTGTCCAAGGGACACTCGCCTTCCCCGATCCCCGCTCTGCAAGCCTGTGGCGGCGCGCACGGAGCGCGCCGCCGTGTTTGTTTTGACAGGTGATCGGCTGTGACTTTGACACAGCCGATCACATGGTAAACAGCCAATGAAATTGGCTGTTTACCGTGATCGGGGAAGCGCTGTGTCCGAGGGACACATGCCGTCCCCGATCACCGCGCTGCGCGCCCCCGCGGGCGCGCGCAAGGCAATATCCTGCAGGACGTCATATGACGTCCAGTATCGATATTGCAACCACTTCCCGGACGTCAATTCGCTATTGACTGGGCGGGAAGTGGTTAAAATGACTGCTCCCGAAAAACGACCGTTTTTAAAACTTCTTTTTGCATTGATACATGTCCCCTGGTGCACAACCCGGGTTCCCAAACCCTTTTTAGGACAATAACATGCATAATAGTTGTTATAATTAGCACTTTAGAATTCGAACGTTCGCATCCATTGTATTTAATAGGGTTCTAATGTTCGTACGAACTTTCGGTCCGTTCGCGGGTTCTGGTGCGAACCGAACCCGGGGGTGTTCGGCTCATCACTACTCCTGACCTCTGAGAAGCCAGCACCTTAGAGCGTTCAGTCCTGTAGGTGCCTCTCAAGCTCCCAATTTTAGTGTCCACTTGTTTTGCTGTGGCTGTGGGCACCTTGGTCTGCACAAATGGGAGCAGCTTCTCCAGCGCTGCTTTTCTCACCCCTCTTTTTTTGTGGATGGGATTTTTCGTCTCCCACAGAGCCTGCAGCTCCCTTACCCGGTCAATAAATTCCGCCAGGAACTCTTTGTCGCTAATAAAGACATTCATATTGTATATGCAAGTTAAATAAATAATATATAACTAATGTGAGGCAAACAGTCTAACCTCCTTAACATCGTAGTCACCATATATATCCTACAACATTCTCAAGACAGTATAGGCCAACAATTTGTCCAAGTCACACAATCACATACCTTTGTTCGCACGTCCGTCACTTGAACTCCTCTCTCCGCACACCGAACGTACTATAGTCACATGTGTGTTTGCTATATACACACCACGCATGCGTCAAACTACGTACACGTCGCTCCGCACACGTCGCCCGCCCATGACGTTCTAACTAATATCTTTTCCCAGCCCCTTCTCTTTCGGTGCGCAGACAGATATGGCGGAGTTACAGCAGGTGTCTGATAATTCCGCAACTAACGAGGAGGAGACAAGCCCGGAGACCGAGGAAACGTCACGATCAAGGAGGAGATTCAAGGCATCGAATATGTCTTTTGCCGAGATGGCGGAGATGGTGGACATCTTGCTCAAGTCGGATTATGACGCAAAGCATGGGCCGTATAGCAAACCAAATAGAAGGAAGGCCAAAATCCTCACTAAAGTCGTGAAGAGTCTGAAGACGAATTTCGGGGTGAAACGCTCAAATGAGCAGCTCAGAAATAGGTGGTCAGACCTCAAACTGAGGGAGCCAGACCAGTTGAGGAGCATAAAGAGAATGCTCGCAAAAAGTAAGTAAAATGTACACTTTTATGCTATTAATCCTTTTCTAAACTGACATGTTGCTGGTTTAGTTTTTTTTTCTTATTGGACTCCCTTCCAAAATTTTATATTTTGAACTTGGTTGGGCACAGTAATCGTTCGTTACGTTACAGACACTTCGTTCGGCCACTATCCGCTGTTTTGGCTTATTTTACAGCCACAAAAGTAATTAGACATCTGCCATTTTTTGTGAAATTTGGGGCACAAATTTTAGGCTAGATGATGTGTTTGTAAAGAGAATGAAATGCAAACTGTAAACTGTGTAAAGGAGACGACACTCAGCAGCTGCTTCCACATCTGTACTTTGGAGCACTATAGTGTGGGCCACCAGACCCGCTTTTTTTGGGTGTCCCACACAGGTGCATCAGAGAATTTTTGTGTTGCCTACATGTCTAAAAAATGACAGACAAAAGGTGAATACTAAACATATTCTTGGTCAGAAATAATGCATTCATCTTTAACTTCCGCCCAAACACACACTTGTACCCCACTTCCAAGCAATTTAGCCTGTTTTTGTGTTTTACGTAGAGAATTTCTGTGTGATAACTCTACCTTTTTTTTGATTCTCATAGGGGAGAGAAGACTGGGAGGAGGACACTCCAGGGAGCACAAGGACCCCACAGCTTCACAACAACCCCAAACTCCCAAAGACCCACAAACGAAGGATGTAGAGGAAGTTAAGGTGGAGGAAGGAGAAGTGCAGGAAGGAGAAGTGGATGACGTGGTGGAACTGGTCACCACAACAGGTCAGTATCTGTCACCACAGCTTCAGGTAAGAGATGTAGGCCTGCAGAGTTATAATACCTTTTTATTTTGTTTTTAGGGGATGTGAATGTTGGGGTGAAGGATAGTACAGGTTTCTCTGCTGACAGTGCCCTCCGCCTCATCCAGCAAGTGATGGAATGTAGCACGGAACTGGACAAAATTAAAGAAAGAATACATGTGATGGATCAAACATTTAAAGACATTCGCAATGTTTTGGGGAGAATCCAATAAGGCATCCCAACCCCCTTTTTTTCATGTTTCTTCTTCAACTTTTAGAAAACTTTTTGACAATCAAACCAGCCAAAAATCGAATCTGCACACAGTGTGTCAACATGTGCTATCTGCCATCAGGGGATATCCATGTACGTCTTTTGGGGGTGCAACCCCTTCCTCGTATCTAAAGTAGGTGAACTGAGGAAGGGGTTGCACCCCCTAAACACGTCTATTGATCACCCCTGATGGCAGATAGCACATGTTGACAATAGGGATCAGGAGTCTAAAATCCCTATAGGAAAATAATCCCAATTGTGTGCATATTCAAGAAAACAATTGCCGGTTTGTGGCCAGGCAAACAAAAAATGTAAATTAAAAAAAAAAAAAAGGGTGTGAATTTGCACATAGTAAAATATTTGAACACAAACAACGTGTAGCTTCTTTTTCTAATATGCTCTAACCTTATTTGGTGCATTTTTAAAGGTTACATAGTGAAATGGTTATTTACTAAAGGAAAATACACTTGGCACTACAAATGCACTAAGACAAACTAGGAGACAGGAAACCAACAAAAGTTAGACGTTTAAACAAGATTTTTATTTGGATCGTTAGACAGGAATCTTTAGACATAGCCTGGCATAGGAATTGCCCCCCTACCCGTGAAATAGTCCATGTATTTGTCCCGAACCTCACGGGCATTTTGGGGGGGCAAGCCAGCACGGGCAGATTCCAGGCCCGGCAGGGGATTATCAGGGGAAAGTCCAGCCTCAGGCAAAACTGAGGCCATATAGGAATTAGATTTGCGGCAAAGAAAATTGTGTAGCACACAGCAGCATAACACTACATAGTTTATTTTGTAGTCTGCCAAGTGTATTGAAGTCCTAAAAAGGCGGAACCGGCTGGCCATTATGCCAAAGGCATTTTCAACGACTCTTCGGCCCCTGGCCTGCCGGTAATTGAACACACTCTTCTCTGGGGTCAGGGTCCTGTGAGGAAATGGCCTCATAAGATGCGGTCCGAGTCCAAAGGCTTCATCAGCCAAAAAAACAAAGGGGAGTCCTTCAATATTCCCTGCATCCGGTGGCAATGCAAGGTCGTCACTCTGGAGACGGAGGGCAAACTCGGTCTGGATGAAGGATCCCCCATCGGACATCCGGCCATTCTTCCCTACATCAACATAGAGGAATTCATACCGTGCTGACACCACCGCCATCAGCACAATGCTATGAAACCCCTTGTAATTGAAGTAGTAGGACCCAGAACGGGGTGGCAGCACGATGCGGACGTGCTTCCCGTCTATAGCACCACCGCAGTTGGGGAAGTCCCACCGCGTGGCAAACTCCGATGCCACAGTCTGCCATTCCTGTGGCGTGGAAGGAAGCTGTGGAGTCAAACAAGATGAAAAAATATTAGAATACACAAATCAAACATTACAAGTATATTGTAATAAAAAACATTAGAGGCCAACATCAAGCAAAGTCTACGTTTATTAAGGTGTTTTAAATAAGTATAATGGAAGGCTCATGTATCATATTCATCACCCCCTATGATGGTCCATTAAAAAATTATAATGGGGAGGGGGGGGGGGTAGATGTGTTTGGACACAGGATAGCATTGCAGTGGCGGTGCGTCCAGAGTGGGCGCTGGAGCACTGCCCCCTCTCTCCTGTGCCCGTCACTCAGAACAATACATAGGTTCATGCCTTGCATTAACCTGTGTATTTTCTATGCCGCCCACTATTCAGGTGGATGGCCCCCTGTTAAGCGACCGACATATGAAGAACTGCGGCATTTATGCGCTTAAAATTGCATATCAGAAACCGGAAGGAAAATTGTCTTGCACATTACAGCCTGAGGGATGTAATTGGCTTCAGAAAAGTTAAATAGGGGATGCAGGGGGGGGGGGGGGGGCATTCCTTGGGTAAACACTGACAGGCTGCTCTGCCAATCATGTTCACCAAGTCTGTTTAATGGTAACATGATTGGCTGATGCAACATCAAGGGAAGGAGAAGACATCAAGGACAGAAGAATGATGGCGCTGACCACAAGAAGGTAAGTGCATGGCTGGGGGGGGAACTGGCTGCATTGGAGGGGACAAAATGGCTGCATTAGAGGGAACAAAATGGCTGCATTGGAGGGAACAAATGGGGGCGTTTAATAGGCACCAGAGCAAAAAAGGAGGAAGTTTATTTCCTAAATTGGGGTTTGAACCCCCAAACATTTGGAGCAACAGGCGCCCCTGCTGGAAAGGTTAGTGAAGGGAAATATGCATGGAGGAGAAAAAAGGGGCAATCTAAAGCTTCAAGCATGCATGAGGACAAAGGGGACATTCTCAGCATATTACAATCATGGTAATTAGGGAAGGATGAAAGAAATACATACATTAGCATTAGTGATGAGCCGAACACCCCCGGGTTCGGTTCGCACCAGAACCCGCGAACGGACCGAAAGTTCGAACGAACATTAGAACCCTATTAAATACAATGGATGCGAACGTTCGAATTCTAAAGTGCTAATTATAACAACTATTATGCATGTTATTGTCCTAAAAAGGGTTTGGGAACCCGGGTTCTGCACCAGGGGACATGTATCAATGCAAAAAGAAGTTTTAAAAACGGTCGTTTTTCGGGAGCAGTCATTTTAATGATGCATAAAGTGAAAAAAAGTCAAATATTCCTTTAAATATCGTACCTGGGGGGTGTCTAAAGTATGCCTGTGAAGTGCCACGTGTTTCCCGTGTTTAGAACTGTCCCTGCACAAAATGACACTTCTAAAGGAAAAAAAAGCCATTTAAAACTGCTTGCGGCTTTAATGTAATGTCTGGTCCCGGTAATATGGATGAAATTCTTTAAGAAAAATGGCATAGCTACCCCATGACCCCCCCCCTACCCCAGCCCATTACCAGCCCCTTTGGGTCTTGTATGGATATTAAGGGGAACCCCGCACATAAAATAAAAAAGGCCCTATATACTCTGAACAGCCCTATACAGGCGGTGCATACAAGACAGGGACTGTAGGTTTGTTCTTATGTAGAGTCTGTTTGTAATTTTGAACAGGTACATTGTTGAAGTGTAGCTCCAGACCAAAAATCTATTTTTAAACTTTTTGGAAAACATAGGTAAGGGTTATCACCCCTGTAACATTTGTTTTGCTGTCTGTGCCCCTGTTCAGAACATTTCACCTCACTTTCCGTCCCAATGACAACTGTTTTTGAAATGTGGTGTTTTTCTTGAAACAAGGATTGCTGATAAAGCATCAGTACAGAGGAGACACCTTTCTCCCATATTTATTCTTACAGGAGAGAATTTTCCTTCCTAGGGGTAGATTTCCTCTCACTTCCTGTTGTCTTCTTGCGTTTGCAAGTAGGAGTCGTTTGTAAGTTGGATGTTTGAAAGTAGGGACCTGCCGTATATACTCTGCAGAAATAGGCCCCTTAGTTGTTGGTGTTGGCACAACACTGTAAGCACTCACAGTTACTCTTGGTTGGTGCTGGAACGCCCTGCTGTCAACTATTATATCAGGAATTTTAATTACATATAATTGTTGAACAGTGGTAGTAAAAATTGGGCCTTTGATGGTGGTGCTGGTGCCACAACACTGTAAGCCCTGACAGTTACTCTTGGTGGGTGCAGCAATGGGCCCTGCTGTGAATTATTAGATCAAGAATTGTAATTACATGCCCCTGTTGAACAGGGGCTGAAAAATTGGGCCTTAGGCACTGGTGGCACAACACTGCAACCCCTCACAGCAACTGTACTTGGAGCACAGCAATGAGCCCTGTTGCAAAGTATTGCTTCAAAAATTGTAATGACACGCCCCTGTTAAACAGGGGCTGAAAAATTGGGCCTTAGGCACTGGTGGCACAACACTGCAACTCCTCACAGATACTGTACTTGGAGCACACCAATGAGCCCTGTTGCAAAGTATTGCTTCAAAAATTGTAATGACACGCCCCTGTTAAACAGGGGCTGAAAAATTGGGCCTTAGGCACTGGTGGCACAACACTGCAACTCCTCACAGATACTGTACTTGGAGCACAGCAATGAGCCCTGTTGCAAAGTATTGCTTCAAAAATTGTAATTACACGCCCCTGTTAAACAGGGGCTGAAAAATTGGGCGTTAGGCACTGGTGGCACAACACTGCAACTCCTCACAGATACTGTACTTGGAGCACAGCAATGAGCCCTGTTGCAAAGTATTGCTTCAAAAATTGTAATTACACGCCCCTGTTAAACAGGGGCTGAAAAATTGGGCGTTAGGCACTGGTGGCACAACACTGCAACTCCTCACAGATACTGTACTTGGAGCACAGCAATGAGCCCTGTTGCAAAGTATTGCTTCAAAAATTGTAATTACACGCCCCTGTTAAACAGGGGCTGAAAAATTGGGCGTTAGGCACTGGTGGCGGCACCCATAAACAAAAATGATCTTACAAGCTATCATCATCAATCGTATCATTGAGGACTCGGAGGAGGAGGATAGCCAGTCAACATAACAGCACAGGCACTCAGCATCAGCATCAGTCTTGAAGGGATGTGACATGTTAAAATCAATTAGTCTGTTATATCAGCATCAGGTGTGTGGTAGCTGGTGGTGATCCAAGACTGGTTCATCTTGATGAAAGTCAGTCGATCAACCGAGTCGGTGGACAGGCGCACCCTGTGATCCGTGACAAATCCTCCAGCAGCACTGAATGTGCGTTCCGAAAGAACGCTGGATGCAGGACAGGCCAGTAGCTCAATTGCATACTGTGCAAGCTCTGGCCAGTGATCCATCGTCAAGACCCAGTAAGCCAGAGGATTTTCGGTGGGGAAGGTGTCCAAGTCTGACCTTGCCCCTAGATATTCCTGCACCATGTTTATCAGACGCTGGCGATGGTTGCTGGAACCGATCATACTTTGGGGCTGCGGACTAAAGAATTGTCTGAACGCATCGGTCAGACGGCCACCTTCCCCACCGCTCCTTCTTTGACTGGCCGAAGCCTCAGCAACTCGTTGTCCAGGACCAGGAGTTTGCAACCTCCCAGTCTCTGGGAACGCGTTGCACAGACCTTTCTGCAAGGCCTCCCGGAGTTGTCTCATCCTCTGCTCCCTCTGCGACGGTAACATAAGGTCCGCAACCTTACCCTTGTACCGTGGATCAAGGAGAGTGGCCAGCCAGTAATGGTCCCTCTCCTTGATCCGAAGAATACGAGGATCCTTCCGCAGACTTTGCAGGATCAGGGAGGCCATGCAGCGTAGGTTTGCTGAGGCATTCGCTCCGGAGTCCTCTGGGTCACTAAGGACGACATGATCCGCAGCCACCTCCTCCCAGCCACGTACAAGTCCACTGGTTTCTTGGGACTGTAAATCATCCCTAAAAGACTGCTGCTGATGATGCTGAGTGCCAGCCTCCACCTCCATGCTGACACAATCCTCCTCCTCCTCCTCCTCCTCCTCCTCCTCCTCCTCCTCTTCCTGTGCGATGGGTGGGACAGAAGGAACACTGTCTGGGTAAAGGGGGCCTTGAGAGGCAAGGAAGTCCTCCTCTTCCTGCCTCTGTTCTGCCTCAAGTGCCCTGTCCATTATTCCACGCAGCGTGTGCTCCAACAGGTGGACAAGAGGTACAGTGTCACTGATGCATGCACTGTCACTGCTCACCATCCTCGTGGCCTCCTCAAATGGTGCCAGGACAGTGCATGCATCCCTGATCATGCCCCACTGGCGTGGAGAAAAAAAACCAAGCTCCCCTGACCCTGTCCTGGTGCCGTAGTCGCACAGGTACTCATTGATGGCCCTCTGCTGCGTGTGCAGCCGCTGCAGCATGGCCAACGTTGAGTTCCACCTGGTGGGCATGTCACATATAAGGCGGTTCTTGGGCAGGTTCAACTCCTTTTGCAGCTCAGCCAGGCGAGCACTGGCATTATAAGATCTGCGGAAATGCACACAGACTTTCCTGGCCTGCCTCAGGACATCCTGTAAGCCCGGGTACCTGCCCAAGAAGCGCTGCACCACCAGGTTAAGGACGTGAGCCACACAGGGCACATGGGTCAGTTGTCCCTGTCGGAGGGCGGAGAGGAGGTTGGTGCCATTGTCGCAAACCACCATTCCTGGCTTAAGCTGGCGTGGCGTCAACCACCTCTCGGCCTGGCCCTGCAGAGCAGACAGGACCTCTGCCCCAGTGTGGCTTCTGTCCCCCAAACACACCAGCGCAAGCACGGCATGGCATCTTTTTGCCTGCGTACTTGCGTAGCCCCGTGAACGGCTACGGAGCACCGCTGGTTCATAGGACAAACCACAGGAAGAGGCCATGGAGGAAGAAGAAGAGGAGGGGGTGGAGGAGAGAGGTGTGTCACAACCAGTAGTAGCATTTTGGAGGCGTGGCGGTGGGACAACCTCCAACACTACTGCACCTTGTCCTGAATCCTTCCCAGCTGCCAAAAGAGTGACCCAATGGGCCGTGAAAGAAAGGTAACGTCCCTGTCCATGCCTGCTGGACCATGAGTCAGCGGTAATATGCACCTTACCGCTGACCGCCCTGTCCAGCGAGGCCAAGACATTGCCTTCCACATGCCGGTAGAGAGCCGGAATAGCCTTCCGTGAGAAAAAGTGGCGTTTGGGAACCTGCCACTGAGGAACTGCACATTGCACAAACTCACGGAAGGGGGCCGAGTCTACCAACTGAAAAGGCAGCAGTTGAAGCGCTAGCAATTTAGCCAAGCTAGCATTCAACCGCTGGGCATGTGGATGGCTGGGAGTGAACTTCTTTCGACGGTCCAGCAGCTGGGGCAGGGAAATTTGCCTGCTAGAATCGGACGTCGGTGTACTGCTAGCAGAGTGGGCGCAAGTACTTGGCTGTGACACACCTAATTCTACACCTTCATTCCTCTCAGTGCATGTTTCAGAGAGGACTGAAGTTATAGTGGGGTTGGAGATCCCAGCTGATGCGGTGCAAGGAGAGGTCCGCTTTGTTCTTTGGTGTGGGTCTTTGAGGTAGGCTTGCCAACGAGCTGCATGGCAGGTCAACATATGTCTGGTCAGGCATGTGGTACCCAAGCGGCTGATGTTTTGGCCACGCGATATACGCTTGAGACATATGTTGCAAACAGCAGCTGTGCGATCTGATGCACTAGCCTCAAAAAAGGCCCACACCAAAGAACTTTTTGAATGACGGGCAGAGGCAGCGCCCTGCACAGGCGGAGCTCTGCGGTGTGATTCCGTCGGTGTACTGCCCTTACGCTGGCCACCAAAGGGCATCCTGCCTCGTTGGAGATGTGCCTCCTCCTCATCCTCCTCCTCCTCCTCTCTCCTATTAGGCACCCACGTGGAGTCAGTGACCTCATCATCCCCTCCCTCCTCATCACTGGAGCCAATCTGGCAGTATGCTGCAGCTGCTGGAACATGACTGCCAGATTGGTGTCCTTCTTGAGCATCCCCTCTGTCTGCTCTCACGCTACTGCCTTCCTCTAGCTGGGTTTCATCATCAGACCCTTCGAAACGCTGGGCATCCTCCTGGAGCATGTACCCAACACTGTGCTGAAACAGTTCGGGGGACTCCTCAGGAGGAGGACATGGTGGGTCTAGGGAAGGAGTGACTGATGATTTGTCTGACATTGATACCAGGGAAGACGACGCTTTGGCAGCTGCTTTTCCAGTACCCTGAGCCTGGGTGAGAGAGGATGAGGAGGAGGAGGAGGGCTTGGTCATCCACTCTACCAAGTCTTCGGCATGATGTGGCTCAACATGTCCAGCTGCCGAAAAGAAGGACAAGCGTGTCCCATGGCCATGTGCTGATGACAATGCACCGCGTCCACGACCAGCACTGTTGCCCCCAGACACAGAGCCTGCTTGCCCTCTTTTATTGCCTCCTGACTGTCTGCCTCTCCTTGTTTGCCTTCCAGACATTCTAATAGATGGCCTGCAGGGAGATGGGAAAAAAGCAATAAGGGCTACCTTCAGGTGTCCTTCTCTGTCCCTTGAAACAAGGACTTGCAGAGTGAAATAAACTGACACTCTCCCTACCTACAGTTTTCTGTCCCTAGAATAAATGTTTTTTTTAATCACAATATAGCACAAGGACAATTCAGTCACTGTCCTTCCAGGTCCCTGGAAACAAGGACTTGCAGAGTGAAATAAACTGACACTCTCCCTACCTACAGTTTTCTGTCCCTAGAATAAATGTTTTTTTTAATCACAATATAGCACAAGGACAATTCAGTCACTGTCCTTCCAGGTCCCTGGAAACAAGGACTTGCAGAGTGAAATAAACTGACACTCTCCCTACCTACAGTTTTCTGTCCCTAGAATAAATGTTTTTTTTAATCACAATATAGCACAAGGACAATTCAGTCACTGTCCTTCCAGGTCCCTGGAAACAAGGACTTGCAGAGTGAAATAAACTGACACTCTCCCTACCTACAGTTTTCTGTCCCTAGAATAAATGTTTTTTTTAAGCACAATATAGCACAAGGACAATTCACTCACTGTCCTTACAGGTCCCTGGAAACAAGGACTTGCAGAGTGAAAGAAAAAAAACACTCTCCCTACCTACAGTTTTCTGTCCCTAGAAAAAATGTTTTTTTTAATCACAATATAACACAAGGACAATTCACTCACTGTCCTTCCAGGTCCCTGGAAACAAGGACTTGCAGAGTGAAATAAACTGACACTCTCCCTACCTACAGTTTTCTGTCCCTAGAATAAATGTTTTTTTAAGCACAATATAGCACAAGGACAATTCACTCACTGTCCTTCCAGGTCCCTGGAAACAAGGACTTGCAGAGTGAAAGAAACTGACACTGTCCCTACCTACAGTTTTCTGTCCCTAGAATAAATGTTTTTTTTAAGCACACTATAGCACAAGCACAAAACACACTGACACTCTCCCTACCTATCCTTCTCTTTCCCTAAACTAAAGGAATCCAGGTTAAGCAAGAAAGAAATAACAGTCACTGTCCCTGCCTATGCTGCTCTATCCCTGCTCCGGAACACACTACACTAGGCCGCCGTGCTGGCGGCCTTTTATAGTGTGGGGCGTGTACTAAACACCCTCAGCAATAATTGGCCACAGGCATCCTGCCTGTGGCCAATCATTGCTCTCCTCGCTGCCGGCGCTGTGATTGGCCAAGCATGCGGGGTCACAGTGCATGCTTGGCCAATCACAGCGCCTGGATGACACTGCGATGGCGTAGTGCATTGTGGGCCGTTCGCGTCACTCGAATTTGGCGCGAACGGCCCAAATCGTTCGATCTTCGTCGAACGATCGAACAGCCGATGTTCGAGTCGAACGTATGTTCGACTCGAACACGAAGCTCATCCCTAATTAGCATACATGAAATACATAAAATGTGATGTTAATGGAGAAAACTTACCCTAATATAGTCCTCCTGCAGGACTTGTATAATGGCAGAACAGGTGTCTGGGATTATGAGGCCCAGAGCCTGGGGGGAGATGCCTGTCGTGAACTTCAAGTCCTGAAGACTTCTCCCTGTCGCCAGGTAGCGTAACGTGGCGATGAGCCTCTGCTCAGCACTGATGGCTTCCCGCATAACGGTGTCCTTCCTGGTAATATAGGGGGACACCAAAGCCAACAGTTCCTGAAAAACGGGGTCAGACATCCGCAGAAAATTCCTGTAGTCCTCAGGATTATTCTCGACGATCTCCCGCAGCAGAGGCATGTGGCAGAATTGGTCCCGCTGGAGCAACCAATTCTTGGTCCATGAACTCCTCCTCACACCATTCATGGACTGGTCTTGGTCCAAAACAAGCAGACCAACACCAAGCGCACGCACAGCACGAACTCGACGACGAGAACGTCCAGGCGACATGGCTAGGAAACGGTCGTCTAATCAGAACGTACAGAACAGAACGCACTTTAGAACAGCAAGGCCTATGAATAACGAACTGAAAATCAGAAACGGACAGGCAAGAACGCACTGTAAAACAGATACGACCTGCCTAGACGCCCTGAAAGTCAAGATACGAACCCACAAGCACAAACTGAACCGCAGAAAACGAACTGAAAAGTACGAAGACTGAAAAGCGTGAATCGTCTCTTCCCAAACTTTTACTTCACACGCGGTAACACGAGATCAGCAAAAGCAGCCCAAGGGGTGGCGCCAAGAAAAAATATCTTCCCCTTTATAGTGCCGTCGTACGTGCTGGACGTGAGCGCGGAGAACAACGAGGAAATTGGGAAATGTCAGTGTGTACGCATGGAAAGCTTGACGAGAAAATCGACAAGGTTAACAAGAATCTCGTCGAAAAAAATGACGTGTTTTTTACGACGAGAAACTCGGTCGTGTGTACGAGGCTTTACATTTAAAAAATTTCATTTCTGTGGATGGACTACAAGTGTCAGAACAGCCCATTAACCCTTCTTTGGCTGAGTCCAAAGCTGTTTGCCCCACTGCTGCTGAGGACTCTACAGTGCAGCATCAGGAGACAGCTGGTATTGCAGCAACTGTGACTATTCCTGATGGGAATTTGAATAGTTCTGTGACTGATAACAATCACCCCAGTACCAGTGTGATGAACAATCCTGCTACAGATCCTGCCATTTCAGTTCTTATAGTTGATGATAATAATAATAAGATACAGACTGATGTGACTTCAGTGTCGGCCCTTGGCCCTGATAAACCTACTTTTGCACAGGTGGCACACTCTGCTCCTGGTAGTCCCACTCCCAAGCGGGGTTTTCCCCTACAAGCTGCCACTTTGAGCACCCCAGGATCTGGTCTTGGGTCTCTGGCTTCTGCTGGGGGTCCCAGACAGAATGTAGTTATTCTGAAATGGGAAGGTGGTGCCATCCCTCCAGCACGGCGTGCAGTGGTGGACTTGATATTGGAGATGGGTTTTGGTGCAAATGACCTGTATGCCTTTATACACGTAGCTGGGACAAGGGACTATACGGTTAGTTTCACCAGGCCAGAGGGTCTTGACCTGTTCTGGGAGCGATATGAGGCTCGGTGCAGGTCAAGACCTGAATGGGAAGGTCTGGTCCCAGTTGCGGTGTCTCAGAGGTCAACAGTAAAAAAAATAACAATTATCCTGACTAATGAGAGTGTTCCTGCTCGGGATCTAGAGGTCTGGTTAAAGAACTATGGGGAGGTTTTGACCAAACCCAATAAAATCCATGATGAGCGTAACATCTGGACTGGGGGATGGTCGGTAACAGTCAGGTTGGCCAGGGATGGGAATGTTGTCCGTCACCTGCCCTCCTCAGCTTTCATAGGGAGGGATAGGATGACTGTTTTCTACCCTGGTCAGCCGAAGCTGTGTCACCGCTGTGGAGAAAAGGGGCATTTGAGCTCCTCCTGTTCAGCCTTGATGTGTTCAGTGTGTCGGGGTCAGGGTCATATGGCTAAGGACTGCACCAAGATGATCAGGTGCAACCTGTGCCTGCGCCTTGGCCACCCCTACAGCAGGTGTCCTGAAGCCTGGCACAATATAGAGAAGGAGGTAGTAGAGGACATGTCAAGGCTGGACAGGATGGAGGGTGAGACCCCTGGTGTACCATCCTCCTCTGCTGTGACCGCCTCCCCCGGTCCTGCTCAGGATCCCTCTCCAGTTCCTGTGGCCACCCCTCCTGTGTCTGTAAGTACTCCTTCTGTATCTGTCTCTGTGTCCCCCCAGCCTACTGTACCCTCTCCTCTTGTGTCAGAACCTTCCAAGTCTTTCCCCCCCAAGTCAGTTACCCCCCAGGAGTCTACCCCTCCTGAGTCTGACTTAAAGGGACCACCCCCCCCACCAGCGTGTACTAAAAAGGTCGCTTCTTCCTCTGTAAAGAAGTCTTGTGGAAAGACTTTAAAGAAAAAAGTAAGAGATGAGGGCTTCTCTGAGGCTGACCTGCGGTACCTGGAAGAGAGAAGGAAGGTTGGGAGGTGGAAGAGGCAGGCGGTGAGGACAGAACGGGGACGGGAAGCTCCGGTTCCTGTCTCCAGCCGTCATGGGTCCTCCAAGTGGGATATTTCTTCATCTGGAGCTTCTTCTGAGAGAAGTTCCGATTCCGAAATGGACTTTGAGGCGGCCTCTAGAAAGAGAGAGGCTTCTGGTGACGAGCAGCAGAGGGGAGCTAAGAAGCAATCCACCCAATAACCCAAATGGCGGTTCCCCCTCCGTTAAAAGTGGTGACAATTAATGTCTCCAGCATTAAGTCAGTAAGAGCTCGTTCTATGGCCTTCTTTTTGTTCAGCCAATTAGATGCTGAAATTTTATTTTTGCAAGAGACTAGGCTCACCTCCTTGGCAGATATTCATATGGCCAAGAGAGAGTGGAGGTATGGTCCATCTTACTGGTCTCTTGCGGCCGAGCCTTACGGCGGTGTGGCGGTGTTGTTTAAAACCGGCATGGTAACTGTCCGGCGGGTTATTGAGGTGGAGATTGGGAGATGTATGGTCTTAGACGTCCTTGTGGGAGGGCAGGACCTGCGCCTAATCAATGTTTATGGGCCGCACACAAAGTGGGACAGGAAATGCCTTTTTACAAGGATCAAGCCATTTCTTTTTACATCCCGGCAAGTGGTCTTTGGAGGTGACTTTAATACAGTAACTAGGCCCAAGGACAGGAAGGACTTCAAGGACAGGCTGGGATATGATAGCGTTTTTTTAAATAGTATGATTAGGGATGCTGGTCTTGTGGATGTGCACATTAAGCACCTCCCAGATGACACCGGGTTCACTTTTCATCGTGGTAATAGTCAGAGTAGGATAGATAGGTTTTTTTTGAAGGAGGCCTCTGCTTTCTCACCCCCAGTGGTGCAGGTAGTAGAGTTCTCTGATCACTGTATGCTATCTGTGGTACTGGATGCTTCAGATGCCCCTCAGAGGGGCAAGGGCATCTGGAGATTAAATTTGACTCTACTCAAAGAAGAACATGTTAGACAATCCTTTGAGGAATTCTTTCAGGCACAGGTGACCATCCTGGACTTTTGTAGCAGCAAGGCTGAGTGGTGGGAGCTGACCAAAAAGAGGATCGCTGGATTCTTCAGGGGCCTAGCCAATAGAAATCAGTTTAATAAATACATGACCTACCAACGTTTACGGAGGAAGCTGGATATTCTTGTCTCGAGAGGAGGAGATCCTGGGGCAATCTCCGAAGTGAAACTCCTTCTCAGGAAGTGTCAATATGACCGGCATGCCTCTTTGGTTCTGGAGAGGGACTATGGGAAGTACCACTCGCCTGACCCTTACCAGAACTGCAAACAAGGTGTAGCTGTTAAAACGGTCGTTGGCCTTAAGGACAGTACAGGTTCCTTGACAAAGTCCAGGTCAGGGATTCTGGAGGTCGTGAGGTCCTTTTATGCCGACCTTCTTGGGTGGAAAGAGCTTGACCGTGACAAGATGGAAAGCTTTTTGGACTCTACTCCAGGTCTAAATGGTGGAGATGTTCCATTGATGAATTTGACAGAGGAGATCACAGTCGAAGAGGTGATGAGGGCAATTGAACAGCTTGCCATCAAAAAGTCGCCTGGACCGGATGGCTTGACGGCTGAGTTTTACAAAGCCTTTAAGTCTATTCTGGCCCCGCATTTGGTAGAGGTTTTTAACAGTTGCCTTGCTGAGGGGGTGCTTTCCCCTTCCATGAGGCACTCGGCTGTGATTCTTCTTTCAAAGGGTAAAGATCCTTCGATGATTGAGAATTGGCGCCCCATCAGCCTTCTTAATGTCGATAGAAAGATACTTGCAAAGATATTTTTCTGGCGCCTATCGTCAGTGGCAGAGTCTTTGCTTTCTCGCCATCAGCACTGTTCGGTCCAGGGTAGGAGCACCTTCTCAGTGGTTTTAGCTGTCCGGGAGGCCTTGGAGCGGTGCAGGGCTGCAGGCTGGGGAAAGTATTTGCTGACATTGGATCAGGCAAAGGCTTTTGATCGTGTTAACCATGAGTACCTGTGGTTGCTCCTTAGTATGTACGGTCTGCCGGGTGGTTTTGTCGATTGGCTGAAAGTCTTGTATAAGGGGGCAGAAAGCTTCCCTCTTGTTAATGGTTGGGTTGGACAGTCCTTTGGGGTTGGCTCCGGGGTGCGCCAGGGTTGTCCCCTGAGTCCCCTGCTCTATGTGTTTGCAATCGACCCCTTCATCAGGAGGCTAGAGAGCGGCATGTTGTGTGGGGTACCAGTGGGGCTCCCGGGTGAGCCGCCATTGAGGGTTGTTGCCTATGCGGATGATGTGTGGGTGATTGTCACTGGGACGGATGAAGCGGAGGAGGTGGTCTCTCTGACATCACGGTATTCTGAAGCATCAGGCTCCAAGATCAATCAGGAAAAGACTGAAGTTTTCTGGATGGGAAAGGAAGGTGAGGGGTTTGATCTCCCGGACACCTTTCCAGTGCCCCAGGAAAGAATTAAGATACTAGGCATTGAATTTGGACCCGGCGATTATGGCCTCAAAAACTGGGAAGGCAGACTGGAAATTGCCAATACTAAGGTGGTCAGCTGGAAGAGATGGAAGTTATCTATGAGGGAAAGGGTTGATCTGATTAAGACTTACCTGATTCCGATCTTCTTGTATGTCAGCTTTGTCTGCATCTTGCCAGTGTCTCTCTATGCTAGGGTCAGTAGTGTGTTCTTCCAGATGCTGTGGGGGAACAGACTGAACCCCATCAAGAGGAATGTCACCTACCTATCCAGGAGGGAGGGTGGCTTAGGTATGGTCAACCCAGTTCTTTTCTTTTCACTGCTATTTCTCAAGTTTAACATTGGTAATATGCTTGCAGTGGAACCTCCTGGATGGGTAGGCATATTTAGATCTTGGTTTAGGCCTTTTCTACGACTTTGGGAAGAAGGTGGCCAAGTGAAGAATCGCAGGGGTCATCGTGGTCAGCTACCAGCCTATGTCGCTCCGTGCCTGAAGTTACTGCGGCAGTGGCGATTGTCGGCTGAAGATCTCAGATCGGTTCCAAGGAAAGTCCTTATGAGTCGAGTCTTGAGCGAAGTCTTTCATGACCCACTGGCCTTAAGGGATTGCCCGGGCCCAGTTTTGAGGGCAGGGTTAAGACTGATTAATTTGGATAGAGTACCCCCTAAATTTAGGGGTCTGGCCTGGTTGTGCTTCCATGGGAAGCTCTATGTTCGGGGCAATTTGAAATTCCGCAGTGGGATGGATCGTAGCTGTCCTCGGGAGGAGTGTGCAGATGAGGAGGAGACTATGGACCATTTTCTGCTTCGTTGCCCTTTTAACATAGAGGTGTACAAACAGGTGGGGCGGGCCCTCGGTGTCCCTTTCCTCTCCAGGCTGGGTTATGCTGAGTGGGTGTACGGAGCATTCAATACCGGTGGAGTTTTTTGTTTGGATACATTTTTTTTAGTTAGCCTAGTAGTCCGTTATTTCACCTGGAATGCACGGTGTCAGGTCAGCATTCGGCAAAAACTCCTTCCTGTTGAGGTGGTGGTGTGTGACATTTTGCATGAGGTGGGGAAGATTCGGGAGCTTGAGAGAGACAAGCGGGGTCAGGGGGCTTGGTTGAAGGCGTGGAGGGGTTTCAAGCCTCCCTGACTGCCAGGAGTCTCTTTCCCGGGTGTGGCTGTCTGTCTCTTATCACCCTAGATTATCAGTATTTTTGATGAATTTTTGATAAATGGCTGCGTACATAGGTGATGGGTTGTGCCTCTTAGGCCCTCTCTGCTGCTTTATGTAGATAGTTTTCTAGGGATGTTTTGGTAGTGGATTATGTATATATTGTATATATTCTGAACATGGATGTGTATTCCTTTGTTTTCTGTTGAAGTTTTGTACTATGGTTTTGTTTTTTACTTTTGTATAAAATTGGTTGCTTGATTCTTTCCAATAAAAGATCAATAGTGCCCCATCATTGGTATCAGTGGGAGGAATAGTGCCCCATCATTGGTGTAAGTAGGAGGAATAGTGCCCCATCATTGGTATCAGTGAGGGGGAATAGTGCCCCATCACTGGTATCAGTGGGAGGAATAGTGCCCCATCATTGGTATCAGTAGGAGGAATAGTGCCCCATCATTAGTGTCAGTGGGAGGAATAGTGCCCCATCATTGGTATCAGTGGCAGGAACAGTGCCCCATCATTGGTATCAGTAGGAGGAATAGTGCCCCATCATTGGTATCAGTGGGAGGAATAGTGCCCCATCATTGGTATCAGTGGGAGGAATAGTGCCACATCATTGGTGTCAGTGGGAGGAATAGTGCCCCATCATTGGTATCAGTGGGAGGAATAGTGCCCCAATCATTGTTATCAGTAGGAGGAATAGTGCCCCATCATTGGTGTAAGTGGAAGGAATTGTGCCCCATCACTGGTATCAGTGAGTGGAATAGTGCCTCATCATTGGTGTCAGTGGGAGGAATAGTGCCCCATCATTGGTATCAGTGGGAGGAATAGTGCCCCATCATTGGTGTAAGTGGGAGGAATTGTGCCCCATCACTGGTATCAGTGGGAGGAATAGTGCCCCATCATTGGTATCAGTAGGAGGAATAGTGCCCCATCATTAGTGTCAGTGGGAGGAATAGTGCCCCATCATTGGTATCAGTGGCAGGAACAGTGCCCCATCATTGGTATCAGTAGGAGGAATAGTGCCCCATCATTGGTATCAGTGGGAGGAATAGTGCCCCATCATTGGTATCAGTGGGAGGAATAGTGCCCCATCATTGGTATCAGTGGGAGGAATAGTGCCCCATCATTGGTATCAGTGGGAGGAATAGTGCCACATCATTGGTGTCAGTGGGAGGAATAGTGCCCCAATCATTGGTATCAGTAGGAGGAATAGTGCCCCATCATTGGTGTAAGTGGAAGGAATTGTGCCCCATCACTGGTATCAGTGAGTGGAATAGTGCCTCATCATTGGTGTCAGTGGGAGGAATAGTGCCCCATCATTGGTATCAGTGGGAGGAATAGTGCCCCATCATTGGTGTAAGTGGGAGGAATTGTGCCCCATCACTGGTATCAGTGGGAGGAATAGTGCCCCATCATTGGTATCAGTAGGAGGAATAGTGCCCCATCATTAGTGTCAGTGGGAGGAATAGTGCCCCATCATTGGTATCAGTGGCAGGAACAGTGCCCCATCATTGGTATCAGTAGGAGGAATAGTGCCCCATCATTGGTATCAGTGGGAGGAATAGTGCCCCATCATTGGTATCAGTGGGAGGAATAGTGCCCCATCATTGGTATCAGTGGGAGGAATAGTGCCCCAATCATTGGTATCAGTAGGAGGAATAGTGCCCCATCATTGGTGTAAGTGGAAGGAATTGTGCCCCATCACTGGTATCAGTGAGTGGAATAGTGCCTCATCATTGGTGTCAGTGGGAGGAATAGTGCCCCATCATTGGTATCAGTGGGAGGAATAGTGCCCCATCATTGGTGTAAGTGGGAGGAATTGTGCCCCATCACTGGTATCAGTGAGTGGAATAGTGCCTCATCATTGGTGTCAGTGGGAGGAATAGTGCCCCATCATTGGTATCAGTGGGAGGAAAAGTGCCCCATCATTGGTATCAGTAGGAGGAATAGTGCCTCATCATTGGTGTCAGTGGGAGGAATAGTGCCCCATCATTGGTGTCAGTGGGAGAAATAGTGCCCCATAATTGGTACCACTGGGAGGAATGGTGCCCCATCATTGGTGTCTGTGGATAGAATGGTGCTCCAAAGGCCGGATAAAGGCCAGCAAAGGGCCGCAGTTTGGAGACCACTGAGGTAGACAGTCATATATGAGTATAATAGACGGGTATTATTGAATTGTTGCTGGCAGGAGCAGCGCAGACGATAATGATCCCGATGACACCACCTCCTGCGTTGCACAGATCGGAGGCCGAGGAGGTTGCGTAATCACATTTTTACAGCTGTAGAAGCTTAAATTTTATTGGGACCATTTTCTGGTTATTTATGGCGAGAGATGGAGTTGCAGATGAAGTTTATTTGAGGCTCTTATCACTTTTAAAAGCTTTTCTTTCCATTTAAATGCCATAAAATAAATCTCGTTTTAGGTAAGTTAAGAACAAGGTCGGCCCTCCCCCCACCCCTCGCATCAACCTTTCCCTCAGTCCGCTCCTCCGAAAAAACAGGTCCCACTGGTTTGTCAAGATCGCATTTCCATCCAACCGCCTGTGCAAATTGCGGGCCAAGGCCTCCCTCACATGGAAGACCGGGGACAGTGTCAGTGCAGCCTGAGTGGATACCCAGAGGACATCCAGATGGTTAGGCCATGTAATCCAGTGCCCAATCAGATCTCACCTTTTAACCTTCTACACTATATTACCGAAAGTATTGGGACACCTGCCTTTACAGACACATGAACTTTAATGGCATCCCAGTCTTAGTCCGTAGGGTTCAATATGGAGTTGGCCCGCCCTTTGCAGCTATAACAGCTTCAGCTCTTCTGGGAAGGCCGTCCACAAGGTTTAGGAGGGTGTCTATGGGAATGTTTGACCATTCTTCCAGAAGAGCATTTCGGAGGTCAGGCACTGATGTTGGACAAGAAGAATGCATGTGCCTCCATTGTGGGGACACTCAATGTTAGTGTAGGACCACAGACTCCAGGGGGCCTTGGCGTGGCTCTGTGGCTCACGCATGCGTTTGCAAATGCGTGCGGACAAACCCCTGTTTTTAACGCATACTGTTAGACAGGTTTATTGGTTGTCAGCGAGCTGGTCGGTAAGTAGGCTTGGTTTTTCCCTGGGCATTCCCCAGGCCATGTTGTTATCTGATTTAGCCTTCCAATGCTACTTACCGTGATAGCCAGCTATAGATGAGGGCGGTGGACATGTTTTTGTTTTCACCTGTGGTGCTCGTATTGGTCCAGCAGCGCACCAACACCTTTGCTGCCATTGTGCTACGCTGGGTGTTTGGTGTGCTCCTGTACCTTTAAGGAGGGGTGGCTCCCCTTCAGTCCACCTGCCCTCATCTAACCATCAGAATGCATGTGCCTCCATTGTGGGGACACTCAATGTTAGTGTAGGACCACAGACTCCAGGGGGCCTTGGCGTGGCTCTGTGGTTCACGCATGCGTTTGCAAATGCGTGCGGACAAACCCCTGTTTTTAACGCATACTGTTAGACAGGTTAATTTGTTGTCAGCGAGCTGGTCGGTAAGTAGGCTTGGTTTTACCCTGTGCATTCCCCAGGCCATGTTGTTGTTTGTTGGACAAGAAGGCCTGGCTCGCAGTCTCCGCTCTCATTCATTCCAAAGGTGTTCTATCAGGTTGAGGTCAGGACTCTGTGCAGACCAGTCAAGTCCCCCCCCCTCAAACTCGCTCATCCATGTCTTTATGGACCTTGGTTTGTGCACTGGTATGTTGGAACAGGAAGGGGCCGTCACCACTGTTCCCACAAAGTTATGAGCAGGAAACTGTCCAAAATGTCGTGGTGTGCTGACGCCTTAGGAGTTCCCTTCACTGGAACCCAACCCCTGAAAAACGTTCGACCGTTTGTTCAGCCCGCCGAACGACCACAATGCACTGCGCCGCCGCACAGTGCATTGAAAGCCCTTATTGGCTGAAGCAATGAAAGCTTCACCCAATCAGGGCACAGAGCATTATCAGAGCCATGATTGGACGCTGTCATGATGTTTGTATCCAATCATGGCTCATTGCTCTTAATCCCGCCCCACTCTATAAAAGTATTCTTTCCATGGCGGCCATTTGTAGTGTGACAGCAGCGTGGAGAGAGATAGAACAGGGCTCTGTTCAGTGATATTAGACAGTGGGTGTGCTATAGTGTTCTGTTCTGATTCTTTTGTCAGTGTAGAATACCAGTTTAGTTACTGCAAGCTTAACGCCATATAGTTGTGCGCGTTACTGCAAGTTTAACGCTGTATATTTCATTGTGTTACTGCAAGTTTAAAGAGGAAGTAAACCCTCTCTAAAAAGAACAAAAAAAAAACACCCTGCAGGACAAAGGCATAATGAGCTAGTATGCACAGCATACTAGCTCATTATGAATTACTTACCTGAGATCGAAGCCCCAGCAGCGACCCTCGTTCACCTCCTCTGTCACTGCCATATCTCCCGGAGTGACTTCTGGGTATTGCTGCTCCGGCGCTGTGACAGGCCGGAGCAGCGATGACGACACTCCCGCGAATGCGCGCGGGAGCCGGCAGTGATGGCATGATCGCCTTCACTAACGGCACGCTCAGTGTGCCTGTGCCATTGTCTACAGCGTGCATGCGCCGTAGACATCGGTGCCTGTTTTTTGGAAAATATCTCCTTAACCTTGTAGGTTAAGGAGATATTTCTTACACCTACAGGTAAGCCGTATTCTAGGCTTACCTGTAGGTTAAAGTTGTCTGTAAAGGTTTACAACCACTTTAATGGCGTATATTTCATTGCGTTACTGCAAGTTTAACGCCATATAGTTGTGTGCGTTACTGCACGTTTGACGCCGTATATTGCAGTATATTATAGTGTATCCGTGGAGTGTTTCTGAGTCCTGAATACTCAACTTAAAGTGCACCAAACACCACTTTCCATTGATTAAAGTGCATCCATGTACACATTTACACATCTTTATTACATTTTGTTAATAAGCACCCCCCACTCCCCGCATCAGGTCTGGGAGGACAGCAAGGAGAGCCAGACGCTCCCATGGAACTATAAGAGGACCAGCAGCATATGTGTCCACAGGCAAAGGTGGACGTGGTCAGTCCTCAGGCAGGGCATCATTTCCTCTGTTTAGTGATGTTGCCCATGCTATCCTGCCACAGCATGCAGAGGAGGTGGTGGACTGGCTTACTAAACCGTCCTTATCCTCCTCATCCTCTGTCACCCAAGCAGAGACTGGTGCGCAGTCCCCTGCAGCTGCCAGAGTGGCAAAACCTGCCTCCTTGTCCACAGCTATTCCTGCCACAGCCCCAGCATCAGGAATGGAGGAGTCAGCGGAGTTATTTGAACACAGCGTCAGCCACTTGCTCCTTGACGATGCACAGCCATACTGGATTCAGATGTTGGTTCTGACTCTGAGGTTGAGGAAGTCAGAAAAATGAGCCTACAGAGAGGGGAGAACACTGGTACACAAATTGGCAGTCATGTTCCCCCAGCCACAGCGTATTGCCAAGTTGTCTCCAGTGGTAATGAGGATGGAAGAGATGATGATGATGATGAGGAGGTCACTGTCTGAACTTGGGTGCCAGATAGAGCAGAGGAGGAAAGTGAGGGTGAGGCACAGCCCCAAAGAGGCAGCCATCATGGAAGAGTAGAGAGCAGCCACCCTATTCCATCACATTGTGGAGCTGTTATCACTTCCCACAGCTCAGCTGTCTGCGCCTTTTTTAGTACATGTGCAGACGATCGTACTGTTGCTATTTGCAAACTTTGCCTCAAGCGCATCAAGCGTGGCAAAAACACCAACCATTTAGGTACCACATGCTTGACAAGGCATTTAACCTCCCACCACACAGTCTATTGGCAAGAGCACCTAAAAGCCACACAAAAGGGGCACAAATCTGTCACTCCTCCTTACTCACCTCAGTCTGTCCCTGCTATACCTCATGACCCTTCAGAAGCCTCCACTGACAGGGATGATGGAATAGCGCAGGGTGTCCCAGGTCCTTGCAGCACATCTGCCAGCAGCACACCACCAGCTGTAGACTATAGCCGGCAAATTTCTCTGCCCCATCTGCTGCAGCGGAAAAAAAAAAAGACAGTCCCTGCCACCCACATGCCCAGCGTCTAAATGCAAGCTTATCAAAGCTGCTGGCTCTACAACTTCCGCCTTTCCACCTGGTGGATTCTGCCCCCTTCCGTGAATTTGCAGAATGTGCTGTACCACAATGGCAGGTTCCCAGTCTCTATTTCTTTTCACGTAAGGCCATTCCATCTCTCTACCATCATGTGGAAGGCAATGTTGTGGCATCGTTGAGCAAGGCAGTCAGTCGCAAAGTCCACGTTACTGCTGACACATGGTCCAGCAAGCATGCGCAGGGACAATATATTTAGTTCACAGCACACTGGGTAACTTTTCTTGCAACTCGGAAGGATGCAGGACAGGGCTCACTGCTGCAGCTTGTTGAGCCCCCACGTCTCCATACAGCTGGTGATGATGCCATATTCCTCAGCTCTACCCCCTCCTCCTCCATGCCCTCCTCTGCCTAATTGTCCTATGAAGCTCAAGTCCCCCCTAAGCGTTCAAAGGGCTATTCAATGAGTCAGGCTAAAAGGTGCCATGCAGTGCTTCAGCTGGTGTATCTGGGGACAGGAACCACACCGGAGCAGAGATTCTTTTTTTTTTTTTTTTTTGTCAAAAGCAAAAGGCACTTCCAATACAGATATATATATATAAGTCTATACAAAAAACAGAAACGACTTTACAAATACAGGGAGTATTCATTCTGACTTTATACTGTATCTTAAAGAAGTTTGCAGAACAACTTCCATATTGCCTTTTGCAGAAACTTCAAAAAAGGGAAAAAGACAAAAAGAACAAAAACAAAAAGGAAAAACATTTCAACCTGACAGTTCTCCCGATACAGTATATGACCCTATAGCTCTATGACTTTTACCACGAAGACCGCTTGTCCACTGCGTCTCACCATAATGTGTGTCAACCATGGCATGCCTCCTTAAGCTGTACGCACCTCTTCACTGGGCCATCAACATTGTAGTAGCCTGGTGAGGACCAGTTGTGGAGGAGCAACTTCAGGGGCGCCCAACCAACATTGCCATATTTTTTCGAACTTCTTTGGTGCTTTTCTATGATAATAGGTATTCTTTTCACAAATAAGAATGCTGTTAACTGCTTGGATCCACTGCTTGCTCACCGGAAAGCGGGTAGACAACCAATACCTCGCTATAAGTTTTCTGGCCAAATAGAGTAGTCTAACAAGAGCAATGTATATAGGAGGGGAGTACGAGTCCTCGTCCAGACCTCCCATCAAGCACACCAGGGGATCCATAGCCAGCTCAACCTGATAGATAGTATTGATGGTCATGACAACGTTGTTCCAGTATCTAACGAGTTTGGGGCATTTCCACAACATATGTAAGAGGTCTCCTGGGTGAGCCTGACACTTAGGGCATATGGGCGAGTCTCTTCTTCCCCATTGGTGTAATTGTACTGGGGTCCTATACACCCTATGCAAAATGAACAGGTGCGATAGCTTCTGTGCCGCAGACACTGACACTAGGGGTCCAGCATTTAGTATTTGCTCCCATTGTTCTCCATCAATAGGACCAATGTCTCTTTCCCATTTCTCCCTGCAGGGCAAAAGAACAGGCGCCTGTATATGAGTCAACAGTTTTGTATAGGTTCTGGAGATAATACTTTTTTTTTCCGTTTCCTCATATACAGATTCCAAAAAGGACGATTCTACCAGGCGTATGGACGAATAGTTGCTCTGAGATCTAACAGCGTGGCTCAGCTGAATATACTGATAGTGAAAATTTCCTAATAATGGAAACTTCTCCCTCAGTTTAACATAATATTTCAGGCCCGTCTCATCAAAGATTTGGTGCAGATATTTAATTCCTGCTGCCTCCCACCGTGCATGACCACTAAGTTTGGCTATCTCGGTGTAAAATCTATTCTGCCAAATTGGTGTGCTGGGAAGGAAGCCATTTATTCCTAATCTTCGCTTGATGCTGTCCTATAGTTTTTTTAACCACTTCTCCACCAAGGACGTCATATGACGTCCTTGAATTTGAAGGGGGATATCTGAATGATGCCTGCAGCTACAGGCATCATTCAGATATCATTCTGTCAGGCCGGCGATTCTGCGCACCATAAGAATGATCATAGCGGTAGTTCCGTCGCTTGATCGCTCTTATAGGCGGCGGGAGGGGACATCCCCCCCCCTCCCGCCGCTATCCAGTGCTTCTCCGGGCTCTCCCGTGCCATCAGGGGCCCGGAGAACGAATCGGCCAGCGCCGGATGACGAGCATAGAGATTTCTCTATGACCGTCGGAGTCCCAGGCGCGACGTTGTGACGTCACGCCCAGTACCCGGAAGTAAACAAATTGCGGCTGTCAGCATGAGATTGGTGAATTTTTTTTCACCGATCTCATGCTTCCCAGCCTGGAGGAGAGATGTGAGGGGTGGGGAGGTCTTATTGACCCCGCATCTCTCCATAAAGAGGACCTGTCACAATGATTCCTATTACAAGGGATGTTTACATTTCTTGTAATAGGAATAAGTGATCAAAAAAAAAATGTAAAAAAAAAAGTGTCAAAATAAAAAGAAAAAAGTAAAATAAAAAATAAAATAAATTAAAACGCCCCTGTCCCCGGTAGCTCACGCTCAGAAGCGAACACGCATGCAAGTCCCGCCCACATATGTAAACGCCGTTCAAACCCCACATGTGAGGTATCGCCGCATGCGGTAGAGTGCGAGCAACAATTCTAGCACTAGACCTCCTCTGTAACTTGAAAATAGTAACCTGTAAAAAATATTTTAAAGCGTCGCCTATGGAGATTTTTAAGTACCGAAGTTTGGCGCCATTCCATGAGTGTGCGCAATTTTAAAGCGTGACATGTTAGGTATCTATTTACTCGGCGTAACAGCATCTTTCACATTATACAAAAAAATTGGGCTAACTTTACTGTTTTGTTATTTTTTAATTTGTGAAGCCGTTTTTTTTCCCCAAAAAAAGGCGTTTGAAAAATGATTGCGCAAATACCGTGCAAGATAAAAAGTTGCAATGACCACCATTTTATTCCCTAAAAAAAAAAAAATATATAATGTTTGGGGTTTCTGATTAATTTTCCAGCAAAAAAATTATGATTTTTACATGAAGGAGAGAAGTGCCAGAATAGGCCCGGTGGAGAAGTGGTTAAAGAGGCAGACTGTAGTGTAGGGCATAGAGAAGGGGCTGTGGGGAAGCCCATTTCCAGCTTCTTACGCCTCTGCAAATTTGCGGTGCATGGGCTCCCTCATGCTTCAAAGCCTGCGAAAGGACCCAAGAATATGTGGCGTAAAGGAAAAGGATCACTATTGATTGGCTACCCTCCTTGACCACCGTTCTAAGGGTTAAGTCTCAGAGTGCAGAAGATGAAATCTCTTGAGGACACCTTAAAGAGAAGTTTATCGAACACTTTTCCCAACTCTGGTAGGCTACAGTGTCGTGGAAAATGTAGTTTTGAGGCTTCTGTTGGTCAAGAGAGGAGCGGTGGAGAAGGCGGCCGCCTAAGTGATGCATTTCTGAATTTTTTTAGTCCTCACCGCCCAGGGCTGTCAGCTTCCACATCCCATCGGCAGCATCTGCATTACATGGACGATTTTCTAGGGGCGAAAACAGAGATGGAGAGCTTTCCAGTCGACGATCTACTGGCTTAACGGGTCATGAGAATAGACCACTGGCCAGAACTTGCCCAGTATGCTATTAGGCTGCCCTGCATCCAGCGTGCTTTCCGAACGGGCATTCATTGCTGCTGGAGATTTTTGTTACTGATCACAGAACGCGTCTCTCCGCCATAGCCTGTGGAGCCCGCTGTGTCTGTATAAAGGTCCATATCAAAATTGCTGCCAGGGCCCTGTTGCCAAAGGGAACGGCTGTTAAAGGTATCCAGAAAGACGTGCCACACCCTCAAATCCTCCCTGTGTTCTGAATTCAAAGTAATGAAGTGACGCGGCGAAGAGACCCCTGCGGTAGCTGCCAACAAGCGGCGGCTAAAAATCCTACCCATTGGAATAAGGTGACATGCAAAGTTGAGCTTACTGAGGAGAGCCTGCTGCTGAAGGAGTTGGTATTTCCATTAACTGACTACCAAAAAAAATTCAGATTTAAGAGCGAGCAGTTTGTCCTCAGGATAGCGACATGCGACATTCCATGGCCAGAGAGTCAACCACAATCCACAAAAAACTGATTGTCGCAACCGGGCCTTCAGTCTTATCCGTGGCCAATGGAATACCAAAACGCTCAGCCACATGTTGAATGGTAGCCAGCAAAGTGCCACACAAGTTGGATGAGGGCCCACACACAAAAAATCGTCCAAAAAATGGATGACGGAACTGACCCCCAAAACTTCACGGACCACCCATTCAACAAAGGAGCTGAATGTTTCAAAAAGGGAGTAAGAGATAGAACAACCCATAGGAAGACAGCGGTTGACATAAAACAAATCCAACCACCTGCAACCCAGTAGGTAAAAACTCTGCGGATGCATCGGAAACAACCGAAAAACTGCCTCAATATCCGTCTTCGCCATGAGAGCACCTTGCCCATAGTGTCTTACCCAAAATATGGCTGCATCAAACGAGGTGTAAGACACAGGCCTCTGGATCTATCGCATCGTTGACTGAACCACCTTTGGGGATGCATTTTTCTCCACAATGCATCCCCATCCACGCCCAGCACCATTCATCCCTCTAGTCTCTGCAATGCATCCCCATCCACGACCAGCACCATTCATCCCTCCAGTCTCTACAATGCATCCCCATCCACGACCAGCACCATTCATCCCTCCAGTCTCTACAATGCATCCCCATCCACGCCCAGCACTATCCATCCCTCTCCACAATTCATCCCCTTCCACGCCCAGTACCATCCACCCCTCTCCACAATGCATCCCCATCCACGCCCAGCACCATCCATCCCTCTCCACAATGCAACCCCATCCACGACCAGAATCATCCATCCCTCTCCAGGATTCTGGGTGTGGATGGGGATACTATGTGGAGAGAGACGGATGATTCTGAGCATGGATGGGGATACATTGTGGAAGAGGGATGGATGATGCTGGGCGTGGATGGGGACTCCGTGGGATGGCCAGCGGGCGGATTCAGTTGGATGGCCAGTGGGCAGACCCTAGGGAATGTTGGTGGTCAGGCCCAAGGGGGCCCAGGCCTAGATCTGTGTAAGGGGCCCCAAAAGTTCTGTTGGCTGCCCTGACTTACCCCCATTCTTGGGGTCCTCCGCCTTGTCCCCCGCTGCAGGTGCCATCAATAGAGACCCCGGCGGCAACACCAGACCCCTCCCAGGGGCACCCAGGCGGGCCTCAGTGGTAACCCCCAAATTCTGCCGCCTTACCCTGGCCTAAACCCAACCCAGCATTTAAGGCTCTTTTACGCCAAGCTGCCCCTACAATCGGAACATCACTGGCCGGGCAGCCGCACCAACCGACTCCCACGATGTACAGGCGGGGCCGGGGACATAATTTGGGAGTGGCCCTGCCTGGAAGAGCACCGCCGGCGATGGGGATTCCTCCCAGGACCAGCGGGAGATTGCAGCGCTGGTGGGCCTGGAGGGTCCACAAAGGGGCTCCCGCTGGGGCGCAAAGCTCTAGGGGACACTGGAGGGCTGAAACGCTCCAGGGGCCAAGACCTCTGAGCGCGCTGGGGCTGGTCCCCCCCACCCGCAGAAGTCTCCCCGGCAAGCACAGACCTGCTGGTGAAGCCACGCCATGCCCCGGAAAACAGCAGCAGACCAAAGCTGTCCCAGGATCGCATCCAGATCAATCATGGCAAAGGAAAGACAGGTACCGCAGCAAGCAGGGAAGATTCCAGCTCGTCCGCTGCTTCCAAAAAGGTGGGTCTGCCGAGATATTTGTATCCCACAACTGCAGCCCCACCTACAACCCTAACCAGCCTATCCACGCCATTGGCCCCTACATGCACCCTTGTTTTCATGAACCCTGTATTGCCTGGTATCCTCTGTCTCCCCTATCATGAGGCCCTGCACCTATTTTTTATTTTATTTTTGCTTCGGGCCTGTCTTTAAAGTTCATGTGCGTGTAAAGGCACTTATGACAATATAGTGTATCTGCTTGAAATCCGGCGTCATCACCAATATATCAATGACGTTGGATCGTGCAATTTGCGTCAATATCGGGATTGTCCTGTTCTTTGTCTTTCTCTGGACGCATATTGACAATGCGTCACCAACACTCTGGAACCGTCTCAGATTTGTGGAATAAGCCCTCAGGTCACGTATTCCTCATAGCGACAAAGGCAGTGCCAGGGATGGCGTGACCCTCGGTGCCACACAGGCCATCGCACGCACCTGGGACATGGCCCACGCTGGCGTGAACTGGTCCGGTGAGGCTGCAGCTGAATTTTGTATTAAGTTGCCTGGGGCCAAGAAACACTGGCGTGTGGAATGTTGACATATATCAGAGTTGTGTCTGTTTACAAATGACACCGCCGATATTAACACATCAAAGATCAACGATGTAATGATTAACCAAGCGTCTGTTCAATCGCACTTATCATCGCTTATCTGTTAGAAAGACGAGGAGATTATTCAGAGAGATAAAATATGAAGCTGAATTCTGAAATTAAAAGCACAAAAAGAATACAGTTATATCTGTAGCGCCCCCCCCCCAATATTTGGGGGCGCTATGTGGAAATTTAGGGGGAAGTCTGAGCCAGTAGTTGGGCTCAGACCAATTATGTTTCAATTGTTGTTCTGCTCTGGGTGTGATACTGCCCGGCAGTTTTGTTCTCCTTTGCCTGCAGGTGGCACTGTGACCGCCGGCACGGGCTGGACTGCGGGGGGTATCACATCACCTTGGGTGTCCCCTCTCGGCAGCCGTGCAGTGGGCGTGGTCTACCCGCTGTGTCTGCTGGGAGAGGGTACAAAAGGGGCAGACGCCATTTGGCGTGAGGCGATTCCAGGGGGGACCCCAAGGCGTTCAGGGGGACCTCTGGTCCAGTGAGTGTGCCTCGTGGCCCGCATGGCACGGGGTGCGCTAGTGTGCTTAGGCCTTGGGCACCTTCAACCCGAGACCCTGTTGCTGCATTGTAGTCCCAGCTCCGCTGACGAGGGCCTACGCTTCAGAGAAGGATCCCAGGCTGCCCGTTTGTAGGATGGTCAATCTTTAGGAAAGGAGTTCCAGGGGAAGAACAGTCCCGGCGGAGACTAGCGACGGTACTGCTGTCTCGTGGAGAGGCCTGGAGACCTGCCTAGAGGGGGATCCATCATCTCTGACATCTGTGCTCCATCCCGGCTGCTAGGACCGCTCTCATAGGGACTATCCGAGCAATACCCACTCAGGCTTGAGTGGCGACGAGTGTAGATGCTGGATTTAAGTGTTGCGTGCCTGAACCTTCCCCTACATCTTTCAACTTTTCTGCTCTTGCTTTCTTCAAGTTAACTCAACGTGGAAAAAGAATAAAGCCTTGCTGATTAGGTTTTACTCATGTTTGGACATTGGCCTTATTCCTGGAAGATATATCGGTGTACCTAGACAATGGAGCTGAAGATCCACTTGTGGGAGGTAATTGCTGCAGACCCAAAGTAACAAAACCAGTATATTACCATTTAATAACAAAATGTGAATCCTGAGTAGCGAGGTGTGAGAGTAGCTACATATCATTAATAGATAGTAAGTAGATATGCTTTAGGCTGGCCACCAGTGGCGGCTTCTGGTATATTTTTTTCGGGGGCGGTAAACAATGCACCCACAGCCACCCGGGTCGGTCGTGTTACCCGCATCCCCTGGTCTCTCGGTCAAGTAACCCACACCCCCACGAAACCCCCGGTCTGTCGGACGGTCAGCAGTCCCGCACTTACCCCATTTAGGTCGCGGGCAGTGCTCCTCCCGGCGGTGGCTTCTCCCTTCTCCTCTGCATCATTGCGGCTTCTGCCGTGCGTCTCCTCCCTCCTCCTAGGCGGCTAATAGGATCGCCTTTCCTTTCAGGCAATCGGGTGACGGGTCTCAGGACCCGCTTCCTGATTGGCTGGGAGGAGAATCAGGAGGACAATAGCAAATATTCCTTCGCTATTTTTACACAAGTGGGTGTGCTCTGCGCCCCGAGCCCACCATTTTTTTAAGCCAATTAGAGCCTCAGGCTCTAATCATGTGATTCTAAAAAAAAAAAAAAAACCCATTGGAATCCATGTGTCTGATGTCCCGCATGTAGATTAGGGGGCGGAGTCTGGGATAGGGAGGGGCAGCACTGAGAGCCAATCATGTGTGCTGCAATGTACCTGTGGCAACAGGGAGAAGAAACAGAGGGATGGGCTGCCATTCTCCAATCAGTAGCCTGGGGGTGTGTCCTTGACCATGCTGTGATGCTGCTTCAGAGAAGGTCAGGGACCTGGCTGTGCTGTCTGGTAGAGGAGCCTGTGTGGCTGCACACACACACACGCTATATTACCAAAAGTATTGGTACACCTGCCTTTACACACATCTTGAACTTTAATGGCATCCCAGTCTAAAGCCCCGTACACACGGTCAGACTTTTGCCCAACAAAACTTAGTTTTAAGCAAGTTGGACCAACAATCCGACCGTGTGTACGCTCCATCGGACAAACTTTTTTTCGTTTGGTTTTGTTTTCATCAGACAAAAGTTGGGTCTACAAACGGACAAACTTTTGCCCAACAAAAGTCCGATGGAGCAAAGTCCGACCATGTGTACAGAAAACCATAGGACTTTTGTCCGATGGACAAAACAACTCATGTTAAAATCAACCAACAATAGCAGAAGTTGACCAAAGGGTGGCGGTAAAGAGCAGAAAAGAGCAGAAAAACCACGCGATGTTGCAAAAAGTTTTTGGAAAGTTTGCAGAAAAGTCGTGTGGTGTGTATGCTATGGGTGTTCCCGACCAACTCCGTTCGGACAAAAATCCACGGAAAAGTCTGATGGAAGTCCGACCGTGTGTACGAGGCTTTAGTCCGTAGGGTTCCATACATTGACACAGTTAGCCAGAGAGGGATAACTTTGACACAATTGGCCAGAGACGATCACTTTGACACAATTGGCCAGAGACGATCACTTTGACACAATTGCCCAGAGACGATCACTTTGACACAATTGCCCAGAGACGATCACTTTGACACAATTGCCCAGAGACGATCACTTTGACACAATTGGCCAGAGACGATCACTTTGACACAATTGGCCAGAGACGATCACTTTGACACAATTGGCCAGAGACGATCACTTTGACACAATTGGCCAGAGACGATCACTTTGACACAGTTAGCCAGAGAGGGATAACTTTGACACGGTTGGCCACAGACGATCACTTTGACACAGTTGGCCAGGGAGGGATCACTGTTGCAGTTGGCCAGCTTTAACATGTATTACAAAGAGGTTATATATTTGCCTCTTGATAAAAAGCATATAGAATTAATAGTACCATCATCCTGAAAATCAATTTGAATAGAGATTGGGCTTAGGGGACCCCAAGAAACCCCAAAGACCAAGAGCAAAAGCTGAGAAAACGGGGGCAATAGGACTGTAGCGGCACAGGGTGAGTAGGTAAACTCAAGAGAGCAATTATAATAAAAAGGTATAAATTTATTAACATAATATCAAAAAGATATGTAGCGCCCCTTTACTTTTCAGGGGTGCTATGTACCTTAATTTAGGGGGTTGGTCTGAGCTAGTAGCCAGGCTCAGACCACTTTGATTGTTAGTACTCGCTTCTGCCTATGTAATGCAACCTGATGTACAGTTCCCTGTGGCCTGTAGGTGGCACTGCCATATTAGGTCAAGGTTGAACCGTGGGTGACATTGCTATGCCTTAGGGTATCCTCTCTCGGCAGTGGTGCGGTGGGCGTGGTTGGCCTGCTGTGCATGCTGGGAGAGGTTACATAAGGGGCAGACAGCATCTTTTGGGGAGCAGTTCTTTCATCCCACCCGGCCCTCCAGGCCAGGGGTGTGCTTGTGTATCAGTCTCAGGCACCTTTTGCCTGGGGCTGCAACTCCAATTGTGGGACCCAGCACCTTTAGCTGGGGCCTATCTCCAAAAGAGGAATCCCAGCGTGCCCAGGAGGGGGGACCGGGGGAGGACCTTTCTGACGGACCGGTGAGAGTTTCACGGTGAAAGAGAGGCCTGGTTACCTTTTAGAGGGATTCAAAGTATCCGTCACAGGCCTTGCAACGTGCTGTCGCTGGCACCTGTCCTTGTGTTGCAAGTGCTGAGAAGTTTGGGACTTAAAGATTCTCGTATCTCTAGGGAACCTAAGGAAAGTTCGAGCATCACTCCGGCTGCTAGGATCCGCTTTTACAGGGAACTATCCGGGTGAGCTAAACCCACTCAGGATCGGGTGGCGACTATCGTACCAGTTTGTGCCTGGACCTATCTCCCGAACCTTACTGTCCTTTTCTCTCATCCCCCTTTCCTGTCTTCTGAACTTGAACTTTGCTTATAAAATAAACTCAGCGTTGGAGTTAAAGTGGTGTGGACATTGGCCTTCCTGGGGAGAAATAGAGACTTGTCCCTACACTCTATGAGACAAGAACCAGTTGAAGAGGAAAACTTGCTGCAGGACCCAAGAACTGTTAACACCGCTCAACCTCTTAAAACAGGAGGGTACGGGCATGTGGCACGGTGTGCCTTGACGTGCAAGTGAGCCAAAGGCAGAAAAAGGTCCATGTGCTACAGATATAAAAGACATCAAAGACATAAACAATAAATCACAGTACAGACAATGTGACCAACCATACAGGTCACCGATATTAGACTATCCCTTGGGGGGAAGATCATGGAGGAGGTAAGGGTCATGTAGGGAATGCATACATGTCAACCTTACACAGTGTAAGGATGACGTGTATGCATTTTCATATCTTGCTCAACTTTTTGTATAGCTAACGACTGTAAATTTTAGAACTCTCCTGACGAAGCGACCCAGTCGCGAAACTAGTTGAGACCTCCCCCACGTGACCCTTACCTCCATCGTGATCTTCCCACCAAGGGGTAATCGGTGACCTGTATGGTTGGTGGCGTTGTTTGTATTGTGATTTATTGTTTATGTCTTTGATGTCTTTTATATCTTTTTGATATTATGTTAATAAATGTATAACTTTTATTATAATTGCTCTCTTGAGTTTACCTTCTCACCCTGTGCCGCTACAGTCCTATTGCCCCCATTTTCTCAGCTTTTGCTCTTGGTCTTTGGGGTTTCTTGGGGTCCCCTAAGCCCAATCTCTATTCAAAATGTATTACAAAAATATGTGAACCAAAAATCCAAATTTTTCTGCAAAAGTTTACTAGAAATATTTAGTTGTGTACAGCTGTATGCAAATGGGTCAACTCAGAATGTTCACTGCTCACACCACCCCTTTAGCACCAGTGTGTTACTGTATAGTATGTACGTCAGTGGCGGACGCTCTATACGGGGCGTATGGGCGCCCCCCCCCCCCAATCCATGCATCCGGACCCTAATCTACATACAGACGCATGGATTCCAATGGGGGATTTTTTTTTCGTGAAGCATGTGATGTGATAAGAGCCAGAGGCTCTAAAAGGCTTCAAAAAAGGGTGGGCTCGGGGCGCAGTATACCCACTTGTGTGACAATAGCCAATAAATTCCTCTTTCTCCTCCCGGCCAATCAGGAAGCTCCTATTGGGAGTCTTAGGACGGGAGGAGAATGTCTCTCTGTGTGCTCCCTGGCATGAATGGGACAGAGCAGGCCCAGCTCTTCCTTCCCCCTGCCTTCTGTGGGGCGCCCCCCCCCCCAAAAAAAAAATTTTTTGGAGCACTAGCCGCCACTGATACATGTATACATGATGTGTGTAATCTATCCGGACTTAAACACAGATATCTCTCCACTTCTAACATTTATGTCAGCCTTTTCCAACCAGGGTGCCTTGGCAAAATCCTTAAAATTGCCCAAAAACCACTGGTTGATAGGTGCACGTTGTGCATCTGCACAGCATACTTGTTTGCCCCCCCCCCTCCGTCAGCAATGGGGTCACATTAGGAGAGAGGAGAAACATTGGAATACTAGTCAATACCAGTTTGCAAAGTGGACATGTGTTTTTTTTTTTTCTGTTTATCGGATCATTCGTTATTATTGGCATTTGTTACTTCTGATTATTCGTAACTTTGGATGCATTCCTATTTGTTACGTTCACTAACAGTTTGGCCAAACTTGAGAGGAAATTCCAAAAGCTATAATTTAATAGTTTATAATAATAATAATAATAATAATTTTAATAATAAAAACTATAATATTAGTTAGTATATGGACAAGTTGGATGGTTTCCAGAAACAGACAATCTGGTCTCCCAGTCCCAAGTAGACAATAAAATAAGAAAGGTGAGACAGGGCATTGCGCCATGAGCCCACCCAGGTGTTACAACAGCGAATGTATATTCACTGTTGCAACACTGATCCTCCTCCCGGCCAATGGGAAAGCGGGTCTGATACCCAATTGACTGAAGGGACAGGCGATCCTATTGGATGCCTAGAAGGAGGGGAGGAGACGCACAGTGGAAGTGAGGAGGAGAAGACAGGCTGCGGCGGGCATCGAGCCACTGCCCCGATGCCTGCTGCAGCCTGATGTCCCCCGATGTGCCCGATCCCCGCTGCTGCCCGATGTGCCTGATCCCTGCCACTGTCCGATGTTCCCACTGATGACCCCATTCCCGCCGCTGCCCAATGTGCCCACTGATGCCCAGATCCCGCGGCTGCCCGATCCCCGCCACTGCCCGATGTGCCCACCGATGCCCGTGCCCGCCACCTAGATGGGGTAAGTGCCGGTGGACCATCAGACAGCGAGGGGGGGGGGGGGCGGGGGGTGGTTGTTTGCCGACTCCCCCCAAACAAAAAACCACCAGCCGCCACTGAGCAGACAGGCCTACTTCCTGCATGCCAACCAAGTACTTACCACTGCAATCCACAGGTGGCCTGGAGCATGACCACACAAAAAAAAGAGCACTTTAGTGGGGGAGGGGGGCTGTCTTTTATTTAGCTAGGAACAGGTGATCCTATGAGCTCCAGATGAGGCGTTAACCCATTGTGTTCTGACGTGAGGCACTGAGGTATGGCCAGGGAACACTGGTTTATGTCACCATGCGCCGGTAGCTGTCACCTTTTATTTCTACACCAACACAAAGCGCTGTGATTGACAGATGCCTGGAGGTTATTACAGGTCTGAGCAGCGAGAAGCTTATGTAAGAGCTTTCAGAAATGCTGTCATCCCCAGATCAGACCTTTAGCCCAGGTTCAGAATGACTGCAGGAATGAAAGTTCAGCTGAACTTGCACGATTTCATTTACGCATGTCAGTCCCGACTTCGGGGAGGCGATTTCAGAGACATCTGTGCGGGTTGCTGCACAGATGTCTATGGAAATCGCACCCGAGGTCGCCAAAAGCAGTACAGAAACTACTTTTGGGAATCGCTGCAGTGCTGGAAATGCGGCGTTGCACCGATTCGGACGGTGCCATTGCCAGTAATTGCCGCCGATTTGGCATGTGATTTGACATGTCAAATTGCATGCCAAATCGCTCCAATGTGAACCTAGGCTTAACTGAACTTTGACTGCTTACAATGATACATGGGGGCAGGGCCGGGACAAGGGGTGGGCAGGAGGGGCGGCTGCCCCTGGCGCAATGGTTTATTGCAGGGATGGGGGGGCACCCAGACCCTAACCCTAAAGGAAAGGGGGGCACAGTTTGGCATCTTTGCCCTGGGCGCTTGATGACCTTGTCCCGGCACTGCATGGGGGTGAAGCGCCATCACACAAGTTTCACTTCACCTTCGTCCAGCACTCTACCAAATACCCCAACTATTCACACCATCTGCATCAAACGAGCTTACACCCTAATATTCCCTCCCAAAGTCAAACACTATTATTAATATTATTATTATACATTTACATACCTCCCAACTTTCTGATGTCCCCTCTCCCCTGCCGACCAGAGAAGTTGCCTGAGAAGTTGCCAGAGAAGTTGTTGAGCGGAGGGGGGGGGGGTGCGCGGCGGGGGGCCGCCGATCGGGGGGGGCATACTAGCGGCGATCGCGGGGGGGGGGGGCTCTTACCTGCTGCTGCTGCTGCTCCTCTTCTTCTGTTCAGGTTTCCTGCTGTGCGGGAAACATGATAGTCTCGCGGGAGTGCAGGAAGGAGGAGCCTCTGCGAGTTGGGAGGTATGTATTTAAATAGCTCTGACATATCCCCTAGTGCAGCAACAGTCTATGCATCAAAAGAGCTTAAACTCTAATGCCTCCCCCACAGTCACACACTATTATTATTATTATACATTTATATAGCTCTGACATATACCGCAGTGCTGTACAGAGAACACTGAGCCAGTCACATCAGTCTCTGCACCAGAGGAGCTTCTCCGCCAGGTTGTGCTGTTTTGCAAGGTGCTGTTGGCTCACTCTGCTTTGGTCTCAGCTAGAGGAAACATCAAGCCTGGGCCTGTCCTGCAGGCTTCTCCCCCAACCACCATGCAGTGGGTGGGGGGAGATGAAGGTGGAGGCTCTCCAGAGGCACTGAGGCCTACTCTATGTGCTCCAGCTGCAGTGGATCCTGGGCCTGTCCCTATGCAAGAGGAATCCATTCCAGTCTTCCAGGATAGAGTGGTGAACAGACTTTGCCGCATTGCTAAGGAGGAACAGAAACTTGCTGTCATGAAAGAACATCTCAGGAAAAATAAATCCCTGCACCGTAAGTCTGGAAACAGTAAGAGGGATGGGAAGTCTCCAAGCTGAAGTCTCTGGAAGAGGCATTGAAAAAGCAGGAGAAGGTGGTCGCCTCTCTGAAGGAGAGCAGCGGTGTGTTCAGAGAAAAGTGTGAGAATGAGGAGAGATTGCAACAGATGAAGGAAAGTGCCTGTGCCAGTACCAACCAGAGGGTGGATACCACAGCAACGGTGACAGCATGGATGGGGGGTAAGGATGTGGCTTCACATGGTGGTCCCAGTACTACCCCTGTCTCAGGATCTGTAATTTCTGAGTCAGTATCTGCCCCCCTCCCTCCCCAGAAGCCTGGGTCATCTCAGGAGGAGGTTGAAGAAAATGGCAGATTTCCGCAGGCCATTACAGAAATGGAATCTCCCTTGAGCGGCACCGATTCATCAGATGAGGATCGTGATAAAGGAGTGCTTTTTGAAAATCTCTCTCAGTGTGTGGAGGACCTTCCTGAGATTGCACATGCCAACAGATCCTTGCAATCAGCAGGGAATGCAGGAGGAGATGGCATGTATCCAGACAGAGAAGTTTCTGGTGGCTGAGAGGAGTCCCACATGGACACTAACAGTGCAGAGCATGGGAGGAGGTGGAGAACACTGGGGGGTGACAGAGAGCATGGGGGGAGGCGGAGAGCACTGGGAGGTGGCGGAGAGCACTGGGGGGTGGCAGAGAGCATGGGGGGTGGCAGAGAGCATGGGGGGTGGCAGAGAGCATGGGGGGGTGAGAGCAATGGGGGGTGGCAGAGAGCATGGGGGGAGGTGGAGAGCACTGGGGGGTGGTGGAGAGCACTGGGGGGTGGCAGAGAGCATAGGGGGGGGTGTGGAGAGCACTCGGGGGTGGCAGAGAGCATGGGGGGAGGTGAGAGCACTGGGGGGTGGCAGAGAGCATGGGGGGAGGGGGAAAGGAATGGGGTGGCAGAGAGCATGGGAGGAGGTGGAGAGCACTGGGGGTGGCAGAGAGCATGGGGGGAGGTGGAGAGCACTGGGGGTGGCAGAGAGCATGGGGGGGTGGAGAGCACTGGGGGGTGGAAGAGAGCATGGGGGAGGTGAGAGCACTGGGGGGTGGCAGAGCGCATGGGAGGGTGGAGAGCACTGGGGGGTGGAAGAGAGCATTGGGGGAGGTGAGAGCACTGGGGGGGTGGAAGAGAGCATGGGGGGGTGGAGAGCACTGGGGGGTGGCAGAGAGCATGGGTGGTGTGGAGAGCCCGGGGGGGGGGCAGCAGAAAGAGTCATTCTCTCCATCTTCCTCCATCAGGCTCGGAATGCCTGCTTCTCCTCTACCTCTCACAGGCATTCCGAGCCTGAGGGAGGAAGATGGAGATAATGATTGTTCTATATGCAGCCGCCCCCACTGCTCCTCCTATGCAGGTTCCAGGGGGCGGGGGCTGTACTCATGTTTTCTTTTATCGGCTTCAAGTTGTCAGCAGCTGCAGGTGTCTGCTCTGGCTCCTCCCCCTTTCGCAGTCACGCCCTCGGAACCGACGACAGACCAATACCCCGAAGGCCTCTCATCTAGCTCCTCCCCCCTCTATACTTACGTCCCCCCGGCGCCGATGGCTGGGGACGCCGGGCGGCCGCGGAGAGACTGAATGAGCAGTGTGGGCTCAAAGAGCCTTGTGCCCCGCAAGGACTTGCAGCCTGGCGGCCGCGGCCCACCGGGCGCATGCCCGATTTCCCCTATGGCCAATCTGGGCCTGCCCCCCACAGTCACACACTATTATTATTATACATTTATATAGCTCTGACACATACCGCAGTGCTGTACAGAGATCACTGAGAATCACATCAGTCTCTGCACCAGGGGAGCTTACACTCTAATGTCTGAGTGCCTGAGGGTGTGTTTAGGTTGTGGTTAGAGCTTTGTTGTGGTGCATTATAATAATAATAATAATATTAGCATATATCTTGTTTGAATATTTAGTTCTGTTTATGTTTTCTGCCAAAAAAATCTATTTTTTTTATTTTTTATGCTGAAGTAAGCTACTTTTCGTTTGTTTATACAGTACATCATTTATTTTTTTCTGTATATATGTAAATATGTTCTTAAAGCGGTGGTGCAGGAAAAAAAAAAAAGTCAGCAGCTACTAACAGTGTAGCTGCTGACTTTTAATAAGGACACTTACCTGTCCTACTCGCCCGCGATGTCGGTCCCGCCACGGGGATCAATCGCTGCTGGCAGCTCCCGGCTCCTCCATTCTGAGTAGGGGAAACAGGCTGTGAAGCCGTACGGCTTCACTGCCCGTTTCCTACTGCGCATGCGCCACTCGCACGGCGCTTTGTGAATGGGCGGCTTGCCTCCTGGGATACACACAGTTCCCAGAAGGCAGTGCGGCCCATTCACAAGAAGAGGAAGCGGAAGGAGAGCCACCGCGGATGGAGAAGAGGAACATTAGCGGCAGATTAGGGGACTTTGGCATAGCAACAGGCATTTAGGGTGAGTATAAATTTTTATTGTATTTTCTATTCATTTTTTTTTTTTTTTGAATTTTTAGTGTGAAGATTTTTTCAGGGTGGACCTCCACTTTAATATGTTGTATGTTTGTAAGATTTTTAATAAACAAAAATGTACACTCTAATGTCTCCGAGGAGGAAGCATTTCCTCAGTCCCCCCCCCCTTCTCTGCGTCAGAAAATTATGAACAATGATTGCATCATCTGTGAGACGGCATCTCAGTCCAAGAAGTAGATAGTGGTGGATGTAGGGTGACCACATTTCCAAACTGCCATTCAGGGACACGCCCCCTCTCTCACCTTCCCCAAAAAAAGATGAGAGGGCGGGGGGAAATGTAGTCTCGGGGTTGATGGGGAATTTGGCGGCAGGTTATTTGTCAGGTGAATGTGCCACTTGCCACCAGATGCAGTGCCGCTTGCCATCCATAGCCTGCCACCAGATACAGTGCCGCTTGCCACCCATAGCCTGTCACCAGATGCAGTGCCGCTTGCCACCCATAGCCTGCCACCAGATGCAGTTCTGATGTCACTCCCTCTGCATGAGCCACGTGCGTAGAAGGAAAGGAGTGGAGTCACTATCTGGAGAGTGAAGATCACACCAGTCCCTGCTGCTTGCCGCTGGGTGCCGGAGAAGGAGGTGGGCGGGGACAGCGGTGCTGCACTAGGCGCAGGCCTCGCACCCAGTCTCACTGTCTGAGAGTAAATTGTCACTGGTTGCAAGATATCAGGCAGCGCTGGCCCTAGCAACCAGTTCCGGAAATGTAGTTACTAGTTAGTAGGGGGTGGCTGTGTCCTCTATTTCATTCCGGGACACTGTATTGTCCCGGAATGACGGTGCCCCCGGGGACCCAGGACAGACATGTCAATTGCGGGACAGTCCCGGGCAATCCGGGACACGTGGGCACCCTACCTGGATGATGTCTGAACAAAGATGGTGCTGTTTTTCTGGAAAGAAAAGCAGATGAAGACAATGTCGGGGGGAGTACTGTGACCGCTGTGAGAGGTAATAAATATAGTTACATAGTGAGTCAGGTTGTAAAAAGACACAAGTCCATCCAGTTCAACCAATAGAAGATAAAAAAAAATGATACAATCCTATATACACAATCCTATACCCACAGTTGATCTAGAGCAGGAGTCTCCAAACTGCGGCCCTGGGGACCTTGGACCCAGACCCAGCTCCGTGACATACGTTACGAGCGCCGGAGTACAGAGGGAGGGGAGTGCCGTTTTATATCGTTTAGGCCCCTTTCCCGCTGGGGTGGTATGCAGGCGCTACTGTGCTAAAAATAGCGCCTGCAAACCGACCCTAAACAGCGGCTGCTGGCTTTCACACTGGAGCGGTGCGCTAACAGGACGTGAAAAAAAGTCCTGCTAGCCGCATCTTTGGAGCGGTTAGAGGAGCGGTGTGTTTACCGCTCCTCCACCACTCCTTCCCATTGAAAGCAATGGGAAACCGCGGTAATACCGCCAGGAATGCGCCTCTGCAGAGGCGCATTGCGGGCGGTATTAACCCTTTTTCGGCCGCTAGCGGGGGTTAAAAACCGCACCGCTAGCGGCCGAATACCTTAGCAATCCCGACGGTATAGCGCCGCTAAAAATAGCGGCGCTATACCACCACCTGACCCATTGCCACAGTGTGAAACCAGCCTTACCAGGCCTGTGCTTTGTTTGTTCCAACATCTGTTGCCACAGGTAACACTAGACTATTTTCTGATGTGTTTTTAGCAAGTCTGGAAACGCAGAGCAAACACAACACAGAGTTGTAGCCTACGGCATAGTTTCTAGTTGTCCCTTATTTAGAGTGCCTGTCCCTCTTCTGGAATCAAATCAATTTGTCCCTCATTCCAAAAGGTTCACCTGACAGACTGAATAGTAACGGTGAGCAGGGCCGCTGATAGGCCAGTACAACTGACCCTGTTGTACTGGGCCCGGCCAGCAGGGGGGCCCAGGCAACCTCCACAGAGAACTAATTAATGTAGGGGGAAAAAAAAAACTCCACATCGGCACAGCCCTGATCGAACATCTTTAGCCAAACCACCAAAACCTATAATGCCATAATGTGCTTCAGACAGTGCCAACCATGCTGCCAATGCCATAATGTGCTTCAGACAGTGCCAACCATGCTGCCAATGGCGGTATGGGTGGCACTGTCTGCAGCACAATATGGCACTAACGGCATGGCATGGCATGGGTGGCACTGTCTGCAGTACATTATGGCATTGGCATGTCCCGCTGTCAAGTCGCTGATCGCCACCATTACTAGTAAAAATAAATAATAAATACATCACATAGATTGTAGATGCTATAACAAGGCGGGATCTGGGGAGGGGCCAGGGGTGGGACCAAAGGAGGGACCAGGGGCGGGACCAGGGGTGGAGCTGAAGGGGCCCCGTCAGGTAGGCTGTACGGGGCCCCATGATTTCTATCAGCGGCCCTGACGGTGAGTCATTCAGCGGGCGGACACTCTGATAGCCGCAGCGCCAACCGGCGGCCATTATTTTGCTTATTTAAAAAACAGTGCCTGACAGTGACTCGACTCGAGTCCTTCACTATGCGGTGAAGGATTGGCTCGGCGGCTCGGCTGCTCTCGAGGCTGCTCTACTCCTGCAAAGGGAACGGCGTTCCTGCTGTGAAAAAAGTGCAGGGACGCCGTTCCCACGCGTACCCGCAGGACTCGAGCCCTGGACTTGGGGATGTGGAGGAGGTTTTGGTTGGTTGATCGGAGAATGCGACTGGGGGTGTAGTGTTTTATCTTCTCGCATAAATATTGGGGAGCGTTTCCTTGTGTGCACTTGCGGGTGAGACAGAGGGTCTTGAATGTGACCCGATCCTTTATGCTTAGCCAATGCAGGGTCCTCAGTGAAGGGGTGATGGATTCCCAGGGTTGTTTCCCTGTTACCAGTCTGGCTGCTGTGTTCTGGACGACTTGTAGACGTGAAATCTGGTATTTAGGTAGTCCTATGTAGAGGGAGTTTGCGTAGTCAAGTCAGGAATTGATGGATGATCCAACTACTACTGCTGTGTCCTCTTCCGGGATGAAGGGGATGAGTCTACGCAGCAGGCGAAGAAGGTAGTGAGATCCGCTGACTACTGATCCTATTTGTGCGTCCATCGACATCTCTGAGTCAAATATGACTCTGAGACCCTTTATGCCCCTATTCCGGACTATGATCCTGCAGCATTAGGCCCTCTTGGAGGGTTTGGCCCTGCCGAGGTGGACTGATGGAGATCGGTTGGCTTTGGATGCTGAGATCACAAATAAAGAGATAACGGCGGCTATTTTTGACTTTCCCCATCATAAAGCTCCGGGTCCGGACGGCTTCCCAGCTGACTTCTATAAAGTTATGCGGATGAAATAGCCCCTAGATTGAACTCGCTTTTGGCCAAATGTTTGGAACTAAATAGGCTAAAACCGGGTAAGGACCCTCTAGACTGCTCGGCTTATAGGCCTATTACTCTCCTAAATATGGACCTTTAAAATATTGACGAAGGTCTTGGCCAATAGGCTGGTCGGGGTGATCTCCTCGCTGGCCAGTATTGATCAGACGGGATTCATGCCCGCGGTGTCTATAGACACTAATCTGCGAAGGCTATTTACTCATCTCCAGCTCTCGGGGACTGACGCGAGTACCAGAATCGTTGTGTCAATTGACATTGAGAAGGCTTTTGACTCAATTGACTGGCAGTACATGCTCCGGGGTGCTGGAGAGGATGGGGTTTGGACGGGTCTTCAGGCAGTGGATAACGCTGTTATATAGTAATCCCAGTAGTGGGGGTGTTTTTCTTAGTTAATGCACGTAGTCAGCTGCCTATGTTAGGTAGAATGTACTATCTGTGGTTTGTTGACCATGTTGGTCATAGTGGGGCCTGGCGGCTTGCCAAGGCCACCCTTTTCTTGGTTTGTATGTCTTATAAAAAATGCTTTAATAAACATAATTTTTCCCCCCAAAAAAATATGACTCTGAGACTTTTGACTTTGGTGCTCGGGGTGATGATTTGTCCAAGGATGGTGGGTGGTGTCCATGGAGTCATAGAGTTTGCCTTTCGGTTTGCGTGGAGAAAGAGCAGTTCTGTTTTTGATCCATTAAGTTTGAGGGAACTCTCCGTCATCCAATTATCTATCAATGAGAGGCATTTTTCTAGTCCGTGATATTGGTCTTTTTTGTTGGTGATGCGAAAGTAGAGTTGGGTGTCATCAGTATAGGAGTGGTAGAGCAGGTCCTGTTTGCTGATGATTTTGAGGAGTGGGCGGAGGTAGATGTTGAAGAGCACGGGTGACAGGGGTGATCCTTGAGGGACTCCGCATGTGATGGTACGTGCTTCCGAAGTGAAGGCTCCTATCCTGACTTTTCTGACATGAAGGCTTGTTCTCGGTCGCTAACATCAAAGAACTGAAGTCAGGGGATCAGTATAACAGCCAGGCAACCAACATTTTCAGAAGCAGGTCAGCAATGGCAGCTCTCACATCCCTGTCCCCATGGGTACCCTTGAGCGCAGAATCTCTTTCTCATTCCTCTACATCAGGGGATCGCCAACCTACGGCCCGCCACCGCTAAATGTCCGGCCCGTGAGTGCCTGTTAATTAATTCACAGGTACCCGGCCGCGGACATTTTCGCTGCTGTCCTCTTCATTGGACAGCGGTGAGCGGCCGGTATCACAGGGCTGGATGGGGGCGGGAACCGCTGGAGATAACTTTTTACATTAAACAGCGTGATTTAAAGTGATTGGTTGCTGAGATCGCCCAGCAACCAATCACCAGCCTGTTAATGTGAAAAGTTAACTCCAGCAGTTCCCGCCCCTGCAAAGCCCTGTGATATGGATGGATCTCTGCTGTACACCTGTGTAAGGTAGGAGAGTTCAACATACACAGTGTGTGTGTGTGGGATGGGGTGCGGGGGGGCAGACTGGGGGGAGGGGGTGTAAGGGACAGGGGGCACAGAAAACTGCTATGGGGGAGGGGGGCAGAGGACACTATGGGAGTGATGTGAGGGGGTACAGAGGAAACTGCTATGGGGGTACAGAGGACGCTGCAATGGGGGGGCGACCCTATTAGGGGCCCCTTCTCCCCTGGGGACGGGAACCCCATGCCCCCTTTGGGACAGGGCCCCAATCTCCCCTGGGGACGGGGACCCCATCTCCAGACCATGGTGGCTGGCAGGCCTGGCATCAGCCACCCTTGCGTGTCAGGATGGGGGAGGGGGCAGCAAATCCGAATCCCCAGCCACATGCTCCCTCAGGGTGAACTGGCTTTGTATTAGTGAAGCACCAAGTGAGGTAAACCTGTACTGTTATTATTACTATGTTAGGACACTGCTATGGGGGTACAGAGGACACTGCAATAGGGGGGAGACCCTATTAGGGACCCTATCTCTCCTGGGGACAGGGACCTCATCTCTCCTGGGGACAGGGACCCCATCTCTCCTGGGGACAGGGACCCCATCTCTCCTGGGGACAGGGACCCCATCTCTCCTGGGGACATGGACCCCATCTCCCCTGGGGACATGGACCCCATCACCCCTGGGGACAGGTACCCCATCTCTCCTGGGGGCAGGTACCCCATCTCTCCTGGGGACAAGAACCTCTTCTCATTTGGGGACAGGGACCCCTTCTAAAATTGGGACAGGGACCCCATCTCCCCTGGGGACAGGAACCTCTTCTCATTTGGGGACAGGGACCCCATCTCTCCTGGGGACAGGCACCCCATCTCTCCTGGGGACAGGGACCCCATCACCCCTGGGGACAGGGACCCCATCACCCCTGGGGACAGGTACCCCATCTCTCCTGGGGACAGGTACCCCATCTCTCCTGGGGACAAGAACCTCTTCTCATTTGGGGACAGGGACCCCTTCTAAAATTGGGACAGGGACCCCATTTCACCTGGGGACAGGGACCCCTTTTCACCTGGGGACAGGGACCCCTTTTCACCTGGGGACAGGGACCCCTTTTCACCTGGGGACAGGGACCCCTTCTAAAATGGGGATAGGGACCCTGTCCCCATCTCCCCTGGGGACAGGAACCTCTTCTCACCTGGGGACAAGGGCCCCATTACCCCTGTTGACAAGGGCCCTATCTCCCCTAGAGACAGGAACCCATCTCCACACCATGCTGGCTGGCAGGTTGCCTTGGTTGCCAGGATGGGGCAGTAAAATCCGAATCCCCAGCCACATGCTTCCTCAGGGTGAACTGGCTTTGTATTAGTGAAGCACTTTAAAGTGAGGTAATCCTGTACTGTTATTATTACTGTGTTAGAATTATTATTATCTTCATTTATTAGCAGGTGAATGCCGCCCTCCATGCATTCACATACATTGAATCTGACGAAAAAGGTTGCTGACCACTGATCTAGCCTGTGTTTGTCTGCCATCATGTGGCTGATTTGGGTATTGCAGGAGCCTACCAGGAATTTCAGGTGTGTGGGCATTTACAGACCTCTACATACTCTACATATTCTCCCTAATACCCACAGTGACAGTCCAGACAGAGCTCCTGTCATTATAGGCGGTTCCCATTCCTCACATGCCACATGTTCCTTACAGCGCCTCAAAGTGGTGGAGAAGAGTAAAGCATGCATGGACAAAGGATAAGAATATTCACGGGAAGCGAGGCTGCCTATAACACTCCCCCGTGAGCAGTGGCGGTGCATCCATAAGGGCGCATGGGCGCCGCCCCCTCTCTCCAGCCACCCCCTCTATGACCAATGGATAGATTCATGCATTGCTTGAATCTTTCTATGGCCGCCGCTGCCACCCCCTATTCAGTCACCCCGCCCCTTTTCGGGCGCCGGGCGCCTGAATTACAGCGGCAGGGGGGTGTATTTGAAGCACCTGATTAGAGCCATAGGCTCTAATAGGCGTCAAAAAAGGTGACCTGCAAGCGCCATGCTTGGCGCTCGCAGTTCACCCAGGTGTGTTAGAACAGCGAATTAATATTCGCTGTCCTAACACTGAACCGCCTCTCCGCCAATCAGGTGCTCAGGTCTGTTACCCGTCACCTGATTGGCTGAAATGACAGGCGCTGTGATTGGACGCCTGATTGGAGGAGAGGACGGGAGGAGACACATGAAGACACCGTTCAGAGGACACCGCTCACTGCCGTCACCCGCTGCCCCACAGAGACAGGGTAAGTGCTGAGCAGGCGGCGAGTGGGCGGGGGGGGGGTCACAATGGCGTCATTGGATGGCACAGTGGCAGCATTCAATGGGCACAGTGGCAGCATATGATGGACAGAGTGGCAGCATTTGTTGGCACAGTGGCAGCGTTTAATGGCACAGTGGCAGCTTTTGATGGCACAGTGGCAGCTTTTGATGGCACAGTGGCAGCATTTGATGGCACAGTGGCAGCGTTTTTGATGGGCAGAGTGGAAGCATTTGATGGGCAGAGTGGAAGCATTTGATGGGCAGAGTGGCAGCATTTGATGGGCAGAGTGGCAGCGTTTGATGGGCACAGTGGCAGCGTTTAATGGGCACAGTGGCAGCGTTTGATGGCACAGTGGCAGTGTTTGATAGGCACAGTGGCAGCATTTGATGGGCACAGGGACAGCCTTTAAAGAGCACAGTGGCTGCAATTGATGCGCACAGTGGCTGCAATTGATGGGCACAGTGGCTGCAATTGATGGGCAGTGGTGGCATTTGATGGGCACAGTGGCTGCGTTTGATGGCACAGTGGCTGCAATTAATGTTTTTTTTTTCAGTATTTCTCAGTTTGTTTGCGCCCCCCCCCCCCCCCAAAAAAAAAAAATTTAAGCACCAGCCGCCACTGCCGGTCAGGTTAAGCTGTCACCAATATCTCCCAAGGCCGGAGTTGGTGGGCGGAGCTGGGGTGTGGCTGCCTCCTCCGATCCTCCCATAGACTCCTTCACTATGGCTGATCCCGCAGCTACAGGAGATAGAGGCGAGGACTCAGCAGCCCCGCCGGGGTCTTTATCTCCAGGCATGGTGCTGTACAGTGCACACTATCACTGCACAATCCTAACCTGCCCTATGCCACCCCAACCTGACACTATACCATCCCCAACCTGCCCTATACCACCCCAACCTGGCACTATACCATCCCCAACCTGCCCTATACCCCCCAACCTGTCCTATACCACCCCAACCTGTCCTATATCACCCCAACCTGCCCTATGCCACCCCAAACTGTCACCCCAACCTGCCCTATACCACCCCAACCTGGCACTATATCACCCCAATCTGGCCTTTACCACCCCAAACGGAACTATGCCACCCCAACCTGCCCTATACCATCCCAACCTGCCCTATACCACCCCAACCTGCCCTATACCACCCCAAACTGCCCTATGTGATACTAAACTGAACTATGCCACCCCAAACTGCCCTATACCACCACAGCCTTCCCTATGCCACCCTAATCTGCCACTATACCACCCTAACCTGCCCTATACCACCCCAGCCTGCCTTATACCACCCTATACTATCATTTACACAGGGGCCGTTTGGGGGTGCGCCCCATGACAGTGCACTGCCTGCAAGGCGCTGGGCAGGATAGACAGGGGGGGGGGTGACACCATGTTTTGCCGCACCAGGTGACACCAACCCTAGTGACGCCCCACTGAGTAGGAGTACTCGGCCTCACCCACTATATCTGTCAGCCGGGGAGAGGAGAGAGCCGAGAAGTCACGTGAGCGTCGGGAGATGCTCTGATATAAGGTATAATCTGCATTTTTTTTCAGCACAGACCCTAGTATAGATAATGTTAGCTAACAGAGGGGATGGCATGTTTGTAATACAGAGACTTAAAACAACCACTTTAAACGCCATGGGGGGGGGGGGGATTTACTTCTTCATGGCGCCTAAATGCTTGCAATGTTGTGCGATACATTGGACTAGGTTTACAGGTGTATTTTAGAGCAGCGTTCATGAAAAAAACAAAAAAAAACCTGCGTTCAGAGAGGGGGTTTTTCAGCGTAATTGACGCCAGTATAGACGCAGACATATGCACGCAAATCTATTCTAATGGCTAGAATAAATTCTATTCTTAGTTAGTAGAATGATTTTACGCTCATACGCATCTAAAACGCAGTACAGGTGTAAATGCGCAAACGTACGCCCGTTAGGCCCCTTTCTCACTGAGGCGCTTTGCAGGCGCTATTGAGCTAAAAATAGCGCCTGCAAAGCGCCCTGAAAAAGCCGCCACTTTGTATCCAGTGTGAAAGCCCGAGAGCTTTCACACTGGAGCGTGCGCTGGCAGAAGGGTAAAAAAACTCCTGCAAGCCGCATCTTTGAGGCACGATAGGCGCGGTAAAAATACAGCTCCTATAGCGCCCCTGCCCATTGAAATCAATGGGGTAGCGCCTCTAAAACGCCGCAAAGAGTCGTTTTTGCGGGCGTTTTTAACCCTTTTTCCGTCCGCTGCCCTATACCACCCCAACCTGGCACTATACCATCCCCAACCTGCCCTATACCCCCCCAACCTGTCCTATACCACCCCAATCTGACACTATACCACCCCAACCTGCCCTATACCACCCCAAACTTCCCTATGCCACCCAACCTGCCCTATACCACCCCAACCTGGCACTATACCACCCCAACCTGGCCTTTACCACCCCCACCTGGCCTATGCCACCCCAACCTGCCCTATACCACCCCAAACTGCCCTATGCCACCCAACCTGCCCTATACCACCCCAAACTTTCCTATGTGATACCAAACTGACCTATGTCACCCCAACCTGGCACTATACCATCCCTAACCTGCCCTATACCCCCCCAACCTGTCCTATACCACCCCAACCTGACACTATACCACCCCAACCTGTCCTATGCCACCCCAACCTGTCCTATACCACCCCAACCTGTCCTATGCCACCCCAACCTGCCCTATACCACCCCAACCTGGCACTATACCACCCCAACCTGGCCTTTACCACCCCAAACTGCCCTATGCCACCCCAACCTGCCCTATACCACCCCAACCTGGCACTATACCACCCCAACCTGGCCTTTACCACCCCAAACTGCCCTATGCCACCCCAACCTGTCCTATACCACCCCAAACTGTCACCCCAACCTGTCCTATGCCACCCAACCTGCCCTATACCACCCCAACCTGGCACTATACCACCCCAACCTGGCCTTTACCACCCCAAACTGCCCTATGCCACCCCTACCTGCCCTATACCACCCCAACCTGCCCTATACCACCCCAAACTGCCCTATACCACCCCAAACTTCCCTATGTGATACCAAACTGATCTATGCCACCCCAACCTGGCACTATACCATCCCCAACCTGGCACTATACCATCCCCAACCTGCCCTATACCCCCCCAACCTGACACTATACCACCCCAACCTGCCCTATACCACCCCAAACTGCCCTATGCCACCCCAACCTGGCACTATACCACCCCAACCTGGCACTATACCACCCCAAACTGCCCTATGCCACCCCAACCTGGCACTATACCACCCCAACCTGCCCTATACCACCCCAACCTGGCACTATACCACCCCAACCTGGCCTTTACCACCCCAAACTGCCCTATGCCACCCCAACCTGCCCTTTACCACCCCAAACTGCCCTATGCCACCCCAACCTGCCCTATACCACCCCAAACTTCCCTATGTGATACCAAACTGACCTATGCCACCCTAACCTGCCCTATCACCCCGCTAGCGCCCACAAATCGCGGCAAAAACGGCTAAAAATAGCGCCGCTATACCTCCAGCACTTCAGTGTGAAAGTAGCCTAAGTGCGCATAAAATGCAGCACCAAAGGCACTTTTTCTGCCAAGTTCTGGAAGAAAAAAGTGAAGCATATTTTCATATTTCAATGGGCGCAATAAATGAATATTCTGCCCAGTAAAATTCATTTACGCTCAACGACATATATGTGTAAACGCCCGTACGTACTACGTACACAACATTAGAGGCATTTTTTTTTCTGCCAAGTTCTGGGAGAAAAACAAAATCCAGCGTATTTGGGGCACAAAGTCTTATGAGGCCGGGGGTGCCATTCAAAATGAACGGTGACGCAACACAGTAACGCATGTTGCGTCACCGCAAATCCGAAGCGTGAATGCGACCTGAATGGTTTCCCTCATCCCCCCCCCCCCCTGTCAGTGAGGCTCTGAGGTCTCTTTAGTTACTTTTCAGCGGCTCTGGCGGAGAAATCGCTGAAGAGGCGGATTAGTTTGCAGAGTGAAAAGCCTTCATTTACAGAAGAGGATATTGAAAGGCCGGCTTCCCTAAGTCATGACTAATCGCGACCACAGTTTCCTGAGGAGCCTCATTATCTGCGAGTGCAAACAGCGGCCTGCGTCCACTGACCAGTAATTACCCACCCAGGAAAATTAGTAAATGCCAGTGGCCACTAATTGCTGCGTTCCTGTGTAAATAGAGCCGTGTAAGTGACACCAAATGGCCACTAGACGGCGACATCGCTGTACAGGTCACATTCTTAGGCCCGGTTCTCACCGATGCAGGTTGCAGTTTTGCATATTCCGGGTGCGTTTTACCTTTTTCAATACACGTTTTTGATCAATTGAAGTCTATGGAACCAAAAACCAGGAAAAAAAGATCCCTGGCCCCTTTCCATAAAATGCACAGATGTGAACGGGGCCCATAGGAAACCATGTTAAATGGACTGTAGTGTGTTTCTGTAAAACTAAAAACGCACTAAAAAATGCATAGGTGTGGACCCGGCCTTTTATATTATGTGTGGGGGCTCAACCTGTGGCCCTCCAGCTGTTGTCCCGTCATGCCTCTGCCTTTGGGAGTCCTGCTTGTAACTGTCAGCCCTGCAATGCCTCATGGGACTTGTAGTTCTGCAACAGCTGGAGGGCCACAGGTTGAGCCCCCATCTAAAGCCATTCTTTTTTTATTTATTTTTTATCTTAGATGGAGTCAGGTTTGTATTGCTGTCTGCATCCCTGCTGGGGAGATTCACCCTCTCTAATCGTCCTGGGTCATTAGCTGTCACTGTCAAATAATTGTCTCTGGCAGCGGCGTTGCTAGCCAGGTGCGGGGGGGGGGCGGGCCGCACCCGGGTGACACCCACCAGAGGGGTGACACCTGTGGGTAGCGGCACGCCGGCACCACACTAACACCACCCGCCCGCTGCCTGTGCCTCGCGCCGCGGCTGTGTCCCTCAGCGGAGCGGAAGGAAGCCGCCGCCCCCTCCTGCCTCCTCTCTGTTTACATCCACAGAGGAGGAGGAGGAGCCCGCGCTCGAGGGACACACCGCTGTGTGTATCTGCTGCTCTGTAAGGTAAGGGGGGGGGGCGTCTAATGCTGGGGGGGGGGGGTGTGCTGCTGGGGTCTGCACTAGGGGGGGTTTGCACCAGGGGGGGGCTGTAACTGAGGGGTGTCTGTACTGAGGGGGGACTGGTACTGGGGGGAGTGTCTGTACTGGGGGAGTCTGGTACTGGGGGGGGGTCTGGTACTGGGGGGAGTGTCTGTACTGAGGGGGGTCTGGTACTGGGGGGGTCTGTAACTGAGGGGGGTGTCTGTACTGAGGGGGGTCTGGTACTGGGGGGGTCTGGTACTGGGGTGGGTCTGTAACTGGGGTGGGTCTGGTACTGGGGGTGGGTCTGTAACTGGGGGGTGTCTGTAACTGAGGGGGGTCTGTACTGAGGGGGGTGTCTGTAACTGGGGGGGGGTGTCTGTATCTGAGGAAGGTCTGCACTGGGAGGGTCTGTAACTGAGGGGTGTCTGTAACTGAGGGGGTCTTCACTGAGGGGGTCTCTACTGAGGGGGGAGGTTTATACTGAGGGAGGGGGTCTATATTGATGGAGGGGGGTCTGTACTTAGTGGGGGGGGGGGGTCTGTACTGAGGGAGGACTATAGTTGGTGGGGGGTGACACCATTTTTTTCCCGCACCGGGTGACACCAACCCTAGTGACGCCACTGGTCTCTGGGACAGGAAGTTCGGGAAAAAAATGCGAAATTTTAGCAATCAGGGGAAATCTTCCAATGGGGTTGCCTGTTCCGGTGACAACTAAGAGAGGATTTTCCTCACTTCCTGTTGTGTCAGCCTCATACAGTATTTCACAAAAGTAAGTACACCCCTCACATATTTGTAAATATTTTCTTCTATCTTTTCATGTGACAACACTGAAGAAATGACACTTTGCTACAATGTAAAGTAGTGAGTGTACAGCTTGTATAACGGTGTAAATTTGCTGTCCCCTCAAAATAACTCAACACACAGCCATTAATGTCTAAACCGCTGGCAACAAAAGTCAGTACACCCCTAAGGGAAAATGTCCAAATTGGGCCCAAAGTGTCAATATTTTGTGTGGCCGCCATTATTTTCCAGCACTGCCTTAACCCTCTTGGGCATGGAGGTCACCAGAGCTTCACAGGTTGCCACTGGAGTCCTCTTCCCCTCCCCCCATGACGACATCACAGAGCTGGTGGATGTTAGAGACCTTGCACTCCTCCACCTTCCGTTTGAAGATCCCCCACAGATGATCAATAGGGTTTAGGTCTGGAGACATGCTTGGCCAGTCCATCACCTTTACCCTCAGCTTTTTTAGCAAGGCAGTGGTGGTCTTGGAGGTGTGTTTGGGGTCGTTTTCATGTTGGAATACTACCCTGCGGCCCAGTCTCTGAAGGGGGGGGGGGATCATGCTCTGCTTCAGTATGTCACAGTACATGTTGGCATTCATGGTTCCCTCAATGATCTGTAGCTCCCCAGTGCCGGCAGCACTCATGCAGCCCCAGACCATGACACTCCCACCACCATGCTTGACTGTAGGGAAGACACACTTGTCTTTGTACTTTGTACTTGACACCATCTGACCCAAATAAGTTTATCTTGGTCTCATCAGACCACAGGACATGGTTCCAGTAATCCATGTCCTTAGTCTGTTTGTCTTCAGAAAACTGTTTGTGGGTTTTCTTGTGCAACATCTTTAGAAGAGACTTCCTTCTGGGACGACAGCCATGCAGACCAATTTGATGCAGTGTGCGGCGTATGGTCTGAGCACTGACAGGCTGACCCCCCCTCCCCCACCCCTTCACCCTCTGCAGCAATGCTGGCAGCACTCATACGTCTATTTCCCAAAGACAACCTCTGGATATGACGCTGAGCACGTGACCTCAACTGCTTTGGTGGACCATGGCGAGGCCTGTTCTGAGAGGAACCTGTCCTGTTATACCGCTGTATGGTCTTGGCCACCGTGCTGCAGCTCAGTTTCAGGGTCTTGGAAATTTTCTTATATTGATAAGGGTGTGCTCAGGCACACCTGGCACACCCCCTGTGCACGCCTATGGTCAACCTGGCCTTTGAAGAGGTCCCGGGGAACCGTCCAAATGTGTGTCAAACTGGCCAGAGGAGAAATTTCAAATGTTCCATTCTGTAGCAAGCTGTCCGGGGAGGATCGGGACGAAGCCCGCTGAAGTGACCGCTTAGGGCTCCGAGGGGGTCAGCTTGGGCTTTTGGTGAAGTCTCGGAAGGGTCCGGATCCATGAAAAGCTGACCGGGGAGGATCGGGACGAAGCCCGCTGAAGTGACCGCTTAGGGCTCCGAGGGGGTCAGCTTGGGCTTTTGGTGAAGTCTCGGAAGGGTCCGGATCCATGAAAAGCTGACCGGGGAGGATCGGGACGAAGCCCGCTGAAGTGACCGCTTAGGGCTCCGAGGGGGTCAGCTTGGGCTTTTGGTGAAGTCTCGGAAGGGTCCGGATCCATGAAAAGCTGACCGGGGAGGATCGGGACGAAGCCCGCTGAAGTGACCGCTTAGGGCTCCGAGGGGGTCAGCTTGGGCTTTTGGTGAAGTCTCGGAAGGGTCCGGATCCATGAAAAGCTGACCGGGGAGGATCGGGACGAAGCCCGCTGAAGTGACCGCTTAGGGCTCCGAGGGGGTCAGCTTGGGCTTTTGGTGAAGTCTCGGGGAAGTGTCCGGATCCATGAAAAGCTGACCGGGGAGGATCGGGACGAAGCCCGCTGAAGTGACCGCTTAGGGCTCCGAGGGGGTCAGCTTGGGCTTTTGGTGAAGTCTCGGGGAAGTGTCCGGATCCATGAAAAGCTGACCGGGGAGGATCGGGACGAAGCCCGCTGAAGTGACCGCTTAGGCCTCCGAGGGGGTCAGCTTGGGCTTTTGGTGAAGTCTCGGAAGGGTCCGGATCTGCGGCAAGCTGACCGGGGAGGATCGGGACGAAGCCCGCTGAAGTGACCGCTTAGGCCTCCGAGGGGGTCAGCTTGGGCTTTTGGTGAAGTCTCGGGGAAGTGTCCGGATCCATGAAAAGCTGACCGGGGAGGATCGGGACGAAGCCCGCTGAAGTGACCGCTTAGGGCTCCGAGGGGGTCAGCTTGGGCTTTTGGTGAAGTCTCGGGGAAGTGTCCGGATCCATGAAAAGCTGACCGGGGAGGATCGGGACGAAGCCCGCTGAAGTGACCGCTTAGGCCTCCGAGGGGGTCAGCTTGGGCTTTTGGTGAAGTCTCGGGGAAGTGTCCGGATCCATGAAAAGCTGACCGGGGAGGATCGGGACGAAGCCCGCTGAAGTGACCGCTTAGGCCTCCGAGGGGGTCAGCTTGGGCTTTTGGTGAAGTCTCGGGGAAGTGTCCGGATCTGCGGAAAGCTGACCGGGGAGGATCGGGACGAAGCCCGCTGAAGTGACCGCTTAGGCCTCCGAGGGGGTCAGCTTGGGCTTTTGGTGAAGTCTCGGGGAAGTGTCCGGATCTGCGGAAAGCTGACCGGGGAGGATCGGGACGAAGCCCGCTGGGGTGACCATTTGGAGCTCTAAAGTGGGTCGGCTTCTCCAAAGACAGGGGGTGGGGCAGTGGCACACACAGATCTGCTACCTCTGTAAAATGTGGTCACCCTCCAATGTGGTCATGGCTGGGGGTGATCACAGGAGTACATGACGGACAACCTTTAAGGGTTCTAAAAGGCGGAGGCGGGCATTCGGGTCTGTGATTGGCTGACACAGCGGTCACACGATTGGAAAGCTCCCGATTGCAAGTATGTATTGGGAGCTTTTCCGGTACCCGCGGCTACCGTGCTGGGAGCACGCCTTTAGCATGGTAAGTTGTTTTAACAAGTCCACATATATGTGTATGGCTGTACTGAGGAAATGCTTCCACCTCCTTCTACAAAGTTACAATGTACAGTCTGATCACTGGGGGAGGGGAGACTGGAGCTTAAAGGGGTTGTAAACCCTTGTGTTTTTTCACCTTAATGCATCCTATGCATTAAGGTGAAAAAACATCCGACAATACCGCCCCTGAGCCCCCGTTTTACTAACCTGACCCCTCGAAAGTCCCGCGCTCGCTCCCGTCATCCTCCGAGTTCCTGAGCCTGGCCGCTGATTGGCTACAGTGGATGAATTGAAAGCAGCGCAGCCATTGGCTGGCGCTGCTGTCAATCACATCCAATGAAGCTGCGCGCCGGGGGCGTGGCCGAGTGATACAGTCGGCGGCTATGGCCGCCGCTGTATCACGGGAGCGCGCCCGCAATAACTCCACACCATGCTCGCTCGCTCGCATGAAGGTGTGGAGTCCTTGCGGGGAGGAGCTGAGACAGACGCTGAGGGACCCCAGAAGAGGAGGATCGGGGCCACTGTGTGCAAAACGAGCTGCACAGTGGAGGTAAGTATAACATGTTTGTTATTTATTTTTATTTTTTACGGGAACCTTTAGTGTCCCTTTTAAGGGCGGCTTTTCAATGATAAAAGGTGGAACTTTTCTGAACTGTTGCTGTGCAATGTGATGTGTCAGGAATGTTTTTCATGCAATGACAGATCCACTTTAAGGACCTTTCGGCAGCTAATAAAGTTCTCCGTCTGTGTGGACAGAGTCGTCCTTTCATTCCCCAGGTGTCTCTCTGTGATGACTGCGCTCCTCCTGGATTGGTGGATAGGTGACAGGTCAGGTTTCAGAGGGAGCGCCGGGGTTTGGGGCTCAGGCACCCTGCGCACATTATCCTCGCTCCGGGTCAATGTTCCACGAAGGATTCTAAAACAATCAGAAGCTTTGTCCTCTGTGTCAGGTGATGAATGGGGTGTCTGGAGATGAGCCTTTGTCCTCCCGAGATACAAGAGATGAGACATAAAAGGATGAAAGGAGAGGGGCGCCTCTGTTAACCCTTCTCCTTCCTCTGGCCGTCACATCTGGATTGGTTGCCCTTATATTTGGGGTCCATTCACACCAAAGCATTCTGTTACATTGCGATAAAGCGGAGGTTATTCTGCTTATATTCAGTCTTCCCTGGCTCCTCTTAAGAGCCCTCAACCCAAATGCAAGCAGTGGGCTGGATCTTGGGAGGAGTTATGCAAATATTTCAATGCCTTGATGGGTGGGTATCAGACTGGGGGGAGGGAGCTTTCCTAGGCAGGTTGTATGTGCATGCAGACCGCCCTAGGTAACAGCCACATGTGATACTGAACCTCCAGGACTGAAAGAACTGACATCCAATGAATGAAAGGGGCGGGCCAGGGACAGTCATGTTAGGAAGGAAAGGGCTAGATGATGCTGGATGTCCTCCAGCCAGAAAAGGTGGCGGGCTCTCTGAGTTGCTGCAGCTTCCATTGCACATTGTGAGAAGCTCACAATGTGCAGTGAAATCAGAGGAAGCCATTTCAGTCCAGGAGAGGAGCCGGTACAACTGTGCAAGACTGAAGGGGAGGCCGGAGTTAATAAAGAGCTGCCGGGGCACCATAATGAATAAAAAAAGTAATGCATCACACAAAGAGCTGAATACTCTCTTGCCTGCCTCGACTGCTGCCTTGACCTGATTGCTTTCTTGCCTGCCACCACCTCAACCTTTGCCTGGGCCTGACTTCTCTCTTGTCTGCTGCCTGTCTTGACTTCTGACTGGACCTGACTGCTTTCCTGTCTGCCACCCGCTTCAACCTCTGCCTGTACCTGACTATTTTTTTGCCTGCCACCCGCCTTGACCTCGGCCTGCACCTGACTATTCTCTTGCCTGCCACCCGCCTTCACCTTGGCCTGAACCTGGCTATTCTCTTGCTTGCCACCAGCCTTGACCTCGGCTTGGACCTGACTATTCTCTTGCCTGCCACTCGCCTTGACCTCGGCCTTTACCTGACATTACTCCTGCCTGCCTCCCGCCTTGACCTCGGTCTGGACCTGACTATTCTCTTGCCTGTACCTGCCTCGACCACTGCTGGACCTGACTACTACTCTCCTGCCTGCCACTCGCCTCCACCTCTGCCTGGACCTGACTATTCTCTGGCCTGCCACCAGCCCTGATCTCTGCCTGGACCCGACTATTCTCTTGCATGACACCTGCCTTGATCTCTGCCTGGACCTGACTACTCTCCTGCCTGCCACCCACTTTAACCTCTGCGTGTACCTAAATACTCTCCTGCCTGCCCCCCACCTCGACCTCTGCCTAGACCTGACTACTCTCCTGCCTGCTGTCCGCCTTGACCCCTGCCTGGACCTGACTATATTCTTGCCTGCCACCTGCCTGGACCTCTGCCTGGACCTAACTATTCTTCTGCCTGCCGCACCCCTCAACTTCTGCTGGACCTGACTACTCTCCTGCCTGCCACCTTCTCGACCTTTGCCTGGACCTGACTATTCTCTTGCCTGCCACCAGCCTCGACCACTGCTGGACCTGACGACTCTCTTGCCTGCCGCCCGCCTCAATCTCTACCTGAACCTGAGTACTCTTCTGCCTGCCATCAGCTTCGACCACTGCTGGGCCTGATGACTCTCTTGCCTGCCACCCGCCTTGACCTCTGCCTGGACCTGACTATTCTCGTGCCTGCCGTTGCCTCAACCTCTGCTTTGACCAGACTACTCCCTTGCCTGCCTTGATCTCTGCCAAATGTAATACTCTCTCGCCTGCTGCCCACTCCAATCTTTTCCTGGCCCTGACTGCTCTCTTATCTGTCAAAGCCCTTCTGTCCAGGAACTCTATGGTGGGGGGACCCTGAGGGCCACAACCTAATGTCAGTTTTCAGCAAAGAAAAGGGTTTCTGGACCACCAGTCCTTGCGAGGTCCTCTGGTAAAGACTAACCACCAGTTACATTCCATGCCTTAGGTGAGCCCGTGTCACTTGCCAGGGGGAGTGGAGGGGGGGGGGGTACTGTAACAGCTGTTGGTGCATAACGAAATAATCTGCATGGCTCCGCCCACTGTGAAATGAGGAATCTTTCTCTTATTTTTGGGATATGTGATGGAATACATCTTTGGAAACATTAAAGATTTAGGGTTTAAAAGTTGACCAAACACCCCATTTTAGTTTTTGCACCATTATCTATGACCATCCACTATTGTTCCCTTATTCTGCTTCCACAATTTTAGCACCTCTAGGTCACATGATCAGCGGCTTTAACTTTGTTGCTGTGTGCTGCTGGATCCCAAAAAGAGCCTTCTGCATTTTGTACTCCTGTAGTTGAAGTGGATACTTCCATAACTTTACAAATCTTCAGAATTAAATTCCTGAATTCTATACCATGCAATATAGCCAGGAGGGCAGCACCACTGTTCAGAGCTTGCAACTCAACATCCCGCTGCTGCTCAGCGACTTCCTTCACTCTCCTTTGAGCTGCCTTAGCACCTCCAGCCCCAGTGCCTGAAACATGTTGAGTGCAGCAAAGTCGCAGTGCGATACCCCCAGCCCCAGCCTGAATTCTGCTATGCACAGGATTATAGGAAGGTAATATTAAGATAGATTTCATGTTGTTTCATGAGCAGAATTTAACGTTTGTTCTTGTTTTTTAAAAGTCAGCAGCTACATACTGTATATTGTGGCTGCTGACTTTTTAAAATCAGGTACTTACCAGTGCCGGTGGGTCTGGCGCTGTCTTCCAGCAGCCGGTTAGTCTTATCGCTGTGGGTTCCCAATGCCGCCATCTTGGATATGGCAGCCAGCTGAGTCTTCCCAAGGAACCACAGCTGGCTCCCCTCGTGCAGTGCTTTGTAAATGGTTTTGCAACCTTTTTGGACATGTGACATGTGACAGAAGGCTGCGGGAGGGGGCGGGGCAAGAGACGCCAACCTTGCCTGGGTGACATGTCCCAGAAGGCTGCGGGAGAGGGCAGGACAAGGGATTCCATTCTTGCCTGGGTGACATGTCCCAGAAGGCTGCAGGAGGGGGCGGGGCACGAGACGCCAACCTTGCCTGGGTGACATGTCCTAGAAGGCTGCAAGAGGGGAGATGGGGCAAGGGACGCCATTCTTGCTTGGGTGACATGTCCTGGAAGGCTGCAGTAGGGGGAAAGCGATGTCGTTCCAGCCTGAGTGTTGTGTCCCAGAAGGCTGCAGGAGGGGGGATGGGGCAAGAGACGCCATCCTTGCCTGGGTGACACATCCCAGAAGACTGTGGAAGAGGACAGGACAAGGGATTCCATCCTTGCCTGGGTGACATGTCCCAGAAGGCTGTGGTAGGAGGGGAAAGGTGCAAGGGATGCCACCCTTGCCTAGGTGACATGTCCCAGGAGGCTGCAAGGGGGACGGGGCAAGGAACACCACCCTTGCCTGGGTGACATGTCTCAGAAGGCTGCGGGGGATGGGTCAAGGAACGCCATTCTTGCCTGGGTGACGTGTCCCAGTAGACTGTGGGAGGAGGGGAAAGGTACAAGGGATGCCATTCTTGCCTGGGTGACGTGTCCCAGAAGACTGTGGGAGGAGGGGAAAGGTACAAGGGACACCATTCTTGCCTGGGTGACATGTCTCAGAAGGCTGCGAAAGGGGGGATGGGGTAAGGAACGCCAGCCTTGCCTAGGTGAAGATTGCGAAGGTGGCATAAAAAGTGCCGATAAAAATCAGTACTCGGCCTCTCCCACCCAAAAAAAAAACTGTACCTCAGTTACAGGCTGGGGGGGGGGGGGGGGGGAGGCGATGGGAGCGAACCACTTTTTGAGTGAGGTTTCACTTTAAGACCCATTTTTGAAATGAAGACAAGTGGGATAGATATTTCAGAAATTCCCTCTCTTGGCCTATTTCAGAGAAGTTGTGTGAAGATGGCGGGGTGTTGGCTGATCAAAGCTTCGCTGTCATAACCGCTGCCTCGCGTAGCGTCCCTTAAAAAGGCGCACTAGGAAAACAAGGTTCCCTGGAGCTGGCTTTCATCACACGCAATACGTCACTGTCAGAGGTACCACAGAGGTGTTATGTTAGCGGTGGGATAATGATGGGGGAACGTCACCCCGGGGTCACAGCTTGCTTCTAATGAAGCGTTCGGTCGGTACGATAACACAATGGAGGTAAATACACAATGCAGACAAGTTTTCTCGGAAATAAATGACTTCTCTGAGACAAAGGAACAGAATAATCTGTGCTGGGGACAAATGTGCTACAAAGATGATACAATGCAGCAATTACTGCTGGCTGGGCTGACCGGGGAGCCGGAAGTCTGTACTATAAAACGAGAATATCAGAGGGCAATCTGGGCAAATCGATTGTCCAGCTAGCAGTGTTGGCGTACTGCCGGGCTGCCATGTCAATCGCCTATAGCAGGGGTCTACTGCATGCAGGCCACATGGAGCTCACAAGATTTTACCTGGCCCACAACAATTCTAATGTCATGGGGGGCTTCTGATATGAAAGGGGGACTCTGGTGTAAAGTGAGGTGGGTTCTGATGTGATGATGGGGCTTTTGATGGGAAAGGGGGACTCTGATGTGAAGAGGGGGCTATGATGTGATGGTGGGGCTTTTGATGTGAAAGGAGGGCCCTAATGTGAAGAGGGGGCTCTGATGTCAATTGAAACTCTGATGTGAAAGGAGGGCCCTGATGTAAAGGGGATTCTGATAGGAAAGGGTGACTAATGTGAAGCGGGGGATCTAATATTAAATAGGCAGGGCCATTCATTGATGGGCACTGGTAGGCTGCATTGATGGGCGCTGGTGAGGCTGCATTTATGGGCGCTGGTGAGGCTGCATTGATAGGCACTTGTGAGGCTGCATTGATGGGCGCTGGTGAGGCTGCATTGATGGGCGCTGGTGAGGCTTCATTGGTGGGCGCTGGTGAGGCTGCATTTGATGGGCGCTGGTGGGCTGCATTGATGGGCGCTGGTGAGGCTGCATTGATGGGCGCTGGTAAGGCTGCATTGATAGGCGCTGGTAGGCTTCATTGATAGGCACTGGTAGGCTGCATTGATGGGCACAGGTAGGCTGCATAGATGGGCGCTGGTAAGGCTGCATTTATTGGGCACCGGTGGGCTGCATTGATGGGCGTTGGTGAGGCTACATTTGATGGGCGCTGGTGGGCTGCATTGATGGGCGCTGGTGAGGCTCCATTGATGGGTGCTGGTGAGGCTGCATTGATGGGTGCTGGTAGGCTGCATTTATGGGTGCTGGTGAGGCTGCATTGATGGGCACTGGTGAGGCTGCATTTCATGGGCGCTGGTGAGGCTGCATTTCATGGGCGCTGGTGAGGCTGCATTGATGGGCGCTGGTGAGGCTGCATTGATGGGCGCTGGTAAGGCTGCATTGATGGGCACTGGTAGGCTGCATTGATGGGCGCTGCTGAGGCTGCATTTGATGGGCGCTGGTGGGTTGCATTGATGGGCGCTGGTGGGTTGCATTGATGGGCGCTGGTGAGGCTACATTTGATGGGCGCTGGTGGGCTGCATTGATGGGCGCTGGTGAGGCTGCATTTGATGGGCGCTGGTGAGGCTGCATTGATGGGTGCTGGTGAGGCTGCATTGATGGGCACTGGTAGGCTGCATTGATGGGCGCTGGTGAGGCTGCATTTGATAGGCACTGGTGAGGCTGCATTGATGGGCACTGGTAGGCTGCATTGATGGGCACTGGTAGGCTGCATTGTTGGGCGCTGGTGAGGCTGCATTGATGGGCACTGGTAGGCTGCATTTGATGGGCGCTGGTGGGCTGAATTTGATGGGCACTTCATTAAAAAGGTGGGGTATACATGGGCAGGGCAAAGGGGGTGGAGCCAATGGGGGGGGGGCAAAATTAGATTTCACCTAGGGTGTCAAAAATCCTTGCACCAGCCCTGTAAACAGGCATTGATGTGAGGGGGTGGGCTCTGATATGATGGGAGCTTCTGATGTAAGGGGGGGGCCTGATATGAATGGGGGACTTTGATGGACGGCAGGTTCTGATATAATGGGGGTGGGGGCTTTTGATATGAAAAGGGGAGACTTTGATTTAAAGGAAGACCCTGATATGAATGACGGACTCTGGTGAATGGGAGGCTTTACTGTAATGTGGGGGGGCCTTTGATGTGATAAAGGGGGACTCTGATGTGAAGCGGGGGCTCTGAGGTCAAGTAGGGCTCTGATGTATCTGATGTAATGAGGGCCCTAATATGATGGGGGGAACTCTGATGTAAGGGGGGCTTCTGATGTGAAAAGGGGGACGTTAATGTGAATGAGGAACTCTGATGGAAAGCAAATAAAAATGTATCCAGAGGCCCACTTTAATAATGTGTCTGTAAATCTGTATACAGGATCTATAAAAATAAACTTAGTGCAGATACAGCCAACATATCAATGTTATGTTATCATTTGTATTAATCTTTTTGTTTTCTGCATGCAATACAATGGTGAATGGAATGACTGGCAGCCGTGGCCCCATCCCCCACTGTGTCCCGGAGATGAGGATCTGCACCTGCCTCTTCTCCCTGGATGGAGATGTGATTAATACCCCAATCAGAGGATGCATCCTGATTTCCTGCTGACTATCCGCAGTTATTTGTAGGATTCATATCGCCCCCCCCCCCCCCCAACAACCACAATGGGACCTCTTCATACAAGTAAGTTCCGGCTGCTTTGTTATCCGGAGCCCTAAAGTGCCATCAGACAGAGATGAGGGCAGAGTTCCCCCTCGCAACAAAAGGATGATGTCATTTACATATTAATTATCAGGAAGATATCGCAACATTTACCACCGAACACTCTCTATCCCTCTCTCCCAAATTCCGATAAGGTTTATGGCAGGATCCAAACACAGGTCAGCATTGTTATTATATCAACTAATAGGGGGGGGGGGGGGGGGGGGTATAAGAAATAAGTCCTAGGACATAAAAAAAGCTAAAACTTATTATAGAAGGAAGATCATTTCCCCTTTCCTTCCTCCCTTCTTTTCCAGTCACCCTTCCTTCTTTCCTCCCTTCCTCCCTTCTTTCTCTTCCTTCCTTTTTTTAATTCCTTCCTTCTTTCTCCCCTTTCTTCTTTCCTCTCTTCTTCCCTTCCTTCCTTCTTTCCTTCTTGCCTCCATTCTTTCATTCTCTCATTTCCTACTTTCTTCCATTCCTTCCTGTCTTCCTTCCTCCCTTGCGTTGTATCTTTCCACCTTTCTTCCTTCCTGCGATTCCTTCTCTCTTTTCTTACTTTCTTCCCTTCCTTCCTTCTTTCCTTTCCTTCCTTACTCCTTTACTTTCATTTTTCCTCCCTTCTTTCCTTCTCTCATTTCCTACTTTCTTCCCTTCCTTCCTTCTTTCCTTTCCTTCCTTACTCCTTTACTTTCCTTTTTCCTCCCTTCTTTCCTTCTCTCATTTCCTACTTTCTTCCCTTCCTTCCTTCTTTCCTTTCCTTCCTTACTCCTTTACTTTCCTTTTTCCTCCCTTCTTTCCTTCTCTCATTTCCTACTTTCTTCCCTTCCTTCCACCTTTCCTTTCCTTCCTTACTCCTTTACTTTCCTTTTTCCTCCCTTCTTTCCTTCTCTCATTTCCTACTTTCTTCCCTTCCTTCCTTCCTTCTTTCCTTTCCTTCCTTACTCCTTTACTTTCCTTTTTCCTCCCTTCTTCCCTTCTCTCATTTCCTACTTTCTTCCCTTCCTTTCTTCTTTCCTTTCCTTCCTTACTCCTTTACTTTCCTTTTTCCTCCCTTCTTTCCTTCTCTCATTTCCTACTTTCTTCCCTTCCTTCCACCTTTCCTTTCCTTCCTTACTCCTTTACTTTCCTTTTTCCTCCCTTCTTTCCTTCTCTCATTTCCTACTTTCTTCCATTCCTCCCTTCTGTTGTATCTTTCCACCTTTCTTTCTTCCTGCGATTCCCTCTCTCTTTTCTTACTTTCTTCCCTTCCTTCCTTCTTTCCTTTCCTTCCTTACTCCTTTACTTTCATTTTTCCTCCCTTCTTTCCTTCTCTCATTTCCTACTTTCTTCCCTTCCTTCCTTCTTTCCTTTCCTTCCTTACTCCTTTACTTTCCTTTTTCCTCCCTCCCTTCTTTCCTTCTCTCATTTCCTACTTTCTTCCCTTCCTTCCTTCTTTCCTTTCCTTCCTTACTCCTTTACTTTCCTTTTTCCTCCCTTCTTTCCTTCTTTCATTTCCTACTTTCTTCCCTTCCTTCCTTCTTTCCTTTCCTTCCTTACTCCTTTACTTTCCTTTTTCCTCCCTTCTTTCCTTCTCTCATTTCCTACTTTCTTCCCTTCCTTCCTTCCTTCTTTCCTTTCCTTCCTTACTCCTTTACTTTCCTTTTTCCTCCCTTCTTCCCTTCTCTCATTTCCTACTTTCTTCCCTTCCTTCCTTCTTTCCTTTCCTTCCTTACTCCTTTACTTTCCTTTTTCCTCCCTTCTTTCCTTCTCTCATTTCCTACTTTCTTCCCTTCCTTCCACCTTTCCTTTCCTTCCTTACTCCTTTACTTTCCTTTTTCCTCCCTTCTTTCCTTCTCTCATTTCCTACTTTCTTCCATTCCTCCCTTCTGTTGTATCTTTCCACCTTTCTTTCTTCCTGCGATTCCCTCTCTCTTTTCTTACTTTCTTCCCTTCCTTCCTCTCTTTGTGTCTTCCTGCCTTTTTTACTTAGTTTTTTCCTTTATTCCTTTCTTTCCTTCTGTTAAACCCATCCTTCCTTCTTTCCTTCCTTTTTATTGTTTATTTTTTTATTTATTTTTTACTTTATTTTTCTCCCTCTCTCCTCATTTCTTAGATGAGATTTGTTTAAAAAAATAATCTTCTTTTAAGAAAACCTAACCATTCGGACCCCAGCAACAGAGCAAACAGGTGAAAATATCAGACCAGGCAGGAGGACTGTGGACCCCAGCACCGGGCCATAATCAATGAACAATGGACCAGACCAGGCAGGAGGACTGTGGAAGCCAGCACCAGACCATGCTCAGGGAACACAAGACCAGACCAAGCAGGAGGATTGTGGACCCCGGCACCAGACCATACACAGGGAACAATGGACCAGACCAGGCAGGAGGACTGTGGACCCCGGCACCAGACCATACTCAGGGAACACTGGACCAGACCAAGCAGGAGGACTGTGGACCCTGGCACCATAGGACTGTGGACCCCGGCACCAGACCATACTCAGGGAACACTGGACCAGACCAAGCAGGAGGACTGTGGACCCCGGCACCAGACCATACTCAGGGAACACAAGACCAGACCAAGCAGGAGGACTGTGGACCCTGGCACCATAGGACTGTGGACCCCGGCACCAGACCATACTCAGGGAACAATGGACCAGACCAGGCAGGAGGACTGTGGACCCCGGCACCAGACCATACTCAGGGAACACAAGACCAGACCAAGCAGGAGGACTGTGGACCCTGGCACCAGAGGACTGTGGACCCTGGCACCAGACCATACTCAGGGAACAGTGGACCAGACCAGGCAGGAGGACTGTGGACCACAGCACCAGACCATAATCAAGGAACACAAGACCAGACCAGGCAGCAGGATTGTGGACCCTAGCACCAGACCACCACTCAGGTAACACAAGACCAGACCAGGCAGGAGGACTGTGGACCCTGGCACCAGACCATACTCAGGGAACACAAGACCAGACCAAGCAGGAGGACTGTGGACCACAGCACCAGACCATAATCAAGGAACACAAGACCAGACCAGGCAGGAGGACTGTGGACCCCGGCACCAGACCATACTCAGGGAACACAAGACCAGACCAAGCAGGAGGACTGTGGACCCTGGCACCAGACCATACTCAGGGAACAATGGACCAGACCAGGCAGGAGGACTGTGGACCACAGCACCAGACCATAATCAAGGAACACAAGACCAGACCAGGCAGCAGGATTGTGGACCCCAGCACCAGACTATACTCAGGGAACACAAGACCAGACCAAGCAGGAGGACTGTGGACCCTGGCACCAGACCATACTCAGGGAACACAAGACCAGACCAAGCAGGAGGACTGTGGACCACAGCACCAGACCATAATCAAGGAACACAAGACCAGAGCAGGCAGGAGAACTGTGGACCCCAGCACCAGACCATAATCAATGAACAATGGACCAGACCAGGCAGGAGGACTGTGGACCACAGCACCAGACCATAATCAAGGAACACAAGACCAGAGCAGGCAGGAGGACTGTGGACCCCAGCACCAGACCATAATCAATGAACAATGGACCAGACCAGGCAGGAGGACTGTGGATCCCAGCACCAGACCATAATCAATGAACAATGGACCAGACCAGGCAGGAGGACTGTGGACCACAGCACCAGACCATAATCAAGGAACACAAGACCAGAGCAGGCAGGAGGACTGTGGACCCCAGCACCAGACCATAATCAATGAACAATGGACCAGACCAGGCAGGAGGACTGTGGATCCCAGCACCAGACCATAATCAATGAACAATGGACCAGACCAGGCAGGAGGACTGTGGACCACAGCACCAGACCATAATCAAGGAACACAAGACCAGAGCAGGCAGGAGGACTGTGGACCCCAGCACCAGACCATAATCAATGAACAATGGACCAGACCAGGCAGGAGGACTGTGGATCCCAGCACCAGACCATAATCAATGAACAATGGACCAGACCAGGCAGGAGGACTGTGGACCCTGGCACCAGACCATACTCAAGGAACACAAGACCAGACCAGACAGGAGGACTGTGGACCACAGCACCAGACCATAATCAAGGAACACAAGACCAGACCAGGCAGGAGGACTGTGGACCCCAGCACCAGACCATAATCAATGAACAATGGACCAGACCAGGCAGGAGGACTGTGGACACCAGCACCAGACCATAATCAAGGAACACAAGACCAGACCAAGCAGCAGGATTGTGGACCCCAGCACCAGACCATAATCAATGAACAATGGACTAGACCAGGCAGGAGGACTGTGGACACCGGCACCAGACCATACTCAGGGAACACTGGACCAGACCAAGCAGCAGGACCAGGGCCGCTGATAGGTGGGGACCACCAGTCCTCCTGTAGGAGGCCCGGGCACTCAGGGGGCCAAAACAGCAGGGGGAATTAGTGCGGTGTGCGGCTCTCTGCAGCAGCGGAAAGGCAGTTTCTCCCCCTCCTGCCAGCTTTCAGCTGCTGCAGGGAGAGACACAGACACACAGGGCATAGTTCCTGTAATTGCTTCCCCGACACGGATTCCCCTCCCTGTTTTGCCTGCTTCTGAAAAAAAGGGTTAATTAAAGGGGGGATCCGTCTGCTTCCTGCGACGAGCCTTCTGTCAAATGCTGCAAACAAGGGCCAAAGTTTTTACCAACTTACTGGCATGGAGGCTTCATAACTGCTATGCCGTCGGTTCAGTGCCACCTCCGGGATGGAATCCAGATCATTCCTGACCGGCAGCTTAGGGGGGACCCGGCTGGTGAAATATAAAAGACAGGAAAATCACCGCCAGGAACTTCCGCGGAATTCTGAAAATTCAGCCAAGCGGCTCCTTGAGCTACTCGTTACCATTTCAAACAAAAGAATATTTTTTTTTATTGTGTTTTATCCGGTAATTAGAGGAAGAAGTGTCTGGGGGGGGGGGGGGGGAGATGGTTCCATTATATTTAGATCTGCTGACTCAGGACAGGAGCGCCCCCTGGGGGGGCACCAATTTCTTCAGTTTAAGGAGCAACTCCAGAAGTTTGTTGGCTTGCACAGGTAGAACACAGATGGAGGAAACGCGAAGCTGCGGAAAGACGTGTAAGCTGGCGCGTGCGCTAATGTGCGTTGTGTTTAGGGAGCAAGGTCCTATTGAATGGGCAACGCGGCACCCCCACAATGCATGCAATGTGCGTTGTGATGCTGTCCTGCAAAGCGTGGTCATGGATGCACCGCGGTGGAAAGTGCTGCCATTACTTCCTCACCACACCACAATGAAAACATGCGAACCATGTGGAGCAGGCGCGTATTTACGTATTGGGGGGGGGGTGTTGGCAGCCCATTTTAAATGAATAGACCACTCTAATATAATGGGTCTTAACATGGGTGCAGAAATGCAGTAATGCATGACACATACACTATATTGTCAAAAGTATTGGGACACTTCCCTTCACACGCACATGAACTTTAGGCCCCTTTCACACTGGGGCGATTTGCAGGCGCTATTTTGCTAAAAATAGCGCCTGCAAACCGAGCCTAAACAGCGGCTCCTTTCTCTCCAATGTGAAATCCCCCGAGGGCTTTCACACTGGAGCGGTGCGCTAACAGGACGTGAAAAAAAGTCCTGCTAGCCGCATCTTTGGAGCGGTGAGAGGAGCGGTGTGTTTACCGCTCCTCCACCGCTCCTTCCCATTGAAATGCATGGGATACCGCGGTAATACCGCCCGCAAACCGTGGCTGTAGCCGTGGTTTGCGGGTGGTATTAACCCTTTTTCGGCCGCTAGCAGGGGTTAAAACCGCACCGCTAGTGGCCGAATACCTCTGCAATCCCGACGGTATAGCGCCGCTAAAAATAGCGGCGCTATACTGCCACCGCCCCCACCGCCCCAGTGTGAAACCAGCCTAAGGCCCCTTTCACACTGGGGCGTTTTTCATGCGGTTTAGCGCTAATATTAGCGCTATTATACCGCATGAAAAAATCCTGCCCTGTGCCTTCAATGTGAAAGCCCGAAGGCTTTCACACTGAAGCGGTGCGCTAGCAGGACCGCTCCAAAAGTCCTGCTAGCCGCTTCTTTACAGCGGTGAAGGAGCGGTGTGTTCACCGCTCCTTTACCGCGGTCTCCCATTGAAATCAATGGGACAGCGCGGTAATACCGCCCGCAAACCGCTGCAATAGCCGCGGTTTGCGGGCGGTATTAATCCTTTTTCGGCTGCTAGCGGGGGTTAAATTAACCCCCCTAGCGACCGCATACCGCGGTAAGAACTACAGTATAGCAGCGCTGAAAATCGCGCTGCTATACCGCCACCGCACCTGCCCGCCCCAGTGTGAAAGGGGCCTTAAGGCTAGGTTTCCACTATTGCGACGTGAAAGTCGAGCGATTTTGATGTGACTCGAAGCAATGCCTGTGTATTCTTGAGGTCTATGGACCTCAAGTCGCATCAAAGTGGGACCAAAGTGGTGCAGGAAATACTTTTGAAGTCGCACCGATATGAACGGTACTCATTGGAAATCATGGGGTACGACTTGTCGTGCGACTTTGAAGTCCCAAGTCGCACAAGTGGAAACCGAGCCTTATGACATCCCAGTCTTAGTCCGTAGGGTTCAATATTGAGTTGGCCCCGCCCTTTGCAGCTATAACAGCTTCAACTCTTCTGGGAAGGCCGTCCCACAAGGTTTAGGAGGGTGTCTATGGGAATGTTTGACTATTCTTCCAGAAGCGCATTTGTGAGGTCAGGCACTGATGTGGACGAGAAGGCCTGGATCGCAGTCTCTGCTCTATTTTATCTCAAAGGTGTTCTATCGGGTTGAGGTCAGGACTCTGTGCAGGCCAGTCAAGTTCCTCCACCCCAAACTCGCTCATCCACACTGTATATTGCCAAAAGTATTGGGCCATCCCTCCAAATCATTTGGTAGAGGGGGGATCATAGGCGTGTGCACAGGGTGTGCCAGGTGTGCCCAGGCACACCCTAATCACCCTGTGCAGCACAGATTCCCCCTACTGCCCTGGTTCCCCCTCCTTCCCCCCGCAGCGCTTCCGGCTTCCCTACTCTTCTCTCCCTCCAGCTGTTGCTGCGGGGATGTTTTAGGATGAGTGGGGGAAGGGGCTGGTAAATATGTAACTTACCGTCCCCTTCCCTTTCATCGTGAGTGATCGGTACTATGAGTTTGATCTTTGGGGTGCACACCCTAATGCAATAGGCTGCGCACACCTATGGGGGGGGGGGATTATGGTGTGGGGTTGTTTTTCAGGGGTTGGGCTTGGCCCCTTAGTTTCAGTGAAGGGAACTCTTAAGGCGTCAGCATACCAAGACATTTTGGACAATTTAATGCTCCCAACTTTGAGGGAACAGTTTGGGGACGGCCCCTTCCTGTTCCAACATGACTGCACACCAGTGCACAAAGCAAGACCCATAAAGACATGGATGAGCGAGTTTGGAGTGGAGGAACTTGTCTGGCCTGCACAGAGTCCTGACCTCAACCTGATAGAACACTTTTGGGATGAATTAGAGCGGAGACTGTGAGCCAGGCCTTCTCATCCAACATCAGTGCCTGACTTCACAAATGCTCTTCTGGAAGAATGGTCAAACATTCCCATAGACACCCTCCTAAACCTTGTGGGACGGCCTTCTCAGAAGAGGTGAAGCTGTTATAGCTGCAAAGGGCGGGGCCAACTCAATATTGAACCCTACGGACTAAGACTGGGATGCCAGTAAAGGGGTTGTAAAGGAAAACTGCTAAGCAGAAACACGGATCTCCGTTTACCTTTAGTGAAAGCCCCTCCCCCACACAGTTAGAAAGCACACACAGGGAACACACTTAACCCTTTGATCAACCCTGATGTTAACCCCTTCCCCGCTAGTGTCATTTATACAGTGACAGTGCATTTTTTTGTTAGCATTGATCACTGTAATGGTGTCATTGGTCCCCAAAAAGTGGCAGATTTACCCGCCGCAATGTCGTAGTCCCGCTCAAAATCGCTGTGACACAGCAGGAGCCAATCAGCTATTCTGGTGGACCAGATGTTTGCTGGCACCCCAGGATCGTTCATGAGAGAGGCGGAACGCCGTTCTGTGAGGGGGAAGATGGAGATCTTGTGTTTCTGCTAAGTAGGGATCTCTGTCTCCCCCCCCCCCAGTCAAAGCACCTCCCCCACACAGTTAGAAAGCACTCCCAGGCTCCAACACATTTAACCCTTTGATCGCCCCTGATGTTAAACCCTTCCAAGCCAGTGTCAATTATACAGTCACAGTGCATTTTTTTTAGCACCGATCATTGTATTGGTGTCACTGGTCCCCAGAAAGTGTCACTTAGGGGGTTATATACTAAAGGCAAATCCACTTTGCATTCCAAGTGCACTTGGAAGTGCAGTCGCTGTAGATCTGAGGGGGACATGCAAGGAAAATAGAAAACAGCATTTTAGCTTGCACATGATTGGATGATAAAAAAAAATCAGCAGAGCTTCCCCTCATTGCAGATCTTCCCCTCAAATCTACAGTGACTGCACTTCCAAGTGCACTTTCCAATGCATTTGCAGTGCACTTGTAGTGCAGAGTGGATTTGCCTTTAGTAAATCAACCCCTCAGACCCCTTTCCCACTGTGCCGCCCATAGCGTCGGCGGTAAAATAGCGGTTAAACGCCGATATTTTTACCGTCGGATTTGCGGCGGTAAAAAGGGTTGAAACCGCCCGCTAGCGGCCAAGAAAGGGTTGAAACCGCCCGCAATGCGCCGCTACAGCGGTGTACTGCCGGCGGTACAGCGGCGCTGCCCATTGATTTCAATGGGCAGGAGCGCATTAGGAGCAGTGAGTTCACCGCTCCTAATGCGCTCCAAAGAAGCTGCTGGCAGTACTTTTTCTGACGCCCTGCCAGCGCACCGCTCCAGTGTGAAAGCCCTCGGGGGCTTTCACACTGGGGGGAAATAGAGCAGCTGTTTGAGGGCGGATTGCAGGCACTATTTTTAGCGCTATAGCGCCTGCAAAATGCCCTCAGTGTGAAAGGGGTCTAAGGGTACTTTCACACTGAAGCGCTGGATGCGCTGGCGGTATGGCGGCGCTATTTTTAGCGTCGCTATATCGTCGTTTTGCCGCGATTTGCAGGCGCTAGCAGGGGTTGATTTTAACCCCCGCTAGCGGCCGAAAAAGGGTTAAAAATGCCCGCAATAACGCCTCTTTGCGGCATTTTGCGGGCGTTTTGGAGGCGCTACCCCATTGATTTCAAGGGCCAGGGGTGCTATAGGAGCGGTATTTTTACCGCTCCTACCGCGCCTCAAAGATGCGGCTTGCAGGAATTTTTTTTACCCTCCTGCCAGCGCACCGCTCCAGTATGAAAGCCCTCGGGGCTTTCACACTGGATACAAAGTAGCGGCTCTTTCAGGGCGCTTTGCAGGCGCTATTTTTAGCGCAAAAGCGCCTCAGTGTGAAAGGGGCCTTAGTGTCGGATTTGTCCGCCGCAATGTCGCAGTCCCGCTAAAAATCACCGCCATTACTAGTAAAAAAATATCAAAAAGATTAATAAAAGGTCCCTAAGTCTATCCCGTAGCTTGTAGACGTGATAATCAATAAACGCTTATTGGAAAAAAAATTTTTACCAAAAATATGTAGAAGAATATATATTCGCCTACATTGAAGAGGAAATTTGATTTTTTTTTTTTAACAATTTTATTGGATGTTTTATAGCAGAAAGTAAAACATATCTTTTTTTTTTTTTTTTCGAAATTGTCGCCCTTTTTTTGTTTATAGCGCAAAAAAAATTAAAAACCGCAAAGGTGATCAAATACCACCAAAAAAACTCTATTTCTGGTTAAAAAAAAAGGACGTCAATTTTATTTGTGTACAGCGTCGCAACGGCTCCGCGCAATTGTCAGTTAAAATAACGCAGTGGCGTATCGCAAAAAAAATAAAAATAAATGGAAGTTTTCAGCTATTAATCCGCCCATTTACTGTATAAATCACAGGCAGCTGGTAGACGCAGGCGAAGGCTCATGGGAGAAGAGACAGCGATGGCTTCCCAGGAGCTTCCCCTGACAAGATAGTACATAGAGTGACAAAACGGCTCCTAGAAGGGCTCTGCCATGATGGCTGATTCTGCATCATTGTACCCCCCCCCCTCCCCCCCCCCCCCCCCCTTGCCCAGAGGCATCACTCAAAAAAGGAGTCGTAAAACAAAAAAATGTCTTTAACATCTATAGAAATGTATTTATTTAACATCGTCAGTAGGGATGAGCCGAACACCCCCGGGTTCGGTTCGCACCAGAACCTTCGAACGGACCGAAAGTTCGCGCGAATTTTCGAACCCTATTCGTTATAATGGACGCGAACGTTCGAAATCAAAATTGCTAATTACAACGGCCAATATGCATGTTAATGTTATAAAACAGGTTTGGGGACCCGGGTCCTGCCCCAGGGGACATATATCAATGCAAAAAGAAATTTTAAAAACTAAAGTTTTTTCGGGAGCAGTCATTTTAATGATGCATAAAGTGAAAAAAAAAAAAGTGAAATTTTCCTTTAAATATGGTACCTGGGGGGTGTCTAAAGTATGCCTGTGAAGTGGCATGTGTTTCCCGTGTTTAGAACTGTCCTTGCACAAAATGACATTTGTAAAGGAAAAAAAGAAGCCATTTAAAACCACTTGCGGCTTTAATGTCATGTCTTGTCCTGGCCGCCATATGGCTGAAAATCCTTGAGAAAAATGGCATGGCTACCCCATCACCCCCCCCCCACCCCAGCCCCTTTGGGTCTTGTATGGATACTAAGGGGGACCCCGCACCCAAAATAAAACCCTATACCTACAACCCTATATACTCTGAACAGCAGTATATAGGTGGTGCAAACAAGACATGGACTGTAGGTTTGTTCTTAAGTAGAATCTGAACAGGTACATTATGAAGTGTAGCTACATCCCAAAAAAATCAATTTTTAAGCTTTTTGGAGAACATAGGGAGGGGTTATCACCCCTGTAACATTTGCTGTCTTTGCACATCTGTTCAGAACATGTCACCTCACTTTCCGTCCCAATGACAAATGTTTTTGGAAAAGTGGGGTTTTAATTGAAACAAGGATTGGTGATAAAGCATCAGTAGAGAGGAGATACCTTTTTCCCAAATTAAATCTAACAGGAGAGAATTTTCCTTCCTAGGGGTAGATTTCCTCTCACTTCCTGTTTTCTCTTGCCGTTTGCAAGTAGGAGTCGTTTGTAAGTTGGATGTTTGAAAGTAGGGGCCTGCCGTATATACTCTGCAGAAATTTGCCCTATTAGATGTTGGTGTAGCCACAAGACTGGTGGGCACAGGAATGGGCCCTGCTGTGAGTTAATAGATCAAGATTTGTACTTGCATGCACCTGTTGAACCAGGCAGAAAAATTGGGCCTTTGGTGGTGGTGGTGGTGGTGGTGGACGGTGTTGCCACAAGACTGTAAGCCCTCATAGTTACTCTTGGTGGGTGCAGGAATGGGCCCTGCTGTGAGTTATTAGATCAAGATTTGTAATTGCATGCACCTGTTGAACAGGGCAGAAAAATTGGGCCTTTGGTGGTGGTGGTGGTGGTGGACGGTGTTGCCACAAGACTGTAGGCCCTCATAGTTACTCTTGGTGGGCGCAGGAATGGGCCCTGCTGTGAACTATTAGATCAAGATTTGTAATTACACGCCCCTGTTATACAGGGGCTGAAAAATTGTGCCTTAGGCACTGGTGCTGGTGCCACAACACTGCAACCCCTCACAGATACTGTACTCTGAGCACAGCAATGAGACCTGTTGCAAAGCATTGCCTAAAAATTGTAATTACACGCCCCAACAGGGGCTGAAAAATTGTGCCTTAGGCACTGGTGCTGGTGCCACAACACTGCAACCCCTCACAGATACTGTACTCTGAGCACAGCAGTCACACCTGTTGCGAAGCATCTTTTTAAAAAATTGTAATTACACGCCCCTGTTATACAGGGGCTGAAAAATTGTGCCTTAGGCACTGGTGCTGGTGCCACAACACTGCAACCCCTCACAGATACTGTACTCTGAGCACAGCAATGAGACCTGTTGCAAAGCATTGCCTAAAAATTGTAATTACACGCCCCAACAGGGGCTGAAAAATTGTGCCTTAGGCACTGGTGCTGGTGCCACAACACTGCAACCCCTCACAGATACTGTACTCTGAGCACAGCAGTCACACCTGTTGCGAAGCATCTTTTTAAAAAATTGTAATTACACGCCCCTGTTATACAGGGGCTGAAAAATTGTGCCTTAGGCACTGGTGTGGTGGCATGGATCATTGAGGAGGAGGAAGAGGATAGTCAGTGAACATAACAGGACAGTCACTCAGCATCAGCATAGGCAGTCTTGAAGGGATGTGACATTATAAATTATTCCGTTATATCCGCTTCAGGTGTCTGGTAGCTGGTGGTGATCCAAGACTGATTCATTTTTATGAAGGTCAGTCGATCAACCGAGTCGGTGGACAGGCGCACCCTATGATCGGTGACAAATCCTCCAGCAGCACTGAATGTGCGTTCGGAAAGAACGCTGGATGCAGGACAGGCCAGTAGCTCAATTGCATACTGTGCAAGCTCTGGCCAGTGATCCATCCTCAGGACCCAGTAAGCCAGAGGATTTTCGGTGGGAAAGGTGTCCAAGTCTGACCTTGCCCCTAGGTATTCCTGCACCATGTATATCAGACGCTGGCGATGGTTGCTGGAACCGATCATACCTTGGGGCTGCGGACTAAAAAATTGTCTGAACGCATCGGTCAGACGTCCACCTTCCCCACCGCTCCTTCTGCTACTGACCGAAGCCTCAGCAACTCGTCGTCCAGGACCAGGAGTTTGTAACCTCCCAGTTTCTGGGAACGCGTTGCACAGACCTTTCTGCAAGGCCTCCCTGAGATGTCTCATCCTCTGCTCCCTCTGCGACGGCAAGATAAGGTCCGCAACCTTACCCTTGTACCGTGGATCAAGGAGAGTGGCCAGCCAGTAATGGTCACTCTCCTTGATCCGAAGAACACGAGGATCCTTCCGCAGGCTTTGCAGGATCAGGGAGGCCATGCAGCGTAGGTTAGCTGAGGCATTCGGTCCGGAGTCTTCTGGGTCACTGAGGATGACATGATCGCCAGCCACCTCCTCCCAGCCACGTACAAGTCCACTGGTTTGTTGGGACTGTACATCATCCCTAAAAGACTGCTGCTGCTGATGCTGAGTGCCAGGCTCCACCTCCATGCTCACACAATCCTCCTCCTCCTCCTCCTCCTCCTCCTCTTCCTGTGTGATGGGTGGGACAGAAGGAACATTGTCTGGATAAAGGGGGCCTTGAGAGACAAGGAAGTCCTCCTCTTCCTGCCTCTGTTCTGCCTCAAGTGCCCTGTCCATTATCCCGCGCAGCGTATGCTCCAACAGGTGGACAAGAGGTACAGTGTCACTGATGCATGCACTGTCACTGTTCACCATCCTCGTGGCCTCCTCAAATGGTGAGAGGACAGTGCATGCATCCCTGATCATGCTCCACTGGCGTGGGGAAAAAAAGCCAAGCTCCCCTGACCCTGTCCTGGTGCCGTAGTCGCAAAGGTACTCATTGATGGCCCTCTGCTGCGTGTGCAGTCGCTGCAGCATGGCCAACGTTGAGTTCCACCTGGTGGGCATGTCACATATTAGGCGGTTCTTGGGCAGGTTCAGCTCCTTTTGCAGCTCAGTCAGCCGAGCACTGGCATTATAAGATCGGCGGAAATGCACACAGACTTTCCTGGCCTGCCTCAGGACATCCTGTAAGCCTGGGAACCTGCCCAAGAACCGCTGCACCACCAGGTTGAGGACGTGAGCCATACAGGGCACATGGGTGAGCTGCCCCTGTCGCAGGGCGGAGAGGAGGTTGGTGCCATTATCAGAAACTACCATTCCTGGCTTAAGCTGGCGTGGCGTCAACCACCTCTCGGCCTGCCCCTGCAGAGCTGCCAGAACCTCTGGCCCAGTGTGGCTCCTGTCCCCCAAACACACCAGCGCAAGCACGGCATGGCATCTTTTTGCCTGCGTACTCGCGTAGCCCCTTGTACGCCTACGGAGCACCGCTGGTTCCGAGGACAGAGCACTCGAAGAGGACATGGAGGAAGAAGAAGAGGAGGGGGTGGAGGAGAGAGGTGTGTCACAACCAGTAGTAGCATTTTGGAGGCGTGGTGGCGGAACAACCTCCAACACTACTGCACCTTGTCCTGCATCCCTCCCAGCTACCAATAGAGTGACCCAATGGGCCGTGAAAGAAAGATAACGTCCCTGTCCATGCCTGCTGGACCATGAGTCAGCGGTAATATGCACCTTACCGCTGACCGCCCTGTCCAGCGAGGCATGGACATTGCCTTCCACATGCCAGTAGAGAGACGGAATCGCCTTCCGTGAGAAAAAGTGGCGTTTGGGAACCTGCCACTGAGGAACCGCACATTGAACAAACTCACGGAAGGGGGCCGAGTCTATCAACTGAAAAGGCAGCAGTTGAAGTGCTAGCAATTTAGCCAAGCTAGCATTCAACTGCTGGGCATGTGGATGGCTGGGAGTATACTTCTTTCGACGGTCCAGCAGCTGGGGCAGGGAAATTTGCCTGCTACAATCGGACGTCGGTGTACTGCAAGTACTTGGTTGTGACACACCTAATTCTACACCTTCAGTCCTCTCAGAGCAGCTTTCAGAGAGGACTGAAGATATAGTGGGGATGGAGATCCCAGCTGATGAGGAGCAAGGAGAGGTCCGCTTTGTTCTTTGGTGTGGGTCTTTTATGTGTGCTTGCCAACGAGCTGCATGGCAGGTCGACATATGTCTGCTCATGCTTGTGGTGCCCAAGCGGCTGATGTTTTGGCCACGCGAGATACGCTTGAGACAAATATTGCAAATAGCAGTGGTGCGATCTGATGCACTCGTCTCAAAAAAGGCCCACACCAAAGAACTTTTGTGATAACGTGCAGAGGCAGCGCCCTGCACAGGCGGAGCTCTGCGGTGTGGTACAGTTGCTGTGCTGGCCTCTAGCTGGCCTCCAGGGGGCATCCTGCCTCGTTGGACATGTGACGCTGCATCCTCCTCCTCCTCCTCCTCTCTCCCTTCAGGCACCCACGTGGAGTCAGTGACCTCATCATCCCCTCCCTCTTCACCACTAGAGCAAACCTGGCAGTAAGCTGCAGCTGGTGGAACACTACTGCCAGATTGCTGTCCTTCAGCATCCCCTCTCTCTGCGCGCACACTACTGACTTCCTCAAGCTGGGTATCATCATCCGAGCCTTCGAATCGTTGGGCATCCTCCTGGAGCATGTACCCAACACTGTGCTCAAACAGTTCGGGGGACTCCTCAGGAGGACATGGTGGGTCTAGGGAAGGGGTGGCTGATGATGCCATTGAGTACGCGTTGGCAGCTGCTCTGCCAGTACCCTGAGCCTGGGTGAGAGAGGATGAGGAGGATGAGGAGGGCTTGGTCATCCATTCTACCAAGCCTTCGGCATGATGCGGCTCCACATGTCCAGCTGCCGAAAACAAAGACAAGCGTGTCCCATGGCCACGTGCTGATGACGATGCACGACCACGTCCACGGCCAGCACTGTTGTCTCTAGAAACAGAGCCTGCCTGCCCTGTGTTCTTGCCTCGGCACGCTCTGCCTCTCCTTGGCGGTCTTCCAGCCATTGTAGTCGGTAGTGTATATAGTATAAAAAATAGAACTCCTATGTGTGCTCACAACACACTGTAGGTCCTATGGGTGCTGACACTAACACACTATAGGTACTATGTGTGCTGCTGACAAGAAAATATAGGAGCTCTGTGTGATGCCACTAACACACTATAGGTACTATGTGTGCTGCTGACAAGAAAATATAGGAGCTCTGTTTGCTGCCACTAACACACTAGAAGTCCTATGGGTGCTGCTGAGAAGAAAATATAGGAGCTCTGTTTGCTGCCACTAACACACTAGAAGTCCTATGGGTGCTGCTGAGAAGAAAATATAGGAGCTCTGTTTGCTGCCACTAACACACTAGAAGTCCTATGGGTGCTGCTGAGAAGAAAATATAGGAGCTCTGTTTGCTGCCACTAACACACTAGAAGTCCTATGGGTGCTGCTGAGAAGAAAATATAGGAGCTCTGTGTGATGCCACTAACACACTAGAAGTCCTATGGGTGCTTCTGAGATGAAAATATAGGAGCTCTGTTTGCTGCCACTAACACACTAGAAGTCCTATGGGTGCTGCTGAGAAGAAAATATAGGAGCTCTGTGTGATGCCACTAACACACTAGAAGTCCTATGGGTGCTTCTGAGAAGAAAATATAGGAGCTCTGTGTGATGCCACTAATAGTGATGAGCCGAACACCCCCGGGTTCGGTTCGCACCAGAACCCGCGAACGGACCGAAAGTTCGAACGAACATTAGAACCCTATTAAATACAATGGATGCGAACGTTCGAATTCTAAAGTGCTAATTATAACGACTATTATCCATGTTATTGTCCTAAAAAGGGTTTGGGAACCCGGGTTCTGCACCAGGGGACATGTATCAATGCAAAAAGAAGTTTTAAAAACGGTCGTTTTTCGGGAGCAGTCATTTTAATGATGCATAAAGTGAAAAAAAAAAAGTCAAATATTCCTTTAAATATCGTACCTGGGGGGTGTCTAAAGTATGCCTGTGAAGTGCCACGTGTTTCCCGTGTTTAGAACTGTCCCTGCACAAAATGACACTTCTAAAGGAAAAAAAAGCCATTTAAAACTGCTTGCGGCTTTAATGTAATGTCTGGTCCCGGTAATATGGATGAAATTCTTTAAGAAAAATGGCATAGCTACCCCATGACCCCCCCCCCCTACCCCAGCCCATTACCAGCCCCTTTGGGTCTTGTATGGATATTAAGGGGAACCCCGCACATAAAATAAAAAAGGCCCTATATACTCTGAACAGCCGTATACAGGCGGTGCATACAAGACAGGGACTGTAGGTTTGTTCTTATGTAGAATGTGTTTGTAATTTTGAACAGGTACATTGTTGAAGTGTAGCTCCAGCCCAAAAATCTATTTTTAAACTTTTTGGGAAACATAGGTAAGGGTTATCACCCCTGTAACATTTGTTTTGCTGTCTGTGCCCCTGTTCAGAACATTTCACCTCACTTTCCGTCCCAATGACAACTGTTTTTGAAATGTGGTGTTTTTCTTGAAACAAGGATTGCTGATAAAGCATCAGTACAGATGAGACCCCTTTCTCCCATATTTATTCTTACAGGAGAGAATTTTCCTTTCTAGGGGTAGATTTCCTCTCACTTCCTGTTGTCTTCTTTCGTTTGCAAGTAGGAGTCGTTTGTAAGTTGGATGTTTGAAAGTAGGGACCTGCCGTATATACTCTGCAGAAATAGGCCCCTTAGTTGTTGGTGTTGGCACAACACTGTAAGCACTCAGTTACTCTTGGTTGGTGCTGGAACGCCCTGCTGTCAACTATTATATCAGGAATTTTAATTACATATAATTGTTGAACAGTGGTAGTAAAAATTGGGGCTTTGATGGTGGTGCTGGTGCCACAACACTGTAAGCCCTGACAGTTACTCTTGGTGGGTGCAGCAATGGGCCCTGCTGTGAATTATTAGATCAAGAATTGTAATTACATGCCCCTTTTGAACAGGGGCTGAAAAATTGGGCCTTTCGTGGTGGTGGTGGTGGTGGTGTTGCCACAAGACTGTAAGCCCTCAGAGTTACTCTTGGTGGGTGCAGCAATGGACCCTGCTGTGAATTATTAGATCAAGAATTGTAATTGCATGCCCCTGTTGAACAGGGGCTGAAAAATTGGGCCTTAGGCACTGGTGGCACAACACTACAACCCCTCACAGATACTGTACTTGGAGCACAGCAATGAGCCCTGTTGCAAAGTATTGCTTCAAAAATTGTAATGACACGCCCCTGTTAAACAGGGGCTGAAAAATTGGGCCTTAGGCACTGGTGCCACAACACTCCAACCCCTCACAGATACTGTACTTGGAGCACAGCAATGAGCCCTATGGCAAATTATTGCTAAAAAAATTGTAATTACACGCCCCTGTAAAACAGGGGCTGAAAAATTGGGCCTTAGCCACTGGTGGCGGCACCCATAAACAAAAATGATCTTCCAAGCTATCATCATCAATCGTATCATTGAGGACTCGGAGGAGGAGGATAGCCAGTCAACATAACAGCACAGGCACTCAGCATCAGCATCAGTCTTGAAGGGATGTGACATGTTAAAATCAATTAGTCTGTTATATCAGCATCAGGTGTGTGGTAGCTGGTGGTGATCCAAGACTGGTTCATCTTGATGAAAGTCAGTCGATCAACCGAGTCGGTGGACAGGCGCACCCTGTGATCCGTGACAAATCCTCCAGCAGCACTGAATGTGCGTTCCGAAAGAACGCTGGATGCAGGACAGGCCAGTAGCTCAATTGCATACTGTGCAAGCTCTGGCCAGTGATCCATCCTCAAGACCCAGTAAGCCAGAGGATTTTCGGTGGGAAAGGTGTCCAAGTCTGAGCTTGCCCCTAGATATTCCTGCACCATGTTTATCAGACGCTGGCGATGGTTGCTGGAACCGATCATACTTTGGGGCTGCGGACTAAAGAATTGTCTGAACGCATCGGTCAGACGGCCACCTTCCCCACCGCTCCTTCTTTGACTGGCCGAAGCCTCAGCAACTCGTTGTCCAGGACCAGGAGTTTGTAACCTCCCAGTCTCTGGGAACGCGTTGCACAGACCTTTCTGCAAGGCCTCCCGGAGTTGTCTCATCCTCTGCTCCCTCTGCGACGGTAACATAAGGTCCGCAACCTTACCCTTGTACCGTGGATCAAGGAGAGTGGCCAGCCAGTAATGGTCCCTCTCCTTGATCCGAAGAATACGAGGATCCTTCCGCAGACTTTGCAGGATCAGGGAGGCCATGCAGCGTAGGTTTGCTGAGGCATTCGCTCCGGAGTCCTCTGGGTCACTAAGGACGACATGATCCGCAGCCACCTCCTCCCAGCCACGTACAAGTCCACTGGTTTCTTGGGACTGTAAATCATCCCTAAAAGACTGCTGCTGATGATGCTGAGTGCCAGCCTCCACCTCCATGCTGACACAATCCTCCTCCTCCTCCTCCTCCTCCTCCTCCTCTTCCTGTGCGATGGGTGGGACAGAAGGAACACTGTCTGGGTAAAGGGGGCCTTGAGAGGCAAGGAAGTCCTCCTCTTCCTGCCTCTGTTCTGCCTCAAGTGCCCTGTCCATTATTCCACGCAGCGTGTGCTCCAACAGGTGGACAAGAGGTACAGTGTCACTGATGCATGCACTGTCACTGCTCACCATCCTCGTGGCCTCCTCAAATGGTGCCAGGACAGTGCATGCATCCCTGATCATGCCCCACTGGCGTGGAGAAAAAAAACCAAGCTCCCCTGACCCTGTCCTGGTGCCGTAGTCGCACAGGTACTCATTGATGGCCCTCTGCTGCGTGTGCAGCCGCTGCAGCATGGCCAACGTTGAGTTCCACCTGGTGGGCATGTCACATATAAGGCGGTTCTTGGGCAGGTTCAACTCCTTTTGCAGCTCAGCCAGGCGAGCACTGGCATTATAAGATCTGCGGAAATGCACACAGACTTTCCTGGCCTGCCTCAGGACATCCTGTAAGCCCGGGTACCTGCCCAAGAACCGCTGCACCACCAGGTTAAGGACGTGAGCCACACAGGGCACATGGGTCAGTTGTCCCTGTCGGAGGGCGGAGAGGAGGTTGGTGCCATTGTCGCAAACCACCATTCCTGGCTTAAGCTGGCGTGGCGTCAACCACCTCTCGGCCTGGCCCTGCAGAGCAGACAGGACCTCTGCCCCAGTGTGGCTTCTGTCCCCCAAACACACCAGCGCAAGCACGGCATGGCATCTTTTTGCCTGCGTACTTGCGTAGCCCCGTGAACGGCTACGGAGCACCGCTGGTTCATAGGACAAACCACAGGAAGAGGCCATGGAGGAAGAAGAAGAGGAGGGGGTGGAGGAGAGAGGTGTGTCACAACCAGTAGTAGCATTTTGGAGGCGTGGCGGTGGGACAACCTCCAACACTACTGCACCTTGTCCTGCATCCTTCCCAGCTGCCAAAAGAGTGACCCAATGGGCCGTGAAAGAAAGGTAACGTCCCTGTCCATGCCTGCTGGACCATGAGTCAGCGGTAATATGCACCTTACCGCTGACCGCCCTGTCCAGCGAGGCCAAGACATTGCCTTCCACATGCCGGTAGAGAGCCGGAATAGCCTTCCGTGAGAAAAAGTGGCGTTTGGGAACCTGCCACTGAGGAACCGCACATTGCACAAACTCACGGAAGGGGGCCGAGTCTACCAACTGAAAAGGCAGCAGTTGAAGCGCTAGCAATTTAGCCAAGCTAGCATTCAACCGCTGGGCATGTGGATGGCTGGGAGTGAACTTCTTTCGACGGTCCAGCAGCTGGGGCAGGGAAATTTGCCTGCTAGAATCGGACGTCGGTGTACTGCTAGCAGAGTGGCCGCAAGTACTTGGCTGTGACACACCTAATTCTACACCTTCATTCCTCTCAGTGCATGTTTCAGAGAGGACTGAAGTTATAGTGGGGTTGGAGATCCCAGCTGATGCGGTGCAAGGAGAGGTCCGCTTTGTTCTTTGGTGTGGGTCTTTGAGGTAGGCTTGCCAACGAGCTGCATGGCAGGTCAACATATGTCTGGTCAGGCATGTGGTACCCAAGCGGCTGATGTTTTGGCCACGCGATATACGCTTGAGACATATGTTGCAAACAGCAGCTGTGCGATCTGATGCACTAGCCTCAAAAAAGGCCCACACCAAAGAACTTTTTGAATGACGGGCAGAGGCAGCGCCCTGCACAGGCGGAGCTCTGCGGTGTGATTCCGTCGGTGTACTGCCCTTACGCTGGCCACCAAAGGGCATCCTGCCTCGTTGGAGATGTGCCTCCTCCTCATCCTCCTCCTCCTCCTCTCTCCTATTAGGCACCCACGTGGAGTCAGTGACCTCATCATCCCCTCCCTCCTCATCACTGGAGCCAATCTGGCAGTATGCTGCAGCTGCTGGAACATGACTGCCAGATTGGTGTCCTTCTTGAGCATCCCCTCTGTCTGCTCTCACGCTACTGCCTTCCTCTAGCTGGGTTTCATCATCAGACCCTTCGAAACGCTGGGCATCCTCCTGGAGCATGTACCCAACACTGTGCTGAAACAGTTCGGGGGACTCCTCAGGAGGAGGACATGGTGGGTCTAGGGAAGGAGTGACTGATGATTTGTCTGACATTGATACCAGGGAAGACGACGCTTTGGCAGCTGCTTTTCCAGTACCCTGAGCCTGGGTGAGAGAGGATGAGGAGGAGGAGGAGGGCTTGGTCATCCACTCTACCAAGTCTTCGGCATGATGTGGCTCAACATGTCCAGCTGCCGAAAAGAAGGACAAGCGTGTCCCATGGCCATGTGCTGATGACAATGCACCGCGTCCACGACCAGCACTGTTGCCCCCAGACACAGAGCCTGCTTGCCCTCTTTTATTGCCTCCTGACTGTCTGCCTCTCCTTGTTTGCCTTCCAGACATTCTAATAGATGGCCTGCAGGGAGATGGGAAAAAAGCAATAAGGGCTACCTTCAGGTGTCCTTCTCTGTCCCTTGAAACAAGGACTTTCACAGTGAAAGAAACTGACACTCTCCCTACCTACAGTTTTCTGTCCCTAGAATAAATGTTTTTTTTAAGCACAATATAGCACAAGGACAATTCACTCACTGTCCTTACAGGTCCCTGGAAACAAGGACTTGCAGAGTGAAAGAAAAAAAACACTCTCCCTACCTACAGTTTTCTGTCCCTAGAAAAAATGTTTTTTTTAATCACAATATAGCACAAGAACAATTCACTCACTGTCCTTACAGGTCCCTGGAAACAAGGACTTGCAGAGTGAAATAAACTGACACTCTCCCTACCTACAGTTTTCTGTCCCTAGAATAAATGTTTTTTTTAAGCACAATATAGCACAAGGACAATTCACTCACTGTCCTTCCAGGTCCCTGGAAACAAGGACTTGCAGAGTGAAAGAAAAAAAACACTCTCCCTACCTACAGTTTTCTGTCCCTAGAAAAAATGTTTTTTTTAATCACAATATAGCACAAGGACAATTCACTCACTGTCCTTACAGGTCCCTGGAAACAAGGACTTGCAGAGTGAAAGAAAAAAAACACTCTCCCTACCTACAGTTTTCTGTCCCTAGAAAAAATGTTTTTTTTAATCACAATATAGCACAAGGACAATTCACTCACTGTCCTTACAGGTCCCTGGAAACAAGGACTTGCAGAGTGAAATAAACTGACACTCTCCCTACCTACAGTTTTCTGTCCCTAGAATAAATGTTTTTTTTAAGCACAATATAGCACAAGGACAATTCACTCACTGTCCTTACAGGTCCCTGGAAACAAGGACTTGCAGAGTGAAAGAAAAAAAACACTCTCCCTACCTACAGTTTTCTGTCCCTAGAAAAAAAGTTTTTTTTAATCACAATATAGCACAAGGACAATTCACTCACTGTCCTTACAGGTCCCTGGAAACAAGGACTTGCAGAGTGAAATAAACTGACACTCTCCCTACCTACAGTTTTCTGTCCCTAGAATAAATGTTTTTTTTAATCACAATATAGCACAAGGACAATTCACTCACTGTCCTTACAGGTCCCTGGAAACAAGGACTTGCAGAGTGAAAGAAAATAAACACTCTCCCAACCTACAGTTTTCTGTCCCTAGAATAAATGTTTTTTTAAGCACAATATAGCACAAGGACAATTCACTCACTGTCCTTACAGGTCCCTGGAAACAAGGACTTGCAGAGTGAAATAAACTGACACTCTCCCTACCTACAGTTTTCTGTCCCTAGAATTAATGTTTTTTTTAAGCACAATATAGCACAAGGAGAATTCACTCACTGTCCTTCCAGGTCCCTGGAAACAAGGACTTGCAGAGTGAAAGAAAAAAAACACTCTCCCTACCTACAGTTTTCTGTCCCTAGAAAAAATGTTTTTTTTAATCACAATATAGCACAAGGACAATTCACTCACTGTCCTTACAGGTCCCTGGAAACAAGGACTTGCAGAGTGAAATAAACTGACACTCTCCCTACCTACAGTTTTCTGTCCCTAGAATAAATGTTTTTTTTAAGCACAATATAGCACAAGGACAATTCACTCACTGTCCTTACAGGTCCCTGGAAACAAGGACTTGCAGAGTGAAAGAAAAAAAACACTCTCCCTACCTACAGTTTTCTGTCCCTAGAAAAAATGTTTTTTTTAATCACAATATAGCACAAGGACAATTCACTCACTGTCCTTACAGGTCCCTGGAAACAAGGACTTGCAGAGTGAAATAAACTGACACTCTCCCTACCTACAGTTTTCTGTCCCTAGAATAAATGTTTTTTTTAATCACAATATAGCACAAGGACAATTCACTCACTGTCCTTACAGGTCCCTGGAAACAAGGACTTGCAGAGTGAAATAAACTGACACTCTCCCTACCTACAGTTTTCTGTCCCTAGAATTAATGTTTTTTTTAAGCACAATATAGCACAAGGAGAATTCACTCACTGTCCTTCCAGGTCCCTGGAAACAAGGACTTGCAGAGTGAAAGAAAAAAAACACTCTCCCTACCTACAGTTTTCTGTCCCTAGAATAAATGTTTTTTTTAATCACAATATAGCACAAGGACAATTCACTCACTGTCCTTACAGGTCCCTGGAAACAAGGACTTGCAGAGTGAAATAAACTGACACTCTCCCTACCTACAGTTTTCTGTCCCTAGAATAAATGTTTTTTTTAAGCACAATATAGCACAAGGACAATTCACTCACTGTCCTTACAGGTCCCTGGAAACAAGGACTTGCAGAGTGAAAGAAAAAAAACACTCTCCCTACCTACAGTTTTCTGTCCCTAGAAAAAATGTTTTTTTTAATCACAATATAGCACAAGGACAATTCACTCACTGTCCTTACAGGTCCCTGGAAACAAGGACTTGCAGAGTGAAATAAACTGACACTCTCCCTACCTACAGTTTTCTGTCCCTAGAATAAATGTTTTTTTTAATCACAATATAGCACAAGGACAATTCACTCACTGTCCTTACAGGTCCCTGGAAACAAGGACTTGCAGAGTGAAAGAAAATAAACACTCTCCCTACCTACAGTTTTCTGTCCCTAGAATAAATTTTTTTTTAAGCACAATATAGCACAAGGACAATTCACTCACTGTCCTTACAGGTCCCTGGAAACAAGGACTTGCAGAGTGAAATAAACTGACACTCTCCCTACCTACAGTTTTCTGTCCCTAGAATTAATGTTTTTTTTAAGCACAATATAGCACAAGGAGAATTCACTCACTGTCCTTCCAGGTCCCTGGAAACAAGGACTTGCAGAGTGAAAGAAAAAAAACACTCTCCCTACCTACAGTTTTCTGTCCCTAGAAAAAATGTTTTTTTTAATCACAATATAGCACAAGGACAATTCACTCACTGTCCTTACAGGTCCCTGGAAACAAGGACTTGCAGAGTGAAATAAACTGACACTCTCCCTACCTACAGTTTTCTGTCCCTAGAATAAATGTTTTTTTTAAGCACAATATAGCACAAGGACAATTCACTCACTGTCCTTCCAGGTCCCTGGAAACAAGGACTTGCAGAGTGAAAGAAAAAAAACACTCTCCCTACCTACAGTTTTCTGTCCCTAGAAAAAATGTTTTTTTTAATCACAATATAGCACAAGGACAATTCACTCACTGTCCTTACAGGTCCCTGGAAACAAGGACTTGCAGAGTGAAAGAAAAAAAACACTCTCCCTACCTACAGTTTTCTGTCCCTAGAAAAAATGTTTTTTTTAATCACAATATAGCACAAGGACAATTCACTCACTGTCCTTACAGGTCCCTGGAAACAAGGACTTGCAGAGTGAAATACACTGACACTCTCCCTACCTACAGTTTTCTGTCCCTAGAATAAATGTTTTTTTTAAGCACAATATAGCACAAGGACAATTCACTCACTGTCCTTACAGGTCCCTGGAAACAAGGACTTGCAGAGTGAAAGAAAAAAAACACTCTCCCTACCTACAGTTTTCTGTCCCTAGAAAAAATGTTTTTTTTAATCACAATATAGCACAAGGACAATTCACTCACTGTCCTTACAGGTCCCTGGAAACAAGGACTTGCAGAGTGAAATAAACTGACACTCTCCCTACCTACAGTTTTCTGTCCCTAGAATAAATGTTTTTTTTAAGCACAATATAGCACAAGGACAATTCACTCACTGTCCTTACAGGTCCCTGGAAACAAGGACTTGCAGAGTGAAAAAAAAAAAACACTCTCCCTACCTACAGTTTTCTGTCCCTAGAAAAAATGTTTTTTTTTAAGCACAATATAGCACAAGGACAATTCACTCACTGTCCTTCCAGGTCCCTGGAAACAAGGACTTGCAGAGTGAAAGAAAAAAAACACTCTCCCTACCTACAGTTTTCTGTCCCTAGAAAAAATGTTTTTTTAATCACAATATAGCACAAGGACAATTCACTCACTGTCCTTACAGGTCCCTGGAAACAAGGACTTGCAGAGTGAAAGAAACTGACACTGTCCCTACCTACAGTTTTCTGTCCCTAGAATAAATGTTTTTTTTAAGCACACTATAGCACAAGCACAAAACACACTGACACTCTCCCTACCTATCCTTCTCTTTCCCTAAACTAAAGGAATCCAGGTTAAGCAAGAAAGAAATAACAGTCACTGTCCCTGCCTATGCTGCTCTATCCCTGCTCCGGAACACACTACACTAGGCCGCCGTGCTGGCGGCCTTTTATAGTGTGGGGCGTGTACTAAACACCCTCAGCAATAATTGGCCACAGGCATCCTGCCTGTGGCCAATCATTGCTCTCCTCGCTGCCGGCGCTGTGATTGGCCAAGCATGCGGGGTCACAGTGCATGCTTGGCCAATCACAGCGCCTGGATGACACTGCGATGGCGTAGTGCATTGTGGGCCGTTCGCGTCACTCGAATTTGGCGCGAACGGCCCAAATCGTTCGATCTTCGTCGAACGATCGAACAGCCGATGTTCGAGTCGAACGTATGTTCGACTCGAACACGAAGCTCATCCCTAGCCACTAACACACTAGAAGTCCTATGGGTGCTGCTGAGAAGAAAATATAGGAGCTCTGTTTGCTGCCACTAACACACTAGAAGTCCTATGGGTGCTGCTGAGAAGAAAATATAGGAGCTCTGTTTGCTGCCACTAACACACTAGAAGTCCTATGGGTGCTTCTGAGATGAAAATATAGGAGCTCTGTGTGATGCCACTAACACACTAGAAGTCCTATGGGTGCTGCTGAGAAGAAAATATAGGAACTCTGTGTGATGCCACTAACACACTAGAAGTCCTATGGGTGCTGCTGAGAAGAAAATATAGGAGCTCTGTTTGCTGCCACTAACACACTAGAAGTCCTATGGGTGCTGTTGGGGTGCAATGCTGTGCTAACAGCACTGCGGTTGGTACTACTGCAATACTGTACTAACAGTAAGCACGCACCAGACTAATCCCCAGCAGCAGCTAATAACACACTAACTGTGCAATCAGCAGCAATGAACGATCAATGACTTAGGTAGCAATGGTTTAGCAAAGAAATAGCCAATGGTTTAGCAAAGAAGAGCAAATCTTTCAGTATCAAGCAAAGACAGAATCAGCAGACTAATCTCTCCTAAAGCCGGAACTCGTGACCGGGGCCGATGGCGTGGCGGCCTTTTAAATGGTGGGGCGTGTACTAAAGCCCCTGAGCTGTAATTGGCTACAGGCGTCCTGCCTGTAGCCAATTATTGCTCTCCGAGTTTCGGGCGCTGTGATTGGCCAAGCATGCGGGGTCACAGTGCATGCTTGGCCAATCATCAGCCAGCAATGCACTGCGCCGGCCACACTGGCCGCAATGCATTGCGGGGCCGCTCGCATCACACGAATGTGATGCGAACGGCCCAAATAGTTCTGGGCTCGACGAGCGAGCGAACGCCCGATGCTCGATTCGAACATGGGTTCGAATCGAGCACCGGGCCCATCCCTAATCGTCAGCCGTGGAAGGTTAACTCCCCGCCATTTTTTGGCAATACGGCACTGCGCTACTTTAACTGACAATTGCGCGGTCGTGCGACGTTGTACCCAAATAAAATTTATGTCATTTTTTTTTTACTCTCAAATAGAGATTTTTGGTGGTATTTGATCCCCTCTGCGTTTTTTTTTTTTTTTGTGTGCTATAAACCAGGGGTCTCCAAACTTTCTAAACAAAGGGCCAGCTTACCGTCTTTCAGACTTTAGGGGGGCCGGACTGTGGCAATTGGGAGTAGAGAAGGTCCTGAGGTCAGTGAAGAAAAAAAAAATAGCGCCCCATTATTTGCTACAGTGGAAGCAATTGTGCCTCATCATTGGCGTCAATGGGGGGAATTGGTCCCCATTGTTGATGTAATTGGGCCCCATTGTTGGTCCCATTGAGAGGACTACGGCCCCATTGTTGGTGTCATTGGAAGAAATTGTTGCCCCATTGTTGGTCCCATTGAGAGGAATAGTGCCCCATCATTGGGTGTCATTGGGCGCCATTGTTAGTGCCGTTGAGAGAAACGGGGCCACAATTGTTGGTGTCATTGGGAAAAATCGTGTCCCAGCATTGGTATTCGTGGGAGGAATTGCGCCCCTTCATTGGTGTCAGTGAACTCCATTGTTGGTGTCATTGGTAGAAATTGTTGCCCCATTGTTGGTCCCATGAGAGGAATAGTGCCCCATCATTGTGTGTCATTGGGCCCCATTGTTGGCAACCATTGGGAATAATTGTGCCCAAGCATTGGTATTAGTGGGAGGAATTGTGTCCAGTGTCATCTTAAGAGCATTATAGGCCCCCGGGCATTACGGTGCACTGGGGCCCTGTCTACACAATCACGCACGAGAATTTTTTACTGACAAAAATTATGACATTTACTGGCAGAACCACATTTTTTACTGGCACTGCAAAAAGGTACCTAAAATTACAGTTTTCAGTGCCAAACAGTGCAAATGTCAGTATTTAAACTATAAACATATAGATGGTGCTATTAGCAATGTGTTTAAGTTAAACAAAAGTAAAAATAAAAACATTTCTTCATTGACATGAAGGTCAGGTTTCTATAACCGGCCAGCACAGAGTTTCCTCTTACATCAGAGTCTGCAGGATTCCCCCTTACAGTGAAAGGGAACTCTTATGTAAAGGGGAACGCTGCAGATCATGATGTAAGGGGAAACGCTGATGTAAGGGGGGCTCTGGTGACCAGAGACCACCTTATATCAGAGTCCACTGCTTTCTCTTTACATCAGAGTTCCCACTTACATCAGAGCAACAGACCACCCCCCGATCTCTTTGTGCAAGCTGCACAGTCAGCCAGACAGCCACTCACCGTACGACACTGACCAGGGCACTCCGTGTCTGTACTGGCTGGTGGCTGGGCAGGTTACAGGCTCACGAAAACTGGCACTGCCGACAGGTCCGACTCCGCCACACTCTGCTTCAAGCCTGCTGTGCTGTCTGCTCTGACAACTCTACTCTGTCCATTCACCCTCAGCTCCTCCTGCTTTTTTTTTTTTTTAAGTCTGGCGGGTGTGGCTAACGTCATCATCGGCGGACAGACAGAGGCAGCACTCATGGAGGATCCAATCTTCTCTGCGATTTACGCAAACTGCGCATGCACAGTTCTGACCCGCCGCTTCCCACCATTTTTTACTGGGGTCCCTGGGCAGCCGGTGGGGCCCCCCAGGCAAGTGTGGCCCCCGGGCAACTGCCCAGCGTGCCCAATGGAAAAGATGGCCCTGATTGTGTCCCTTCATTGGTGTCAGTGGGGACTGGGGAGCAATTATGGCCCCAACAGCCAGATAAAAACAAGCAAAGGGCCGCATCTGGCCCCCGGGCCACAGTTTAGAGACCACTGCTATAAACAAAAAAAGTCAGACAATTAAGAAAAAAAAACAATTTGTTTTTACTTTCTGCTATAAAACACATCCAATAAATGAAAAATAAAAAAATCGAATTTCTTCATCAATTTAGGCCAATCTGTATTCTGCTCCACTCCCCGCGCAGGTTATGTACGGCGCGGTGATGATGTCACTTCTACTGTTACAAGGTAATATCTGTGTTTTCAGGTATTTGGTGCCGGCAAATTGGATTTATATTCGAAATATATTTTGATGACATTTTTTATTGGCTGGAGTTCAGCTTTAGGGCACTGTCACACTGGGGCGGGGCGGGGCGTCGGCGGCAAAACGACGCTAGTTTTAGCGATGCCTTACCATCATTTTAGAGGCACTTTTCGGCCGCTAGCGGGGGTTAAAAGCCGAAAAAAGGGTTAATAGCGCCCGCAAAGCGCAGTGGCTTTGAGGGTCGCTTCGGTGGCGCTACCCATTGATTTCCAAGGGAAGGGGCACTTTAGGAGCGCTGTATACGTCGCTCCTAAAGCGCCTCAAAGATGCTGCTTGCAGGACTTTTTTTAATGTCCCACAAGCGCACCGACCCAGTGTGAAAGCACTCAGGCTTTCACACTGGAGTGGCGCTTTACAAGCACTTTGCAGGCGCTACTTTCACACTCGGACCGCCCAAGCGCTAGCCTAGTTTTAGCGACGCTTTACCAGCGCTGTGCGGGCGGGAGCGGTGCACGTCTTACCCCCAAAGAAAGGGTTAACAGGGGGTTAAAAGCGCCGCTGCCAAAGCGCTTTGCAGGTGCTTCGGCAGCAGTGCCCATTCATTTCAATGGGCAGGGGCGGTAGAGGGGCGGTGTATACAGCGCTCCCGCACCGCCCCACAGATGCTGCTTGCAGGACTTTTTTCCCCGTCCCGCAAGCGCACCGCCCCAGTGTGAGAGCACTCAGGCTTTCATACTGGGGAGGATTGAGAGGCGCTTTACAGGCGCCATTTTTAGCGCTAAACGCCTAAAAAGCGCCTTCAGTGTGGAAGGGGTCTAAAAAAAATTGAAAATGACTTTCGCTTGTTGAAGCTTCTATAGCGATTTAGTAACTGGGTTTGGATCTACGTTCATGAACAGGAACACACAAGAGCACATCGATTTTTCGGTATTACTGCGGCGCTGTCAGTTTTTCTAAACTTTACACTATAAGGACGGTTCCCACTGCCGTGACGTCTGACATCGCATGTGATCCGCACCGCACTGCAGTGCAAATCACATGCGATCTCTGTGCGATGCGATTTCAGACATAAAGATAGTGTGGCTGAATTTGCATCGCATTCGGACTAAACTCGCACAGGACCCATTTTTTTTTTTTTGGCACGCAGCAGAATCGGATCGCATGGGTGTTCACACCTATGCGATCCGATTCCTGTCCGAATTTGCAGTTCGCACCTGTGATATGCAAACTGATTTGGGGGTGTCATCAGGGCCGCCATCAGGAATTTTGGGGCCCCTTATACACAGCTTCAGGCATGGGCCCCCTGGAGCAGAGGAGAACCGGGGGGTGCTGCCGCCGCAAAGGCACGAATTGAGAAGCAGGGGGGTGCTGCGAATTGTTGAGGTCAGGGGGGCTTTGGGTGCAAGAAAAGAACAAAAAAAAAAAGCGAGGCTTGCCATCCGGAGCCCTGGGGACCTCCGGGCCTCAGGGCCCCTTACAAAAAAAATTAAAATTATTTATATAAAAAAAAAATTATAAAAAAAAGTGGGTTGCCATCCGGGGCCATGGGGACCTTCAGGCCTCTGGGGACCTCTGGGCCCCTTACAAAAATTAAATACAAATAAATAAAAAATAATAAAATAAAGAAAAAAATATATTTTTTAATATATAAAAAAATACATAAAAAAGGGGGGGTTACCATCCTGGGCCCCGGGGACCTCTGGCCTCTGAGGACCTCTGGGACCCTTACAAAAGAAAAAAAAGGGGGGGGCTTGCCATCCGGAGCCCTGGGGACCTCCGAGCCTCTGGGGACCTCTGGGCCCCTTACAAAAAATAAATAAAAATACATTAAAAAAAATATAAAAAAATAACTATTATTTATTTATTTATTTTTATAAAAAATACATAAAAAAGGGGGGTTACCATCTTGGGCCCTGTGGACCTCCGGGCCCCTTACAGGGGTGCTGCCTGCACCCCTCTGATGGCGGCCCTGGGTGTCGTTAACTTTTAATTGACACTCCCAGCAGTTCACATAGGGCGGTGTGAACTGCCGCCGGGAGACATGCGATGCGGGAAACCGCAGTGGATTCGCAGGGTTCCCGCATCACGGCAGTGTGAACCGAGCCTAAGGCCTGTTAAGTGGTGCGATTGTTTCCTTCAGCATGTATACAGTGAAAGGATTTGTAGGTCACTCTGGTGTTTGCTACAGGGAAGCTTTATCTGCTACAGGGAATTCGCAGCAGATGGAAAAAAATCATCTGCTGGTGATTGGATTGTATCTGTCAGTACACTGTATACTGCAGCCCCTTTGAAAAGATGGGACGAATGTTCTGGAAGAGACCACTAGGGGGCGCTGATAATATACTTTTGATATTATACATTTGTATCTTTTATTGTACTCAGAATCTGATGTTTGTCATCTGGACAGGAAATGGTGTAAAATGTTACTTATTTCTCCAACTATTCTTAGTAGCAATTATTTGTCGTTTAAAATAGATTAAAGTAATTGCAAGCCCCATCTGGGTGACATTTAGCTTGCTCTGTACACTGTGTATTGTAACCTATTAGCATGTTTTTTCATAAATAATTTATTTTTACCTTTTTTTTATTTTATTCTTTTTTCCCCATTTCAGTGTTGCTGCTCTGTGATGCAGTTCTGATGCCATAGGCGTGCACACAGGTTGTGCCGATTGTGCCTGGGCACACTACCCCCCCCCCCCCACCCATGTGCATTAGTATTATCCGGGGGAGGCACCAGGTAGGTGGTTGGGGGCAGGGCCGTCTTTAAGGCAGGGCAAAAGGGGCAGCTGCCCTGGGCCCTGTCATTGTTGTGGGGCCCAATGAAGCTGCCTCATACTTGCCAACTATCCCGGTTTAAATTCCCTTGAAGTTTTAGTCATTTGCTGTGTCCTGATATCTCAGTGTGAAGTGCTGCTACTAATGCTGCCCAGCTCTGCCCTATTGTTGTGCAGACCCTGTGTTTACATGTAAATAACCATCATTCATATGTAAATAACCGGAGCATTCTAGGGTGACCACGTGTCCCGGATTGCCCGGGACAGTCCCGCATTTTGCAGGTCTGTTCCGGGCACATTAATTCGAGGACAATACAGTGTCCCGGAATGAAACTGACACAGCCACCCCCCAGGCCAATCTGATTCCCCCAAAAAAGGCCGCCACATCACCGCTTTACTCACTGACAGTACTTGTCCTGGCCGGGAATGCCTGGAGGAGCACAATCCCCACCCCCTGCTTGTGATTGGAGAAATCATAAATCCCGCCTTTTGTGTCCAATCACTGTGCTGTGATTCGTTACAGCACAAGCTGATTTTTGGGAAGGGGGGGGGGTGTCCCTGAATGGTAGTTTAAATATGTGGTCACCCTAGAGCATTCATATGTAAATAGCAGCGGGCGGCGGCACTGATATTTAAATAAAGGCGGCATTCATATGTATATCATGCCTCTCTGCAGTAAAGAGATGATGTGCTGTAACCTCTAGCAACCAGTCAGTAAGTGGTAATGATATGCTGTAACCTCTGGCAACCAATCGCAACCACTGCCTGATCTGATACAGTAAACTGATTTTAAGTCTAGCTGATACTTATTGTATGTCTCAGAGCAGGTGGAGAGCGAAATTGGATGGGGGGGGGGGGGCACAAGAAATTTTATGCCTAGGGTCCAATCAACATTAAAGACGGCCCTGGTTGGGGGTGCCAGTGGCCAGTAGAAATGCCCCCATTATATTAAAGGCTAGGTTCAACTTTAGGAACACATTACACCCGTATTTAAGGTGTAATGTAATATGCTCCAAATCAAACGTCTCCCACCACCAGAGCTTCCTCCCTGTGACAGCAGGTGGCGCTCATGTGCGTTTTAGATTTGGGGTGCACACCCTAATGCAATAGGCTGCTATGTCTGATGCTCACGTGCCCTTTTGTAGGCGCTTTTGGCTGTGGACACGGGTTCAGCATGGGCACCCCGAGCGGTCTGCAGCTACACAGCCCCCCCATACACAACAAACTGTGATGTCCGTTTTTTCCTTCTTTCAACACATCAACTTCAGGGACAACATGTTCTCTCGTTGCCTAATATGTCCCACCCACTTTTAGGTCCTATAGTAACGAGATAATCAATGTTATTCACTTCACCTGTCAGTGGTCATAAAGTTATGGCTGATCGGTGTCTGCTTTAGGGCTCATGCACACTGCAGCTCAAAAAAAAAAAGCTGCTTTTACTGGCATTTGAGCTTTTATTTCAGCTTGAAGAAGCTTGTACTTTTTTTTGTGCTCTTGTGCACGTTTTTATTGAGCTTCTTCAATGAATGAAAGGGGCGGGGCCAGGGACCATCAGGCTGGGAAGAAAAGCGCCAGATCAGTGGTCTCCAAACTGTAGCCCTTTGCATACCTTTATCCGGCCTTTGAGACACTATTCCTACCACTGACACCAATGATGGGGCACTATTCCTACCACTGACACCAATGATGGGGCACTATTCCTACCACTGACACCAATGATGGGGCATTATTCCTCCCACTGATACCAATGATGGGGCACTATTCCTCCCACTGACACCAATGATGGGGCACTATTCATCCCACTGACACCAATGATGGGACACTTTTCCCACTGACACCAATGATGGGACACTATTCCTACCACTGACACCAATGATGGGACACTATTCCTCCCACTGACACCAATGATGGGACACTATTCCTACCACTGACACCAATGATGGGGCATTATTCCTCCCACTGATACCAATGATGGGGCACTATTCCTCCCACTGACACCAATGATGGGGCACTATTCATCCCACTGACACCAATGATGGGACACTATTCCCACTGACACCAATGATGGGACACTATTCCTACCACTGACACCAATGTTGGGACACTATTCCCACTGACACCAATGATGGGACACTATTCCTACCACTGACACCAATGATGGGACACTATTCCTCCCACTGACACCAATGATGGGACACTATTCCTACCACTGACACCAATGATGGGGCATTATTCCTCCCACTGATACCAATGATGGGGCACTATTCCTCCCACTGACACCAATGATGGGGCACTATTCATCCCACTGACACCAATGATGGGACACTATTCCCACTGACACCAATGATGGGACACTATTCCTACCACTGACACCAATGATGGGACACTATTCCCACTGACACCAATGATGGGACACTATTCCCACTGACACCAATGATGGGACACTATTCCCACTGACACCAATGATGGGACACTATTCCTACCACTGACACCAATGATGGGGCACTATTCCTACCACTGACACCAATGATGGGACACTATTCCCACTGACACCAATGATGGGGCACTATTCCTACCACTGACACCAATGATGGGACACTATTCCCACTGACACCAATGATGGGACACTATTCCCACTGACACCAATGATGGGGCACTATTCCTCCCACTGACACCAATGATGGGACACTATTCCCACTGACACCAATGATGGGGCACTATTCCTACCACTGACACCAATGATGGGACACTATTCCCACTGACACCAATGATGGGACACTATTCCCACTGACACCAATGATGGGGCACTATTCCTCCCACTGACACCAATGATGGGACACTATTCCCACTGACACCAATGATGGGGCACTATTCCTACCACTGACACCAATGATGGGGCACTATTCATCCCACTGACACCAATGATGGGGCACTATTCCTACCACTGACACCAATGATGGGGCATTATTCCTCCCACTGATACCAATGATGGGGCACTATTCCTCCCACTGACACCAATGATGGGGCACTATTCCTACCACTGACACCAATGATGGGGCACTATTCCTACCACTGACACCAATGATGGGGCACTATTCCTCCCACTGACACCAATGATGGGGCACTATTCCTCCCACTGACACCAATGATGGGACACTATTCCCCCCACTGACACCAATGATGGGGCACTATTCCCCCCACTGACACCAATGATGGGGCACTATTCCTCCCACTGACACCAATGATGGGGCACTATTCCTCCCACTGACACCAATGATGGGACACTATTCCTCCCACTGACACCAATGATGGGGCACTAATATTCCCCCAATACCAAAGAAGGGACATTGTTTACTCTCATTGGCCACAGTCCGGCCCCCCTTAGGTCTGAAGCACAGTAAACTGGCCCTTTGTTTCAAAAGTTTGGAGACCCCTGCGCTAGATGATGCTGGATGTCCTCCAGCCGAAAAAGGAAATGGGGTGGGGCTCTTATCTGACTTGCTGCAGCTTCTAATGCACATGGTGAGAAGCTCACAGTGTGCGGGGAAATCAGAGGAATCCGTGTCAGTCCAGGAGAGGAGCCGCTACACCTGTGCAAGACTGGAGGGGAGGAGCCGCTACACCTGTGCAAGACTGGAGGGGAGGAGCCGCTACACCTGTGTGAGACTGAAGGGGAGGAGCCGCTACACCTGTGCAAGACTGAAGGGGAGGAGCCGGTACACCTGTGTGAGACTGAAGGGGAGGAGCTGCTACACCTGTGCGAGACTGAAGGGGAGGAGCTGCTACACCTGTGTGAGACTGAAGGGGAGGAGCCGCTACACCTGTGTGAGACTGAAGGGGAGGAGCCGCTACACCTGTGTGAGACTGAAGGGGAGGAGCCGCTACACCTGTGTGAGACTGAAGGGGAGGAGCCGCTACACCTGTGTGAGACTGAAGGGGAGGAGCCGGTACACCTGTGTGAGACTGAAGGGGAGGAGCCGCTACACCTGTGTGAGACTGAAGGGGAGGAGCGGCTACATCTGTGTGAGACTGAAGGGGAGGAGCCGGTACACCTGTGTGAGACTGAAGGGGAGGAGCCGCTACACCTGTGCGAGACTGAAGGGGAGGAGCCGCTACACCTGTGCGAGACTGAAGGGGAGGAGCCGCTACACCTGTGTGAGACTGAAGGGGAGGAGCCGCTACACCTGTGCGAGACTGAAGGGGAGGAGCCGCTACACCTGTGCGAGACTGAAGGGGAGGAGCCGCTACACCTGTGTGAGACTGAAGGGAAGGAGCCGCTACACCTGTGTGAGACTGAAGGGGAGGAGCTGTTACACCTGTGTGAGACTGAAGGGGAGGAGCCGCTACACCTGTGTGAGACTGAAGGGGAGGAGCCGCTACACCTGTGTGAGACTGAAGGGGAGGAGCCGCTACACCTGTGTGAGACTGAAGGGAAGGAGCCGCTACACCTGTGTGAGACTGAAGGGGAGGAGCTGTTACACCTGTGCTAGACTGAAGGGGAGGAGCCGCTACACCTGTGTGAGACTGAAGGGGAGGAGCCGCTACACCTGTGTGAGACTGAAGGGGAGGAGCCGGTACACCTGTGTGAGACTGAAGGGGAGGAGCCGCTACACCTGTGTGAGACTGAAGGGGAGGAGCCGCTACACCTGTGTGAGACTGGAGGGGAGGAGCCGCTACACCTGTGTGAGACTGAAGGGGAGGAGCCGCTACACCTGTGTGAGACTGGAGGGGAGGAGCCGCTACACCTGTGTGAGACTGAAGGGGAGGAGCCGCTACACCTGTGTGAGACTGAAGGGGAGGAGCTGTTACACTTGTGCTAGACTGAAGGGGAGGAGCCGCTACACCTGTGTGAGACTGAAGGGGAGGAGCCGCTACACCTGTGTGAGACTGAAGGGGAGGAGCCGGTACACCTGTGTGAGACTGAAGGGGAGGAGCTGTTACACCTGTGTGAGACTGAAGGGGAGATTTATAACACTTTCTCCAGCACTGTCACCATTCACACCCAATGCTGGGATGATGGGATTGTGGTGACTTTGTGAGATGATGGATCACCAATGAAGGTGATGCAACACGTTAATGTTTTGCCGCCTGTTACCTCAAAGATGTGAATAATAATAATAATAATAATAATAATAATAATAAATAAACAAGAAAAAATAATCACTTTCAGATAAAAACATTTACTTTATCATTTTTTCTTGTTGTTACAATGTCTCCATCCCAACACTCGGCAGAGAGAAGCGTCAGGAAGATTTGTCGGGGATCCCGGGTTGGACGGCGGTGACAGGGTTAAGCCCATATTTCCATTCATCACCCTGAACCGTTTTTTATCGCCCCCGGCGGCGGCGGCGGTCGGTGGAACTGGGAGGTGATATACGTCCTCCGGCGTGATTGCAGTCGCTATAATTCCAGGTAGCGCATTAGACGCTCACACTTTAAATGCTGCATAATGATGTTTTATGGCGCACTGCGAGATTTGCTTTTCCTGCCGGGGCGGCATTAATAATCTGCAGTCCCCGCTGACTGTCTTCATGGCGGCAATTTACATATTTATATATTTAACTGGGTAAATTCTGGCGGAGGAGTTCGTGCCAGAAAAAAAAAAATCTATTTGAGGACAGGAATGTAGTGTACACAGAAGCGCGGCATACGGTGACTGCCAACGGCGAATGAAAGACGCTCTCTGCGCTTGTAATACAAAACCGGACGCCAAACCTGCCGCTGTAGCTCCTCCCACAGGTCATTCCCGTAATTTGGGGCATTGGGCCATCCTTCATAGGTGAACTCCAGGCAGATATAAATATGAAAAATATTAGTGAACGCGGTTATGCATCTATTAAAAAAATAAAAAAATAAATCATGAATGCAGTCCCTTAGTAACTGAATCTGTCTTCCTATTCTTTCATCACTTGCACAGCAGCACTCAGACTGGGAGAAGGAGTAGAGGCATTAGAATCTAATTCAAGCTGTGTTGCAGTGCACATGTGCAGACAGGGAACATTCTAACAGCAGGGGAGTGAATAGATGACTTTATCACAGTGCTTCTTCACTGTCCAATCATTAGGCTGGGGGTGTGTCCATGGTCGCTGATAAGGGGGTAGAACCAGTCCTCCAGTACGGGTCCCAGGCCAGCAAAGAGGGCCTGAGCAGCAGGGAAATTGAATATGGGATATGGGGGGGGGGGGCAATTATAGGAACTTATCACCTGAGCATAGGTGTGCGCAGCCTGTTGCATTAGGGTGTGCACGAGAAAGCTCAAAAACACTGTACCGATCTCTCACTGTGTTCATTCAGAAAGGGAAGGGGCTGGTAAATGACATTACCCCTTCCCCCACTCATCCTGAAATATCATCTATGTGTGCCCACTGCAGTAGCCAATGGGAGAGGTGGGAAGCTAGCCATGCTGTGGGAGGGGACACCGGGCAGCAGGGGGAATCTGCACTGCAGGGAGTGATTAGGGTGTGCCCGGGCACACCCGGCACACCCTGTGCGCACGCCTATGCACCTGAGTGTCTCTCCCTGCAGCAGCTAAAAGCTATCTTCTCCTTCTCTCCATGCCATCAAATTTCAGCTGCTGCAGGGAGAGACACACAGGGGGTCGGTTCCATTTAATTGCCCCCCCCCCCACAGTGAAGCTTGAACTGCATTTTCTTTGCATAAGAAGACTTTATATATATATATATATATTTTTTTTTATTTATTATTTATTTTTATTTTAACCACTTCTCCACTGGGCCTATTCTGGCACTTCTCTCCTTCATGTTAAAATCATTATTTTTTTTTGCTAGAAAATTAATCAGAACCCCCAAACATTATATATATATATTTTTTAGCAGACACCCTAGTGAATAAAATGACGGTCATTGCAACTTTTTATCTTGCACGGTATTTGCGCAATAATAATTTTTCAAACGCCTTTTTTTGGTGAAAATTAAAAAATAACAAGTCAGTAAAGTTGGCCCAATTTTTTTGTATAATGTGAAAGATGCTGTTACGCCGAGTAAATAAGTACCTAGCATGTCACGCTTTGAAATTGCGCACACTCATGGAATGGCGCCAAACTTCGGTACTTAAAAATCTCCATAGGCGACGCTTTCATTTTTTTTACAGGTTACTATTTTTGAGCTACAGAGGAGGTCTACTGCTAGAATTGTTGCTCGCACTCTACAGCATGCGGCGATACCTCACATGTGGGGTTTGAATGGCGTTTACATATGTGGGCGGGACTTACATGCGTGTTCGCTTCTGAGCGCGAGCTACCGGGGACAGGGGCGTTTTACATATTATGTTTTTTTTACAGATTTTTTATTTTTATTTTGACTCTTTTTTTAAAAAAAAAATTTTTTTTTGATCACTTTTATTCCTATTACAAGGAATTGTAAACATCCCTTGTAATAGGAATGTGTGTGGCAGGTCCTCTTTATGGAGAGATGCGGGGTCAATAAGACCTCCCCCTCCCCCCACATCTCTCCTCCAGGCTGGAAAGCATGAGATCGGTGAAAAAAATTCACGATCTCATGCTGACTGCCGCAATTGCGGCTTTGTTTACTTCCGGGTACCGGGCGTGACGTCACAATGAGCACTGAGGGCAACCGGAGCACAGAGGGAGACTGGAGGACAGAGGGAGACTGGAGGACAGAGGGAGACTGGAGCATAGAGTGGGACCCGAGCACGGAGGGGGACTGGAGCATAGAGTGGGACCCAAGCACGGAGGGGGACCGGAGCACGGAGGGGGCCTGGAGCATAGAGTGGGACCGGAGCACGGAGGGGGCCTGGAGCATAGAGTGGGACCGGAGCACGGAGTGGGACCGGAGCACGGAGTGGGACCGGAGCACGGAGGGGGACCGGAGCACGGAGGGGGACCGGAGCACGGAGGGGGACCGGAGCATGGAGGGGGACCGGAGCACGGAGGGGGACCAGAGGACGGAGGGGGACCGGAGCACGGAGGGGGCCTGGAGCACGGAGGGGGACTGGAGCATAGAGAGAGACAGAGGAGCAGGGAGGGGGACCATAACTGTCACTGAGCATCGTAAACTGTGTTTGCAATATTTCAGTTTATGAATGGAGAGGATCCTCTGTCTCCTCTCCATTCATCTTCACTGCAGCTGAGGCTGCAGAGAAAGCGACTGGGGAATTGGTGTCCTCAGTCCCTTTCCCTGTTTTAAAAGGGAGATGTCAGGGATAAAAAAATTGTAAAGATTAATGAAAAATTAAAATTGTAAAAAATAAATTAAATAAAAATAAAAACGTACTGACACAGTCCACGCATCATCAGTGCTGCATATTAGTGAAACTGTCACATGAAAAGTATCGGTAATCGGTATCGGCGCGTACTTGAAAAAAAGTATCAGTACTTGTACTCGGTCTTAAAGAGGAAGTAACCCCCCCCCCCCCCGAAAAAATGGGATAAAATAAGACCCTGCAAGAGAAAGGCATAATGAGCTAGTATGCACAGCATACTAGCTCATTAGGTTTATGTGTCACTTACCTGAAATCGAAGCCCCCAAAGTCCTCGTCGTTCCCCTCCGCCTCCGCTGCCACCATGTCCCCTCTGAGCTTCTTCCTGGTATCGCCGCTCCGGCGCTGTGATTGGCCGGAGCGGCGATGACGTCACTCCGTGCATGCACGCGGGAGCCGTAAAAGCCGGCTTTATCATTCATAAAACCGGCATTTACAGTGCGCCTGCGCCGATGTCTACGGCGCGCATGCGCCGTACACATTGGTGTACTCTTTTTTTGCAAATATCTCCTAAACCTTGTAGGTTTAGGAGATATTGTAAACACCTACAGGTAAGCCTTAATCTAGGCTTAGCTGTAGGTGCAAGTTGCAAGAGTGGGTTTACAACCACTTTAAAAAAGTGGTATAGGTGCAACCCTAGCTGTAACATAACAAAATGTGGAAAAAGTGAAGCGCTGTGAATATACTTTCCGGATGCACTGTAACAGTAACAATGCACAGTGTTTCATTATCATTTGTACCACTTGCCCCTCCCTATTATATTATAAGCACCTATGAGCAGGGCCCTCTTAGCCCTCTTGTATTTTATTGTATTGTAACTGTACTGTAATCCTGTATAATAATACTAATATAGCTGGTAGGTAAATGATCTCCTGCCTAAGTTGGCCCTACTCTATGAACTGTATGTATGTGAGATGGGGACCTTAGATTGTAAGCTCTTGAGGGCAGGGACTGATGTACAGCACTTTACATACTGTATATTCACATTGGTACCTGTAATAGCAAACAAATGGAACCATCCTCCTAGTTTTAGAGCTCACTGATTTCCCTAGTTTGGAGTGACCGGTTTTTAGAAGGACTGTAACTGCAGATCTTCGCTGACGCATTTTGGAACACGAAAATTAAAACGGCAATTCGGTAAAGTCGTTTTTAGATTTTTGTCATTATTGTTCCGCTTGTTCAGCAGCTTCCGCAGGGAAACTTCCATCATTTCTATGTAAAGTGAGAGGCGAGAGGGCGGGCAGTGCTGCAATATCAGAGGAGAGAGAGCGGAGAGCAGAGATCTAAAGAGTCAATAAATTGGGACAACTATACTGTGTGTATATATATATATATATATATATATATACAGTGGGGAGAAGAAGTATTTGATACACTGACGATTTTGCAGGTTTTCCTACTTACAAAGCATGTAGAGGTCTGTAATTTTTATCATAGGTACTCTTCAACTGTGAGAGACGGAATCTAATACAAAAACCCAGAAAATCACATTGTATGATTTTTAAGTAATTAATTTGCATTTTGTTGCATGACATAAGTATTTGATACATCAGAAAAGCAGAACCTAATATTTGGTACAGAAACCTTTGTTTACAATTACAGAGGTCATACGTTTCCTGTAGTTGGTGACCAGGTTTGCATACACTGCTGCAGGGATTTTGGCCCCTCCTCCATACAGAGCTTCCCCAGATCCTTCAGGTTTCGGGGCTGTCTCTGGGCAATACGGACTTTCAGCTCCCTCCAAAGATTTTCCATTGGGTTTAGGTCTGGAGACCGGCTAGGCCACTCCAGGACCTTGAGATGCTTCTTACGGAGCCACTCAGTTGCCCTGGCTGTGTGTTTCGGGTCGTTGTCATGCTGGAAGACCCAGCCACGACCCATCTTCAATGCCCTTACTGAGGGAAGGAGGTTGTTGGCCAAGATCTCGCGACACATGGCCCCATCCATCCTCCCCTCAATATGGTGCAGTCGTCCTGTCCCCTTTGCAGAAAAGCATCCCCAAAGAATGATGTTTCCACCTCCATGCTTCACGGTTGGGATGGTGTTCTTGGGATTGTACTCATCCTTCTTCTTCCTCCAAACACGGCGAGTGGAGTTTAGACGAAAAAGCTCTATTTTTGTCTCATCAGACCACATGACCTTCTCCCATTCCTCCTCTGGATCATCCAGATGGTCATTGGCAAACTTCAGACGGGCCTGGACATGCGCTGGCTTGAGCAGGGGGACCTTGCGTGCGCTGCAGGATTTTAATCCATGACGGCGTAGTGTGTTAGTAATGGTTTTCTTTGAGACTGTGGTCCCAGCTATCTTCAGGTCATTGACCAGGTCCTGCCGTGTAGTTCTGGGCTGATCCCTCACCTTCCTCATGATCATTGATGCCCCACGAGGTGAGATCTTCCATGGAGCCCCAGACCGAGGGAGACTGTCATCTTGAACTTCTTCTATTTTCTAATAATTGCACCATCAGTTGTTGCCTTCTCACCAAGCTGCTTGCCTATTGTCCTGTAACCCATCCCAGCCTTGTGCCGGTCTACAATTTTATCCCCGATGTCCTTACGCAGCTCTCTGGTCTTGGCCATTGTGGAGAGGTTGGAATCTGTTTGATTGAGTGTGTGGACAGGTGTCTTTTATACAGGTAACAAGTTCATTCAGGTGCAGCTAATACAGGTAATGAGTGGAGAACAGGAGGGCTTCTTAAAGAAAAAATAACAGATCTGCGAGAGCCGGAATTCTTACTGGTTGGTAGGTGATCAAATACTTATGTCATGCAATAAAATGCAAATTAATTATTTAAAAATCATACAATGTGATTTTCTGGATTTTTGTTTTAGATTCCGTCTCTCACAGTTGAAGAGAACCTATGATAATAATTAGGCTTGTGCACAACGGAAAAATTCGTTCCGTTTCGGTTCGTTTCTTTCCGGTCCTGTTGATTCGTAATCATTCGTAATTTTGCTAGACGGGATTTTTCGTGTTCGGACTCATTCGTATTTTTGCAAGCGACATTTTTCGTTGAATTTTTTGTTGCTTTATAATTCGTACTTTCGGTAGAGTACGTTGTTTTTCGTTGATTCTGGACACAACTCCTACTTTCGTAACTTTTTTTGGGTTCGTTGATTCGTAATTTTCTGTGTCTCTCTCACGACGACGCTGACTATTATGCCTAATGTGCTTCGAATGGATTTGTACTTTTCGAAATACATAGCGGTTATTTGTAACGATTCGAAATCTCGTATTTTACTTTCGTTTTTTACATGCGGCTATAGCCTCCGCCCCTGTACACCATTTTGAGAGGGTTCAGCACGGTGAGGGAGAAGCAGAGAGCAGAGCAGAGTGTTATTGTGCTTCGAATGGATTAGAAATCTCGTATTTTACTTTCGTTTTTTACATGCGGCTATAGCCTCCGCCCCTGTACACCATTTTGAGAGGGAGTTCAGCACGGTGAAGGAGAAGCAGAGAGCAGAGCAGAGTGAGTGTTATTGTGTTTCCAATGGATTTGTACATTCGTAAGTTTTTTCATAACGAATTATGCCGAAGACATTCGGGCATTCGCTATTTTGCGGTATAATTTATTTCGGATTCGGTTTTATTCGTAATTGCTTTGTTCGGAAATTCGAATGCTTCCGAATGTCCGAAAGTTGCTAAATTCGGACAAATTTCGATTCGTTACGAAACGAATTGCACAAGCCTAATAATAATTACAGACCTCTACATGCTTTGTAAGTAGGAAAACCTGCAAAATCGGCCGTGTATCAAATACTTGTTCTCCCCATTGTATATATAGTAATTTTTCCATTTACTGTGTATGTATATATATATATATATATATATATATATATATATATATTGTGACAGCAGGAAGGTAAAGTCACCTGGTTGCATCCAGGGGGGTAGGTATATTTCTCCCAGATTCAGGCTTTATGCCGACTTATACAACTAGGGAGAGAGTTGATGAAGCCCAGCTGAGGCTAGTGGGCTCATGGATGACTCATACCTCTAGGGAGAGTGTGGGGCGTCGTGCAGACAGGGAGTTGATGAGACCAGCTGAAGCTTGTCAGCTCGTTTAAGGCCTCTATAAAAACTCCCAGCTTCATTAGGTGTTTGCTCATGCCTGGAACCAGACCTGTGTGGACTGTCTAGGGAGAGTGAACCCCTGTGCGGTGAGACAAAGCCTGTGTGGCTATTTGTTTGGACATTTACTAAACCAGGGACTTAGGGACTAGGACAGCACCAGGCTGATCCCAGTTGTTAGTTAGGGAAACCTGCATGTTTAGTCAGAGGTCAAGCTGACCAGGATTTATTTTGTTTATGTTTCTTTTTGCTTTGCTGTGTTTTTTGTCACTGTAAATAGAAAATAAACCGCACCTTTTGATCTTGAAAACCACAACCTCCGTCTGCTGGGCCTGTTTTTGTGTGGGGAGCCCATCCAGGGGGTCACACACACCCGCTACCGAGCTAACCCCCTCACAGTTGGTGGAGAACCAGTGGCAGTTTTTTTTTAAGCCAGCATGGAGGAGATACTGAAACAGCTGGTTCTAGCAAATGCCAATCAACAGCAGACAAATGCAGGTTTGCAAAAGAGCTTCGCAGCCCAGCAACAAGCCCAGCAGCAATCTGAGGCCCGCTTCATAGACCTGTTGCAGAAGCAAGAGCAGAGACTACAACAACAGATGGAAGCAGTAATGCAGCAACGTCCGCAGACCAGTGAGGAAAGCCGTCCCACTAATACCGCGTCCTTTGGGGTGAGTCGTTTATTGACAAAAATGACTGGAGAGGATGATCCAGAGGTATTTTTGACCACATTTGAAAGGACTGCTGAAAGAGAAAAGTGGCCTGAGGAGCAGTGGGCTGGACTGGTGGCTCCTCTGTTAACTGGTGAATCGCAGAAAGCTTACTATGACCTAGAGCCTGACCAAGCAAAAGACTATGTGATGCTAAAAGCTGAAATATTGGCAAGGCTGGGTGTCACCCTGGCTGTCCGGGCTCAGCGTGTGCATAACTGGACTTTCCAGCTTGGAAAACCCCCCAGGTCTCAAATGTATGATCTCATTCACCTGAGCAGGAAGTGGCTACAGCCAGAGACTTTGTCCGCACCGGAGATTGTGGAACGTGTTGTGATGGATCGTTTCTTGAGAGCTCTTCCTACCGCCATTCAAAAGTGGGTAAGCCATGGAGACCCAGAAACGGCCGGTAAACTTGTGGATCGTGTAGAGAGATACTTGGCTGCAGAGAACCTGACGGCCTCTTCCAGAGACTCTCGGACTTTCCACCCTAAGACCAGACCATCCCCAGGGGCGGATAAGATGATTCCAAGGGGTGAGGGTGGAGAGAGTGAGAGGGTGGGAGCTCTGCCCAGGGTTTGGCGAGAACAGCCTGGGAAGTCGGGGGCTCAAGAGGCAGCCAAAAGGATTGTTTGCTACCGCTGCCGGCAAACGGGACATATTGCAGCAAATTGCCCGGTTGTGGAGGAACCCATGCAATGTGACTTTCTGACGGACAGACGTCAGTCGCTGTGTGCGACAGTCGCATGCACTGCCATTCGGGGAACTGAGAAACATTTATGCAAAATGTGTATTAATGGTAGAAATGTTGTGGTATTACTGGATTTAGGTAGCCTTGTGACCCTGATAAAGGCTGAATTAGTTAAAACAGAGGTCTCTGGGAATAGCAAGGTAGCTGTTATTTGTGTGCATGGGGACACCCGAGAGTATCCAGTGACTACAGTGTGTTTCAAGACCCCCAAAGGTACCCTCTCTCATCCAGTGGGGTTAGTATCTCAATTACCGCATGATGCCATTGTGGGAAGGGATTTTCCGAAGTTCTGGGAACTGTGGGATGATCCTGAGCCCCCCACTGGTGCCCCTATATACCAGGAAGGTGATAGCCAGAACTCCTCTGAGAGTGGTGAGGACTCTCCAGAATTTCCCTTGTCAGTATTGGCAGGCGAGACTCAAGAAACTGGAGAGGAGCCCACCTCCTCAGACGAAAACCTACCGTCTGTGGAGTTTTCTGATCTTGAGGTTCACAGGGAAAATTTTGCCACAGAACAGTTAAAAGACCCCGCCCTAATAAAGGCACGGGAAAACGTAGTGGAAATAGATGGCGAGTTAGTGAACCCAGATAATACCTGCACTTACCCATACTTCAGCGTAGAGAAGGACCTACTGTATCGGGTGGCAAAAAGGGCAGAAGAAACCGTTGAGCAGCTTGTGGTGCCCAAACCTTACAGGAAGTTGGTGTTGGAGTTGGCCCATGGGCACATTCTTGGAGGTCATCTGGGGACAGAGAAAACCCGAGAGAGGGTATTACAGAGATTCTATTGGCCTGGGGTGATGAAGGACATAGAAAATTATTGTTCCTCCTGCCCTGTGTGTCAGAGGTCGGCCCCGATGCCACATTTCCGTAGCCCGCTGGTCCCTCTACCCATCATTGAGGTCCCGTTTGAGAGGATCGCAATGGATTTGGTAGGTCCTATAATCAAGTCCGCTAGGGGGCACCAGTACATATTAGTTATAATGGACTATGCCACCCGTTATCCAGAAGCGATCCCTCTCCGAAATACCTCGGCCAAAACCATAGCCAAAGAGCTATCTCTTGTTTTTAGCCGGGTGGGTATTTGTAAAGAACTGCTTACGGACCAAGGTACACCCTTTATGTCCCGGGTTATGAAAGAGCTGTGTAAATTGTTCAAAGTGACGCAATTACGTACATCTGTGTATCACCCCCAAACTGATGGGCTGGTTGAAAGATTCAACAAAACCCTAAAACAAATGTTGAAGAAAGTGGTGGATAGAGATGGAAAGGATTGGGACTTTCTACTTCCTTATCTGATGTTTGCTATTAGGGAGGTACCCCAATCCTCTACGGGATTCTCCCCCTTTGAGTTACTGTATGGGAGACACCCAAGAGGGCTGTTGGATATTGCCAAGGAAACTTGGGAAAGTGAGAGTTCTCCCCACAGGAGTGTGATTGAGCATGTCGCCCTGATGCAAGATCGAATTGCACAGGTAATGCCCATCGTGAAGGAACATTTGGCCCAAGCGCAGTTGGCACAGCAGAGAGTGTACAACCGTGGAGCCAAGACCCGTACCTTTTCCCCGGGGGATAGGATATTGGTACTTGTCCCTACGGTTGAAAGTAAATTCCTTGCCAAATGGCAAGGCCCCTACGAGATAATGGAAAAAGTGAGCGAAGTGAATTACAAGGTCAGACAACCAGGAAGGCGAAAGCCCGAACAGATCTATCACGTTAATCTGTTGAAAGCCTGGAGGGATAGAGAGTCCCTAGTCGCAGAAACTTGGTCACCAGCTCAAACTGGTTGCGTGATTCCGGAGGTTGGAATAGCAGCCACCTTGTCACAACCCCAACAACAGGAGGTTAAGGAGTTTGTGCTTCGCAACAAGGAGGTGTTCTCTGAGCTGCCGGGACAAACATCTGGGGTAGAGCATGATATTATTACCCCGCCCGGTGAAAGGGTGAAGTTAAAACCCTATCGGATCCCAGAGGCCCGACGGGAGGCAATACGGGAGGAAGTACAGAAAATGCTGAACTTAGGGGTGATAGAGGAGTCCCAAAGTGATTGGTCTAGTCCCATTGTGTTGGTGCCTAAACCGGATGGGAGCTGGCGATTTTGTAACGATTTTCGTCAGTTGAACAAAGTTACAAAATTTGACACCTACCCCATGCCACGTATAGATGAGTTGATCGACCGGCTGGGAACAGCCCGATACATGACGACTCTTGACCTCACAAAAGGGTATTGGCAAATTCCCCTGGCCGAGTCGGCCAAAGAGAAAACCGCATTTGTAACCCCAGACGGGGCGTTCCAATATAAGAGAATGCCGTTCGGGTTACAGAATGCGCCGGCCACATTCCAGCGGAAAATGGACCAGATACTGAGGCCCCATCGGAAGTATGCTGCGGCTTACCTGGATGACGTAATTGTCCATAGCACAGATTGGGCCTCACATCTGCCAAAAGTGCAAGCAGTCCTAGACTCTATCCGGGAAGCAGGGTTTATGGCTAACCCCAAGAAGTGTACCATTGGGCAGGAGGAGGCCAAATATCTTGGGTACACCATTGGCAGGGGAGTAATAAAACCCCAACTCAACAAAGTCGAGGCCATCCAGAGTTGGCCACGTCCCAACAGCAAGAAGCAGGTACGAGCCTTTCTGGGAATCGCGGGTTATTATCGGCGCTTCATTCCCCACTTTGCTTCTAAGGCTGTGCCCCTAACCAACCTGACGAAAGGGAAAGGGTCGGTCATGATTAAATGGACCCCCGAGGCTGAGGCAGCGTTCCAATTCTTGAAACAAGCCTTATGTAGCCAGCCAGTGTTGTACTCACCCGACTTCTCTAAAGACTTTGTCGTACAAAGTGATGCGTCAGATGTGGGGTTAGGAGCAGTATTGTCCCAGGTCTGGAACGGGGAAGAGCACCCAGTCATTTACCTCAGCAGGAAGTTGAAGTCCCATGAGGTAAATTACGCCACGGTTGAAAAGGAGTGTTTAGCGGTGAAGTGGGCTCTAGATTCCCTTCGGTACTATCTGCTAGGTAGGCACTTTGACATGGTTACGGATCACGCTCCGTTAAAGTGGATGGCTCAAAACAAGGAGACAAATAGAAGAGTAAATAGGTGGTTCCTGGCCCTACAGGAATTCAACTTCACAGTAAAGCATCGCCCTGGCGTTCAAATGGGGAATGTGGATGCTTTGTCTCGAGTACATGAATGCCTGATTGCTGGTGTTCCAACCCCAAGGTTAAAACAGGAGGGGGGGTATGTGACAGCAGGAAGGTAAAGTCACCTGGTTGCATCCAGGGGGTAGGTATATTTCTCCCAGATTCAGGCTTTATGCCGACTTATACAACTAGGGAGAGAGTTGATGAAGCCCAGCTGAGGCTAGTGGGCTCATGGATGATTCATACCTCTAGGGAGAGTGCTGGGCGTCGTGCAGGCAGGGAGTTGATGAGACCAGCTGAAGCTTGTCAGCTCGTTTAAGGCCTCTATAAAAACTCCCAGCTTCATTAGGTGTTTGCTCATGCCTGGAACCAGACCTGTGTGGACTGTCTAGGGAGAGTGAACCCCTGTGCGGTGAGACAAAGCCTGTGTGGCTATTTGTTTGGACATTTACTAAACCAGGGACTTAGGGACTAGGACAGCACCAGGCTGATCCCAGTTGTTAGTTAGGGAAACCTGCATGTTTAGTCAGAGGTCAAGCTGACCAGGATTTATTTTGTTTATGTTTCTTTTTGCTTTGCTGTGTTTTGTCACTGTAAATAGAGAAATAAACCGCACATTTTGATCTTGAAAACCACAACCTCCGTCTGCTGGGCCTGTTTTTGTGTGGGGAGCCCATCCAGGGGGTCACACACACCCGCTACCGAGCTAACCCCCTCACAATATATATATATTTATATTTATAAACATATATATATACAGTATATAGACAAAATTTAAAAATGTCCTTATAAATATTCTCCATGCATACAGATATTTATGGAACTTTTGTAACTGTGGACTCCTTGGGATATATTCTCCAATGTCTTACAATATGAAATCAATAAATGTCGCCGTAACGCTACAATCCAATCCACAAACATCACTCTGAAAATAAAGATTTTAGCTTCCTCTATTGCCGCCAAGAGGTGACACAGAGGTGACTTTTCTTGTTCACTTTCTACAGCTCAAATATTGTCAACATAAAAATTATTGATTTTCTTCAGGTAAATCTATTTCTTTCCTCGCTAAGTTCAGCGGAGACTCGTTTAATGCTAATTTATAGTCTGGGAAAAAATAGAGTCCAAATTCCGCAGAATAAAATAATCCATATGTCTCCATCTGTGAAGATTGTAAAGACTAAATTTTAATATTTGTTGGCGAGAAGGCGATCAGTTAACGACCGCCTGTGATTGGCTGGTGACCAGAAACTTGTTTTTCCCCCTCAAATGAGTTTTTCAAACGTTTTATTTAAATCGCGGCGCAGCGGCAAATGGCTCCAATTCTCCAGCCCCCTACAAACTAACGAACATCTGCTAATGGTTCCTGGGAGGTCAAGGACTCTGCGTGCTGGGAGAGGAAGCCAACGTGTCTGCTGAATGAGAATGAAGGCGTGCATTAAACGCCAAAACTTGTTGCGTCGGCAACTTTTCGTGTTCTATATGACTTTGCTCTGCTGGAAGGATTAAATGTGGGGAAAATTTGCACAAAGTACTAAAATTGCGCCTTCCACAGTCTTGTAAATTGATTGAGCAGGTGCCACTTTTATCATTTTTTTTTTTTGCTGTGTTTGGTTTTCAGTTGACCTGCGCAAGTCTCTATCGGGATTCCAATTCAGGTCCAACACAAATTCCACCCAATTTTCTAGAATTCCTTTGAAATGTTTTAATTTTGATCAAACTCATGGCCAGGGAGAGCTGATTCAGTATGACTAGACAATTGTAAGTTACATAGTTACACAGTTACATAGTTACATAGTAGGTGAGGTTGAAAAAAGTCCATCAAGTCCAACCTATGTGTGTGATTATATGTCATTATTACATTGTATATCCCTGTATGTTGTGGTCATTCAGGTGCTTATCTAATAGTTTTTTGAAATTATCGATGCTCCCCGCTGAGACCACCGCCTGTGGAAGGGAATTCCACATCCTTGTCGCTCTTACAGTAAAGAACCCTCTACGCAGTTTAAGGTTAAACCTCTTTTCTTCTAATTTTAATGAGTGGCCGCGTGCCTTGTTAAACTCCCTTCCGCGGAAAAGTTTTTTCCCTAATTGTGGGGTCACCAGTCATCACTGTGATAGCCAATCACGGGCTCGTTATTACAAGACCTGGAGATGTTAATGACAGCTTGCCCTTCATGCTGGAACGGTGCTATGCAGCGTGCTTACAGCACAAACACCAAACACCATCTCCGCAACAAGCGGAAAACACTCCACTATCACCCCATATTTCCTGCATCCCTGTATCCTGCAAATATACCAAAATGGAATCCAATTCTAAAGGTAGAAGGAGCCACCCAAACCTCAGGGCTATAGCTCCAATTTTATTAGGAAGACCTTCCCATGTGTCCTCCAACTCTACATTTATTTAGGCCTGTTGGTAATCCATGCAAACACGCCTATTGCGAATTTAGTGTGGGGATTGTGGGAACCCCTCATAATGGGCACAGCAGGTGAACAGATCGGGAACACAGCACAGGGATGGTGGGAACCCCTCATAATGGGCACAGCAGGTGTACAGACCCGGGAACTCAGCACAGGGATGGTGGGAACCCTTTATAATGGGCACAGCAGGTGTACAGACCCAGGAATTCAGCTCAGGGATGGTGGGAACCCCTCAAAATGGTTACAGCAGGTGTATAGAACCCAGGAACTCAGCAAAGGGATGGTGGGAAACTGACATTCTGCTCCTTGACAGTGAGGTTGCTGGTTCCTTAGCTCCTGTGCCTCCAGAGACCAGGGGCTAGAGTTGCTTCTCTGCCTCAGGAGAGATGCTGTATCCTGGGGAGGACCCTGGCGGGGGCCCCCTGGATAGGCCTGTGGAAGATTCTGGGCCTAGCCAAATGAGAGATGAGTCCCTGTCCGCCTTTAGACTGAGAAAGAAGAGGAGAAATTAGTAGTTTTGATGGCTGAATCCAGGAAAAAATAACAGATTTGTGCCAAAGTATACAGTAAGAAGAGACCGGCTCTGAGGCCTGAGTTGAAGGACCTGGAGCAAGCTGTGAGCAAGCAGAAGGAATTGGTGAGTTCTCTGAAGGATAATAGCGGAATTTTTAAGGAAAAATATAGAAACAAGGAATGATTTAATCGCATGAGCAGAGGAGCCGCTTCCTGCATGGAGGGTGACCCAGCCAGTGAGGAGATGCAGGTACCAACAGAGTCAGCAGAGAGTGAGAAAGTGGGCCCGGAGGATGAGCCCAGCTCTTCAACACCTCAGGAATCTGCTGAGTCCTCAATGGCGGAGGCCTCTGTCCCCTTCCCTCCCCAGAAATATGGAACATCTGAGGAGGTTGAGGGAGGTACTGGCATGCTGGAGTTCCCCCAGCCTGCGGCTTCCCCCGATGGTGATGAGGAGATGGACACCGTTCCTTGCCCTGTAGAGAGAGCAGGATCCACCATTAAGTCTGCAGCAGCTGGAAGGAAGTCTGATCCCACCGTCAGCCATGAAATCGCTGAGGTGACAACACAGCAAGCAGGCACAGTGTGTGTGCAGGATGGTAATGTGAACTTTATTAGTGACAATGGGGGCTTGCTGAGGGTTGTAGTGCTACGGGCAATCAGCCCAGACCCATAGACAATGCACAGTCTGATTTACCTGCTGGAAACAAAACCTCAGATTTAAATGAAACTGGCGAGAGTAATAGTCAGCTTCTGGGGGAAGAGTCTGCAGTGAGGAGTGCCATGGACAATACAGAGACTTTGCCTGGACCAGACACAGCGGCTGTTTCTGAGAATGGTGGAGGAGATGCTGGGTGCAGTAGTGCTACAACTCTCCAGGAGTCTGCAGTAGACAAGACTGTGATTGAATCCAGGAGAGAAGCTGAGTGTTCAGAGCAGAGGGAGAGGGCGGGTCCTGCCTCTGCTAATCAGAAGACTGCTATCCCAGCTGATTCAGACTCTCTGCCAGCAGGTTGGAATGTGTCTAAGGACAAGACTGCAAATGCTGGTGGTGTAAGAAAAACTTATGCTGGTGTTGCTGCTACAGAATCTGTGAAGGGGGAGCAAGCAGGGAAGGAATGTGGAAATTTTTTATTTTCCTCCATATTTAAAAGGAGGAATGTTGTTGAACTTAAATAGGAGGGCGGTGGAATTCCCTCACATGGGAGAGCAGTGGTGGATAAGATTCTGCAGATGGGGTTTACGCCCGCAGATACTGTATCTTCGCCCTGATCAGTCCGGCAGGTTCATATGAGTACGATTTTTCCTTTATCCGTCCAGAGTCTTTGGACATATTTTGGGAGAAATATGAGCACGTGTGTAGGGGTCTGCCAGACTGGAAAGGGCTCATACCCAAGGTTATAACACGCCAGCCACTCATTAAACTGGTGACAATTCTTGTCCGCAATGAATCCATACCACAGAGGGATTTATCTGTATGGCTGAGGAGGTATGGAGATGTCCTGATCCCCCTAAATAAGATTTTGGACGATCTGGGAATATGGACTGGGGGGGGGGTGGTCTGTGCAATTAAAATTAAAAGTCATTGACAATGTCGTCCAGCATCTGCCATTCTCAGCTTTCCTGGGGAGGGACAGGCTGACCATCTTCTACCCGGGCCAGCCAAAGCTGTGTAACAAGTGTGGGGATAAAGGGCATCTTGCATCCTCCTGTCCAGTGATAAAGTGCTCTCTGTGTCAGGGTATAGGACATCTGGCAAAGGACTGTAATATTATAAGGTGCAACCTGTGCAATACGGTGGGACATCCTTATGGTCAGTGTCCTGAGGCAATGCACAACAAGCCTGAGCTCATGAGAGAGTTCTTCCGCCTGGACATAAAGGATGCTCAGAGCTCAGCAGCTGGAGTGCCTGTGGGTCCATCTGAGTCTGTGCCAATACCCACCTGAGTAGTCTGGTCAATATACATCTGGCAAAGAAGGAATGGAGACGTGGTCCCTCATTTTGGTCTCTTGCGGCCGAGCCTCACAGCGGGGTTGCAGTCCTTTTTTCTGGTATGGTAACGTGCCGGCGGGTAATTAAGCTAGAGGTTGGGAGATGCATGGTCTTGGACGTCTCTGTGAGGGGGCAGGACCTGCGCCTGATTAACATCTATGGTCCCCAGACGAAGTGGAACAGGAAATGCCTCTTTACAAAGATTAAGCCTTTTCTTTTTACAGTCCAGCAGGTTATCTTTGGATGTCATTTTAACACCATTACTAGGTCTAAAGACAGGAGAGGTGTCAGAGGTAAGCTGGGCTATGACACCCTATTTCTCAATGCGATAATTAGGGAAGCAGGTCTGGTAGATGCGCACATTAAGCACTGCCCAGACAGCACAGGGTTCACTTTTCAGCGAGGTAGTAGTCAGAGTAGGATATATAGTTTTTTTTTAAATGGAGTCTCTGCTTTTTCAGCATCTGTGTGTCGGGCAGTGGAGTTTTCTGATCACTGTATTCTTTCTGTGACTCTGAATGCCTCAGATATGCCACCTAGGGGGAGGGGTATCTGGAGATTTTATTCAGCCCTCCTGGAAGACGAGAGAGTAAGACAATCCTTTGAGGATTTTTTTCAAGCACAGGTAACGATCCTAGACTTTTGCAACAGCAAGTCAGAATGGTGGGAGCTTGTAAAAGAACGGACTGTTGGGCTTTTCTAGGTCATAGGAAGAAATAAGAAGCAGGATAAGTATATCACCTACCAGCGTTTGCGGAGGAAACTTGACCGCCTTGTTTCGAATTGAAGAGATTCTGGGGCGATCTCTGAGGTGAAGCTCCTCCTTAGGAGACGTCAATATGACTGGCACGCCTCTTTGGTTCAGGAGAGGGATTATGGGAAATACCATTCGCCTGACCCTTACCAGAACTGTAAACAGAGCGTAGCAGTTAAGACGGTCAATGGCCTGAAGGACAGTACGGGCTCTCTGACGAAGTCTAGGTCAGGGATCCTGGAGGTTGTCAGGTCATACTATGCCGATCTCCTGGGAGGAAGGAACCTTAATCGGACAAGGATGTTGGGTTTTTTGGATTCTACACCAGGTCTGGAAAGTAATGTTTCTTTGATGAATTTGACAGATGAAATCCCTGCAGATGAGGTAATCCAGGTTATTCATAAACTAGCTTTAAAGAAAACGCCAGGGCTAGATGGTTTGACAGCCGAATTTTATAAATTTTTTAAGACGATCCTGGCTCTCTACCTTGGGGAGGTTTTGCAAGAGGGTTCTCTCCCTCCCTCCATGAGGCAATCTGCAGTGATCCTTCTGTCAAAGGGTAAAGATCCTTAGATGATTGGGAATTGCGCCCCATTAGCCTTCTTAATGTCGATAGATACTGGCAAAGATTTTTTTCTGGCGATTATCACCAGTGGCAGGCAGTTTGTTATCCCACCACCAGCACTGCTCGGTCCAAGGTAGAAGCACTTTCTCAGCAGTGTTAGCTGTCCGGGAGGCCTTGGAGCATTGTAGGGCTGCTGGTTGGGGTAAATTTTTGCTGACATTGGATCAGGCTAAGGCCTTTGATCTGGTTAATTATGAGTACTTATGGCTCCTTCTTGGCAAATATGGCCTGGAGGGGGGTTTCATTGATTGGCTCAAGATTTTGTACAAAGGGGCTGAAAGCTTTCCTCTGGTTAATGGTTGGGTCGGGCAGCCCTTTGTGGTCGGCTCGGGTGTGCGTCAGGGGTGCCCTTTGAGTCCTCTGCTATATGTGTTTGCAATTGACCCCTTCATTAGAAGGCTAGAGAGCGAACCATTGTGTGGGGTACCTTTGGGGATCGCTGGTGAGCCTCCTTTGAAGGTTGTGGCCTATGCTGATGATGTTTCTGTTTTTGTCTCTGGGACTGGGGAGGCGCAGGAGGTGGTCTCAGAGATAAGGCAGTATACAGAGGCATCAGGTTCAAAAGTCAACCAGGACAAGTGTGAAGCTTTCTGGATGGGCGTGGAAGATGAGAGCTTTGTTCTCCCGGATGACTTCCCGGAGCCCCAACAAAAAATTCGAGTTCTAGGCATTGAATTTGGCCCAGGTGACTATGGCCATGAAAATTGGGTGAACAGGCTGGAGAATGCCGATGCCAAGGTGGCAAGCTGGAAAGGTTGACCTGATCAAGACTTACCTGATTCAGATTTTTCAGTTTTGTTTGCGTTTTGCCAGTTTCTCTCTATACCAGGGTCTATAGTTGTTTCTTCCAGCTGTTATGGGGGAACAGAATAAACCTTGTCAAAAGGAATGTGACTTACCTTCCTAGGCAGGAGGGTGGTCTAGGGATGATCAACCCTGTAGTCTTTTTCTCCCTGATGTTTTTGAAGTACAATCTTGGTAACATGTTGGCAGAGAGACCACCTGGGTGGGTTGGTATTTTCCAGTCCTGGTTTAGGCCCTTTCTGCGAGACTGGGAAAATGGTGGGCCAGTGAAAAGCCTGAGGGTCAAGCATGATAAGCTCCCGGTTTATGTTGCCCCGTGTTTGAAAATGCTTCGGCGGTGGCAAGTAACAGCAGGCGAAGTCAGATCTCTTCCAAGGAAACTTCTTGAGAAGCGGATCATGAGCTTTGCTTTTTGTGAGCCACTGGCCTTGAGGGATTGCCCAAGCCTAGTTTTGGGGGTGGGTGTGCGATTGATTAATTTGGAGAGAATCCCAATGAAGTTTAGGGATCAGGCTTGGCTTGCCTTTCATGGAAAACTATATGTGAAGGGCAACTTGAAGTTTGTTTCCATGAATGATCGGGAGAGTGGAGTGTGGAGGAGTGGTGGAGTCCATGGATCACTTTCTACTTCAGTGCCCTTTTAATGTAGAGGTGTACAAGAGGGTGGGGAGGGCTCTGAGTTTACCCTTCCTCCCCCATATGAATTATGCAGAGTGAGTGTATGGGGGCATTCCAGACTCGTTGGGATTATGATTTGGAAACACTTTTTTTAGTTAGTCTAGTAGTCCGTTATTTCACGTGGAGTGCACGGTGTCAGGTATCCTTACGGAGTAAAATCCTCCCTGTCGAAGTGGTGGTGCAGGACATTCTGGGTGAGGTTGGGAAGATTCAGGGTCTTGAGAAAGATAGGTGGAAGTAGGAGGCCTGGATAAGGGCGTGGAGGAATATCAGGACTCTGTAGCTACTGCCTGTTGATCTCGGGGTGTGCGGCTTTTCTTTGTATTCTTGTTTCACTCCCCTAGATTTTCAGATCAAATATATCTTTGATAAAAGGCTACATGCATGGTGACGGTAATGTTCCTTAGTCTGGCTCTCTCGTAGGGATTATGTTGTGCGCAATTTGGTTTGCACCATTTATTATGTTCTGTATAATCCTATTCAATTATTTTGTAAATATGTTTTATTTATTATGGTTTTATTGTATATAAGTTGTTGTTTGTTTGTATTTTTCTATAAAAAAAATGAACCCCCTCATAATGGGCACAGCAGGTGTACAGACCCGGGAACTCAGCACAGGGATGGTGGGAACTCCTCATATGGGCACAGCAGGTGTACAGACCAGAGAACTAAGCACAGGGATGGTGGGAATCCCTCATAATGGGCACAGTGGGTGTACAGACCCGGGAACTCGGCACAGGGATGGTGGGAACTTCTCATTATGGGCACAGTAGGTGTACAGACCTGGAAACTCAGCACAGGGATAGTGGGAACCCCTCATAATGGGCACAGTAGGTGTTCAGACCTGGAAACTCAGCACAGGGATAGTGGGAACCCCTCATAATGGGCACAGTAGGTGTACAGATCTGGAAACTCAGCACAGGGATGGTGGGAACCCCTCATAATGGGCACAGAAGGTGTACAGACCCGAGAACTCAGCACAGGGATAATGGGAACCCCTCATAATGGACACAGCAGGTGTACAGACCCGGGAACTCAGCACAGGGATGGTGGGAACCCCTCATAATGGGCACAGCAGGTGTACAGACCCGGGAACTCAGCACAGGGATGGTGGGAACCCCTCATAATGGGCACAGCAGGTGTACAGACCCGGGAACTCAGCACAAGGATGGTGTGAACCTCTCCTAATGGGCACAGCAGGTGTACAGACCTGGGAACTCAGCACAGGGATAATGGGAACTCCTCATAATGGGCACAGCAGGTGTTCAGACCCGAGAACTCAGCACAGGGATAATGGGAACTCCTCATAATGGGCACAGCAGGTGTTCAGACCCGAGAACTCAGCACAGGGATAATGGGAACCCCTCATAATGGGCACAGCGGGTGTACAGACCCGGGAACTCAGCACAGGGATGGTGGGAACCCCTCATAATGGGCACAGCAGGTGTACAGACCCGGGAACTCAGCACAAGGATGGTGGGAACCCCTCCTAATGGGCACAGCAGGTGTTGAGACCCGAGAACTCAGCACAGGGATAATGGGAACCCCTCATAATGGGCACAGCGGGTGTACAGACCCGGGAACTCAGCACAGGGATGGTGGGAACCCCTCATAATGGGCACAGCAGGTGTACAGACCCAGGAACTCAGCACAGGGATGGTGGGAACCCCTCATAATGGGCACAGCAGGTGTACAGACCCGGGAACTCAGCACAGGGATGGTGAGAACTCCTCATAATGGGCACAGCGGGTGTACAGACCCGGGAACTCAGCACAAGGATGGTGGGAACCCCTCATAATGGACACAGCGGGTGTACAGACCCGGGAACTCAGCACAGGGATGGTGGGAACCCCTCATAATGGGCACAGCGGGTGTACAGACCCGGGAACTCAGCACAGGGATGGTGGGAACCCCTCATAATGGACACAGCAGGTGTACAGACCCGGGAACTCAGCACAAGGATGGTGGGAACCCCTCATAATGGGCACAGCAGGTGTACAGACCCAGGAACTCAGCACAGGGATGGTGGGAACTCCTCATAATGGGCACAGCAGGTGTTCAGACCCAAGAACTCAGCACAGGGATAATGGGAACCCCTCATAATGGACACAGCGGGTGTACAGACCCAGGAACTCAGCACAGGGATGGTGGGAACCCCTCATAATGGGCACAGCAGGTGTACAGACCCAGGAACTCAGCACAGGGATGGTGGGAACTCCTCATAATGGGCACAGCAGGTGTTCAGACCCGAGAACTCAGCACAGGGATAATGGGAACCCCTCATAATGGACACAGCGGGTGTACAGACCCGGGAACTCAGCACAGGGATGGTGGGAACCCCTCATAATGGGCACAGCAGGTGTACAGACCCGGTAACTCAGCACAGGGATGGTGGGAACCCCTCATAATGGGCACAGCAGGTGTACAGACCCGGGAACTCAGCACAGGGATGGTGGGAACCCCTCATAATGGGCACAGCAGGTGTACAGACCCAGGAACTCAGCACAGGGATGGTGGGAACCCCTCATAATGGGCACAGCAGGTGTACAGACCCGGGAACTCAGCACAGGGATGGTGGCAACCCCTCATAATGGGCACAGTAGGTGTACAGACCTGGGAACTCAGCACAGGGATGGTGGGAACCCCTCATAATGGGCACAGCAGGTGTACAGACCCGGGAACTCAGCACAGGGATGGTGGGAACCTCTCATAATGGGTACAGCAGGTGTACAGACCCGGGAACTCAGCACAGGGATGGTGGGAACCCCTCATAATGGGCACAGCAGGTGTACAGACCCAGGAATTCAGCACAGGGATGGTGGAAATCCCTCATAATGGGCACAGTGGGTGTACAGACCCAGGAACTCAGCACAGGGATGGTGGGAACCCCTCATAATGGGCACAGCGGGTGTACAGACCCGGGAACTCATTGCAGTTATCTCACTGTCTGGGTTTTAACTCTCCAGCTTCCACCAAAAACAGAAATATCAGAGTTGGTCGGAAGGTGTTTACAAGTTGAGGAGATTCTTATTTTCACGATTGGTAGACTAACAGGCGGGTCATGTGGTCTCTGTAGATTTTTTTGGCGCTGACCACATCATTTTATTTGAATATGTTTACAGCCATGATTGATATTCTCTGTCGGGGGTGACGCGCCCCCGGGATACGGCGCGGGGGTTATAATTATCCCCGTAACACCTGAGTCGCTGTGCTCTGTCCGGCCGGGCTTGTGGACACTTCTCTCTATAATTACAATGTGTGATGTACCGGGATGGCTGCCACCGACCAACACTGCCCATCTATAAGAATAAGACAGAATCCCTATTTGTAGGCGCTGGGGGCTTCAGATACAATATTTCCATTCTGCCGGAGAATCATTTAAAGGTGACGGACCAAAAAAAAGGCATTTTTAGTGCCGGGAGAAAAACCGCGCTGCCTATAAAAGCGTCACACTGCAGACGGTTGTTGATGGTTTGTTGGAGGGAGCTCGGCCGTCTCCTGGAGGACATTTCTGTCTCTGTTTGTCCTGATTTAATATTCCATCTGGCTGCTTTATAAAGTAACTCTTAAAAGGGCGCTGCAGCCAAGATGAAGAACGCGGGGAGTCAGACCAAACTTTGTTTCTGGTTTCGGATGACACGGGGGAAGGCTGAGAAGCTCTGTCTGATGTTTATTTCTGTGTTCCCATTGGGCTCAGGTGATACACAGAGATTAAACATATCCTCCTACATAAGTTGCACCTGTTTATCTATAGTCTCTCTCCTCTACAGCCTACGAAAGCACACAATTGTATACAGTGTTACCTAGCTCCAGAAAGCAGGGAGGCAGGGATCTGAAGTCTCACACTGCAGAGCTCAGTGAGGAGAGCTCTGAGCCCTGATTGGAGGGAAGGGAGACACACCCCTCCTCACAGTACATGGACGACATGCACAGTCAATCACAGTCTGTGTGCTGGAGCTCTCCTCCCCCAGCGCAAATTATCTCTTGGAGTCAGGAGAAGCTGTCAGAAGTGTCTCACGCAGACAGCAGGGGAATAAGGCAGCACAGAGAAATCACACTCAGGGCTTTGTATAGAAACACATACAGGTACATGGCATATAAGGATGTTTACAACCACTTTAAGCACAGTAATGATGAGCAGAGAGATTTTGCAGACATTGATTTACCAATTTGGCTTAGCTGACAAATATGTAGTTTGTGTCTCTGCCCCTCCCACAATGATGAGATTTCACCGCAGTAGTTTGTGTCTCTGCCCCTCCCACAATGGGGAAATTTCCCTCCAGCAGTTTTTTTTATCTCTGCCCCTCCGACAATGGTGAGATTTCCTGTAATAGTTTGTGTCTCTGGTCCTCCCACAATGATAAGATTTCCTGCAGTAGTTTGTGTCTCTGCCCCTCCCACAATTGGTGAGATTTCCTGCAGTAGTTTTTTTCTCTGCCCCTCCCACAATGGTGAGATTTCCTGCAGTAGTTTTTTTCTCTGCCCCTCCCACAATGGTGAGATTTCCTGTAATAGTTTGTGTCTCTGCCCCTCTCACAATGGTGAGATTTCCTGTAATAGTTTGTGTCTCTGCCCCCCCCCCTACAATGATGAGATTTCCCCGCAGTAGTTTGTGTCTCTGCCCCCCCCCTACAATGATGAGATTTCCCTGCAGTAGTTTGTGTCTCTGCCCCTCCCACAATGGTGAGATTTCCTGCAGTAGTTTGTGTCTCTGCCCCTCCCACAATGATGAGATTTCCTGCAGTAGTTTGTGTCTCTGCCCCTCCCACAATGATGAGATTTCCTGCAGTAGTTTGTATCTCTGCCCCTCCCACAATGATGAGATTTCCTTGCAGTAGTTTGTGTCTCTGCCCCTCCCACAATGGTGAGATTTCCTGCAGTAGTTTGTGTCTCTGCCCCTCCCACAATGATGAGATTTCCTGCAGTAGTTTTTGTCTCTGCCCCTCCCACAATGATGAGATTTCCTTGCAGTAGTTTGTGTCTCTGCCCCTCCCACAATGGTGAGATTTCCTGCAGTAGTTTGTATCTCTGCCCCTCCCACAATGATGAGATTTCCTGCAGTAGTTTGTGTCTCTGCCCCTCCCACAATGGTGAGATTTCCTGCAGTAGTTTGTGTCTCTGCCCCTCCCACAATGATGAGATTTCCTGCAGTAGTTTGTATCTCTGCCCCTCCCACAATGATGAGATTTCCTGCAGTCGTTTGTGTCTCTGCCCCTCCCACAATGATGAGATTTCCTGCAGTAGTTTTTGTCTCTGCCCCTCCCACAATGGGGAGATTTCCTGCAGTAGTTTGTGTCTCTGCCCCTCCCACAATGATGAGATTTCCTGCAGTAGTTTTTGTCTCTGCCCCTCCCACAATGATGAGATTTCCTTGCAGTAATTTGTGTCTCTGCCCCTCCCACAATGGTGAGATTTTCTGCAGTAGTTTGTATCTCTGCCCCTCCCACAATGGTGAGATTTCCTGCAGTAGTTGTGTCTTTGCCCCTCCCACAATGGTAAGATCCCCCCCCCCCCAGTTGTTTGTTTCTCTGCCCCTCCTACAATGGTGAGCCCCCCACCCCCAGTAGTTTGTGTCTCTGCCCCTCCCACAATGGTGAGATCTTCCTGCAGTAGTTATTTGGTGTCTGCCCCTCCCCCAAGGCCATAGTGATGGTGTCTCTTATACCTGACCCTTCCCCCATCCAGTTATTTGTATATTGTGCATTATGAAGGAATTATTTCAGACTCTCTCATTTTGCTCTTTAATGGCTGTAGCATTGGTGTTGAACTGGGAATTCTGGTTGGGAGACATCGCTGGGGAAGCCGGCCTGTGACTAACTGAGATATTGATTTCGGGTGGAGTTGGCCTTTAACATGTCATCTGTCGACAAGCCCTTGAAATCCATAAATGATCACCTTGCTGGTCGCCGAGCTGACAATCCCGCCTTGGCAGACGAACTTCGTCATTAACATTCCCTGCCAGCTGTACAATGGTGAAAGTACGATCGGGCCCCTAATGTCAGCCGCCGCTAATTCAATCAGCGGATCGAGCTGATCTGTCCCTTTTATTACAATTATTGTCACTTCGCCTGTTTCATTCCATCATTGGAAATAAACATCGTTTATCATCGTTTCCACCATTAGCCTCTGACAGGCCCCAGCCTGCTTTGCATAAATGTGTATTAATGCCAGGCCGTCCCGCAGACAACGGGGCGCTCGGCGGGTGATTAAACCGTGTCAGCGCTGCTTTAAGGAGCGTCTTATCATCGCCGATAATCACTGACTGGAACAAAACGAGGGGAAAGCAATTTATTGCGCAGAGCGTGCGCCGGACCTGATTGCAAAAAACAGCCGCCCGTGGGGGCCCCAGGCGTGAGTTTCGGGGCCGGACCTGACAAAGTCACCGGGAAATAAAGATGAAGATGAGAATCTGACCGCTCTATGGCCCGCGTTGGCGACACAATAGACCCAAATTCGCTTAGAGGAATTACAATAATGTGCAAAAGTTTTAGGCAGGTTTGAAGAAATGCTGTAAAGTAAGAACACTTTAAAAAAATATATATTTTAATTGTTTGTTTTAATAATTTTACAAAGTGAGAGAACAGAAGAAAAATACAAATCGGATCAATATTTAGTGTGACCCCCCTCTTACACTTGCACACTTGCACAAAGTCAGGGATTTTATAGGATTAGAGTCAGGTGTATGATTAACCAATTATACCAAGCACGTGCTAATGATCATCAATTTCATATGTAGGTTGAAACACAGTCATTAACTGAAACAGAAACAGCTTAACTGGGTGAGGAACAGCCAAACTCTGCTACTAAGGTGAGGTTGTGGAAGACAGTTCCACGTCACAGGTCATACACCATGGAAAGACTGAGCACAAAGGAGCGTAGACGCAGTGCTCGGGAAATGTTGAGAAGTGTAGACGCAGTGGTTGGGTAATGTTGAGGAGTGTAGACAAAGTGGTTGGGTAACGTTGAGGAGCGTAGACGCAGTGCTCGAGTAATGTTGAGGAGTGTAGACGCAGTGCTCGGGTAACGTGGAGGAGTGTAGATGCAGTAGTCAAGTGACGTTGAGGAGTGTAGACGCAGTGGTTAGGTAACATTGAGGAGTGTAGACGCAGTGCTTGGGTAATATCGAGGAGTGTAGACGCAGTGCTTGGGTAATATCGAGGAGTGTAGACGCAGTGGTCGGGTAATGTTGAGGAGCGTAAACGCAGTGGTCGGATGCCGTTGAGGAGCCTATACAAAGTGGTCAGGTAATGTTGAGGAGTGTAGACGCAGTGCTCGGGTAACGTTGAGGAATGTAGATGCAGTGGGTGGATAATGTTGAGGAGTGTAGACGCAGTGCTCGGGTAACGTTGAGGAATGTAGACGCAGTGGTCGGGTAACGTTGAGGAGTGTAGACGCAGTGGTCGGGTAACATTGAGGAGTGTAGACGCAGTGGTCGGGTAATGTTGAGGAGCGTAGACGCAGTGGTTGGGTAACATTGAGGAGCGTAGATGCAGTGGTTAGGTAACGCTGAGGAGCGTAGACGCAATGGTCAGGTAATGTTGAGGAGCGTAAACGCAGTGGTCGGGTAACGTCAAGCAGCGTAGACAAAGTGGTCGGGTAATGTTGAGGAGTGTAGACGCAGTCAGGGCCGTCATCAGGAATTTTGGGGCCCCTTACACAGCTTCAGGCATGGGCCTCCTGGAGCAGAGGAGAACCGGGTGGGGTGCTGCTGCCGCATATTGAGAAGCGGGGGGGGGGGGGGCAGCCACGAATTGAGAAGCAGGGGGTGCTGCTGCCGCGAATTGTTGAGGTCGGGGGGGGGGGGCTTTGGGTGCTGACGAACAAAAAAAAAGAGGGGGTTGCCATCTGGGGACCTCTGGGCCCCTTACAAAAATAAATAAAAATAAAATAAAATAAAAAAATATATATATTTTTTTATAAAAAATACATAAAAAAGGGGGGGTTACCTCTGGGCCCCTTAAAACAAAAAAATGAAAAATAATTTATAAAAAAAAAAAAAAGGGGGTTGCCATCCGGAGCCCTGGGGACCTCTGGGCCCCTTACAAAAAAAATAAATATATATATATAAAAAAAAGGGGGGGTTGCCATCCGGGGCCCTGGGGACCTCTGGGCCCCTTACAAAAAAAAATGCAATACATTTTTATTTTAGTTTTTGTAATAAAAAATACATAAAAAAGGGGGGTTGCCATCTGGGCCCCTGGGGACCTCCGGGCCCCTTACAGGTGTACTGCCTGTACCCCCTTGATGGCGGCCCTGGACGCAGTGGTCAGGTAACATTGAGGAATGTAGACGCAGTGGTTGGGTAACGTAGAGGAGCTCAATTATAGGAGAGGGAGGATTTCAGTTATGGGGGATGAAGGATCTCAGTTATGGGGGGGTTCAAGATGTGCTGTTCAAGCTCTTTTGAAGATCCACAAAGAAGTGGGCAATGTTAAGGAGCGTAGACACAGTGGCCAGGTAGCGTTGAAGAGCGTAGACAAAGTGTTCGGGGAAATGTTGAGGAGTGTAGACGCAGAGGTCGGGTAATGTTGAGGAGTGGGCAATGTTAAGGAGCGTAGACACAGTGGCCAGGTAGCGTTGAAGAGCGTAGACAAAGTGTTCGGGGAAATGTTGAGGAGTGTAGACGCAGAGGTCGGGTAATGTTGAGGAGTGTAGACGCAGTGGTTGGCTAATGTTGAGGACTGTAGACGCAGTGCTCGGGTAACGTTGAGGAATGTAGACGCAGTGGTTGGGTAATGTTGAGGAGTGTATATGCAGTGGTCGGGTAGTGTTAAGGAGTGTAGACACAGTGGTCGGATAACGTTGAGGAGCACAGACAAAGTGGTCAGGTAACGTTGAGGAGTGTAGACGCAGTGGTCGGATAATGTTGAGGAGTGTAGACGCAGTGGTTGGGTAATGTTGAGGAGTGTAGACGCAGTGGTTGGGTAATGTTGAGGAGTGTAGACGCAGTGGTCGGATAATGTTGAGGAGTGTAGACGCAGAGGTCGGGTAATGTTGAGGAGTGTAGATGCAGTGGTCAGGTAACGTTGAGGAGTGTAGACGCAGTGGTTGGGTAATGTTGAGGACTGTAGACGCAGTGCTGGGTAACATTGAGGAATGTAGATGCAGTGGTTGGGTAATGTTGAGGAGTGTAGACGCAGTGGTCGGGTAACGTTAAGGAGCGTAGACACAGTGGTCGGATAATGTTGAGGAGCACAGACAAAGTGGTCGGGTAACGTTGAGGAGTGTAGACGCAGTGGTCGGATAATGTTGAGGAGTGTAGACGCAGTGGTTGGGTAATGTTGAGGAGTGTAGACGCAGTGGTCGGATAATGTTGAGGAGTGTAGACGCAGTGGTTGGGTAATGTTGAGGAGTGTAGACGCAGTGGTCGGATAATGTTGAGGAGTGTAGACGCAGTGGTTGGGTAATGTTGAGGAGTGTAGACGCAGTGGTCGGATAATGTTGAGGAGTGTAGACGCAGTGGTTGGGTAATGTTGAGGAGTGTAGACGTAGTGGTTGGGTAATGTTGAGGAGTGTAGACACAGTGGTTGGGTAATGTTGAGGAGTGTAGACGCAGTGGTCGGATAATGTTGAGGAGTGTAGACGCAGTGGTTGGGTAATGTTGAGGAGTGTAGATGCAGTGGTCAGGTAACGTTGAGGAGTGTAGACGCAGTGGTCGGATAATGTTGAGGAGTGTAGATGCAGTGGTTGGGTAATGTTGAGAAGTGTAGACGTAGTGGTTGGGTAATGTTGAGGAGTGTAGACGCAGTGGTCGGATAATGTTGAGGAGTGTAGACGCAGTGGTTGGATAATGTTGAGGAGTGTAGACGCAGTGGTTGGGTAATGTTGAGGAGTGTAGACGCAGTGGTCGGATAATGTTGAGGAGTGTAGACGCAGTGGTTGGGTAATGTTGAGGAGTGTAGACGCAGTGGTCGGATAATGTTGAGGAGTGTAGACGCAGTGGTTGGGTAATGTTAAGGAGTGTAGACGTAGTGGTTGGGTAATGTTGAGGAGTGTAGACGCAGTGGTCGGATAATGTTGAGGAGTGTAGACGCAGTGGTTGGGTAATGTTGAGGAGTGTAGACGCAGTGGTCGGATAATGTTGAGGAGTGTAGACGCAGTGGTCGGATAATGTTGAGGAGTGTAGACGCAGTGGTTGGGTAATGTTGAGGAGTGTAGACGCAGTGGTCGGATAATGTTGAGGAGTGTAGACGCAGTGGTTGGGTAATGTTGAGGAGTGTAGACGTAGTGGTTGGGTAATGTTGAGGAGTGTAGACGCAGTGGTCGGATAATGTTGAGGAGTGTAGACGCAGTGGTTGGGTAATGTTGAGGAGTGTAGACGTAGTGGTTGGGTAATGTTGAGGAGTGTAGACGCAGTGGTCGGATAATGTTGAGGAGTGTAGACGCAGTGGTTGGGTAATGTTGAGGAGTGTAGACGCAGTGGTCGGATAATGTTGAGGAGTGTAGACGCAGTGGTTGGGTAATGTTGAGGAGTGTAGACGTAGTGGTTGGGTAATGTTGAGGAGTGTAGACGCAGTGGTCGGATAATGTTGAGGAGTGTAGACGCAGTGGTTGGATAATGTTGAGGAGTGTAGACGCAGTGGTTAGGTAATGTTGAGGAGTGTAGACGCAGTGGTCGGATAATGTTGAGGAGTGTAGACGCAGTGGTTGGATAATGTTGAGGAGTGTAGACGCAGTGGTTGGGTAATGTTGAGGAGTGTAGACGCAGTGGTCGGATAATGTTGAGGAGTGTAGACGCAGTGGTTGGGTAATGTTGAGGAGTGTAGACGTAGTGGTTGGGTAATGTTGAGGAGTGTAGACGCAGTGGTTGGGTAATGTTGAGGAGTGTAGACGCAGTGGTTGGATAATGTTGAGGAGTGTAGACGCAGTGGTTGGGTAATGTTGAGGAGTGTAGACGCAGTGGTTGGGTAATGTTGAGGAGTGTAGATGCAGTGGTTGGGTAACATTGAGGGGTGTAGGCGCAGTGGTCGGGTAATGTTGAGGAGTGTAGACACAGTGGTTGGGTAATATTGAGGAGTGTAGACGCAGTGGTTGGGTAACATTGAGGAGTGTAGACGCAGTGGTTGGGTAATGTTGAGGAGTGTAGACGCAGTGGTTGGGTAATATTGAGGAGTGTAGACGCAGTGGTTGGGTAACATTGAGGAGTGTAGACGCAGTGGTTGGGTAATGTTGAGGAGTGTAGACGCAGTGGTTGGGTAATGTTGAGGAGTGTAGACGCAGTGGTTGGGTAATGTTGAGGAGTGTAGACGCAGTGGTTGGGTAACATTGAGGAGTGTAGACGCAGTGGTCGGGTAATGTTGAGGAGTGTAGACGGGTTGGGAGAAAGTGCTGTGGTCAGATGAGACCAAAATTGAGCTATTGTGCCATGACCCTAAGAACACCATACTACAGTCAAGCACGGAGTTGAAATTTTATTTAATTTCTTCATTTTCCAAAAAATTGTGACACAAAATTACAACTTAAAAAATCTCACCATGCCTCTTACTAAATGTCTATTTTCCAAAGAGGGGTCATTTTGGGGGATATTTGTACTGTCCTAGCATTTTAAGGAGCTCAAGAAATGAGACATCGGGATTGACCAATTTTCAGATACTGTATATATCCCATAGTTTGTAGCCGCTATACCTTTCACACAAACCAATTAATAGATTTTTTTTTTAAACAAAGACATGTATCAGAATGCATTTTGGCCTAAAGTCATGAAAAAATTTGATCTTTAAAAAAAAAAAAAAATTATGGGATATGTTTTATAGCAAAAAGTAAAAAAAATATATTTTTTTTCTAAAAAAAATTCTGTCTTTTTTTTGTTTATATCGCAAAAAAAAAAAAACCGCAGTGGTGATCAAATACATAGGTGTGCGCAGCCTATGGCATTAGGGTGTGCAGCCTAAAGCTCAAAAACACATGTGCGTGTATATATATACTGTATATATATATATATGTGTGTATATAGTATATATGGCCCTGGCATATTGATCTCCCTGCACAGTGAAAGAGAAGTGCATAGGCACTTTTCTGTGTGCACCTATGATCAAATACCAACTAAAGAAAGCTCTATTTGTGTTAAAAATGATATAAATCATGTGTGTTGCATGACCGCACAATTACCAATTAGGGTAATGCAGTGGCAAAAAATGGCCTGGTCATGAAGGGCGGGGGGGGGACACCAGAGGTCAAGTGGCGGCTGGTGCTCAATTTTCTTGAGGGGGGGTGGCCATGGCCTCCCCAGCCAGCCAGCCAGCCAACCAAACAACCAACACCCCCCCCCCCCAGTTGCTCGATCACCGCATCACTCGCCCGTCGCCCGCCCAGCTCCCCACCAGCCCCTGCACTTACCTCATCCGGGTAGCGGCTTCCCCCACTGCGTCGCCTCCCAAGTCCCGACGGTCGCTTCTCCTCCCAGGCCAAACAGGACTTAGGACCAATGGCCAATTGGGTCTAAGGACTCCCAACCAATCGGGTTCAGGAGAAACAGGAAGCCATTAGCGAATATTATTTGCTATTGTCACACAACAGGGTGGGCTCCGGGCACAGTGCTCTGTACCCCGAGCCCACCCTTTTTGAAGCCAATTAGAGCCTCAGCTCTAATTGTGTAATTCTAAATAAAAAATTGGAATCCATGTGTCCGGTGCCCTGCATGTAGATTAGGGGGGGCGGCGCCCCTGTGCCCTGCATGAGTGGCCACCACTGATATCTACGCTATAATTTTTACAGTCATCTCTAAGCAACATCTCAATGGGGATCCCCCCACCCCAACAATGGCAAACTATGCCTACTAATATCAAACAGCTTTTTAATCGCACACCAGATAATATTATGACCCCTCAAAGGCTTCACTTTACTTTTTTGGAGGTCTCAAATGCTTTTTTTTTTTTTTAGGGTTTACTACTTTATATCCTATCGCTGACTATACAGTATGTCTATTATAAACCGTATATACTCGAGTATAAGCCAACCCGAATATAAGCCGAGGCACCTCATTTTACCACAAAAAACTGGGAAAGCTTATTGACTCGAGTATAAGCCTAGGGTGTCCATCTGCATGCCTCACTGTGCCTCACTTTGCCCATGCTTCTCTGTGCCTCACTTTGCCTCACTGTGCCCATGTGCATGCCTCACTGTGTCCATGCCTCACTGTGCCTTACTGTGTCCATGCCTCACTGTGCCCATGCCTCACTGTGCCTCACTTTGCCTCACTGTGCCCATGTGCATGCCTCACTGTGTCCATGCCTCACTGTGTCCATGCCTCACTGTGCCTTACTGTGTCCATGCCTCACTGTGCCTCACTTTGCCTCACTGTGCCCATGACTAGACTGACGTTTAACATGGGAGTCTATGGAAGGGGTGCCCAGCTTTGAAAAATCGGTGCTCCCCGGCCGTAGGTCCTCCAGACGACAAGCTTTGCACACTTGTAGAGGAAGAGTGGGGCTACATGTGTGCCAAGTTTCGGGTTTAGGGGACCTACGACCGGCCGGTACCGGGTCCCCAAATTCCGGGAGATCAGGCGCAAAAAGGTGACTCGGCTATAAGCCGAGGGGGGCATTTTCAGCACAAAAAAATGTGCTGAAAAACTCGGCTTATACTCGAGTATATACGGTACATCTATTCTCTCTGCCTCTAAACTCCTAAAATACCTACAGGTGCATAAACACATGGGTTACCACGCAGGGCCGAGACGAGGAGATAGACAGGCGGGCACTGTGGTATCATGTAATGTGGGGGGGGGGCACCACAAGGAGATTGGGGGGGTAATTTGTGTTGGAAGGGGAATTTGGGTGACGGCACAGGGTAAGTATTGTTCTAGGAGTGAAAATTTGGGGGGGGGGGGTGCTAAGAGTAGTGATTTTGGGGGATTTATGTTGGGAGGGGGGATGGGGGGAAGAAGATTTGTGCTAGGAGGGGGGGATTGGGGGGGAATTTGTGCTGAGAGGGGGAGAATTTGGAGTGGGGGAGAAGATGCGTACTAGGAGGGGAATTTTTAAGGGGTAGAGGATTTGTGCTAGGAGAGGTAATTTTTTTTGGGGGGGGGGGGTATTTGAGTTGATGGGATTTGGGGAATAGTGGGGGGCAAAGAGTTGTGCTTAGGGGGGGGGATTTATGCTTAGGGGTAAGCATGCAGATTAGTGCTCAGTTTCTTGCTGACACATAATGCTCATACATCTTGGGGGGGGGGGGGGCGCAGTAGCACTGCTACCATGCAGGGCCGCTGATAGGAGGGGGACCGCCAGTCCTCCTGTAGGGGGCCTGGGCAAACAGGGGGGCCCCGAACAGCAGGAGGAATCAGTGTGGTCGGGCGGAGGGGCAATTACAGAAAAATGCCCTGTGCGACTCTCTGCAGCAGCTGAAAGCCGTTTTTTCTCCCTCCCACCGGCTTTCAGCTGCTGCAGGGAGAGACACAGGGCTTCCACTGCACCGATCCCCCGCCCAGTTCTGCCTACTTCTGATTTCTCCCCCGTGTGCCCCCTGTCCATGTGCTGCACCCCCCGTGACACTGTTAACTTCCCTGTCCTGTAAAAAAAAAATTACTGTAAAAAAAAAAAAAAAATTCTTACATTGTAATAGACAATTTTTAAACATTGTAAAATAAAATAATTTTAAAAATGTAAAAACTTTTTTTTTTTTAAATGTAAAAAAAATGTTTTTTTAAAAAAAGGGCGAAATTGCACAGGTTCTCTAGCATGTTTATGTCCACTAATAAAGATTTTAGTGTATTTTTTTTGTAACCCCATACAATTAATAAAAAAATTAATTGTAAAAAAAAAAAAAAAATCCAAACATTGTAATAAATAATTTTTAAACATTGTAAAATAAAATAATTTAAAAAATGTAAAAAACTTTTTTTTTTTTTAAATGTAATTTTTTTTTCTTTAAAAAGGGCTAATTCACACAGGTTCTCTAGTATGTTTGTGTCTGCTAATAAAGATTTTAGTGTATTTTTTGTAACCCCATACAATTAATAAAAAAAAATTATTGTAAAAAAAAAAAGTCCAAACATTGTAATAAATAATGTTTAAACATTGTAAAATAAAATAATAAATTTTTTTTAATTACATTTAAAAAAAAAAGGGCTAATTCACACAGGTTCTCTGTTATGTTTATGTCCGCTAATAAAGATTTTAGTGTATTTTTTTGTAACCCCATACAATTAATAAAAAAACTAATTGTAAAAAAAAAAATTCCAAACATTGTAGTATATAATTTTTAAACATTGTAAAATAAAATAATAAAAAAAATGTAAAAACTTTTTTTTTTTTTTTTTTAAATGTAACATTTTTATTTTATTTTTGAAAAAAGGGCTAATTCACACAGGTTCTCTAGTATGTTTGTGTCCGCTAATAAAGATTTTAGTGTATTTTTTGTAACCCCATACAATTAATAAAAAAAAAATATTGTAAAAAAAAAAGTCCAAACATTGTAATAAATAATTTTTAAACATTGTAAAATAAAATAATTTTAAAAATGTAAAAACTTTTTTTTTTAAATGTAAAAAAAATGTTTTTGAAAAAAGGACGAATTCACACAGGTTCTCTAGCATGTTTGTGTCCGCTAATAAAGATTTTAGTGTATTTTTTGTTACCCCATACAATTAATAATAAAAAAAAATATATTGTAAAAAAAAATAATTTTCCAAACATTGTAATAAATAATGTTTAAACATTGTAAAATAAAATAATTGAATTTTTTTTTTTTTAAATTACATTTAAAAAAAAAAAAATTAAATAATAATAAAAAAAAAGGGCTAATTCACACAGGTTCTCTGTTATGTTTATGTCCGCTAATAAAGATTTTAGTGTATTTTTTGAAACCCCAGCATTTTTCTTAGATCCCTACAATAATTGGGCGGTTAAGGGGTTAAATCATCGCAACGAATCAAACCAATTAACGATGTTTTCGAGCTGAGCGGTCAGGATGGAAACGTGCGTTTCCTTTGTTTTTTGTTTTTTGTTTTTTAATAACCAATCGACATCCTTTGTTATCATTATCCCTAATAATCGGTGATTGAGTTACTTAGAATTAATTGCCTGGAAATGACACGGCGGTGGGAAAACAGATTGGCGATGTTGGGAAACAGATGTGGCGTTAATGTTATCGGGAACATGAATATTTATGTGAAATAATTGAGCGCTGATTGCAGGCGATGTACCTGGGAAATTGGCGTCGGTCACGTGATCCGGCACCGGAGAGCTGAAGACAAGCAAACATTCTCCGAGAATGGGGCGCTTTCTATGGCGATCTATACCCTTTTTTTTAAACCGCTTCTCCGGGGATATTTGATTTATAGGTTGAGGCCCTCGTTCACATTGGAGCGACGTTGTCATGCGATTCGGGTCAAATCGCAATGACAAGTCGCACCCTATTGTCGGCAACGGCACCGCTCAAATCCGGAGCAACGCCGACTTTGTGGCACCGCGTCGATTTGAAAAAGTAGTTCCTGCATTTGCTAAAATTATTTAAGTTCATTTTTTCCCTCATTAATGTACACACAGCACCCCATAATGTACACACAGCACCCCATAATGTACACACAGCACCCCATAATGTACACACAGCCCCCCATAATGTACACACAGCCCCCCATAGTGTACACACAGCACCCCATAATGTACACACAGCACCCCATATTGTACACACAGCACCCCATAATGTACACACAGCACCCCATATTGTACACACAGCACCCCATAATGTACACACAGCACCCCATAATGTACACACAGCACCCCGTAATGTACACACAGCACCCCGTAATGTACACACAGCCCCCCATATTGTACACACAGCACCCCATAATGTACACACAGCCCCCCATAATGTACACACAGCCCCCATAATGTACACACAGCACCCCATAATGTACACACAGCCCCCCATAATGTACACACAGCCCCCCATAATGTACACACAGCACCCCATATTGTACACACAGCCCCCCATAATGTACACACAGCCCCCCATAATGTACACACAGCACCCCATATTGTACACACAGCCCCCCATAATGTACACACAGCACCCCATATTGTACACACAGCCCCCCATAATGTACACACAGCACCCCATAGTGACAGAAAAACACAGAATTGTTGACATTTTTGCAGATTTATTAAAAAAGAAGAAGTGAAATATCACATGCAAGTATTCAGACCCTTTGCTCAGTATTTAGTATTTGCACCCTTTTGATGAGTCTTTTTGGGAAAGACGCAACAAGTTTTTCACACCTGGATTTGGGGATCCTCTGCCATTCCTCCTTGCAGATCCTCTCCAGTTCTGTCAGGTTGGATGGTAAACGTTGGTGGACGGCCATTTTTAGGTCTCTCCAGAGATGCTCAATTGGGTTTAAGTCAGGGCTCTGGCTGGGCCATTCAAGAACAGTCACGGAGTTGTTGTGAAGCCGCTCCTTCGTTATTTTAGCTGTGTGCTTAGGGTCATTGTCTTGTTGGAAGGTAAACCTTCGGCCCAGTCTGAGGTCCTGAGCACTCTGGAGAAGGTTTTCCTCCAGGATATCCCTGTACTTGGCCGCATTCATCTTTCCCTCGATTGCAACCAGTCGTCCTGTCCCTGCAGCTGAAAAACACCCCCACAGCATGATGCTGCCACCACCATGCTTCACTGTTGGGACAGGTGATGAGCAGTGCCTGGTTTTCTCCACACATACCGCTTAGAATTAAGGCCAAAAACTTCTATCTTGGTCTCATCAGACCAGAGAATCTTATTTCTCACCATCTTGGAGTCCTTCAGGTGTTTTTTTAGCAAACTCCATGCGGCTTTCATGTGTCTTGCACTGAGGAGAGGCTTCCGTCGGGCCACTCTGCCATAAAGCCCCGACTGGTGGAGGGCTGCAGTGATGGTTGACTTTCTACAACTTTCTCCCGTCTGCATCTCTGGAGCTCAGCTACAGTGATCTTTGGGTTCTTCTTTACCTCTCTCACCAAGGCTCTTCTCCCCCGATAGCTCAGTTTGGCCGGACGGCCAGCTCTAGGAAGGGTTCTGGTCGTCCCAAACCTCTTCCATTTAAGGATTATGGAGGCCACTGTGCTCTTAGGAACCTTAAGTGCAGCAGAATTTTTTTTGTAACCTTGGCCAGATCTGTGCCTTGCCACAATTCTGTCTCTGAGCTCTTCAGGCAGTTCCTTTGACCTCATGATTCTCATTTGCTCTGACATGCACTGTGAGCTGTAAGGTCTTATATAGACAGGTGTGTGGCTTTTCTAATCAAGTCCAATCTGTATAATCAAACACAGCTGGACCCAAATGAAGGTGTAGAACCATCTCAAGGATGATCAGAAGAAATGGACAGCACCTGAGTTAAATATATGAGTGTCACAGCAAAGGGTCTGAATACTTAGGACCATGTGATATTTCAGTTTTTCTTTCTTAATAAATCTGCAAAAATGTCAACAATTCTGTGTTTTTCTGTCAATATGGGGTGCTGTGTGTACATTAACCACTTCAATACCAGGCCCTTACACCCCTTCCTGCCCAGGCCAATTTTCAGCTTTCTGCGCTGTCGCTGTTTGAATGAGAATTGCGCGGTCATGCTACACTGCACCCAAACAGAATTTTTGTCATTTTGTTCCCACAAATAGAGCTTTCTTTTGGTGGTATTTGATTTTTAAATTTTTGCTAAACATATAAAAAAAGACCGAAAATTTTGAAAAAAATAAAAGTTTTTATTTTTTTTGTGTTATAAAATTTTGTAAATAAGTAAGTTTTCTCCTTCACTGATGGGCACTGATAAGGCAGCACTGACAAGGCAGCACCGATAAGGCAGCGCCAATGAGGTGGCACTGACGGCCACTGATGATGGGCACTGATATGCGGCACTGATGGGCACTGGTAGGCGGCACTGTTGGGTGGCACTGATATGCAGCACTGATGGGCATTGATAGGCGGCACTGATGGGCACTCATGGGTGGCACTGATACGCGACGCTGATGGGCACTGAAAGGCTGCAATGGTGGATACTTATGGGTGGCATTGATAGGCGGCACTGATGGGCACTGATAGGCGGCACTGCTGGGCACTGATGGGCATTGATACATGGCACTGATGGGCACTAATGGGCACTGAAATGCGGCACTGATATGCAGCACTGATGGGTATCCCTGGTGGCACCGGCACTAAGGGGGGTTTTGAGTGGGCACTGGTTGTCAGCTGCCTGGGCATTGATTGGCAGCTGCCTTGGCACAGATTGGCATTCCCTGGTGGTCTAGGGGGCATACCTGGTGATCCAGTGTGGATGCCCATCCCTGGTGGTCCTGGGTGGCATGCTGGTGGTCCTGTGAGGTGATCCGAGGGGGGGCTGCGCTGATAAACTATCAGCACATACCCCCCCTGTCAGGAGAGCAGCCGATCGGCTCTCCTCTACTCACGTCTGTCAGACGCGAGTGAGGAAAAGCCGATCAGCGGCTCTTCCTGTTTACATTGTGATCAGCCGTGATTGGACACGGCTGATCACGTAGTAAAGAGGCTCTTTACTACGCCGGAGGCTCTTTACCGAGATCGGTGTAGCGGTGTGTCAGACTGACACACCGCACCACCGATCGCCGCTATGCGCGCTCCCAGTTATCCTGCTGGACGCCATATGACGCCCAGTCAGGATAACGAAACCACTTCCCGGCCATCATTCTGCTATAGGCCGGGGCGGGAAGTGGTTAATGAGGAAAAAAAATTAACTTAAATGATTTTAGCAAATGGCTGCAATATAACAAAGAGTGAAAAATTTACGGGGGTCTGAATACTTTCCGTACTCACTGTGTGTATATATATATATATATATATATATATATATGTATACAGTAGCTTACAAAAGTAAGTACACCCCTCACATCTTTTCATGTGACAACACTGAAGAAATGACACTTTGCTACAATGTAAAGTAGTGAGTGTACAGCTTGTATAATGGTGTAAATTTGCTGTCCCCTCAAAATAACTCAACACACAGCCATTAATGTCTAAACCGCTGGCAACATCTGAGCCCGATCTTCCTCCAGCGCTGTGCCCGGGGGCCTTCAGCTCTCCTGGGTCTCTTCCTCCTCACTGGCTCCGGCTACTGTCAATCACAGTCAGTGATCCAATGAGGAGAGGGTGGAGCAGGGCGGGGCCGAGCCACGCTCCATATGTGCATGGACACACAGAGCAGCGTCTCAGCTCGGGTGCCCCCATTGCAAATGGCTTCCTAGGGGGGCAGGAGGGAGGGGCCAGGAGCTCTGGTGGGGGACCTGAGAAGAGGAGGATCGGGGGCTGCTCTGTGCAAAACCATTACACAGAGGAGGTAGGTATTTAACCCCTTGATCGCCCCCCTAGTGTTAACCCCTTCCCTGCCAGTGACATTTATACAGTAATCAGTGGCTGTTTTTTGGCTATTTTTAGCTCTGATCGCTGTATATATGTCACTGGTCCCAAAAAAGTGTCAAAAGTGTCCGATCTCTCCGCCGCAATGTTGTAGTCCCGCTAAAAATCGCAGATCACCGCCATTACTAGCAGGGCCGCCATCAGGAATTTTGGGACCCCTTACACAGCTTCAGGCATGGGCCCCCTGGAGCAGAGAACCGGGGGGGGGTGCTGCCGCCGCAAATTGAGGAGCGGGGGGGGGCTGCCACAAATTGAGAAGTGGGGGGTGCTGCGGCCGCAAATTGTTGAGGTTGGGGGGGGCTTTGGGTGCTGACGAACAGAAAAAAAAACAAAAGAACAAAAAAGGGGGGTTGCCATCCAGGGCCCTGTGGACCTGTGGGCCCCTTACAAAAAAAATAAAGAGAAAATAGAAAAAAAATGTATATAAAATAAAAAAAATGTATAAAAAAAAAGGGGGGTTGCCATCCGACCCTCTGTGTACCTCTGGGCCCCTTACAAAAAAATAAAAAAACATTTTTATTTTAATAAAAAATAAATAAAAAAGGGGGGTTGCCATCCGGGGCCCTGGGGACCTCTGGGCCCCTTACAAAAAAAAAAAAAAAATACTTTTTATTTTTATTTTATAAAAAAAAAAAAAAAAGGGGGGTTGCCATCCGGGGCCCTGGGGACCTCCAGGCCCCTGGGGATTTCTGGGACCCTTACAAAAATAAATAAATACAAAATAAAAAAACGGGGGTTGCCATCCGGGCCCCTTACAGGTGTACTGCCTGTACCCCCATGATGGCGGCCCTGATTACTAGTAAAGAAAAAATAAATAATAAAAATGCCATAAATCTATCCCCTATTTTGTAGACGCTATAACTTTTGCGCAAACCAATCAATAAACGCTTATTGCGATTTCTTTACCAAAAATATGTCGAAAAATACGTATCGGCCTAAACTGATGAAGAAATTCTTCTTTTTATATATTTTTTGGGGATATTTATTATAGCAAAACAGTAAAAAATATTGTTTTGTTTTCAAAATTGACGCTCTTTTTTGTTTATAGCGCAAAAAAAAAAAAAAAAACTGCAGAGGTGATCAAATACCACCAAAAGAAATCTCTATTTGTGGGGAAAAAAAGGACGTCAATTTTGTTTGGGTACAGCGTCGTACCACCGCGCAATTGTCAGTTAAAGTGACGCAGTGCCGAATCGCAAAAAAAAAAATGGCCTGGTCATTAAGGGGGCAAATCCTTCCGGTCTGTAAGTGGTTAAGCCGCACCCCGCCTCCTGGCATCATAAACCTCTTAGCGGGCCGGGAGGCGCCGGCGCTAAGAGGTCAATATCACTTTAAGCATTACATTCTCCATTCAAGGAAAAAAAAAAAGGATTTGAACATAAAATTCCAAACAAAGAGTGTAAAAAGTAACTGGTTTATTATACAAAATGTGTATTTACAGATTAGGCAAAACTGATACATTTTTAACATGTAAAAAACAAAAACAAAACAAAACAAAAAAAAAAAGAAAAACCAAATATTGCCCACAATTCTTCATTAGATACGAGCTGCATTCAGGTACAATAATGAGGACTTTATACAGACTATATACAGATAGGAATTTATTAGAACAGAAGCAAACAAACCAAACCCGACCCGGATCATTGTCTCATCCCTGCGTCACAACCCAAATCTTTTTTTTTTTTTTTTTAAAGTGTTAAGTGTTAGCAAATTTCACGTCATTGTCATTTTGTGAGCAGAAGTACATTTATTCTGTGTGGACTGGACAAGAACAAATGTTATTTTATTATGGGGAATGGTAAAATACCACTTTATGGCCACTAGATGGAGCTGAGGAGCATAGGAAAAAAAAAATATTCCTTTACATATGTAACGATTTTAGAGAATGCTAGAGGGAATAAGCAAATACATGTAACCATTGTAACAATTCTAGAGAACGCTAGAGGTAATTAGAAAATACATGTAACCATTGTAACAATTGTAGAGAACGCAAATACATGTAGATAAAAGGGAATGGTGTCTGCGCTGTGAAGGGGTAGGGAAGGTGGAAAAAGAGAGAAATGTAAACTAATATCACAGCCAATAACAACATGTAAATCCAATGACTGATGGGCGGTCAAAATGCATTAACAATCGTGTCATTGGATTTACATATTGTTATTGGCTGTGATATTAGTTTACATTTCTCTCTTTTTCCACCTTCCCTACCCCTTCACAGCGCAGACACCATTCCCTTTTTATCTTTATTATCACATGTTTTGTTTGAATTAGATTCACAGGTGTTCTGCAGCAGTGACCCCTAGATTAGGTTGTTAGACAGCGCGGGAGTTCCCTTCATTTTATATTTGTAGCAAATACATGTAACCATTGTAACAATTCTAGAGAACGCTAGAGGGAATTAGCAAATACATGTAACCATTGTAACAATTCTAGAGAACGCTAGAGGGAATTAGCGAATACATGTAACCATTGTAACAATTCTAGAGAACGCTAGAGGGAATTAGCGAATACATGTAACCATTGTAACAATTCTAGAGAACGCTAGAGGGAATTAGCAAATACATGTAACCATTGTAACAATTCTAGAGAACGCTAGAGGGAATTAGCGAATACATGTAACCATTGTAACAATTCTAGAGAACGCTAGAGGGAATTAGCAAATACATGTAACCATTGTAACAATTCTAGAGAACGCTAGAGAGAATTAGCAAATACATGTAACCATTGTAACAATTCTAGAGAACGCTAGAGAGAATTAGCAAATACATGTAACCATTGTAACAATTCTAGAGAACGCTAGAGGGAATTAGCGAATACATGTAACCATTGTAACAATTCTAGAGAACGCTAGAGAGAATTAGCGAATACATGTAACCATTGTAACACTTCTAGAGAACGCTAGAGGGAATTAGCGAATACATGTAACCATTGTAACAATTCTAGAGAACGCTAGAGGGAATTAGCGAATACATGTAACCATTGTAACAATTCTAGCGAACGCTAGAGGGAATTAGCGAATACATGTAACCATTGTAACAATTCTAGAGAACGCTACAGGGAATTAGCAAATACATGTAACCATTGTAACAATTCCAGAGAACATCAGAGAGAATTAGCAAATACATGTAACCGTGGTAACAATTCTAGAGAACGCTAGAGGGAATTAGCAAATACATGTAACCATTGTAACAATTCTAGAGAACGCTAGAGGGAATTAGCAAATACATGTAACCATTGTAACAATTCCAGAGAACATCAGAGAGAATTAGCAAATACATGTAACCGTGGTAACAATTCTAGAGAACGCTAGAGAGAATTAGCAAATACATGTAACCATTGTAACAATTCTAGAGAACGCTAGAGGGAATTAGCAAATACATGTAACCATTGGTTACATGTATTTGTTAACTCCCCCTAGTGTTCTCTAGAAAAGTTACAATGGGGTTGATTTACTAAAGGCAAATAGGCTGTGCACACCACGAATGCTGTGGCATTAATTTTCCTTACTAAATGTAATGTGGGAAAGCTTCATTTTGTAAAGAATATCCAATCAGGCGCAAGGAAAAAATATATATATATATTTTTGCCCGCATATGATTGGATGACGGAAATCAGTAGAGCTTTACCACATTTACTAAGCTCTTGGGGAAATGAGTGCAACTGCACATTTGCAGGGTGCACAGTCTATTTGCCTTTAGTAAATGAACCCCATTGCAACATTTCTAGAGAAGGCTAGGGGGGGGGGGGGAATTAGCAAATATATGTAACCAATGGCTACATTTATTTGCTAATTCTCTCTAGCGTTCTCTAGAATTGTTTGCATGGTTACATGTATTTGCTAATTCCCTCGAGTCTTCTCTCTCTCTCTCTCTCTCTCTCTCTCTCTCTCTCTCTCTCTCTCTCTCTCTCTCTATATATTTTTATATATTCTTTATTTTTACCAAGTTTGTCATTCACAGAAAAGTAAAACATTTTCCCTATCCAATAGGGATAAATATTGCCAAAGTTTTATTTCCAAACCTTTATCTGCCCTTACCCTCCCCATAACCCCAACCTCGTTTCCCAAACCCTACTTTCCCCTCTTCTCCTCCTTATGACTGAGTGAAAGGAGGAGAAAGAGAAGAAGAAGAAAAAAAAATATATATATATATTTTTAAACAATGGTTGCATGCATTTGATACTTCTCTCTAGCCTTCTCTAGAATTGTTTCAATGGTTATTCATTTGCTAATTCCCTCTAGCGTTCTTTAGAATTGTTACATTGTATTCTCCCGTTACAACGACATACGTATTTCCTATGCTCCTCAGCTCCATCTAGTGGCCATAATACAGTATTTTACTACTGCCCATAATAGAAGTGCATTTGTTCAGACAAGAAAATAACCGAAATAACATTCTTTTTTTTTTTTTTTTTGCCCAATTTGCATAGAATTTGCATAGAATGAATGTCCATTTAGATTTAGTTGATAATTAAATATGCAAAATTTTGCATAAATAGACCCCCCCTAGGATTTGGGAAAAATGCAGCCGAACCATTGAGGCACTTGAAAAGTTGGTGATTTTTTGAATTCTCCTACCCTGTGACCAGTATGGTGTTTATATTAATCCTCAGCCACCACAATGCCGCTTTAGCGCCATCCGCAGGCAATGCTTTTATTTCAGAGAACTTGTGTCACGTTTGGAATGCAGGTTATTTGGAAGGTCTGCCGCCACTACAGTCTGTTATGTATTATCTCCGCAGCATTTCAGTATAATTATTGCACCGTGTGTTTTTATTTTTCTTGCAGCGAGCGGTTAGGAGATTTTGTTTGGCACTTTATCGGCAGAACCATCTTTGGCAGTCTGGCACGGGATCTGTCGGGCGTTGTACAGACACAATCAGGCCGCCTATCCAGAGCAAACTCCGGCTGCTTCTCATTTGGGATTGGTGATGGTTTTCTGACCCGGATTCATCAAGCTTCAAGCAGCAGTTACAATGCACTTCGGTCATGCTAAAGTGATCTCTCGGTATTCTAGTATTCTATTCTAGCATGCCTTAAGGTAGATGTAAACACTAACTGAATTTAATTTGCTAAGGTACTGTGTATCATAATATAGTAATTGCATTACCGTGTGTTAATACAGGGGACCACCCGGTTTACGAACCCGTTAGGGACTTTCCTCCTGTCTGTAATTCGGAAATGTTCGTAAGTCGGCCGCGCACGCACAGAACGAAAATTACGGACATTTCCGATGTTTTCCGATGTTCTGTCGAATGCCGTTCTGCCCATGCGCGGCCAATTACGGAGATTTCCAACATTTTCCGAGGCATGCGCAGAACAGCAGATGAACCGCGCAGAACGACGGAGGGTCCCCGCAGCGCCCGGTTCGTAAGTAGGAGGTGTTCGTAAGTCGGGGACCCCCTGTATATTGTTTTCATCTATTTTCATATTGTACAGTAAAATCTCGGATTGCGAGTAACGTGGTTAACGTGCATTTCTTAAAATGAGCATTTCTTTTTTGAAAATCCTGACTCGGTTTGCGAGTGTCGTCTCGCAAAGCGAGCAGGATTCAAGCCACCGCGGTGTGCAGTACTGCGTTTGGCCTGAGGTGCGGGGGCGCCGGAGCCGATCGGGAAATACTCGGAAATACTCAGTTCGCAAGCCTTTCCGAGTTCAGCCGAGCTGTCCCTGAGCCTTTCCGGCGCCCCCCCCCCACCTCTGGCCACATGCGGTATTGCATGCCATAGAAGTCAATGCTGAACAAATTATTTTTGTTTTCCATTGACTTCTATGGGTAAACTCGCTTTGATATGCGACTGCTTTGGATTACAAGCATTCTCCTGGAACGGATTATGCTCGTAATCCAAGGTTCCACTGTACTACATCTCAGTGCTGCTGATCACCTGCAGCCTCTTTGTTGCCCCTTCCTGTCTACATGCCCTCCAGCAATGGCTGCATGGCTTTTCTGAAGGCCGGTTTCCTGACGTGACAAAAGTGGACCATGGCTGCCTAAGGTATATTGAAACAGGCACCTGGGACAAGGTGACAATGTAGGAGCACAATTAGGAAATAGAGACCGGATGTTGTCACCCTATAATAGGGGTCTCCAAACTTTCTAAACGAAGGACCAAAAAAAATTCTCCTCCCGCCTCTACTATATCATCTCTTCTAGCACAAACCCCCAAATCCCCTCTCCTAGCACAAATGCTCTTCCCCCAACCCCCCCTCCCAGCACAAATCCCCCCCCCCCCAAATCACCACTCCTAGCACACACACCAAAATTTCCCCTCCTAGAACAAATATTACCCGCTGCTGCCACCCCCCCCCCCCAAATTTCTCCTCCCAACACAAATCCCCCCCCCCACACCACCAATCACATGATACCACAGCGCCCAGGGCAGCCGCACCTCCTGCCCACCCCTTGTCCCGACCCTGCAGCCAATCTCGGTGGTCACATGATCCTCAATGCTTCCCGTCCCCCTGGACATTCAGTACTTTAAAAAGGGATGTCAGGACAGGCAGGAAGGGGTTAACATTTTAAAGATTATGACAGATTTTCCATTGATTGGGTTCATATCTATTTTAAACGATAATGATGGCTGCAGACCTAAAGATCGTATCTTAAAAGGGACAAAATCCAAATGTTGCTTTTCCTCCAAATTTTACCAAATTGTTACAAAAATTTTTGCTGGTATTTTATCACTGCCGCATCACCATTTTTAAAAAATGAATTAAGGGCCAAAGTACCGGTTTGCCATTTTTTTTTGATGGTGTATTTCGCCAAATATTTCTAAATTCTAGGCTGGGCGTAATGAATTCTTTTCAGCGGGGGAAGAAGTAGAAGGGTTTTTGTCTGTGGCAAAAGTAACCGGGGAAAAGGCATTTATCCAAGTCAAATTACTGGTGAGAGGAATGCGAAGAATTTGTTTTTGTTCTTTGAGGACGGCGTTGCTGGATGGACAGGCATTCCTGATTGTCAGTTTCAGAGAGTCCATTTTTTTTTTTTTGTAGGTCACTGCTGTAGTAAAGATAAAGTTGGTCATACACAATCAGATGTTGGTGACCTCTCTCTAGAATAGTCAATGTACATATGGACAACACTGACCATCGTGTCACCTCCGCCACACTTCAATGGTCAACTGGTAAAGCCAAGCCAAGAAATGCCCTTTTCCCCCCAATGAAATCAATTGGCTGGTGTGTATTCTTAGGTTCCCATAAAGATTAAATTACTGTATATACTCAAGTATAAAGCCCCGTACACACGGTCGGACTTTTGGCCAACAAACTTCATTTTGAGCAAGTTGGACCAACAATCCGACCGTGTGTACGCTCCATCGGACAAACTTTTTTCTTTTGGTTTTGGATTTCATCGGACAAAAGTTGGGTCTGCAAATGGACAAACTTTTCCCCAACAAAAGTCCGATGGAGCAAAGTCCGACCATGTGTCCAGAAAACCATCGGACTTTTGTCCGATGGACAAAACAAATCTTGTTAAAATCAACCAACAATAGCAGAAGTTGACCAAAGGGTGGCAGTAAAGAGCAGAAAAACCATGCGATGTTGTAAGAAGTTTTGGGAAAGTTTGAAGAAAAGTCCGAGCGTGTGTATGCTATGTGTGTTCCCGACCAACTCTGTTCGGACAAAAATCCACGGAAAAGTCAGATGGAAGTCCGACCGTGTGTACGAGGCTTTAGCCGACCCAAATATAAGCCAAGGCAACTAATTTTACCACAAAAAAATTATTGACTCGAGTATAAGCCTAGGGTGTCCATGCCTCACTGTGCCCATGCCTCACTGTGCCCATGCCTCACTGTGCCCATGCCTCACTGTGCCCATGTCCATGTGCATGCCTCACTGTGTCCATGCCTCACTGTGCCCATGCCTCACTGTCACTGTGCCCATGCCTCACTGTGCCCAATCTCCCTACCTGATCGCCGGCAATGTGTGACTAGACTGACGTTTAACATGGGAGTGGGGCTACATGTGTGCCAAGTTTGGGGTCCAGGGGACCTAGGGCCGGCCGGTACCGGGTCCCCAAAATCACCAGAGAAATTACCGTTTAACATGGGAGTCTATGGAAGGAGTGCCCGGCTTTAAAAAATCAGTGCTCCCCGGCCGTAGGTCCCCCGGACAACAAACTTTGCACACTTGTAGAGGAAGAGTGGGGCTACATGTGTGCCAAGTTTGGCCGGGATCAGGTGCACAAAGTTGAAGAGGGACACAGACTCGAGTATAAGCCGAGGGGGGGCATTTTCAGCACAAAAAAATGTGCTGAAAAACTCAGCTTATACTCGAGTATATACGGTACTGAAAATATTGTCTAATTTATGGGGATTCTTTAACCACTTCCCGCCCAGTCAATAGCAAATTGACGTCCGGGAAGTGGTTCTGTTATCCACACTGGCATCGCGGCGATCGGTGGGTCAGTCTGACCCACCGCTACACTGATCTCGGTAAAAAGCCTCCGTCGGAGGCTTTTTACCATGTGATCAGCCGTGTCGAATCATGGCTGATCAGGAAGTAAACAGGAAGAGCCGTTGATCGGCTCTTCCTCACTCGCGTCTGACAGACGCGAGTAGAGGAGAGCCGATCGGCGGCTCTCCTGACAGGGGGGGTTCGCGCTGATTGTTTATCAGCGCAGCCCCCCCTCGGATACCCACACTGGACCACCAGGGAAGCCCCCAAGGACCACCAGGGAAGCCCTAAGCATGTGGATGGCCCCCATAGCCATCCACATGTAGTAAAACTAAAAAAAATATTAAAAAAACATAAAAAAATATGCCAATCAGTGCCCACACATGGGCACTGACTGGCACGATCATGCCAAGAAAATAATGTGTGGTGGCTGGCATTGCTAGGCAGCAGTGTCACCAGTGCCACCTACTAGTGTCCATCAGTGCCCATCTGTGCCCATAAGTGCCCACTTATCAGTGCCCGTCTGTGCCACCTATCAGTGCCACCCATAAGTGCCCATCAGTGCCGCCTAAAAGTGCCCATTAGTGCCGCCTATGAGTGCCAATCAGTGCCACCTATGAGTGCCCATCAGTGCCGCATACCAGTGCCACATATCAGTGCCCATCAGTGCCGCCTATCAGTGCCCATCATCAGTGCCCATCAGTGCCACCTCATCAGTGCCACCTCATTGGTGCCACCTCATCAGTGCCCATCAGTGTCGCCTTATCAGTGCCCTTCAGTGCCGCCTTATCAGTGCCCGTCATTGAAGTAGAAAAGGTACTTATTTACAAAAAAAATTAACAGAAACAAAGAAAAACATATATTTTTTTTAAATTTTCGCTCTTTTTTTATTTGTTGCGCAAAAAATAAAAATCGCAGAGGCGATCAAATACCACCGAAAGAGAGCTCTATTTGTGGGAACAAAATGATAAAAAATTTGTTTGGGTACAGTGTAGCATGACCGCGCAATTGTCATTCAAATTGCGACAGCGCTGAAAGCTCAAAATTGGCTTGGGCAGTAGAGTTGAGCGGACACCTGGATGTTCGGGTTCGACGGGTTCGGCCGAACTTCGGAAAAAAGTTCGGGTTCGGGACCGAACTTTAACCCGAACCCGGACCCGAACCCGAACCTCATTGAAGTCAATGGGGACCCGGAATTCTAAGGACTAAAAAGGCTCTAAAAAGGTAATGGAAAGGGCTAGAGGGCTGCAAATGGCAGCAAAATGTTGTTAAGAGCATGGCAAGTGCTCTGCAAACAAATGTGGATAGGGAAATAACTTAAAATAACATAAAAAAAAAACAACACAGAACTGCAGAAAATGCTATTCAAAAAAAATGTGTTTTTTTTTAGTATAGCACAGTAGGAGAAAACTATATAGAAATTGTTTATTTCACACACCTCAAAATATGTATAACACACTGCAAACTTTTTTTTGTGCCCCTAAACGGCGTTTTTTGGAAGAGCAGAACACACCCACAGTACGTAACCGCTGAATCGCACAGCTACAGAACTGCAGAAAATGCTATTCAAAAAAAATTTTGTTTTTTTAGTATAGCAACGTAGGAGAAAACTATAAAGAAATTGTTTATTTCACACACCTCAAAATATGTATAACACACTGCAAACTTTTTTTGGTGCCACTAAACTGCGTTTTTTGCAAGCGTACATTAAAGTGCAAATTTTTTTTAATTTTTTTTTGCCCTAAACGGGTCTTTTTTTGCACGAGCAAAATAAAATGCTTTTTTTTTTTTTTTTTTTGCCCTATGGGTCTTTTGGAAAAGAGAACAATAAAGTGCCTTTTTTTCCCCCTAAAAGTTAGATTTTCTCTGACACTGGGCTCATGGCAGTGTAAAAAGACTGCACTGCAACACAAATAGGTAAACCTATGCAGATCGCTGATTTTAATCTCTGAATCTGGACTCCTATATAATATTCTCTCTCCCTGAAAGCACCAACACAGGAACCTGGCCCTACACTACACTATCTCTCTATCTTTTCCCTCAGATTGTAGAATCAGGACTACCTCATCTATCTTTCTATCTCTCCCTAAAAGCAGCAGCAGCAGACAAGATCCTCTCCCTATCTATTCTGAAGCAGAGTGTCATGTGTGCTGTGTGCCTCTAGCTTATATAGAAGCTGGGTCACATGTTGCACTGACCAATCACAGCCATGCCATTAGTAGGCATGGCTATGATGGCTTCTAAGGGCACACCAGCTAATCAAAAGGTGATTGGCTGGCCCCTGAAGCATTTCTAAATGCATTATTAGATTGCCGAACCCGAACCCGGACTTTTGGGCAAAGTCCGGGTTCGGGTTCGGGAAAAAGCTAAAGTTCGGTACGGACCCGAACTTTACAGTTCTGGTTCGCTCAACACTATTGGGCAGGAAGCTGTATAAGTGCCTGGTATTGAAGTGGTTAAGTAATTTTACAGAGGGAGACATATTTGCTCATTAGTGTGAAGGCTTGGTATAGTTGTTCTACACTCTATGGCCAAACAATTTGTGCCTATCTGACCAATACACTCATATGAGTATGTTGGGCATCTCACTCCAACACCATGGGCATTCATATGGAGTTGTGATTATAAAGGCTTCCAGTCTTCCGGGAAGTCTATCCACAAGATTTTGGAGTGCATCTGTGCTCATTTCTGCCCATGCAGCCCAAAGAGCAAGCAGGTCAAGGACTGATGTTGGCCAAGAGCTGGCTCTTTCCAATTCATCCCAAAGTTCATTGTGCAGTTCCTCCACACCAAACTGGTCAAGCCATGTCTTTAACCGTGTCTTCAGCCCCGGACCATTTGGGTGGTCAAAGACCAGGCCACTTTTTGCGATTCGGCACTGTGTCGCTTTAACTGACAATTGTGCGGTCGTGCGACGTGGCTCCCCAAACAAAATTGGTGTCCTTTTTTTCCCACAAATAGAGCTTTCTTTTGGTGGTATTTGATCACCTCTGCGGTTTTTATTTTTTGCGCTATAAACAAAAACAGAGTGACAATTTTGAAAAAAATTCTATATTTTTTACTTTTTGCTATAATAAATATCCCCAAAAAATATATAATTTTTTTTCCACAGTTTAGGCCGATACGTATTCTTCTACATATTTTTGGTAAAAAAAAATCGTAATAATCGTTTATTGATTGGTTTGGGCAAAAGTTATAGCGTTTACAAAATAGGGGATAGTTTTATGGCATTTTTATTAATTATTTTTTTTTACTAGCAATGGCGGCGATCAGCGATTTTTATCGAGACTGCGACATTATGGCGGACACATCGGACACTTTTGACACATTTTTGGCACCATTATCATTTTTACAGCGATCAGTGCTATAAATATGCACTGATTACTGTGAAAATGACACTGGCAGTGAAGGGGTTAACCACTAGTTGGGGCTGTAGGGGTTAAGTGTTCCCTGCATAGTGTTTCTTACTGTAGGGGGATGGGCTCTGTGTCACATGACACCGATCTCCGCTCCGAGTACACGGAGCACGGGTTTGAAAAATCGGTGCTCCCAGGCCGTAGGTCCCCCAGACAACAAACTTTGCACACTTGTAGAGGAAGAGTGAGGCTACATCAAGGCCAGTACCGGGTCCCCAAAGTCCGGGAGATCAGGCGCAAAAAGGCGATTCAAGTCGAAAAAATGTGCTGAAAAACTCGGCTTATACTCGAGTATATACGGTATGTTATTTACTTGGGGGGGGGGGGGGGGCGGGGGCCTGTCAGGTAGTCTGTACGGGGCCCCGTGATTTCTATCAGCAGCCCTGATGATACCCTTCACTGGAAACACCTGAACTCAACCATTTGAAGGGGCATTCACGCTGTTTTGGCCATATATAGTGTAGATATGATGAGAAAATACTTTGCAACAAATAGTTCAGTGCAAACACAATACTGAAAAACACAATGTAGTTTTCCTTTGAATGGAGAGGTAGCTGTGTACAATAGTTCATTTGCATTGAAGGTTGAAGGTCAGAGAGGGACTTGTCTCTCAAAAACTGGTCCTGGTGTTCAAAATAATTATGCTGCAAAATTAAAGTCTGGAAACCAGGTGCAGCACATTGTCTGCATCATCCCAAATGTTTTTAAAGGCAGTTGGTCCAAGTTCTGTTATAAAATTTATGGCCAAAAGTTTGTAGACCCCAAACATCCCACCTATAACCTGTTGGACATCCCATTCTATTCCCATGTGGAGTTTGCAATTATAACAGCTTCCACTCTTGTGGAAAGGCTTTTTATACGAGGGTGGCTGTAGGAATTTGGATTTGTTGAGGTTAGGTACTGATGTTAGATGAGAAGACCTGGGTTGAGGTCAGGTCTCTATTTACATTTATGTTCCTCCACACCAAGCTGGTCAAAATGTTGGCACGGCCCGACCAGTTTGGAGGGTGTCTGTGGGAATCTGTGCCCATTTGTGGGGTAAGGAACTGATGTTGGTTGAGAAGACATGTCCCACAATGCTAGTTCATCTCAAATGTGATCAGTAGGGTTGAGATCAGAGCTCTGTAAAGGCCACTCGAGTTCTTTCACACCAAACTGGTCAAACCATGTCTTTATATAGCTGTTTAGTAGGGGTTAGGGCTCTGTGAAGTTCCTCCACACCAACCTAGTCAAACCATGTCCTTATGGAGCTGGCTTTGTACACAGGGGCACAGTCATGCTTGAACAGAAAAGGTTTTCCCCCAAACTGTTACCACAAGGTTAAAAGAGCGTAATTGCCTACAATGTCTTTGTATGATGTAGTATGAACAGGACCCTCTATTGGAAACACCTGAACCCAATCATTTAGATGTCAACATACTGTTGACCATATCATGTACTTAACAGAATCTGTGGGTAGCAGTTCCAATTTTGAAGGGGTTTTGTAAAGGGCAGAAGTTACAAATGTCTCTGCAGGGCTCTGTAAAGGCCACTCGAGTTCCTCCACACCAGACTGGTCACACCGTGTCTTCATGAAGTTGTTCAGTAGGGTTGAGGTCAGGGCTCTAAGAAGGCCACTCAATTTCCACCATACCAAACTGGTCAAACCATTGAACCTAGCTTTTTTACACAGGGGCCCAGTCATGATAGAACAGAAAGGGGTCTTCACCGAACTGTTACTACAAAGGTTGGAAGAGCATAATTGTCTGCAATGTCTTTGTTTGATGTAATACGATCAGGACCCTATACTGGAAACACCTGAACCCAATCATTTGTGTTCACATTCTGTTGGGCGTATCATGTACTTATAACAGAATCTGTGGGTAGGCCGTTCCCATTTTGAAAGTGTTTTGTAGAGGGCAGAAGTTACAAATGGCTCTGAAAAAGGCCACTCAAGTTCCTCCACACCAAACTGGTCAAACCATGTGTTTATGGAGTTGTTCAGCTGGGCTGAGGTTAGGGCTCTGAGAAAGTCACTCAAGTTCCTACACACCAAACCGGTCAAACCACATTTTTAAGGAGCTGTTTTGTAGGGCAGAGGTCAGGGCTCTGAGAAGGCCTCTCAATTCCCTCCACACCAGACTAGTCAAACCATGTCTTTATGGATTTGTTCAGCAGGGATGAGGTCAGGGCTCTGGGAAGGCCATTCGAGTTTCACCACACCAAACTGGTCAAACCATGTCTTTATGGATTTGTTCAGCAGATTTGAGGTCAGGGCTCTGGGAAGGCCATTCGAGTTCCACCACACCAAACTGGTCAAACCATGTCTTTATGGATTTGTTCAGCAGAGATGAGGTCAGGGCTCTGGGAAGGCCATTCGAGTTCCACCACACCAAACTGGTCAAACCATGTCTTTATGGATTTGTTCAGCAGAGATGAGGTCAGGGCTCTGGAAAGGCCATTCAAGTTCCAACACACCAAACTGGTCAAACCATGTCTTTATGGATTTGTTCAGCAGAGATGAGCTCAGGGCTCTGGGAAGGCCATTCGAGTTCCACCACACCAAACTGGTCAAACCATGTCTTTATGGATTTGTTCAGCAGGGATGAGTTAAGGGCTCTGGGAAGGCCATTCGAGTTTTACCACACCAAACTGGTAAAAACCATGTCTTTATGGATTGGTTCAGCACGGATGAGGTCAGGGCTCAGGGAAGGCCATTCGAGTTCCACCACACCAAACTGGTCAAACCATGTCTTTATGGATTTGTTCAGCAGGGATGAGGTCAGGGCTCTGGGAAGGCCATTCGAGTTCCACCACACCAAACTGGTCAAACCATGTCTTTATGGAGCTGGCTTTGTACAAGGGGGACAGTCATGATAGAACAGTAAAAGGTCTTCACCAAATTGTTACTACAAGTTTGGAAGAGCATAATTGTCTACAATGTCTTTGTAGTATGTAGTATGAACAGGACCCTCTACTGGAAATACCTGAACCCAATCATTTGTAGAGGTGTGGGTCGCCGTTCATATTATGAATGGGTTTTGTAAAGGGCAGAAGTTACAAATGGCTCTGCTGCATTTTTCCCTGAATTCCTCCCAGCCCTCCCATGTGCTTCTGAAACATTAGAGCCGGTTCACACTGGGGCGGCACGACTTTGGGGGAGACTCGGCGACGCGATCTCAAGACGACTTGAGAGGCGATTTGCAAAATGACTTCTGTATAGAAGTCAATGCAAGTCGTTTCGCCCCCAAAGTAGTACAGGAACCTTTTTCTAAGTCGGAGCGACCTGAGTCGCTCCTATTAGAACGGTTCCATTGAACAGAGCGGGACGCGACTCGTCAGGCGACTGAGTCCGCCTGACGTGTCGCCCCTGTGTGAACCGGGTCTTAGATTAACCACTCTTCGAAGCGGCTGCAGTTGTCTCAACACAGTACAGTTGCATGTTTACTTTGGGTTGATCTCCAGAGGTAATGAAGTTTATTTTACATAATTTCTTTTTTTATACATTTGTTTTGAGTTACAAATAACTAGAAGTGTAATATTGCTTCTCTTTAAATACTGACTCCATTTTGTCATTAGAAAACACATATGACTTGATATGACAAACCTGTTACATGAACACTGCAACATCCACCTGAAACAGAAAATTTGGATGCAATAATGCCTCTGTACAAGACGGCGAACCCGAAAAAATTCAAGTCCATTGGCTCCTGCTCTCCACACAATATGGCTTCAAATAACATGTTGGCACAGAGTATAAAACATATCATATTTTGATGCTGAATAAACTATTTACAAACAGGATGTAAACAAAAGCTGAGGCTTTCATGGCAATTTTCGAAACAAAAAAAATAAGTCAGTGCCCCCATGAACAGCAGTTTTCCCCAATGTCCGAGGTTTCTTAGACGTTGGGACTCCTTATTGCTTGATACAGCAGTGAAATGAAAACTATGCCTGAGCAATATTCTGCATGGTAAAAGTTCACTCGGCTCCTCCACTAAAAGTTGTGAGACTTTTCTAAAAAAAAAAAAAAGTTTATATTGGGGGATTTAAAACCCACATCCTCTGGGAATTCCGAAAGGATGTGGACTATGGAGGAAGCAGATGCTGACCTAGAAAGATGCAATATAAATTAATGATTTAATGAGAACATCTAGAAGATTGTTTCCATATTTGTAGTTATTACATTTAGTGCTGTGTTTATTTTCTTTTTCTCAGAGTCAGCAGTTCAGAGCTTGAACCGCAGCTACCGTCCCTTCTACTTGCATGGCAAGTTACGTGGTCCTGCAGTGCAAATTGTCCTCAGTATATAAAAAAAAAAAAAACGGATCTATCGCTAGGTGGATCCACAGAATTCGCTGTGAACCGCCTACACAACTTGTGATTCAAGTTATGACATGAGGTTAAGAAATTTGCTCTCTTCGGCCAATGTGGTCAACATGGAGCTCATATCTCCGATTGCCATATTGCTCATCCCAACAGGGATGGAGGGGAAGGTCAATGAGTTTCTAGGAGTTGTGAGGCGAGATGAATTTTGAGAGAGGCCCTGGAGAAGTCCTGGACTCAGAGTTCCCGACAAAAGGCTGGCATGATCCCCATCATCCATGATGGCATCAAAATCTATGGAAGGTGGAGGCTCTAGGCCTTGTGAGTCTACAGTGCTGGTTACTTGATTGACACCTGGAGATGGCATTGTGGAGACCTGTCTCATTGTAGCATCCAGTCCTGTGCTGAAATTGCCATTCTGCTCAATCATTTGTATTTGCCCAGAGTAATACAGTAAACCATCGTCCTTGCTATTCATACAAGCAGTAGGTTCAGATTCCTCATTGGTTCTTTTTGGGGTTGCCTCTGCTGTTTGTTGGCACGGGTTCTGCTCACTTGCTGACTGTGGGCTCCTCATGTAACTTGGCTGATGCCCTGCGTGTATGCTCCTCGGCCTGTTAGGAGGGTGAGGGGGAGGCCTTGGCTGAAGCATGGCATTGCCTGATGGTTGTGTAGGCATGCCCATGTTAATGTGTTGAGAGGAGAACATATTCTGTTGGGGCTGGTTGGTGTAGGAATTTGTTCGGTGAAGGTTCTCCTGGTTTACATGGAAGTTATTTGAATAATTTTGAGTGTTTGCTCCATGCAGCATCTCGCGAGTGCCATTTTGTGCCATGTGTTGGTTACTCATGGAGTTTGTGCTCTGTGGAGAGTGCATATGAGGCCCAGGTTTCTCCAGCGTGTTACTACAGGATGGTGGCAGCTGGTACTGACCTTCATTACCCGTCCTTGTGTTCAGCATGTGCTGAGACTGGTTATAAATCAGTGGTTGGTTGAAATCGGAGTTTGCGTTTTGGCATGAGTTTAGCTGTTGTTGCCTTTGCTGCATATAGTTATATCTTTGACCATTAACATTGCCATTCCTTGGCATCAGTTCTTGTTGTGTCAGAGTCAAGTTACTTTGCCGTGCTTGGAACGGCTGCTGGTTGAAGTTTTGGTACTGACATAAGTTCTGTTTCTGTGGTACTGTTGCCAAGTTCCCCTGCGTAACTGGCTGTTTTGGCATATGGGTTGCAACATCTACAGTACCTGAGCTGACTTCATTCCATTGAACGGGCATACTATTTTTCTGCATGTTGGAAGAGCCCTGAGTATCCCCGACCATTGGATAGTTTGTACTTGTGTTTGCTCCAGACATCCTACACTGTGCTTGCGTTGACTGGTTGTAATTCTTTATATTGTTTTGGAAATTCGAAGGTTGGCCATTAAAATCAGAAGAAAGGTTGCCGTTTTGGGATTTAATGTACTGTACAACATCATCTGGCAGCACCAGGTCATCCTCCCCTCCTGGAATGTCCATGTCTGCTGAGATGGCTTCCATGATGACGTTCTCAGTGATGCTGGGAGGCCGTGGTGAATAGACGTGTCTGTGCAGGCTTCCATCTGAACGTGTATACTGCGGAACTGCAGCATTTCTTCTGTCCATCATTGGCGGAGGATGCAGTGCGTTCATACTGTTCATGCTGTGAAAACGTTGAACCCTTGGCAGATGCTGAAAGTCAAATCCTGCAGTGGTCCTCACTGGGTCACTGGCCCGTCTTGTGTTGTTTCCATGAACCTCATGCGGATACATTGGCATCGGACCGTTACCAGTACCATCGCTGCACCGTCTCGGGCCTGGGTGTTGTCTGAAGGAAGGCAAGGAAAGTTCTGGACCATCCATAAGTGACATCTTGTTTCTCAAGCTCATTCTCTCCATGTTGGGGAGAGGTGTCGGTGGAGCGCCACCAGTTGCCGCGGCATATTTGGCCTTTAAACGATATTGCTGAGCAGGCGTGAGGTTTAAAAGAGTCGGCAAGCCATTGTGCTGGCTAGCATCGCTGGACCTTCTGGATGCATCTGTAGATATGGGATCATAGGAGTCCGCAGAGCTGCCGTTGTGTTGTCGGCCCCCAAACTGTGATGCCTCGCTGGACCGGCGGCTGGAGAAACACGGGGAGATCCCTGAGGAGCGACGGCTGGTGTATGCTGAGCTCATGGTGCTTGTCGTGCTATCGCGCCTCTCGTTGAGCTGGTTCAGTATGGTGATATCATTAAAGGTCAGGTCTGAGATTCTTGGGTTGGTCATCACACCGCTTGGGACACCAGTGTTATCAAGCAAATAGCCTGAAAGAGAAAAAAAAAAGACCCATTTAACCTACTAGTAAAACAGGATACAAAATACAAAGATAAAAAAAACAAGAATCCAAACTAAAGCCTCATACACACGGTCGGACTTCAAACAAACTTTTCCATGGATTTTTGTTTGAAGGGCGTTGGCCGTGAACTTGGTATGTATACACACGGCAGGACTTTTTCAGCCAACTTTCACAAAATCACATGGTTTTTCTGCTCTTTACCGCCACCCTATGGTCAACTTTTGCTATTGTTGGTTGATTTTAACATTGGTTCTGAGCATGCATGTTTGTACTTTGGACTAATCTGCAACATATTCGGCAGGTGTCGGCGGACATTGAGTCCACGGTACCCGCCACTGGGCTCCTGCTGTGTGTAGAGTAGAGGTGTTCTATCGAATAGTGCCCTCTGTGGAAAAATGCCTCCGCCGGGCTGCGCATGAGCAGTACGGAACACCACTACAGGTGATTTCCCGATCAGCTTTTGTGACGGCGTGAAGACTCAAGCGCAGATCGTAGGAGGCACTATCCGACACTCTGATGAGCGCCGAGGGACAATGCTATTCTCCGATTGTGCCACTCAAGATCCTTCACACCAAACTGGTCAAACCATGTCTTTACGGAGCTAGCTTTGTACACACACCAAATTGATGCTACATGGTTGGGAGAGCACAGTTGTCTACAATGTCTTTGTATGCTAAATGAATTTGAATTTGAACTAGCATCTGCACTTCCAATTTGTGACATTGTGGCACTTAAATTCTTTTTTTTTTTTTTTTTAAAGGCCCAAGTATCGAGCCCTGTTCCAATAAAGACTTTCCACCAAGCTAGGGAACCTTTTTGTAAAATAATGAGTGCCTTTGGGGGGCATTTGATTTCCTAAATACTATAAGTATCTAGATGTTTTTGTGTGTTTGGGGACTGGAATATATCTTCTCTGTGTACTAACACTCCTCTGCTGCTGGGTCCTTCAGTTGACCACGCAGGTATTTGCAGTTACGCCCTTTCTTTCCTGACACCAGGTCCGCCATCAGGGGGGTACAGGCAGTACACCTGTAAGGGGCCCGTAGGTCCCCAGGGGCCCGTATGGCAACCCCCCGTTTTTTTTTTTTAAGGGGCCCAGAGGTCCCCAGGGGCCCGGAGGTTCCAAGGGCCCCGGATGGCAACCCCCCTTTTTTATAAAAAAATATAATATATATATTTTTTTATTTATTTATTTTTTGTAAGGGGCCCAGAGGTCCCCAGAGGCCCGGAGATCCCCAGGGCCCCGGATGGCAACCCCCCCTTTTTTTTTTTTTTATTTAATTTTGTTTGAATTTTTTATTTTTTTTGTAAGGGGCCCATAGGCCCGGAGGTCCCCGGATGGCAACCCCCCTCTTTTTTTTTTTTTATAATATTTTTTTTCTTTTTTTATAATTTTTTCTTTATTTTTTTGGTAAGGGGCCCAGAGGTCCCCAGATGGCAACCCCCCTTTTTTTTTTTTTTTTGTTCGTCAGCACCCAAAGCCCCCCCGACCTCAACAATTCACGGCGGTAGCACCCCCTGCTTCTCAATTCGTGGCACCCCCCGCTTCTCAATTTGCGGCAGCCCCCCCCCCCCCCGATTCTCAATTTGCGGCGGCAGCACCCCCCCCGGTTCTCCTGTGCTCCAGTAGGCCCATGCCTGAAGCTGTGTAAGGGGCCCCAAAATTCCTGATGGCGGTCCTGCCTGACACTCACCATTTCCAGATATGGCTGGAAGTTTGGTGTTCCTGGCAGGTGGAGCTGGGTTTATGAATGAACACGATTCCTTCAACGTCTTCAGTTTCTCTTTCTTGAGCTGTTCCAGTCTCTGCACCGTCGTGCCGCCTTGTCTCCTAAGCTGCAAGCCGACCATCGATGTACCGGACGTGACTGTTGAATCCACCACCGGGCTGGTGTCCTCCAAGCCAAATAGGTCTCCCAGGCCTCCCTCTCCGTGCAGGCACAACTCTACTCCGCTGTCAGTGTTGTTGGCGTTGCCAAGTGGAGATGGTTCACTACTGCATGACGACTGACCACCAGGGCTGGGCTGCATCTACAAGACAGAAAGTGAATAGTCAAGTTAGTGAATGTAATAAATAATTGGAGATTTAAAAACCCAACTCTAGCCAAAACTTTAGGGAGGGCTAGAAACTTTTTTTTAGGTAACGCTGTCAGTGACTCTGTTGAGATTTCTCCCCACTTCCTGTCAGGACAGGATGTGAAGGGGAATATTTCCAAGGCAGATGCATTTTTAAAAGGTTAGAGAAGGGTTAGAACTTCTAACAATGTTTTTATTGCTGTTTTTGCCTACCTGTCTCAGTAACAACTGCCCCCTCCCCCATTTCTTGTATCCCAAAAATAAAATGGCTGAAGTTAGGCACAGAAAACCACTATAGAACAAGAATGAACCCTAGTTTATTAAAGCCCAACTCCAGGCAACTAAATGAGTTCCTTATCCTCAACCGTTCTATGCCAAAAAGATACAAAGTACCTCTTCTGGGATCCAACAAGTTACATGGTGTAGACCTCTGCAGAGTCAGGCTTGGGGAGATATTTTACTTTTTACAAAAAAAATCCTTGATAGAATCTCTGAGAGGAGAGAATGAATATTTACTGTAATGCCGCGTACACACGGTTGGAATTTCCGACAGAAAAAGTCCGATGGGAGCTTTTGGTCGGATATTCCGGCCGTGTGTATGCTCCATCGGACTGTTTTGCTGCGTACACACGATCATTATTCACGGCGGTTAAAAAACCGCCGTGAATAATGTCATTTAAAACGGGGGGAACAGCTTGTTCCCCACACACGGTCGTTTTTCACGTCATTTTTTCTCTTGACGAGAAAAACGACTGTCTGTGGGCTCCGCGGCAGTGTTTCCCTATGGGAAACACTGCCGCGGAAAACATGTCGAAAAAAACGACGAGAAAAATTAGAACATGACAGAAGACCCACAGACTATCGTTTTTCTCGTCGAATGGGAAAAATGTTGTTTTTTTCGACGAGAAAAACGGGCGTGTGTACGCGGCATTTCTGTCGGAATTTAGATAGAGAGCAGGTTCCCTATTTTTCCGTTGGAAATTCCGGCGGAGGCTTTCCCGTTGGAAAGTCGGACCGTGTGTACACAGCATAAGAGATGAAGCCGAGGCCAGGTTCATGGAAGTTCTGAAGAAGGAATGTAGGATGCGGAGATTGCTATGCCAAAAAGATACAAAGGACCTCTTCTGGGATCCAACAAGTTACACGGTGTAGACCTCTGCAGAGTCAAGCTTGGGGAGATATTTTACTTTTTACAAGTGTAGCGGGGTGTTCCCCTTTAATGCAGAGAGACAAGAAGTTCCAGGTGAGAGGTGAGTCGGGAGGAAGTAAAGAGACATTATGGAAGTGAAAGCAGAGGAGAGAGAGACTACATCTCCCAGTACATCTTGCAGCACCCAGGGTGCATTGCTCCAGAACAGAGACTGCTGGGGCAGACTTTATAAAGGGGAGGCAGAGTTTTGGTCGGTCTCTTTGGACACCCCTCTCCTAGCAAGAGGATCTCTGTGCTGAACTGCTGTGTGCACAAGGCCTGAAGCCTGGGCCGTGTGCTCCTTTCCAAAGAGCCCTCTGCCAGCCTAGCAGAGCCTTAGAGACATCTAATCCTCCTTGCTGCAGTACACCAGAAGGATTGAAGACTTGGATGTCGGTGGATTCCTGTTCCTAGACGAATCGATGGAGGAAACGGATTTGGACTTGTCCGGGTGGTGAGAGCTGTTTAAAGACAGATCCTTTATCTTTACTATTCGTTGGGATTACAAAGTTGTTCTTCAAGTGCACCACCGAAAAGATTGCTAGCGAATATTGTTTCACTGAACTTCCATTTAGATCAGTCAGGCCTGACTGCATAGGTAGACATTGCTGGGTGTTAGTCTACCCATGAGGGGAAGTAGCTGTAAAAGGGCAGCGCTAGAGTTGCATAGCAATACTTTATTATTCTGATTACTCTGTTTATCTTTATTACTGTTTATTGCAGGGATCTGCAACTTGTTATACTGTTGTTTATTACTTGCCCATTAGCCTCAGTAAAATATTTGGGTAAAGTACATTTGGTGTCAGTTCCGCTTACTTTAATAGGAGTTTTAAAGTATATTCTGTGTATGTTTGTTATAGGACTGCGTCACCAACAGTTGCGGTCACACGGTCCTATCCCTCTATCACCAGCTGTGCCACGGGAGGTTAGAGCCGATTGCCAGGGGTTGACAGCAGTGCACTACAGGGCCCAAATCAATATCAGCGGCTCTCTTAACTGGGGGTAGCGCTACACGTGGGGGCTCGTCCGGGATCCTTGTACGTTGCACGCTGCAATCAAGCCGGTCAGAAGTACCAGCATGGACCCGCTGGCAATGTCACAGTGGTGCGCAGCGATTGGCGCCGATCCAACCGCGGCGGTAGTCATTGTACTCCCGGAGGAAAGATGGAAGGAAGAGGAGATAAAACAGCTCGTATTGTTACTGTCTCCGAGCCACAAAGCATGGGTGATGGATTTTAGGCCAGATCCAGTGATCTCGTTTACATACGCACTGGTAGAATGGAAAAAACTAAATCCCAGAGCATTTTAAAAGTCAGAGTATACAAGCCATAGATAAACAGATCTATCACTTGATACATACGCTGCCAGTGAAGGAAGAATGGTTTCAGACACCAAAGCCATCACTCCCACAATTATCTCCACCACTATCCCCTAAAGCAGAAAAGCTTAAGGAACTATTAAGCCCGGGATCACCGCTGGCCGCTATAGGGCCTGAATTGTTGAATGCTCTAGGAGACCTTGTAATTAAGTGCCAGAAAAGCAGTACGGTGCATGTGGAGGCCAGTTACCGGAAGCTTAGCACCTTCTCAGGGAAGCTCCCCGTCCCTGCGGGGGAGGAAGATTTTGACACTTGGGTGGAACAGGCATTGCAGGCAGTAGAAGCATGGGAGGTGCCTGAGGCACAGAAGAGACAGCGAGTCTTAGAAAGTCTGAAAGGTGCCGCGGCAGAAGCGGTGAAGAGCTTCCGGTTTGGAAATGAAAACTGTACAGCTCAAGATTGCCTGGCCATTCTGCAGGAAGAGTTTGGTCAGCTGGAGAAGGTGTCAGAGATGATTTATCAAATTGAACACACTCTCCAGCAGCCGAATGAGAAACTGTCAGAATATGTTAGAAGGCTGAACAGGCATTTATGCAAGATTGTACTGAAGAAGGGAATGCTGCCCAAAGATGCAGATGAAGCACGCATGAAGCAGATCATGAGGGGAGCGCGGCGCTCAGACCCGGTCTGGCTGCACCTGAAAACCTCAGGAGGAGGAATGTCACTAACCTACTCTGATCTAATAAAAATTATTAGGGACGAAGAGGCGCTGCAGGAAGATCAGCAGGTGGCCAAGGCGAATGTCACACCTGTACCAGTGTTGGTCCATTCGGTCAAGAGCCCAGAAAGAGATGCGGAGGTTGACACTCTGAAATCGCAAATGGCCCAAGTGTTGGAGATGCTGACCTCTTTGATGGAGAAAGATCAGAGAAGACGAGAGAAACCAAGCCCAAGAAAGGAGTTGTTCCCGAACACCTCAGCACCGGCCTCCCTACAGGACCGAGAAGAGGTGATTTGCTATAACTGCGGAGGGAGTGGCCACTTTGCTAACGTATGCTCCAGCCCAAAGAAGAAGAGAACAGATAATTGCAAGCCGGCGGGAAACTCCAAAGGGCCCCGGTGAAGGAGTCAACCGGGTGCCCATCATCTTCAGTGCGCTCCAAACTAAAAAAAAAGGCCAAGAATGGAGGAGACAAAACTCCTAGGAGGAGGTATAGTACACCCCCACCAAGATGTACCCCAGAGGGAGGGGGCAAGACCCCTCAGTGGAAGTACAGCACCCCAAAGAAGGAACATCCACCTAAAAGGAACAATAACATCCCTCAGCGGGTTTGTGCCCCCATTGAGAGGGAGAAAGTCAATGCATGCCAGGCTCAGGAAAAATTAAAGTCCAAAAGGAGCAGGGCAAGGGTCGAAAGCCAAAAAAAAGAGGTGACCCCAGTCCGGCCATACCCAAAGGAACTGGTGGGCCCGTCTCCTACTGTGCCCATTCAAGTGGAAGGAGTCTATACTAAAGCTCTTTTGGACACCGGAGCACAGGTGACTTTACTATACCGGGACTTCTATGATAGGCACTTGAGTCATCTGCCTATCCAGAAGATAGAAGAGCTGGAGATATGGGGACTTGGAACCCAGAGTTTCCCTTATGATGGGTACCTGCCCATAAAGATGACTTTCGACCCATCCGTGGCTGGGAAGGCTGAAGTGTTTGACACCCTGGCAGTTGTGTGTCCCCGGCCGCCTGGAGCCAGCAAGATTTCCCTGATCATTGGGACAAACACGGATCTAGTCAGGAGACTCCTGACCCCTCTAGTGAAAGAGAGAAACCATTCAGCCACCAAAATCCATCCCATGCTAAAGACGGCCTACCAACGACTGGTCTTAGAGCAGAAGACCCCGGGAGAGGGGATAGGGAAGGTGTGGAGACTTGGCAGAGAAGGAGTAGTGCTACAGCCCGGAGAAGTAACCTGTCTTAGGGCCACTGTGAAGCTTTCGTGGGAACAACCTGGCCCCTTTGTCATGCTGGAATCAGACCCAAGGGAAGAGTCCTCAGGCCTGGAAGTGATACCAGAAGTGATTCCGTTCAAGGCCCTGAAGAAGGCCCATGGCAGAGATTTCCGGTGAGTGTTAGGAACACTACGGGAGGACCCATGGAGATCCCTGCCAGAGTGTTGCTTGGTCAGGTGAGCCCTGCTGCCCCGGTCACTTGGTCCGAAGTCAAGGGGACGGGTGACGGAGGAGATGTTTGGGAGAAACTGTCCGTGGAAAACCCGAACCTACCCAGGGCTTGGAAAGAAAGAGCCAAGGCCCAGCTGACCAGGTGGGAGAAGATCTTTTCCGAAGATGAATTCGATGTGGGGTGTGCAAGAAGTGCCACCCATCGGATCCGCCTCCAAGAAGATAAGCCCTTCCGAGAAAGGGTCAGGCGGGTCCCCCTGGCAGATCTGGAGGATCTGAGGGAACAACTTGTAGAACTAAAGAAGACTGGTGTGATCCGGGAGTCTAGAAGTCCCTATGCCTCCCCAATCGTGGTGGTCAGAAAGAAGAATGGGTCGTTGAGGCTTTGTATCGATTACAGGACTCTCAACAGGAGAACCATCCCTGACCAATACACCACGCCAAGGATAGAAGATGCCTTACAAAGTTTGTCTGGAGCCAAATGGTTCAGTGTGATGGACCTCAAGAGTGGGTACTATCAAATCCCTATGCACCCAGAAGACAGGGAGAAGACAGCCTTCATAACCCCGGTGGGATTCTTCGAATTCAATAGGATGCCTCAGGGTCTGTCTGGAGCTCCTGCTACCTTTCAACGCCTTATGGAGAAGACTGTTGGAGACATGAATCTTATAGAAGTCCTTGTGTACTTGGACGATGTCATTGTCTTTGGAAGAACCTTGGAAGAACATGAAGCCAGGTTGGAGAAAGTATTGAGAAGACTCAGCGAAGAGGGACTTAAGCTTTCCCCCGAGAAGTGTCGGTTCTACCAGTCTTCTGTGAACTATCTGGGGCACATAGTGTCTGAAGAAGGGGTGGCCACAGATCCTGAGAAGTTGGAAGCAGTCACTTCCTGGCCACGACCCACCACAGTAACAGAGCTCAGATCCTTCCTGGGGTTCTGCTCCTATTATAGGAGGTTTGTGGAGGGGTTTGCTCGGATTGCCCGCCCGTTGAATGAATTGCTAAAGGCAGAAGGGGAAGAGGATGACTCAGGGCCCAGGAGGCCTGGTGAGTCAGTTCAAGATCAGTGGAACCCAAGGTGTGAAGAGGCCTTTCATGCTCTGAAGAGGAGCTTAACCACTGCCCCAGTCCTGGCCTACGCCGACCCTACCAGACCTTATGAATTACATGTGGATGCCAGCCATGAGGGTCTAGGTGGTGTACTCTACCAAGAACATGAAGGACAACTGCGACCAGTGGCCTATGTGAGCAGGAGCCTGACCCCCTCAGAAAAGAATTACCCCACTCATAAGCTGGAATTCCTGTCCCTCAAATGGGCGGTAGTAGACAAGCTAAAAGACTACTTGTATGGGGCAGAGTTTACTGTGAAGACAGACAACAACCCCCTGACCTACCTCTTCACCACCGCGAAACTAGATGCCACCGGACACAGGTGGTTGGCCGCATTGTCTGGATTCAACTTCAGTCTGAAGTACAGACCAGGAGCCGGAAATAGGGATGCAGATGCCCTGTCCCGGAGGTCTCATGCCACGACAAATGACTGGGAAGATTGGACCCAAGTGGCACCGGACGGGGTGCGGGCCCTTTGTCAAGGGGCTGAATTCCAAGCCAGAGGAGGCTCCAGAGCAGAAGAAATAGGGGTTACCATGGTAGGAGTCCCCAAACACTATTGTGGGGTAACTCAACTGGAGGAAGACAACCTACCGAGACTGTCCAAGAAGGAGTTGAGGTGTGACCAATTGGAAGACCCCATGGGGAGATTGGTCCTCGAAGCCCTGGAGAATCAGGATCCCAACAAATTCCTACATCACCCCTCAAAGGAGGCTCGCCTGTTGAGGAAGGAATTGGACAGGCTACAGGTACATCAGGGAGTGGTCTACCGAAGGGGCCCCTCTGATGACTCAGAAGATAAGTGGCAGTTATTTCTTCCAGAGAAGCACCGAGAGACTGTACTAATTGCCCTGCATGACCATCATGGTCACCTAGGGGCAGAAAGGACCTTCCAGCTTGTCAGAAATCGGTTCTATTGGCCCTGCATGAGGGCAGAAGTAGAGGAGTATTGCCATTCCTGTGCACGATGCATTCAGAGAAAGACCCTACCCCATCAAGCTGCCCCAATGGGCCACTTACAGAGTCAAGGCCCAATGGATCTGGTATGCATTGACTTTCTCTGCCTCGAACCCGACCTGAGTGGATTGGGGAATGTTCTGGTAATAACCGACCATTTCACCCGCTATGCTCAAGCTTTCCCAACCAAAGACCAGAAGGCATCCACCGTGGCCAAGATACTTATGGAGAAGTATTTTGTCCATTACGGACTACCACAGAGACTCCACTCAGATCAAGGAAGGGACTTTGAGAGTCGGTTGATCCGAAGACTTTTGGATTCATTAGGAATAAAGAAGACCAGAACCACGCCTTACCACCCACAAGGAGATGCTCAGCCGGAGAGATTTAACCGGACCCTGCTCAACATGTTGGGAACCTTAGAAACAGAGAAGAAGCAACACTGGAGTCAGCACATATCAGCCCTAGTACATGCCTATAACTGTACCACAAGTGACGCCACTGGCTACTCCCCTTATCGACTTATGTTTGGGAGAGAAGCAAGGCTACCTGTGGACCTGGCCTTTGGCACTTCTATAGACAATACCTCAGCTACATCCCACAAGGGATACGTGGACAGACTTAGACGTAGCTTGCAGGTGGCCTATGAACAAGCCCAGGCGGCTTCGGATCAAAGGGGGGCCCGCAACAAGAGAAATTTTGATCTGAAGGTTCGAGTGCAAGATCTGCAGCCCGGGGACCGAGTACTGCTACGCAATCTGGGGGTCCCTGGAAAACACAAGCTTGCCGACAGGTGGAGATCTGAGCCCTATGTTGTCTGTAGGAAGTTGCCCGGTTTGCCTGTCTACAAACTAAAGCCAGAAGGAAAGGTGGGTCCACTGAAGACGTGGCATCGGAACCACCTGCTCCCACTTGCTGAGGCAGTCAGAATACCTCCCGTGAGAGACTCCCCTGAACCGGCCTCTATCCTGGATATTCCTAGGCCGAACACTCGGTCCCAGACCTCTCGAGCCAAAGATGGGGAGGCCTCCCAATTGAGTACAGAAGAAGGTGGAGAACTGGACTGGCTGTGGCCTCCCTCGCCTCTGGGAACGTCCGCCATAGATCTCCCAAATGGAGGGGATACCCCAGATGCAACGCTGAATCCGGAGGCTACTGAATTCATACCCTTCAGTCCCTCAGCTGATTACTGGGAAGATGTTCCTGACACTTGCGCAGAGGAGGACTCTAGAGATTCCATACGTCAGTCGACTTCTGAATCAGAGGTTCCAGAACCAGCAATGTTACCTGAACTTACTCCTGAAGAAGAGCCTGTGGTGCCAGAGTCAGAAGCACCAAGAGAGCAGAGGGCTCGCAGAGTGATCAGGCCTCCCAAGAAACTAACTTACCCCCAAATGGGGACGAGCTCAGAGGACTCTGTTGTAACGGCTAGGAGAAGTGTTGAACAACCTGATCCTTCCACCGTCCATTTGGTGGAGCGCAACCCCAGCTCACTCTCTGGCACAGTTAGGCAGGCCACTCATGGTAGTGTGACCTGTGGGCAAGAGAGTTCCATCCCAAAGTTTTGGTGGGAATTCCCTATGCCAACATCATGCTCGACATTGTCCAAAATGGTAAACAGTATTTGTTGAAGTTTATCTTTGGGGACCAAAGAGTTCAAGTGGGGGGAGTGTGTAGCGGGGTGTTCCCCTTTAATGCAGAGAGACAAGAAGTTCCAGGTGAGAGGTGAGTCGGGAGGAAGTAAAGAGACATTATGGAAGTGAAAGCAGAGGAGAGAGAGACTACATCTCCCAGTACATCTTGCAGCACCCAGGGTGCATTGCTCCAGAACAGAGACTGCTGGGGCAGACTTTATAAAGGGGAGGCAGAGTTTTGGTCGGTCTCTTTGGACACCCCTCTCCTAGCAAGAGGATGTCTGTGCTGAACTGCTGTGTGCACAAGGCCTGAAGCCTGGGCCGTGTGCTCCTTTCCAAAGAGCCCTCTGCCAGCCTAGCAGAGCCTTAGAGACATCTAATCCTCCTTGCTGCAGTACACCAGAAGGATTGAAGACTTGGATGTCGGTGGATTCCTGTTCCCAGACGAATCGATGGAGGAAACGGATTTGGACTTGTCCGGGTGGTGAGAGCTGTTTAAAGACAGATCCTTTATCTTTACTATTCGTTGGGATTACAAAGTTGTTCTTCAAGTGCACCACCGAAAAGATTTCTAGCGAATATTGTTTCACTGAACTTCCATTTAGATCAGTCAGGCCTGACTGCATAGGTAGACATTGCTGGGTGTTAGTCTACCCATGAGGGGAAGTAGCTGTAAAAGGGCAGCGCTAGAGTTGCATAGCAATACTTTATTATTCTGATTACTCTGTTTATCTTTATTACTGTTTATTGCAGGGATCTGCAACTTGTTATACTGTTGTTTATTACTTGCCCATTAGCCTCAGTAAAATATCTGGGTAAAGTACATTTGGTGTCAGTTCCGCTTACTTTAATAGGAGTTTTAAAGTATATTCTGTGTATGTTTGTTATAGGACTGCGTCACCAACAGTTGCGATCACGCGGTCCTATCCCTCTATCACCAGCTGTGCCACGGGAGGTTAGAGCCGATTGCCGGGGGTTGACAGCAGTGCACTGCAGGGCCCAAATCAATATCAGCGGCTCTCTTAACTGGGGGTAGCGCTACACAAAAATACATCCTTGATAGAATCTCATAGAGGAGAGAATGAGTAGATGAAGCTGAGGCCAGGTTCATGGAAGTTCTGGAGAAGGAATATAGGATGCGGAGATTGCTATGCCAAAAAGATACAAAGGACTTCTTCTGGGATCACATAGTTACATAGTTAGTCAGGTTGAAAAAAGACACAAAGTCCATCAAGTTCAACCATAAAAAATATATTAAATAAAATAAAAAATATCGTACAATCCCATATACCCAATTCTATACCCACAGTTGATCCAGAGGAAGGCAAAAAACCCCAACAGAGCATGATCCAATTTGCTACAGCAGGGGAAAAATTCCTTCCTGATCCCCCGAGAGACAATCGGATTTATCCTGGATCAACTTTACCTATAAATGTCAGTACTCACCAGCAAGTTACATGGTGTAGACCTCTGCAGAGTCAAGCTTGGGGAGATATTTTACTTTTTACAAAAAAACATCCTTGATAGAATCTCATAGAGGAGAGAATGAGTAGATGAAGCTGAGGGCAGGTTCATGGAAGTTCTGGAGAAGGAATGTAGGATGCGGAGCTTGCTATGCCAAAAAGATACAAAGTACCTCTTCTGGGATCCAACAAGTTACACGGTGTAGACCTCTGCAGAGTCAGGCTTGAGAAGATATTTTCCTATTTATAAAAAAACATCCTTGATAGAATCTCATAGAGGAGAGAATGAGTAGATGAAGCTGAGGCCAGGTTCATGGACGATCTGGGGAAGGAATGTAGGGTGCGGAGATTGCTCCAATGTGGATGCTTCTGAAAACGCTAAGACCCCTTTCACACTGGGGCGGTTTGCAGGCGCTATTGCGCTAAAAATAGCACCTGCAAACCGACCCTAAACAGCGTCTGCTGTTTTTCCCTGCTGTTTCTCCAGTGTGAAAGCCTGAGGCCTTTCACACTGGAGCGGAGTCCTGCTAGCCGCATCTTTGGAGCGCTGAGAGGAGCGGTGTGTTTACCGCTCCACCCCATTGAAAGCAATGGGAAACCGCGGCTATACCGCCAGCAATGCGCCTCAGCAGAGGCGCATTGCCGGCGGTATTAACCCTTTTTCGGCCGATAGGGGGGGTTAAAACCGCACCACTAGCGGCCGAATACCGCCGCAATTCCGACGGTATAGCGCCGCTAAAAATAGCGGCGCTATACCACCAGCGCACCTCCCGCCCCAGTGTGAAAAGGGCCTAAGTGAATCTAGTTCCAATGTTTGGGTGACACTATGTGATTTTCCGGATCCCAGAAGATGTACTTTTTATCTTTTTGGGGCAGAACTATTTGTGGGGATAAGGAGTGATGACATCCTCTCCTATAAGTTTAGCAATCAGAAGCTGACAGAAGTCTTCTGATAAAGAAAAAATGAAGCATGCAATACACAGAGAAGACCATTCTCACCTTGATAAGGTCTGTCCTTTGGAAAGTGTTAGAAAGGCAAAAAGACGGACATGCGGTTAGTAAAGGAATAAAAGGAGCAACGAGTCATATTAATGAAAATTACAGACACAAAGATTGCATTCCATGAGGTCAGGGTAGGCAGCAGACAGAAGATTCTCCTTCTTAGCAAGGTGATCGTTCCTAGAATGTCCAATGATAACTTCTGCTGAACAAATCTTTTTACTGCACATATTCACATGGACTAGGGACACAACTACAACAGGCTTGATGGCGAGAAAATCAAATCATAATTAACACACGATCGGAATTTCCGATGAAAAAAGTCTGACGGAATTTTTTCATCAAATATTCCGACCTTGTGTGGGCCCTATCGGACTTTTTTCCGTCGGAGTTTAGAAAATAGAACATGAAATTCCTAAATTCGTCTGTGTGGAACTCCGACGGAGAAAAAAAACCACGCATGCTCAGAATCAAGTCGACGCATGCTCGGAGGCAGCCCTGCCCCCCCTGCAGCAGGGGATTGATAGCCTCAGCTGTGCATGTTTCCCTACGAAACTGTGTGGAGGGAAGTGTGTCCATTCCCTCCACTCAGGTCTCAGATTACACTCCGTTCTCTTCACCCGGCCTTCCTTCTGGGTTGGCGGAGGCAGTGTGAGGGGCTAGAGCGACGATGATGTCACTCTAGCGCATGTGCGTGGCAGTCGCCGTTCCCAGCAGAGGACTCTCAAGAAATGGCACGGTATGCCATTCCTTCAGAGCGCATGCGCTGGTGATGTCACCAGCTGCATCAAAAGTAAATTATAGGCTTACCTATAGGAAAAAGTCATGCATAGGAGTTTACTCCCAATTTAAAGTATACAGTAACTAAAGGCAAACATTTCTTTTAGTTTGGGATAGAATGTAGAGCAGGGGTCTCCAAACATTCTAAACAAAGGGCCGGTTTATTGTCCCATCAGACTCTTGAAGGGCCGGACTTTGGCCAGCGGGGGGTGGAAATTGTCCTGGTATCAGTGGGACTAAACATATGGTATTAGGGGGAGAAATAGTGCCCCATCATTGGTATCATAGGGAGGAATAGTGGCCTATTAGTGGTGTCAGTGGGAGAAATAGTTCTCCACTGTCTGTGTCAGATGTCAGAATAGTGTCTCGTATCAGTGGGAGGTATACTGCCCCAAGGGCCGGATAAAGGCACGCAAAGGGCCACATCCGGCCCTTGGGCCGCAGTTTGGAGACCACTGATGTAGAGGGATTAGAAACCATGTCAGGTTTTTATTGCTTTCTGTGCCCCCATTAGGGAGATGCTGATTGGTGAAGTCTTCTGCCTGCGGTCCAGTGTGTTTTCACAGACCGCACAGCATTGGCGTGCGCACAGGGTGTGCCAGGTGTGCCTGGGCACACCTTAATCACTCAGTGCGGCTCATATTCCCTCTGTTTAGACCCCTGATATTTCGCCAAATAAAAAATGTTCCTATTTTTTTCTTTTTTCTCCTAAAAACAATTGTAAAAAATAATAAAAAAATTAAATTGTAAAAAATAAAATAGTAGAAATGAAAACCATTGACACTATCCACTTCTCTACTGACACCGTCAGTATATATACACATGCACACACAGGCATGGGGCTCCTAATAAATTGTAAAAAAGAATGTAAAAAAAATAATATTATAAAAAAAAAAAAAAATACTGACACCAATCTCATCCCTACTGACACCATCCACTTCTCTACTGACACAGTCAGTATATATACACATGCACACACACGCATGGGGCTCCTAATAAATTGTAAAAAAAAAAAAAAAATGATATTATAAAAAATAATAAAAAATATAAATAAATGAAAAAACTACTGACACCAATCTCATCCCTACTGACACCATCCACTGCTCTACTGACACCGTCAGTATATATACACATACACACGCACGCATGGGGCTCCTAATTTTTTTTTTTAAATACAAAAAAAATTATATTATAAAAAAATAATAAAAAATACAAATAAAAACAAAAACTACTGACACCAATCTCATCCCTACTGACATCATCCACTTCTCTACTGACACCGTCAGTATATATACACATGCACACGCACGCATGGGGCTCCTAATAAATTGTAAAAAAAATTAAAATAATAATAATATTATAAAAAAATTATAAAAAGTAAAAACAAAAAACTACTGACACCACTCTCATCCCTACTGACACCGTCAGTATATATACACATGCACACACACGTGCATGGGGCTCCTAATAAATTGTAAAAACAAATTACAAAAATAATATTATAAAAAATAATAAAAAATATAAATAAAAACAAAAAACTACTGACACCAATCTCATCCCTACTGACATCATCCACTACTCTACTGACACTGTCAGTATACATACACATGCAAACGCATGCATGGGGCTCCTAATAAATTGTAAAAAAAATTACAAAAATAATATTATAAAAAATAATAAAAAATACAAATAAAAACAAAAAACTACTGACACCAATCTCATCCCTACTGACATCATCCACTTCTCTACTGACACAGTCAGTATATATACACATGCAAACGCACGCATGGGGCTCCTAATAAATTGTAAAAAAATTAAAATAATAATAATATTATAAAAAAATTATAAAAAGTAAAAACAAAAAACTACTGACACCACTCTCATCCCTACTGACACTGTCAGTATATATACACATGCACACACACGCGCATGGTGCTCCTAATAAATTGTAAAAAAAAAAATACAAAAATAATATTATAAATTATTTATAAAAAATAATAAAAAATAAAAATAAAAATAAAAACAAAAAATTACTGACACCAATCTCATCCCTACTGACATCACCCACTGCTCTACTGACACTGTCAGTATACATACACATGCAAACGCATGCATGGGGCTCCTAATAAATTGTAAAAAAATAAAATAAAATAAAAAAATATTCTAAAAAAAAATAAAAAAATTACTGTCACCAATCTCATCCCTACGCATGTGTGTTTGAGCTTTGGGGTGCACACCCTAATGCAATAGGCTGTGCACACCTATGCCGCCAAGGCTTTAGTAGCCATTTAACATCAAAAATTTGTCAGGGAATTAAATGTTTACTGTCGACATCTATTTCCATATTACATTACTGTGTTTATTTAATACCATATGTAACTTTTCTAGGACACATCCCCAGAGCTGCTATTCTGAGTAAATGATTTGCTATCCCAGCACACAGATATGTTCCTATCATTATACAGGAAGCTATTAATGCTGAGATGGAACATAAACGGAGTGCGGGGAATGTTGATGACGAGTCAGCACTAAGCAAGGAGTTCATTTGCTGACAAATGACCCCTCCAGCATCGCTCAGTTCCGCTGCTTAATGTTTATAGAAGTTAATACCGACATTAGCGTTCCCTCTCCTGGTATCCCCCTATGCACTAAACTTTACAGCATAGGAAAGTGCTCACCGTAAATACACATTTTAGGAGGCTCACATGTGACGGCTTTAAAAGCTGCAGTTTGCAGAAGGTTATTTAAGTTGTCACAGTTCTGAGGATCAATATATATATATACATGAAGTTCCGTTCTCTTTAAGACAGGTATATCTGTGCTGTATATTGGTGACATCACTTCTTCACCAGGATAGAAATGTAGAAAGTTTAGATCACATGTAACAATAATGTTATACATGGAGATATCAAATTGTTACATTGTAGCTCTGTGGCTCCCTCTGTATCCAGAGCCTCTGGATTATAGACCAGATACAATTTAGAGACATTAATTCAACTGTCCATCCAGAGCCTCTGGTTTATAGACGGTCACATCCTAAATATAGAGCCATTTATCCAACTGTCCATCCAGAGCCTCTGGTTTATAGACCGGTCACATCCTAAATATAGAGCCATTTATCCAACTGTCCATCCAGAGCCTCTGGTTTATAGACTGGTCACATCCTAAATATAGAGCCATTTATCCAACTGTCCATCCAGAGCCTCTGGTTTATAGACTGGTCACATCCTAAATATAGAGCCATTTATCCAACTGTCCATCCAGAGCCTCTGGATTATAGAACAGATACAATTTAGAGACATTAATTCAACTGTCCATCCAGAGCCTCTGGTTTATAGACCGGTCACATCCTAAATATAGAGCCATTTATCCAACTGTCCATCCAGAGCCTCTGGATTATAGAACAGATACAATTTAGAGACATTAATTCAACTGTCCATCCAGAGCCTCTGGTTTATAGACCGGTCACATCCTAAATATAGAGCCATTTATCCAACTGTCCATCCAGAGCCTCTGGTTTATAGACCGGTCACATCCTAAATATAGAGCCATTTATCCAACTGTCCATCCAGAGCCTCTGGATTATAGACCAGATACAATTTAGAGACATTAATTCAACTGTCCATCCAGAGCCTCTGGTTCATAGACCAGATATATCCTAAATATAGAGCCATTTATCCAACTGACCATCCAGAGCCTCTGGTTTATAGACCGGTCACATCCTAAATATAGAGCCATTTATCCAACTGTCCATCCAGAGCCTCTGGTTTATAGACCAGATATATCCTAAATATAGAGCCATTTATCCAACTGTCCATCCAGAGCCTCTGGTTTATAGACCAGATACATCCTAAATATAAAACCATTTATCCAAGTGTCGATCCAGAGCCTCTGGTTTATAGACTGGATACATCTTAAATATAGAGCCATTTATCCAACTGTCCATCCAGAGCCTCTGGTTTATAGACCAGATACATCCTAAATATAGAACCATTTATCCAACTGTCCATCCAGAGCCTCTGGTTTATAGACCGGATACATCCTAAATATAGAACCATTAATCCAATTCTCCATCCAGAGCCTCTGGTTTATAGACCAGATACATCCTAAATGTAGGGGGTGCTGCAAATGAGGCTCATTGTATTTATAGGCGGCAACGTCAATCTCACCAATTCAAGGTAATTAGGCCTTACCGAGCCAAATGCTTGCCTCCCGATAGAAGAAGCATGCAGTCAGTGAGGGCAGAACTAAAGGGCAGAAGTAAAGTGATATAAAATGAACAAAGCTGAGCTACGTACCATGCCGTCCTCGGTCTTGATTGTCCTGGTATGGAAGGAGTCCCCCCGGCCTCTAGGGGCGTTGTTGCTCTCTGTGTGTTCTGTGGCCAGCCTATTACCACCTTCACTGTCCCCGTTCTCTCTTGGTTTTGGGGGGATGTCATTGCGTTGTTTCTTTGTAATGTGGGCATCAGGCCCATGGACGGTCTTCACATGCTTCCTCAGGGAACTGGGGTCCGTGTACCGCTTTGTGCATCCCGGGATCTTACAAATATATGGTTTCTAAGAAAAAAAAAAAAAAACATTTCAATGAAAACATATTTAGAAATAATTTCAAGCTAATGGAGTTAAAAAAACAAACTGGTCTTGCTGAGAAATGTTTAATTGTAGTAAAAATATGGAGAGAAAATGAACAGAAAAACTGCCAAGATATACAAACAGTTTAAGGTGTCAGAATTAAAATTTTACACTGATAAAAATAATCAATGTCAACATTTAGAAACGGAATAAGTCAGACCAAAGAGCCCAAAATCTTTTGATATTAATGTTAATTCTCAGCATAGAACATCCAGCGCATTTTGGGGGCTCAACAAACAACCCCCCTCATCAGGGCTACAATACAGAAATAGAAATGATTATAAATTCATAAAGTGAAGACGAATTCTACATAAAAATAATTAAATTAATATGAAGAATATAAATAAAAAGCAACAGAATTAATTGCAATCATAAATTCATATAATAAAACATATATTATGGCCATAGCACCCCAATTTTATTATTTGGATGTATAATTACAATGAATTTAGTTGTTTTTGAACAGATTTATTTTCAGCTATATATAAGTTGATTAATATATTTATAAACTGATTTGAATTTATATATTTACAGCCATTTCTGTATCGGTCACTTGTGGCCCTGAAGAAGGGGAGACCCTCTGAGCCAGGGCCGCTACAAGGGAGGGGACGGAAGGGGTGCGTGCCCTATGCGGGACCATTTACTGGAGGAAGGGGAGTTTGCTTAATTAGCTATGGTATTGGTAATATGTAGCAGGAAGGGGGTTAGTGCACTGTCACTGATGCATTAGTGGCACCAGGGGGTTAATTAACCACTTAACGACCAGCATATGACTACCGTATATACTCGAATATAAGCCGACCCGAATATAAGCCAAGGCACCTAATTTTACCACAAAAAACTGGGAAAACTTATTGACTCAAGTATAAGCCGAGGGTGTCCATCTGCATGCCTCACTGTGCCTCACTGTGCCTCACTGTGTCCATGAGTAAACTGACGTTTAACATGGGAGTCTATGGAAGGGGTGCCCGGCTTTGAAAAATCGGTGCTCCCCAGCCGTAGGTCCCCCAGACAAAAAACTTTGCACACTTGTAGAGGAGAAATGGGGCTACATGTGTGCCAGGTTTCGGGTCCGGGGGACCTACGGCCGGCCGGTACCGGGTCCCCAAATCACTGGAGAAATTACCGTTTTTAACATGAGAGTCTATGGAAGGAGTGCCCAGGTTTGAAAAATCGGTGCTCCCCGGTCGTAGGTCCCCCGGACAACAAACTTTGCACACTTGTAGATGAAGAGTGGGGCTACATGTGTGCCAGGTTCCCAAAGTCCGGGAGATCAGGCGCAAAAAGGTGACTCGAGTATAAGCCGAGGGGAGGGGGCATTTTCAGCGCAAAAAATTGTGCTGAAAAACTCGGCTTATACTTGAGTATATACGGTATATACGTCCTCTTTTTGAAGAGGGATATCCCGGTAACGGCAGCAGCTGCTGCCACAACCGAGGTATTCATCTCTTCAGGCGCCGGTCCTGTAAATGATAATGGTGGTCTCTGTGGCAGATTTGCCGCGAGATCATCGTTATCCGCGGCGGGAGAGGGCTCCCCCCTCCCGCCGCTCTCCCGCGCCCTCCGCCGCTTACCAGAGATGTCGGTAGCAGCGGAGGCGATCGGGTCCTCTTCCTAGCTGGGTATTGAGACAAGTGAGGGGAAGATGGCCCCCACCCGTCTCCATACCATAGCAGGGCGGAAGCGACGTCAAAACGTCAGCTCCGCCCATACGTCTTAAAGCGACATTTTTTTGTTGTAATTTTTTCAAATGACAATTTTTTTTTCTTCCTATTGCATTTTAGTCTAAATATGAGATGTGAGGTCTTTTTGACCCCAGATCTTATATTTAAGAGGACCTGTCATGCTTTTTTCTATTACAAGGGATATTTACATTCCTTGCAATAGGAATAAAAGTGACCCATTTTTAAAAAAAATTGTAAAAATAAATAAAATCAAGTAAAATAAATAAGAATTTTTAATTTTTTTTTAAAGCGCCCCCCGTCCCGACGAGCTCGCGCGCAGAAGCAAACGCATACGTGAATAGCGCCCGCATATGAAAACAGTATTTAAACGACACAAGTGAGGTATCCCCGCAATCGTTAGAGCGAGAGCAATCTTTCTAGCCCTGGACCTCCTCTGTGACTCAAAAGATGCAACCTATAGAATTTTTTAAACGTCGCCTATGGAAATTTTTAAGGGTAAAAGTTTGAAGCATGACATGTTGGGTATCAATTTACTCGGCGTAACATTATCTTACAAAAAATACAAATAAAATTGGGCTAACTTTACTATTGTCTTATTTTTTAATTCAAAAAAAATATTTTTTTCCAAAAAAAGTGCGCTTGTAAGACCGCTGCGCAAATACGGTGTGACAAAAAGTATTGCAATGACCGCCATTTTACTCTCTAGGGTGTAAGAAAAAAAATATATAATGTTTGGGGGTTCTAAGTAATTTTCTAGCAAAAAAACTTGTTTTTAACGTGTAAACACCGAGTCCAAAAAACAGGCAAGTGATTAACACTGACACTGGTGCCAATAACGCAGCACAAAGGGGTTAATTAACTTCCACTGGCCACTAATGCATCAGTGACAGTGCATTAACCCCATTCCTGCTGCATATTACCAATACCATTGCTAATTAACTACTTGCTAACCCATCGCTACTGGCACCGGGACGTATTCACACACGTCGCTGCCTGTTTCGGGTGCATGCTCCTCCCGCCTACTCCCCTGTGACTGTACACAGCGGGAGTCTGTTAGCAGATCCCAGCCAATTATTCATGGCTGGGAGCTGCTGATCGGCTGTGTCCAATCACAGCCCAGAGCTCTGTGTTGACAATCAACACAGCGCTCTGTACAGAGGGAACAATCACTTTGTCTTTTTTTCCCCCTGCGAAGCAGCACACATTACAAATTGTTAGACACACAGTTAACCCCTTGATTGCCCCTAGATGTTAACCCCTTCCCAGCCAGTGTCACCTGACTTTGAAGCCGCACAGCACAACATCAGCGCAGCTTGCAAATGACTTCTTCAATAGAAGTCAATGCAAGCTGCTCTAAAGTTGCCCCCCAAGTAGTGCAGGAACCTTTTGCTAAGACGGAGCGACTTGATTAGAACGGTTTCATTGCACTGAATGGGGCCTCAGTGTGAACCACATCTATCTAAGTCGCTGATCGCCACCAATACTAGTATAAAAAAAAACTTCCAGTATAGATCCCATCGTTTGTAGGCGCTGTATATTTTAACGGGGGGCGCAGTTTTCCATCTTCGCCCTGGGCACCGGATGACCTTGTCCCGGCACGGCTCTGAGCCCCCGAAACCTGCTGGTTGTTTTATGTTTTCCTGCCATGAATTTACATCAATAATAAAAGATTTTGGGTTCTTTAATCCTTGGTCTGGCACACTATTCAAAAATATTTATCATGAGTTTATAGACGATGAGAATTGATTATCATTTTTTTTTTTTTTTTTAATTTAATACAGATCATTGCTGTACTGAGCAGCAACTGGTTTCAAAATGTGGGCACTGAGATACCATTATCGGCTCATTTTAATAAATAAGCCTCAATAAGTGGGTATTTTTAGAATTTAATAAGTGTCAATTTCTTTTTTACCCCGAAAGGAAACTGGAGCAACAAAGACATTTTGCTGTCTTGATAGACTCCGCGTGTCGTCCTCTGCATTGCTCTCCATCACGGGCCCTATTACCCAACACAACCCCGAGACCAAATCAGTCCAGCAAAACAATAAAACTACATGGGGTTTTCTCGCCGACACCTGGAGGATGCTGGGAAGCCTGCGGGGCCCACGTGGAGAACATTAAAGAAGATTTAGGCTTCCCCATTGCAGGTGACTTTCATTTCCTCCTCCTTAGCCCCGGCTGGACGGTTTGACTTTTATGGTCCACACCTATTTGGCAGCCGACAAAATCCCAGAACTTCCCCGGAACAAGAGGGGAAAGAAAGACGAACATCTGCTGCTGCTTTCAAGAACACAAAAAATAAATAAAAAAAATCACAGACAGGCGTGGAGCTGGTGTGGTTTGGCAATGCCGCAAGATAAATTGTACGACAACTGACTTTATTCTGCAAGCTTTCTGTCTGATCCGCCGAGGGTTGCAAAACCTCGAAATCAGCAGAACCGACTAACTCAAAATCTCTGTTCGAATTCGGACTCCGAGCTGCAGCAGTTATTAACATTTTCTGTCTTGTTCAAGGAATTCTTGATCTGTTGCCACTGATTAAATTCAAATTTTCTTCTTCCAAATGTCAGTCTTTGTCCCATGGAACTTCGCGAGCGACACACTGTATGGCCAAACATTTGTGGACAACTGGCCATCACATCTATACGAGCTTATTGGACATCCCATTCCAAAACCATAGTCATTAATATAGAGTTGCCCAGATTATAGCTACATATAACAGCCACCACTCTTCTCCAAATACAATAATGTTAAGGCGTGCATCATAGGTGTGCGCAGCCTGTTGCATTATGGTGTGCACCTGAAAGCTCAAAAACACGGTACTGATCTCTCACTGTGTTCATTAAGAAAGGGAAGGGGCTGGTAAATGACATTACCCCTTCCCCCACTAATCCTGAAATATCATCTATGTGTGCCCACTGCAGTAGCCAATGGGAGAGGAGTGAAGCCATCCATGCTGTGGGAGGGGACACCGGGCAGTAGGGGGAATCTGCACTGCAGGGAGTGATTAGGGTGTGCCTGGGCACACCTGGCACACCCTGTGCACACGCCTGTGGCGTGCATCCACACTCAAATCTAAAATTCATTTTATCATTATACCCCTTCCACAGCAAATCTGCTCTCACCATACAGATCCACTTCCTTCCATACGCAACATGAAACAGTCTCTCTTTTGTACCATCTGATGCCTCCCTTGTACAGACTCTGGAATAAAATGTCCAAAGGCCAAAAGCGAACACCTCTGACCATCACACCTATGGCTAGGGATTGGTGGTTCTCCACAGAGTTTGCCCTATCAAAAATAGGAGTCATCCAAATCCCCTTCCAAAACCATCTGATGCCCCCCTTGCCCTTGTACAGCCTCTGGAATAAAAAGTCCAAAGGCCAAAAGCGGACACCTGGCCATCACATCTATGAGTCTGCCGGACATCCCCTTCCAAAACCATGGCAACTAATATGGGGTTGCCCCAATATTGCGGATAATTCAGCCTTTACTCTTCTAGAAGACTCTCACAAGATTATGGAGCGTGTCTGTAGGAATTTGTGCCCTTTTGTGAGGTCAGGTACTGATGTTGGATGAGAAGACGTGGCTCGCAGTTGGCATTCCAATCCACCCCAAAAGGTGTTCGGTAGAGTTGAGGTCAAGGCTTTGTGAAGGCCACGTCTTCTACATCAAACTGGTCAAAAAATGCCTTTATGGAGATATATATTGAGAAGACCTGGCTCACCATCTTTTTTTCAATTCATTCCAAAGGTGCTCAGTAGGGTTAAAGTTGAGGCTTTGTGAAGGCCACATCTTCTACACCAAACTCCTCAAATAATGTCTTGATGGAGATGTTAGTTGAGAAGACCTGGCTCACAATCTGCTTTCCAATTCATCCCCAAGGCAGGGGCGGATTCAGGGGGGGGGGGCAACAGGGCAATTGCCACCCCAGAGAAATTCGTTTTAGTTGCAGAACTTGTGGCACCTGAGAGTCTGAGCAGGCGGAACTTGCGGGCGCCTAGGAGTCTGAGTGGGTGGCTCGGCGGCGAGTGAGAGTCAGAGAGTGGGTGGTCAGCTGGTCGGCTCTGTGGGTGAGTGGGCGGCTGGCCAATCAACATTCCGGTGGACGAGGGAGCAGAGAGATGACATCATCTCTCACGCCCCGCGCCCGCCCTGCATCCCTGCAGTAACTTCTGCCCTTACTGTGCAGGCAGCAGAGAGATTACATCATCTCTCTGCTGCCTGACTCTGACAAGCAAAACACCACCTTAGCAAGTGACAATCCGCAAGGTGTGGCGGCAAGTGACGATCTGCTTCTGGTGGCAGGCAAGTGACATTCCGCAACTTGTGGCAAGTGACAATCTGCAACGTGTGGCAGGTGACGTGGCAAGTGACCAATCTGCAACGTGTGGCAGGTGAGGTGACAAGTGACAATCTGCATCTGGTGGCAGACAAGTGACATTCCGCAACTTGTGGCAAGTGACAATCCGCAACGTGTGGCAGGTGACGTGGCAAGTGACCAATCTGCAACGTGTGGCAGGTGAGGTGACAAGTGACAATCTGCATCTGGTGGCAGGCAAGTGACATTCCGCAACATGTGGCATGTGATGTGGCAAGTGACAATCTTCAACGTGTGGCAGGTGACAATCCGCAATGTGTGGCAGGTGACGTGGCAAGTGACAAGCTGCATCTGGTGGCAGGTGACGTGGCAAATGACACACTCGGGGCACCCACTGATTTATGCATTATGGTGAGTTGAACCATTTTACTTTATATTACAATGTAATAATATAAATAATGCGCTTCAATCATCCTGACACCATAACAACCACGGTGCCGTGATCTTTGAAGCGCTAACACCAGTCATTTCCCTGATAAATTGCCCCAATTGTTTTTTTTTTTCTGGTAGTGCCCCTCCCGAGACTAGACTCTGGATCTGCCCCTGGTCCAAGGTGTATAGTAAGGTTGAAGCTTTGCAAGAGCCGCATCTTCTACACCAAACTGGTCAAATAATGTCTTGATGGGGAGATATTAGTTGAGAAGACCTGGCTCACAGTCTGCTTTCCAATTAATTCCAAATGTGTTCAGTACGGTTGAGGTTGGGCTTTGTAAAGGCCACTTCTTCAACACCAAATTGGTCAAATAATGTCTTGATAGGGAGATGTTAGTTGAGAAGACCTGACTCACAATCTGCTTTCCAATTCATCCCAAAGGTATTCAATATGGTTGAGGTGTGTGAAGGACACATCTTCCACAACAAGCTGGTCAAATAATGTCTTGATGGAGAATAAGTGAATGTCATCGTCACCAAGACAGAAATGAAATTGTTGATAAAAGCTTCAACCCACTCTCATAAAAATGTGCTTTTTGTTTTTATTAGTGTCCCCAACTGGGAGATTTTACTATCACGTCCTGTCCTGAAAGGAAGTTAGTGAAAATCTCCACAATGGAACACAGATGTCCAAAAAATGCTTGGGGGAAGCAATGTAACCCTGGGATTGTTCGATCGGCATTATCCCAGTACCATTTTTTAGGGTCGACGGTCGGCTCTGTTGTAAAAGTAATCCTAGCAGCTGCTGGATTGCTTTTTACAAGCAACGGGAGGGGACAGTCCCCCCTCCTTTGGCTTAACCGGGATCTCCCATCCCACCGGGAGTCCTTGATGGACCAACCAGCGCTTCTGCCGGCTGATGAGAGAGCCGAACAAAGGCCGGATTGGCTCTGTGATATAGTATCCAGGAAGCGATGATCTTAGATCATGTTCGGCTTACCCAGATGTAAATGGTGCCATTTAAAAAAAAAAAACATTTGTTCACCCTAATCTTGGTGAGATCAAATGATTTTAGGGGCAGAGGAGGTTTCTGGGGTCTTATAGACCCCAAATATCTCCATAAAGAGTACCTGTCACATGCCTATTGCTGTCACAAGGGATGTTTACATTCCTTGTGACGGCAATAAATGTGCTAAAAAACAATTAGGGCACTTTCACACTGAGGCGCTTCTAAACTGCCAGTAAAAACACTGAGCGCTTTTGAAGCGCTTTTCAGGTGCTTATGAAGAGCTTTCCATTAATTTCAATGGAGAGGGACGTTTTTCACAGCCCTGCCAGCACACTGCTCCAGTGTGAAAGCATTCATTGATTTTAATGGAAATACGTTTTCGTAAACTTTTTAGGTGCTGTTTTTAGTGTGAAAGCACCTGAAAAGCGCCTCAGTGTCTAAGTGGTCTTAAAGTGACGGTGTAAAATTAACCACTTAAGGACCACCGCACGACGATGTACGTCGACAGAATGGCACGGACAGGCACAAGGGCGTATAGGTATGTCCCCTTTAAGAACCCATCGGTGGGTCGCGTGCGCGCTGCCGGCGGCGTGCTCGCGACCTGGTCCGAAGCTCCATGACCGTGTTCGCTGGACCCGCGGACCCGATCGCCGCCGGTGTCCTGCGATCGGGTCACAGAGCTGAAGAACAGGGAGAGGTAAGTGTAAACAAACCTTTCCCCGTTCTTCCTAGTGGCATGTCAGTGATCGTCTGTTCCCTGTCATAGGGAACGACGATCAGTGACGTCACACGCCAAGCCACGCCCCCCTACAGTAAGAATCACTCCCTAGGTCACACTTAACACCTACAGCGCCACCTAGAGGTTAAACCCTTCACTGCCAGTGTCATTTTTACAGCAATCAGTGCATATTTATAGCACTGTTCGCTGTAAAAATGACAATGGTCCCAAAAATGTGTCAAAAGTGTCCGATGTGTCCGCCATAATGTCGCAGTCACGATAAAAATTGCTGATCACCGCCATTACTAGTAAAAAAAAAAAAAATTGATAAAAATGCCATAAAACTACCCCCTATTTTGTAGACGCTATAACTTTTGCGCAAACCAATCAATAAACGCCTATTGCGATTTTTTTTTACCAAAAATATGTAGAAGAATACGTATCGGCCTAAACTGAGGAAAAAAAATGTTTTTTTTTATATATTTTTTGGGGATATTTATTATAGCAAAAAATATGTCTTTTTTTTTTCAAAATTGTCGCTCTATTTTTGTTTATAGCGCAAAAAAATAAAAACCGCAGAGGTGATCAAATACCACCAAAAGAAAGCTCTATTCGTGGGAAAAAAAGGACGTCAATTTTGTTTGGGAGCCACGTCGCACGACCGCGCAATTGTCAGTTAAAGCGACGCGGTGCCGAATCGCAAAAAAAGGGGCCTGGTCCTTTAGCAACAAAATGGTCCGGGGCTAATAAATTGTGGTTAATAATAATAATAAGTGGTTAATAAATAAATAAATGGATTGTGGTTTTTTTTTTTGCAGTAAAATTCAATTTGTGGTGTCACACTTCAATCTCAGATCCATTTACTTGCATCAAAGAAAAGCTAACAGAGGTTCTGCTCTTCGTCACGCTATCCAAAGTGTAACAAAATGTTTTGGCCGTAATTGGGATCAAAAATGAATTTTTGTGACTGTGCGCTGAGAACGTTTTTTTCCCCAAGAACAGATGATCAATGCTGTTCTTTTGCGTTAGTTCCTCACCTCATTGGAGTGGGTCCTGTTCTGGTGCTTAGCGCGGTCGGAGGCGTTGGAGAAGGCCTTGTTGCAGCCCTCATGTTCACACACGTAAGGTTTCTCGCCAGTGTGGGAGCGCAAATGCGTCTTAAGATTCTCCAGCCTGGAATAAGCCTTGTAGCAGCCTTCGAACTGTGAAAAGAATGGCAGCGCAAATCAGTCAAAAAACCCTCAATGACGGTTTAAACAAATAATCTCTATTGAACAGGTTTGTGCACCCAGAAATGGACAAATTGGGCCCCATGACATGGGATAGATCAGAGGGGTTCTTCCATGTTTTTTTTTTTTTAAAGGTGGAGCTCCGCTTTAAAGTTGAGCCATCTAGCTTGGGGGGGGGGGGGGACTCAAATTTCCTGAGACCAAAGTGAATATACCAACTTGTGAAGTCAGGTCTGCCAGGCTTTTGCCCATCTCGGGCTTTTGCGGCCACCAGGAGCCGCTCTCCGTGCTAAAATGTGAGGCCCGAAACAAGCTGATAATAATAGGATTTTTATAACAGCTTACCTGTAAAATCCTTTTCTTGGAGTACATCACGGGACACAGAGCGACATAGTCATTACTAATGGGTTATATAGATACCTTCAGGTGCTGGCACTGGCAACTTCCAAAACCGGAAGTACCCTCCCCTATATAAGCCCCTCCCATCCGGGAGCACCTCAGTTTTGTAGCAAAGCAATAAGTGTCCCCAAAGAGGGGCGGGAGCTCTGTGTCCCGTGATGTACTCCAAGAAAAGGATTTTACAGGTAAGCTGTTATAAAAATCCTACTTTCTTGTTCATACATCACGGGACACAGAGCGACATAGTCATTACTCATTACTAATGGGATGTCCTAAAGCAATGCCCAATGAGGGGGGGGGATACACCATACATAAGCTGAGCGCTATCAGACATGAGGATCTTTTGCGGCCTGCAACACACTGTGCCCAAAGGCGACATCCTCCTGACTTCTAACGTCCACCTGGTAGAACCTAGTAAACGTGTGTACCGAAGACCATGCTGCGGCCTTACAGATTTGAGCCAGGGAGGCCTGGTGATGCACTGCCCATGAAGTTCCAACTGCTCTCGTGGAGTGCGCTCTAACTTTGAACGGAGGCGGTCTCCTTCTCAAGCTATAGGCTTGCATTATGACCTGTCGAATCCACTTGGCTAAAGTAGATTTTGACGCTGCCTGACCCTTTCTGGGGCCTTCCGGCAGAATAAACAAAGTATCCGTTCTGCGAATCTGAGCAGTGGCTTTTAGATAAGCTTTAACTGCTCTTACTACATCCAAAGAATGCAATAACTTTTCCTCTACCGAAGTAGGTTTGGGGAAAAAAGAAGGAAGAACCACATCTTGGTTCAAATGAAAACCTTGATACCACCTTAGGAAGAAAGGCTGGATGAGGACGTAACACTACTCTGTCCTTATGGATAACCAGATATGGCTCTTTACAGGACATAGCTGCTAATTCCGACACTCTTTTAGCCGAACAAATGGCTACTAGAAAAAACAATTTCCTGGTGAGAAGAACCAAGGAACTATGCTGTAATGGTTCAAATGGTTGTTTCTGTAGAACCGACAGAACCAGGTTTAGATCCCATGGACATATGGGAATATTAACCGGAGGACTAATACGCATCACTCCTTATCTAAAGGCTTTGACTAGTGAATGCGAAGCCAAGGGCCTTTGAAAAAATATTGACAAGGCCGAAATCTGACCTTTGATAGTACTCAAGGCAAGCTTCCTATCTACAGCCCACTGTAGGAAGTCCAGAATCCTACCTATTACGTACTTATGTGGATGCCATTTCTTGGCCTCACACCACGCGATGTACGCCTTCCAGATTCTATAGTAGATCTGCCTGGATACCGGCTTCCTGGCATTGATCATGGTAGATACCACAGGATTAGAGAGCCCTCTCTTTTTTAGAATGTGGGCTTCAATAGCCAGGCCGTCAAACCTAGGGCTGGTAAGGAAGGGTGGTATATCGGTCCTTGCGAAAACAGGTCCGGACGATGTGGGAGGGTCCAAGGACTCCCCACAGACATTTTACAATCTCCGCGTACCACGCTCTTCGGGGCCACGCTGGAGCCACCAGAATCACTGGTTTCTTTTCTACCCTGATTCTGCGGAGTAATCGAGGTAACCATTGTGGCGGTGTGAATGCATATATCAGCTTGAACTGATCCCAAGGGAACACTAGGGCATCCGAGCCGCAAGCTAGGGGATCCCTTGTCCGAGACACAAACCTGTCCACCTTTGCGTTGAATCTGGATGCTAGAAGATCTACATCCGGTGTTCCCCACCGCTGACATATTGTCCAGAAAACCTCGGGGTGAAGGGACCATTCCTCTGGGCATAATTGCTGGCGACTTAGAAAGTCCGCCTTCCAATTCTCCACTTCTGGAATGAATACCGCAGATATGGCTGGGACATATCTTTCTGCCCATTTCAGGATGTAATTTACTTCCCTCTGGGCTGCACGACTCCTGGTGCCCCCCTGATGATTGATATATGCCACTGCTGTGGCATTGTCTGATTGAATTCTGACAGGGGACCCTTGGAGTTTGGATGTCCATGCTACTAGGGCATACCGGGCTGCTCGTATCTCTAAGAGATTGATGGGCAGGGCCTTTTCTGCATCCGACCATCTGCCCTGGAGAGACCATTGCTCCAGTACTGCTCCCCAGCCTATAAGGCTGGCATCTGTAGTGACCACCTTCCAAGAAATCAGACTGAAGGATTTCCCTTTTTCCAGATTCTGGGGAACCAACCACCAACGGAGGCTCTTGCGAACGGAAGGGGACAAGGACATTGTAAGTCTAGGGCCTGAAGTTTTTTGTTCCAGGCTGACAGTATGGCCCCTTGCAAATTCCTTGAATGGAATTGACCGTAGGGTACTGCTTCGAATGATGCCACCATTTTTCCCAGCAGCATCATGCACAGGCGTATGGACGGCTGTCTTTTTTGTACCCACTAAGTGGATCAAATCTTTCAAAGACAACACCTTTCCTCGAGGCAAGAATATTTTTCTCTGGCCTGAATCCAACCTTAGCCCCAAGTATTCCAGACTTTTGACTGGTTTTTAGGGCTGACTTGTCTCGGTTGATAATCCAATCGTGAGATTCCAGATACTTGATTGTCTTGTGAACGACCACGTCTAGTTTTTTCACTGAGTGGTCTATCAGCAACAAGTCATCTAGATATGCCATTATCATTACACCTTGTGTTCTTAGATTGGCCAATAAAGGGCCAGAATTTTTGTAAACACTCGTGGTGCTGTGGCCAGACCGAAGGGTAAGGCTCTGAACTGAAAATGGCGCCCCTCTACTGCAAAGCGTAGAAATTTTTGGTGGACTGGAAAGATGGGAATGTGCAAATAAGCATCTTTGATGTCGATCGCGGCTAACCAATCCAACCCTTGTAGGGCAGTGGCCACCGATCGGATCGACTCCATCGGAAAGTCCTGATATACAGGAATTTGTTTAGCCCTTTTAGAATTAATATGGGCCTCCCGTCCCCGTTTGCTTCGGGACTGTAAAGAGGTTTGAGTAAAACCCGAACCCCCATTCTTCCAGGGGAACCTCCATAATTACTCCTTGGAGCAATAGTTGTTCTAGTGCCAACAGGAGGGACTCTCTCTTCCCGGGATCCCTTGGCACGTTTGACCTCAAAAATGGGAAGGAGGAGAGTCTTTTAACTCCAATCTGTATCCCAAACATACTGCGGAGAGCACCCATCTGTCTCTGATCGTGTCCCGCCAGGTCTCTTGCGAACAACTGGAGTCCTCCCCCCACCCGACTGAGTGGGGGCAACCCTTCAATGAATTTAACTTTGGGGGAGGTTTTGTACCTCCCCTGACCCAGGGTTTCTCATTACCCTGCGATTGTCCCTGTTTTTTACCCCCGGGAATTGACCGAGGAGGCCGTCGGAACTGTTACACAGCCGATGCCCCAGGGACTGGAGAAGCAGGCCTCTTAAAGAGGGACCTCTAACTCTGTTTTTAACCGGCAAGAGTGTATTTTTACCGCTGGAAATTTTCTGGATATATTTGTCCAGGTCTTCCCTGAATAAGCGTTCACCATGAAATGGGACGCTAACCAGCCATTCTTTACAGGGAGCTTCAGCAGACCAGTTTTTGAGCCATAGAAGCCTACGCATATGTACTATAGACAGCGTAAGGCGGGAGGCCTGATGGACTGAATCCTTTATGGCGTCAACCGCAAAGCCTAAGGCTCTAGGTAGATCAGCTAGGGCAGGGCCTGCTGATCTGTCAAGTCCCTCAAGACCTGTTTCAAATGATCCTTCACTGCTTAGCAGACCCCACTGCTGGTTGTGTCACCAAGCTTGCTGTAGAAAGAAGCAGATTTTCATAAGGACTCCAATCTTTTATCTATTGGGTTTTGAACATTTGGACATTATCCACTGGACATGTCAGTGATTTATTCACACAAGAGATGGCTGCGTCCACTGTAGGGACCCTCCATTTTTTGATGAACTTATCCTCCATGGGATAGACCACCGGAAATCTCTTGGGGGGAATAAATATTTTCTCAGGATGGTCCCAATCCTGGTAAGTGAGCCCTTTCAGTAAAGGGTGAAGTGGAAAGGAACAGACAGTCTGGGGGCTTCTAGCGACCCCAACGAGGATACAGTAGTGGTTGATGGTTCCGCAAGGTGCATTTTTAAATGCTGATCGGACCATGTTAGTCAGAGACTGAACCCATAATCTTTCAGCTTGAGATGCTGAGAAAAGGTTCCCCCACTGTTGATTCCTCTATAACAGAATCAACCTCATCCTGATCCCCTTCAGGCAGGTCGATCCCTGTATGGGACTGTTGCTCTGCTAACAGGCACTCTGAAGGAGGAGACGGAGATCGGGCGTGCTTTCCCTGACAGGGAGGCAGCGATAAATGTTGACAATCTCTCTTCTAATCCTCCCAGAGCTGAGGAAAAAACCTCCTCTGTTACATACACAGGAGCAGGTGAACTGAGGACAGCCACAGTACCAAGTACCCCTACGGGGTCTCTACGGTCACTTACCTCTGAACTTCAGGGGAGACTGGTGCAGCAGAAGCATGCCCAAGATCCTCAGAGCCCGATGAGACCCCCTTCGCTTCCTGGAAGATTCAGTTCCGGAGCTTCTGGACGGCATATTCCTAAGCCTAAAGCTGAGGTATTCCAGCCGTAATACACCACTTTTACTGAAAATAGTCTAGCACAATTGCTGCTATATAACAGTTGGTGTCTACTAATGTGCCTTTCTAGGGGATGCCTGCATCAACCGCCTCTGTGTGCCTTTATACTGTTGCTAGCTCTGTCTGTGCACTTCAATAGCCAGCTATGATTGTGCTTTAAAACACGCTGGACGCCCGCACATGCGCAGTAGCGCCGCGGCGCACACCGAGCGTCATCCACCCGCTCCGCCCCTTTTCCAGATCGCCTCTATATATAGAGGCGCGTGCACGCGCTCGCGCGCGGGCACGTGCGCCTTCGGTGCCCTTTTTTGAAAAAAATAAGGAGCTAGATGGGAGCCAGGGTCCCTGCCGCGGGGATGGATGAGCGCAGCAACAGGGCAGAGGAGACAGCTTCCCAGCAGAGAACTTACCAACTGCCTGGATTTGATTTTGGAAGAAAAAAATCCACATTACAAGAAAAAGAACCATAGCGGCCTCTAGTGTCTAACACAGGTACCGCGGTCTTACATTTCTTTTTTTTTTTTTTTTCTTGCCTACTATTAAAATTTTTACATTTTCTCAGTAGTAACAGGCATACACAGAATATTAGCGGGAATACCTTAGGTAACAGGCAGAAAGACAAAATAGGCTTGGGGGTCCCTCAATAGAACCAAGTTCCTGGGGGCCCCCACTTACCTTTTCCTCGCCGCAGGACTCTGTTTGGTCCACAGAAGCCCAAACTTCACCTATCACGGCAGGCATTGTAATTAAACCTTCAGGGACCGGGTTCCCAAGGATTCCACTCCCCTGGACCTGTATAGCACCCTGCACAGAAAACATCTTGGTCGTGGGTATGACCAGAACTCTGGATCCCAGGGTCCAGCCCTCCTAAGAGAGGCATTACAGGCAAAACCTTGCTCTTCTCTTGCAAGGCCCGGGTACCGACCGTTTAGCTATGAAGCTTTTTTGGTCGGATCCGGAATAGCTTACTGAGGCCCAAAAGAACCTGTACGCAAGCTCAGTGAAAACACATGTTACTTCTTGGCCAACACCTTAGACACTGGCAAAAAACGGAGGTACTCCCGGATGGGAGGGGCTTATATAGGGGAGGGTACTTCCGGTTTTGGAAGTTGCCAGTGCCAGCACCTGAAGGTATCTATATAACCCATTAGTAATGACTATGTCGCTCTGTGTCCCGTGATGTACGAGAAAGAAATTTCCCTTAAGGGCCAAAGGAGGAACGGAGAGCGGAGTGGTTAGTGGTGCCTTGGGGGGAGGGGGTGTCAGCGGCTATTGATGGTACCGGATTCGCACACTTGCTGATGTCAGCAGGTTGGTGGTCTGAGCGGCTTACTGTGCATTTATGCGGCTTTTCCCCAGTGTGACGCCTCATGTGAACCACCAGCATGTACTGCGCTTTAAACGGTTTCTGTTCCCGGGTGCAGTCCTCCCAGCGACACACAAACTCCTTCTTCTCCCCGTGGATGTGCTCATTATTGATGTGCTGCAGAGAGAGAGAGGACAGAGAAAATCCATCAGCCCAAAGAATGCCGACTCTCGTCAGCTCAGCACCATATACAATAAACATAACCTAATATATGGAAATATGGAAAAAACGCTTTATACCTGATGCCAAAATGTGCCAATTTATACAGAAAATAAGATACAGGAGGAATCAGGAACATTTAATTGGACATATACAGGGACCGCCATCAGGAATTTTGGGCCCCTTACACAGCTTCGGGGGGGGGGGGGCTGCCGCGAATTGAGAAGTGGGGGGGTGCCACGAATTGAGAGGCGGGTGGGTGCTGCCGCCGCGAATTGTTGAGAGGTCGGGGGGGCTTTGGGTGCTGACGAACAAAAACAAAAGAACAAAAAAAAAAAAGGGGGGGTTGCCATCCGGGGCCCTGGGGACCTCCGGGCCCCTTACAGGTGTACTGCCTGTACCCCCCTGATAGCGGCCCTAGACATATATAATAATACACTTCATGCCAGAGCTACGCTGCACCACACTTTTAAAGCGGGGTTCCACCAGCAATTTTTTTTTTCATTCAGCATCTACAAACACTGTAGCTGCTGACTTTTAATAAGGACACTTGCCTGTACTAGGTGCCCGCGCGATCCTCGATCCTGGCAGGTCCCGGCGCCGCCATCCTTGCGGCTTCACTGCCCGTTTCCTACTGCGCATGCGCGATTCTCGCGACGCTTTGTGAATAGGCGGCTGCTTTCTGGGATACACAAAGTTCCTAGAAGGCAGCGAGCCCCATTCCCCAGAAGACAACCCGCCGCGGACTAGGAAGAGGCAGATTAGGAACATCCGCATAGCAACCGCCATTTCTGGTAAGTAAAAAAAAATGTTTTTTCACATTTTTTGCAGGATTTTAGTGTATTTTTTTTTTTTTTTTTTTTTAGGGTGGAACTCCACTTTAAATTTAACCAAATTACAGAACAGAACTTCTTATGTCCTAAAGTCCTTCCCTCCTGGGACAACCCAATTGGTGTAGCCGCAGGTCCCAAGTCCAGGTTGACAGCTGAGATCCCAGTCTGTGTACTGATTGGCTGAAACAGGTGTTTTTTTTTTAATGTAAACACAATCAGTTATATTGTTTTTAGCTTCATCTGTCAGGATAAGCTAATTACATTGTATCTTTTTTTTTTCCTTTCTTTTTTACTGGAGGCGAAGCTTTCCCAACACTAATTTAACCCTTCTTCTCCCTGACCTCCTTAGCTGTTTTTAATATGTTTGCTTAATACATATATATTTTTATATATATATATTTAATATTACCTTAAAGCGGTGTTCCGCCCAAAAAAATTATTATTTAAAACCAAATGGACACTTACCGTAACTTTTGGGTGGAACTCCGCTTTAAAGTTGTTGTAAACCCACTTTTATTTTTTATTTTTTTTGGCCCACCTGCAAGAGAAAGGCATAATGAGCTATTATGACTAGCATAATAGCTCATTATGTTCCACTTACCTTAGATCGGGGCCCCCGAAGCCGTCCTGGTCCCTCTGTCCAGCCGCAGACATCACTGCGGCGATAGCCGGAATGTTACTTCCGGGTATCGCCGCACCAGCCAATCACAGCGCCGCTCCGGCGCTGTGATTGGCCGGAGCGGCGGAGACGTCACTCTGCGCATGCGCGCGGGAGGCGTCCCACTCGGCTACGCCCAGCGATTGCTGGGAAGTAGCCGAGTATGTGAATGGGATTAACCCCATAAATGCGCCGTTGTCTACGGCGCGCATGCGCCGTAGACAGCGGCGCTTGTCATTTTAGTAAATATCTCCTAAACCGTGTAGGTTTAGAAGATATTTCTTGCACCTACAGGTAAGCCTTAATCTAGGCTTACCTGTAGGTGCAAGTTGAAAAAGTGGGTTTACAACCACTTTAAGGCTCCATGTACACAGAAGCTCAAAAACGGTCGTTTTTAAAGCAGCAGAAAAAGCTAGCTTTTAGCAGCGTTTTTTTACTACCGTTTATTAGCGTTTTTCAGTGTAGCGTTTTTTAGGTTTTTTTTTTTTTCAATGGGTCAAAAAACGCTCGCGGCCAGCGTTTATGAGCGTTTTTCGGTGTTTTGCGGTTTTTTTTTTGCGTTTTTTTTCTGCCGAAAAACTGCACTTTGAACGCAAATTTCTTGCGTTCAGAAAAACGCCCATTAACTCCACTGCTCATTAAGGCTAAAAAACGTTATGTGTACATGAACACATAGGCTAACATAGAGTGCAGTTAATGGGCTTTTTAAAAAAAACGCCAAAACGCCAATAAACTTCTGTGTACATGGAGCCTAATATGACTTAATTTATTTAATATAAAAATGTAAACAAAATGAGTTACATTATTTTCTGGACCTGTCAGGAGCAGCTAAATACATTGTATCTATTTTTTTTGCAGAAGCAACATTATCAATCCTTTGCTATCCCTCAAACTAACCCTAATGCCGCGTACACACGGCTGTTTTTCTCGTCGAGAAAAACTACATTTTCCCATTCGACGAGAAAAACGATCGTCTGTGGGCTTTCTGACGTTTTTTTAGACGAGAAAAACGGCATTAAAAACGACGAGAAAAATTAGAACATGTTCTAATTTTTCTCGTCGTTTTTTTCGACATGTTTTCCGCGGCAGTGTTTCCCATAGGGTTACGCTGCCGCGGAGCCCACACACGGTTGTTTTTTTCGACCAAAAAAAAAAAAATGACATTTAAAACGGCCGTGTGTGGGGGGAACAAGCTGTTCCTCGTTTTTAACGTCGATTTTCTCGACGGTGTTTTCACCTTTGAAAAATCGATCGTGTGTACGCGGCATTATGCTCCATGTACACAGAAGCTGATAAACTGCAGTTTATTGGCGTTTTGGCATTTTTTTAAAAAGCCCATTAACTGCACTCTATGTTAGCCTATGTGTTCATGTACACAACGTTTTTTTAGCTTTAATGAGCAGTGGAGTTAATGGGCTTTTTTCTGAACGCAAGAAATTTGCATTCAAAGTGCCGTTTTTCGGCAGAAAAAAACGCAAAACGCCGAAAACCGCTCATAAACGTTTAAAATCGCTGGCCGCGAGAATTTTTTGGTCCATTGAAAATTTTTTTTTTTTTTTTTTTTAAAAGCTAAAAAAAGCTACACTGAAAAACGCTTATAAAAGCAAGTAAAAAAACGCTGATAAAAGCTAGCTTTTTCTGCTGCTTTAAAAACAACCGTTTTTGAGCTTCTGTGTACATGGAGCCTTAGGCCCCTTTCACACTGGGGCGTTTTTCATGCGGTTTAGCGCTAATAATAGCGCTATTATACCGCATGAAAAATTCCTGCCCTGTAGCCTTCAATGTGAAAGCCCGAAGGCTTTCACACTGAAGCGGTGCGCTAGCAGGACTGCTCCAAAAGTCCTGCTAGCCGCTTCTTACAGCGGTAAAGGAGCGGTGTGTTCACCGCTCCTTTACTGCGGTTGCCCATTGAAATCAATGGGACACCGCGGTAATACCGCCCGCAAACCGCGGCAATAGCCGCAGTTTGCGGGCGGTATTAACCCTTTTTCGGCCGCTAGCGGGGGTTAAATTCACCCCCCTAGCGACCGCATACCGCGGTAAGAACGACAGTATAGCAGCGCTGCAAATCGCGCTGCTATACCGCCACCGCACCTGCCCGTCCCAGTGTGAAAGGGGCCTTAATGAGCAGTGGAGTTTATGGGCTTTTTTCTGAACGCAAGAAATTTGCGTTCAAAGTGCCGTTTTTTGGCTGAAAAAAACACAAAACGCCAAAAAACGCTCAAAAAATGCTCCCGGACAGCGTTTTTGAGCGTTTATGAGCGTTTTTTGGTCCATTGGAAAAAAACATTTTTTATTTTTTTTTTAAAAGCTTAAAAAAGCTACACTGAAAAACGCTAATAAAAGCTAGTAAAAAAACGCTGATGAAAGCTAACTTTTTCTGCTGCTTTAAAAACAACCGTTTTTGAGCTTCTGTGTACATGGAGCCTAATTATCTCCATCCTCTCCTCAAACTCCTAATTTTTAACCAATGTTTAAATATTTTTTATACTAAATATTTTTATACTTATTTAATAAGATATTATTATTATTATATTTAATATTGATTTGTAAACAAAATGGGTTTACATTCATTATTACCTGCATCTGTCAGGAGCAGCTTGGACATCGCATGTGATTCGCACACGCACTGCAGGTGCCGATCACATGCGATGTCTGTGAGATGCGAGTTCAGCCCATACAGTTGTATGGGCTGAACTCGCATTAAATTCACAGGAAAAAAAAGTGCAGGGACTTTTTTTTTCCCCCTGCACTGAAATCAGATCGGATGGGTGTTCTCACCTAGGCGATCCGATTTGCACTGCGATTTGTGAACCGATCAGTGGTTGGCAGAAGGCAGTGTGAACTGCCTGCAGGAGAGATGCTATGCGGGAACCGGCGCTGTAATCCCGCATCGCATCAGTGTAAACCCAGGCTGAGGTTGATTTACTAAAACTGAAGAATGCAAAATCTGGCGCAGAAATCTGGTGCAGCTGTGCATGGGAGCCAATCAGCTTCTAACTTCAGCTTGTTCAATTAAGCTTTGATAAAAAAAATAAAAAAAACCCTGGAAGGTGATTGGTTTCTCTGCAGAGCTGTACCAGACTTTGCACTTTTCAATTTAAAGTGGAGTTCCGGCCAAATTTTTTTTTTCTTTTTTTTTTCCGGGTATCTGAGCATAATGCATTATTAACATAAAGATCGATTTTATATGTTTGCTAGTGGATGCTGATAATATATTTATTTATTTTTTTTTTTTTTGAAAAGCCCATGGCGTGTGAAACACACCCAAAAACTCCACCCGGTGCCAAAAAAAGTGCACACACATAAAGAGTGAAACACAAAACGTGCAACGGGTGTAACACTAGTCCTCCACTAGGAAGGACCTTACCCTGATCCCCCGGGGCGTTAGGCTCCAGACGGGGACTGAGGTACATCACGTGGTCCGACTGGCCGAAACCAGACGGACCCCTTTCTCTGGAGGGTCTGCCGAAACAGACCCACCCAAGTACTAGGTAGGGCTCCCCCGAAGGGAGACCCCATGAGAGCAGGCGAACCAGGCCAGAAGACCATGTCCACCTACTCCCAAGTCGTTCAGGGCAGGCCCGAGGACCTACACCCTACTAAACACACTGTGACAAACGTGAACACCAAACAAAAAAATACAAAAAAGTGACACACACGGGGATAAATAAAAAGAAAGTGGGGAGAAGGAAGGTGGGAGAGTGAAAAGTGGCCATTGTGCTATACAATGGGCAGGCCCTCCGGCCAGGAATAAAAAATTCCTCCGGTCCTAGCCAAAAGGCCCGGCCCAGGAGGCAGGTGCTAAAAAGGTGTGACATGGTGCAGTGACCGCGGTGCCATAAATCAATGTGACCCTCACTCACATGTGATCGTCTGGCACCCTTGGACTGCCACTCCAAGGGCACATGCACCATGGGCTTTTCGGCTCCTATCCGACCCCCCGACTGGTCAGTGCAGCCCTCTGTCCCGCTGATAGAGAGCCCTTCAAGGTTTTCTCAGGGAGAGCTGCCCCTGCATACAGCCTCCACCGATACTAGCCCTTCCAGACTCCCATCAACCCAGCGGATTTGCATGGCCGCACCCCGCTCAGAAACAGGGATTAGCCAGCTCCTCCAACCGGATCGCCAACAAGGACAGCACTTACACCATCCAGCCAGAAGGCCAGAATAAGACTCGGCAAAAAGACCAGACCAAATGCAGCACTCCATCCTCACCAGGAGCACCCTTCCAGACGGCTCAGACTCAACCACTACCGGCCCCCAGTTTACTGTCGGGCAGCACGGCGTGGCCCCTACCGAAACCATCCTTCCAGGTGCAATGACGCCATTATATATTTGATAATATATTTATTCTATACTCACAACTTAAAATCTCTCCTGGGCATCGCCATGATGATTGTGGGCATGTGAAGCCCAATCGATACCTCTTCCGGGATTAGTGATGGTGAGGTGCGTGCTGGGTAACCAGCATGCACTTCTCGATCTCGCGCATGCGCGATTCTCCGGCGGCCGTATTACCCTGTCGGGGAAATAACGCGATTTTTGCTCACAGTACTGCCCACAGACTCCTGGGAAATGATGACTCACATTTCCCAGGAGCACAGGTGAGGGAGGAAGTGACGCGGACCAGGAAGTGGCAGATTAGGAGCACTACATAGCAACAGGGCGTTTCTGGTAGGTATAAAAAAAAGAATTCAGGGTGAAACTCCGCTTTAAGTAAATCAGCCCCAATGTATCTACTTTTTTGAAGAAGTAACCTTATCAGCCCTTTGCTATCCCTAACTAACCCTAATTAACTTCATCCTCTCCCCAAAACTCCTCCTTAGCTATCTTTTCAACTAATGTTTAAATAATTTTTTTTTTTTTTTTTTTTTTTACTAAATATGTTTATATTTATTTATTATGATATTATTATTAATATTAATATTATTTCAATATTATTTTATTTTAATATTATTATGTAAACAAAGTGAGTTACATTCATTATTATCTGCATCTGCCAGGAGCAGCTAAATACATTGGGCTTGATTTAGGCCCCTTTCACACTGGGGCGGTGGGTGCGGTGGCGGTATAGTGGCACTATACCGTCGGAATTGCAGTGGAATTCGGCCGCTAGCGGTGCGGTATTAACCCCCGCTAGCGGCCAAAAAAGGGTTAATACCGTCGGCAATGCGCCTCTGCAGAGGCGCATTGTCGGCGTTATTACCGCGGTTTCCCATTACTTTTAATGGGAAGGAGCAGTGAAGGGGCGGTAAACACACCGCTCCTCACGCCACTCCAAAGATGCTGCTAGCAGGACTTTTGGAGCGGTCCTGCTAGCGCACCGCCTCAGTGTGAAAGCCCTCGGGCTTTCACATTGAGACTGCATGGGCAGGAGTTTTCGGGCGGTATTTAGGCGCTATTTTTAGCGCTAAACCGACTGAAAAACTCCTCAGTGTGAAAGGGATCTAACTAAAACTGGAGAGTGCAAACTCTGATGCAGCTGTGCATGAGAGCCAATCCGCTTCTAACTTCAGCTTGTTCAAATAAGCTTTGACAAAAAAAAAAAAAACTGGAAGCGGATTGGTTTACCTTCAGAGCTGTGCCAGAGATTGCAGTTTTAGCAAATTAACCCCATTGTATCTATTTTTCTTTTTAAACACTTTAGGTGTGGAAGCAAACCTTATTAACCCTTTAATATCCCTAACTATGGCGTTGGTTTGCTGCCCCCCCCCCAAAATATTGAGCCCCCCCCAAAAAAAATATTGAGCACCAACCACTACTGCATATCAGTGCGACTTGGAGGACATCTGTGCGACTTTAAGCAGAGATGTCCACGCAAGTCGCACCTGAACTTGCAAAAAGTAGTGCAAAAACGACTTTCAAAATTGTTGCGACTCTGGTGGAAGTCGAAGTTGCACCGATTTGATCGCTTCCATTGCAGTGTTTTGAAACCATCAAATCGCATCTCAAGTCACACTCTTGTGCCTGGGGGGGGGATGGACATGAGACAGCCAGGCACCCAGCATTTTATAAAAGGAGAATTTGGCGAGGGCGGGCTCCATATTTCTCTCAGGAGGGGTTGTGTGGGATTTACGTAGAATCTCACGGCACGCTGAATCTACAACGCCGCGTCTTCCCCCTCGCAGTTTGTATGGCGTACGCAGCGGTTTGTAAACAAGCGTCCAGCTATAATGAGCTCTGTGTTTGGGTGCCAGCGCTTCTTAAGGCGAGGTGTCTTGGCAGCGCGCAGCTGGGGGGCAGAAGAGCCGTAAATAACGGCGAGTGTCAATGGCTGAATTCACGGCCTGACAAGGAGGGACTCACATGGACGAGCTGCTCCTGGGTGTCGTACTCCTTGCTGCAGCTGTCCCAATGGCAGTTTGTCTCGTAGATGACCTCCGCTTCCTGCTTACACTCCTCTCTGTCCAGGTCCTCTTTCAGATCCGTCAGATGGTCCTGCCAGGGGGGGGGGGAGAATAGAAACAGTCAGATCCAGGTGGAGGGGCAAAACCGGGTGACCCCCGGGGCAGGATTTAGGTCTGGATAGTGAGATATGAAAGTGTAAAAATGTAAATCTGCTCCCTGGTTCCCCCCCCCCCCACATCATCAATATAATAACTACATTTTTATATACCGTATAACCTTTCCATTTTCATTAGATATCCTATTTTAGACCCAGCGGTGTCATCAGTGGGTCTCTGCGCTTTTCTATGCTATGAGGTGGCTGCATTTGTTTTTGTTTTTTTTAGGTTTTTCCTCCTTTATTTTATCTATTGATCTTGCCTTATACAGTAATAAGAAAGGGATTTTTGGGACTATGAGTGAGGCACAAGACACCTTGTAGGAGAAATTGTAAAATTGTACCACTTGCCAACCAGGCCAATTCTGACATTTCTCTCCTACATGTAAAAATCATCATTTTTTTTTGATAGAAAATTACATAGAACCCCCAAACATTATATATACAGTAGTATATAAGCCAAGTTTTTCAGCACATTTTTTTGTGCTGAAAATGCCCCCCTCGGCTTATACTCGAGTCTGTGTCCCTCTTCAAATTTGTGCGCCTGATCTTGGCAAAGTTTGCTGCCCAGGGGACCTACGGTCAGGGAGCACCGATTTTTCAAACCCGGGCACCCCTTCCATAGACTCCCATGTTAAACGTCAGTCTAGTCCATCCTCAACTTTGTGCGCCTGATCCTGGCCAGCCGTAGGATCTCTGGATCCCAAACGTGGCACACATGTAGCCCCTTCCTCTACAAGTGTGAAAAGTTTGTTGTCTAGGGGACCTACGGCCGGGGAGCACCGATTTTTCAAATCCGGGCACCCCTTCCATAGACTCCCATGTTAAACTGTAATTTCTCTGGTGATTTTGGGGACCCGGTACCGGCCGGACCTAGGTCCCTTGGACCCCAAACCTGGCACACATGTAGCCCCACTTATCATCTACAAGTGTGCAAAGTTTATTGTCCAGGGGACCTACGGTCGGGGAGCACCAAATTTTCAAAGCCGGGCACCCCTTCCATAGACTCTCATGTTAAACGTCAGTCTAGTCACACAGTGCCGGAGATCAGGTAGGGAGATTGGGCACAGTGAGGCATGGGCACAGTGAGGAATGGGCACAGTGAGGCAAAAATAAAATTAAATGTAAACATCCCTTGTAATAGGAATATGGCATGACAGGTCCTCACAGTCCTCAATAAGACTCCACATCTCACCTCTAGGCTGGGAAGCCTGAATACAAAAAAAAAACATTCAACGTTTGTTTGAATGCAGAGGCTGGGCGTGACGTCATAACATCGCGCCCGGCCTCCGACAATCATAGAGACTCAGGCGACCATCTGGTCCGCCGGAAATCTCTATGGTAAACATCCAGGACCGGCGGATCTGTTCTCCGACTCAGTGATCGTAGCGGTGAGTCTGTAGAAGCACCGGAGTGCGGCGGGAGGGGGTGGATGTCCCCTCTCGCCGCCTGTAAGAACAATCAAGCGGCTGACCAGCCGCTATGATCATTCTTATGGTGCAGGTAGGGAATCGCCTGCTGAAAAAGCCGATATCTGAATGATGCCTGTAGCTGCACCCATCATTCGGATATACCACCACACAAAGCCCAGGACGTTATATGATGGCCAGCCGTCGGCAAATGGTAAAACGGCATATAATCAAAGTGTTGAACATGAGTATTTTTATCTATATACAAGGCGATGGCATACAAAAAAGAGGAATTCATGTATGTACGCATCTGAAATCGCATAGTATACCATGGAAGTAACTAGGATAAAAAGCCAAATGCTTATTGAGCAATGGATACAAATGGGTTATGGGATACAAATGAATGACAGTTGAGGTCAAGCTATGTCTTGGGAACATGATGACATTGATAGGCTCAACGCGTTTCGTGGCCAGTTGCCACTCATCAGAAGCAAACGCATAGCGTGTCTGAAAAAAATTAAAAAAGGTACCAAATGGGATCTAATGTTTTGCCCAGATAGTAAGAAAGAAGGTAGGGGCAAGGGGAAACAAGATGTGTAGCTCCCTGGAATACTTACGTATAAATAGTTCTAAATAAGCAGTGTTGCAAGTTAGGATCTGCAAGGCGAGTCTTTTTTTTTTTCACCCTTTCCCCTTTGGAGTATTGTATAATTTTCAAGTGATTTTTCACTTTTTATTTCCTTTTCTCTTCGTGATATATGATATATGATATATGATTTGTATCTACTACGCTTTTCACTTTTTCAGGCAATAATGGGTGTTGGTTTATAGTTCATGAATACTTTATGTATATACCGTATATACCCAAATATAAGCCGAGGCACCTAATTTTACCACAAAAAAATGGGAAAACGCATTGACTCGAGTATAAGCCTAAGGTGTCCATCTGCATGCCTTACTGTGCCTCACTGTGTCCATGCCTCACTGTGCCCATCCCTCACTGTGCCCATCCCTCACTGTGCCCATGCCTCACTGTGCCCATGCCTCACTGTGCCCATGCCTCACTGTGTCCATGCCTCACTGTGTCCATGCCTCACTGTGTCCATGCCTCACTGTGTCCATGCCTCACTGTGCCCATGCCTCACTGTGCCCATGCCTCACTGTGCCCATCCCTCACTGTGCCCATGACTAGACTGACGTTTAACATGGGAGTCTATGGAAGGGGTGCCCGGCTTTGAAAAATCGGTGCTCTCCGGCTGTAGGTCCTCCAGACAACAAACGTTGCACACTTGTAGAGGAGAAATGGGGCTACATTTGTACCAAGTTTGGGGTCCAGGGGACCTACGGCCGGCCGGTACCGGGTCCCCAAATTCCAGGAGATCATGCGCAAAAAGGTGACTCGAGTATAAGCATTTTCAGCACAAAAAAATGTGCTGAAAAACTCGGCTTATACTCGAGTATATACGGTATTGGTACTATTCACACATATTGGTCCAATATCATTAACTCCACAGATATATTTAAAAAAATGTCACGTTTGGAGGGTGTTCCTGGGGTGTGTCGGTGCGCTCGCTTCCTCTTTGGGTTCATTCCCCCAGCTCCCGGGACAGACTTAAGCCTCGTACACACGGGCGGGAATCCCGTCGGGAAAAGAACCGTTGGTTTTCCCGACGGGATTCCCGGCAAGCTTGCCTTGCTTGCCGAGTGTACACACGGCCATTCAAAAGAACCGCCGTTCTTCTGAATGGCAAGAACCCGGTGATGTCATCGACTACGACGAGCCTGCGCTCTTCACATTCGATGCCGTCGCCGCCATCTTGCTACACCCCACACTACCCTTGTATGCTACCGCGCATGCGTCGAAGTCTCATCGAGCATGCGCGGGTTTACCTGGACAAGGTAAGCATACAGACGACCGGGTTTCTCGGCAGGAAACACTCTGCCGAAAGAATCCGGACGAGAAAAATAGAGAGCAGGTTCTCTATTTTTCTCGTCGAGATTCCCGGCAGTTTTCCTGCCGAGAAACCATACACACAACCGGTTTTCTCGGCAAAAAGCTCTCCCGGGAGTTTTCTTGCCGAGTCGTGTGTACGAGGCTTAACTTTGCGGATCCTGACTTGCAACACTGCTTATTTAGAACTATTTGTACAGAAGTATTCCAGGGAGCTACACATCTTGTTTCCCCTTGCCCCTACCTTCTTTCTTACTATCTGGGCAAAACATTAGATCCCATTTGGTACCTTTTTTCATTTTTTTCAGACACGCTAGGCGTTTGCTCCTGATGAGTGGCAACTGGCCACGAAACGCGTCGAACCTATCAATGTCATCATGTTCCCAACACATAGCTTGACCTCAACTGTCATTCATTTGTATCCTATAACCCATTTGTATCCTTTACTCAATAAGCATTTGGCTTTTTATACTAGTTACTTCCATGGAATACTATGCAATTTCAGATGCGTACATACATGAATTCCTCTTTTTTGTATGCCATCGCCTTGTATATAGATAAAAATACTCATGTTCAACCCTTTGTTAATATGCCAATTAAATAATTTCTCCTACCGTGTGTCTTGTGCCTCACTCAAGGTCCCAAAAACCCCTTTCTTATTTCTGATTAGGGATGGAGGTGCTTGTTATCATGCACCCCATTTAAAGTCCCAGAACACCCGTGCATTCTACTTTCTAGCACATACAGTGCCTTGAAAAAGTATTCATACCCCTTGAAATTTTCCACATTTTGTCATGTTACAATAAAAAGCGGAACTGTATTTTATTGGGGATTTTTGTGATAGAGATAGGTGTGCGTGCACCCCAAAGCTCAATATATATATGGTCCTGGCACATTGATCTCCTTGCCAGCACAGTGAAAGAGGCGGTATGGTGATAGACCAACACAAAGTGGCACATAATTGTGAAGTGGAAGGAAAATGATAAATTATACAAATAAATATGTGAAAAGTGTGGGGGGGGGGGGACATTTGTATTCAGCCCCCTTTACTCTTATACCCCTAATTAACATCTAGTGGAACCAATTGCCTTCAGAAGTCACCTAATTAGTAAATAGAGTCCACCTGTGTGGAATTTAATCTCAGTATAAATACAGCTGTTCTGTGAAGCCCTCAGAGGTTTGTTAGAGAACCTTAGTGAACAAACAGCATCATGAAGTCCAAGGAACACACCAGACAGGTCAGGGATAAATTTGTGGAGAAGTATAAAGCAGGGTTAGGTTATAAAATAAAATCTCCCAAGCTTTGAACATCTCACAGAGCTCTGTTCAATCCATCATCGGAAAATGGAAAGAGTATGGCACAACTGCAAACCTACCAAGACATGGCCGTCCACCTAAACTGACCGGGCCGGGCAAGGAGAGCATTCATCAGAGAAGCAGCCAAGAGGTCCATGGTAACTCTGGAGGAGCTGCAGAGATCTACAGCTCAGGGGGGAGAATCTGTCCACAGGACAACTATTAGTCGTGCTTCTCCACAAATCTGCCCTTTATGGAAGAGTGACAAGAAGAAAGACATTGGTGAAAGAAAGTCATAAGAAGTCCTGTTTGTAGTTTGTGAGAAGCCATGTGGGGGACACAGCACTCATGTGGGGGACACAGCAAACATGTGGGGGGACACAGCAAACATGTGGGGGGACACAGCAAACATGTGGGGGACACAGCAATCATGTGGGGGACACAGCAAACATGTGGGGGACACAGCAAACATGTGGGGGACACAGCAAACATGTGGGGGACACAGCAAACATGTGGGGGACACAGCAATCATGTGGAAGAAGGTGCTCTGGTCAGATGAGACCAAAAATTCTACTTTTTAGCCTAAAAGGAAAATGCTATGTGTGGGGGAAATCTAACACTGCACATCACCCTGAACACACCATCCCCACCGTGAAACATGGTGGTGGCAGCATCATGTGGTGGGGATGCTTTTCTTCAGCAGGGACAGGGAAGCTGGTCAGAGTTGATGGGAAGATGGATGGAGACAAATACAGGACAATCTTAGAAGAAAACCTGTTAGAGTCTGCAAAAGACTTGAGACTGGGGGGGAGGTTCACCTTCTAGCAGGACAACGACCCGAAACATACAGCCAGAGCTACAATGGAATGGTTTAGATCAAAGCATATTCATGTGTTAGAATGGCCCAGTCACAGTCCAGACCTAAATCACATTGAGAATCTGTGGCAAGACTTGAAAATTGCTGATCACAGACGCTCTCCATCCAATCTGACAGAGCTTGAGATATTTTACAAAGAAGAATGGGCAGAAATGTCCCTCTCTAGATGTGCAAAGCTGGTAGAGACATCCCCAAAAAAGACTTGTAGAGAAAGGGGGTTCTACAAAGTATTGAATCCGGGGGGCGCCATACAAATGCCCCCCCCCCCACACTTTTCACATATTTATTTGTATAATTTTCCTTCCACTTCACAATTATGTGACACTTTGTGTTGGTCTATCACATAAAATCCCAATAAAATCCATTTACGTTTTTGGCTGTAACATGACAAAATGTGGAAAATTTCAAGGGGTATGAATACTTTTTCAAGGCACTGTAACACACTTCCTGTCCTACCATGACAACACTAAGGCCGGGTTCACATATAGGGGGTCCGGTGCATCCCTGTTCACAGATTCAGGTCTGAATTTTGGCCTGAATTCGCACCTGAACCGGACCCAAAGATGCACAGGACCCTTTTGGAATTCTGGATCGCGGCCGCCCCGGACATGTGGGAAGCGGATCCATTGAGAGCCCCGGAACACTCGAATTTGTCATGCGAATTGGATGCAGGAAACTCGCATTCGATTCCCATATGTGTGAACCCGGCCTGACTCAATGTATTGTATTCTCTGGAGAAAGCCGTGGTTGTCACCCAGATTGGGCTTCGAACAAGTCTCCCTTTCTTCATCTCCATTACATAGGGGGTGGGGGTGGGGGGGGGATTAGTAGTTTAAAGAAGGAAGATAACATTGTTTGTGCTTTTAGTTTAGCTGACAGGAACTGACAAGGATGCTGGATTTCTGTCAGGATCAACAGGTAGTTTCTGTACTTGTTGAAAAATGTACTTGAAAAAAGGAAAAGTGACGCAGCCACCACATAGGAGGACAGGTCCGCTGCAATGCAATTTCTCTTTTAGGGTTTAGATATCCTTTATATGTATTGGGGGAGGGGCTGGGCTGTACTTTATACTCACCGGGGGGCTGGGAGAGTCTCTGATCTGCAACTCCTCCTCCGTCTTCACTTTAGTGCGCTTGTGGATGATTTGATTGACCGTGCTGGTCACTGCCGACTCGCTGGACTGCTTCTATGGAAAAAAAATCACCAACAATCCAAAACATCACAATGTAACAACCTTCCCTGCATCACAATGTAACAACCTTCCCTGCATCACAATGTAACAACCTTCCCTGCATCACAATGTAACAACCTTCCCTGCATCACAATGTAACAACCGTCCCTCCATCACAATATAACAACCTTCCCTCCATCACAATGTAACAACCTTCCCTGCATCACAATGTAACAACCTTCCCTGCATCACAATGTAACAACCTTCCCTGCATCACAATGTAACAACCTTCCCTGCATCACAATGTAACAACCTTCCCTCCATCACAATGTAACAACCTTCCCTCCATCACAATGTAACAACCGTCTCTGCATCACAATGTAACAACCTTCCCTGCATCACAATGTAACAACCGTCCCTCCATCACAATGTAACAACCTTCCCTGCATCACAATGTAACAACCGTCCCTCCATCACAATGTAACAACCTTCCCTGCATCACAATGTAACAACCTTCCCTCCATCACAATGTAACAACCGTCTCTGCATCACAATGTAACAACCTTCCCTGCATCACAATGTAACAACCGTCCCTCCATCACAATGTAACAACCTTCCCTGCATCACAATGTAACAACCTTCCCTGCATCACAATGTAACAACCTTCCCTGCATCACAATGTAACAACCTTCCCTGCATCACAATGTAACAACCTTCCCTCCATCACAATGTAACAACCTTCCCTCCATCACAATGTAACAACCATCTCTGCATCACAATGTAACAACCTTCCCTGCATCACAATGTAACAACCGTCCCTCCATCACAATGTAACAACCTTCCCTGCATCACAATGTAACAACCGTCCCTCCATCACAATGTAACAACCTTCCCTGCATCACAATGTAACAACCGTCCCTCCATCACAATGTAACAACCTTCCCTGCATCACAATGTAACAACCGTCCCTCCATCACAATGTAACAACCTTCCCTGCATCACAATGTAACAACCTTCCCTGCATCACAATGTAACAACCGTCCCTCCATCACAATGTAACAACCTTCCCTCCATCACAATGTAACAACCTTCCCTGCATCACAATGTAACAACTGTCCCTCCATCACAATGTAACAACCTTCCCTGCATCACAATGTAACAACCTTCCCTGCATCACAATGTAACAACCTTCCCTCCATCACAATGTAACAACCTTCCCTCCATCACAATGTAACAACCGTCTCTGCATCACAATGTAACAACCTTCCCTGCATCACAATGTAACAACCTTCCCTGCATCACAATGTAACAACCTTCCCTCCATCACAATGTAACAACCTTCCCTCCATCACAATGTAACAACCTTCCCTGCATCACAATGTAACAACCTTCCCTGCATCACAATGTAACAACCTTCCCTCCATCACAATGTAACAACCTTCCCTCCATCACAATGTAACAACCGTCTCTGCATCACAATGTAACAACCTTCCCTGCATCACAATGTAACAACCGTCCCTCCATCATAATGTAACAACCTTCCCTGCATCACAATGTAACAACCGTCCCTCCAACACAATGTAACAACCTTCCCTGCATCACAATGTAACAACCGTCCCTCCATCACAATGTAACAACCTTCCCTGCATCACAATGTAACAACCGTCCCTCCATCACAATGTAACAACCTTCCCTGCATCACAATGTAACAACCTTCCCTGCATCACAATGTAACAACCTTCCCTCCATCACAATGTAACAACCTTCCCTCCATCACAATGTAACAACCGTCTCTGCATCACAATGTAACAACCTTCCCTGCATCACAATGTAACAACCGTCCCTCCATCACAATGTAACAACCTTCCCTCCATCACAATGTAACAACCGTCTCTGCATCACAATGTAACAACCTTCCCTGCATCACAATGTAACAACCGTCTCTGCATCACAATGTAACAACCTTCCCTGCATCACAATGTAACAACCGTCCCTCCATCACAATGTAACAACCTTCCCTGCATCACAATGTAACAACCGTCCCTCCATCACAATGTAACAACCTTCCCTCCATCACAATGTAACAACCTTCCCTGCATCACAATGTAACAACCGTCCCTCCATCACAATGTAACAACCTTCCCTGCATCACAATGTAACAACCGTCCCTCCATCACAATGTAACAACCTTCCCTGCATCACAATGTAACAACCGTCTCTGCATCACAATGTAACAACCGTCTCTGCATCACAATGTAACAACCGTCCCTGCATCACAATGTAACAACCTTCCCTGCATCACAATGTAACAACCTTCCCTCCATCACAATGTAACAACCGTCCCTCCATCACAATGTAACAACCGTCTCTGCATCACAATGTAACAACCGTCTCTGCATCACAATGTAACAACCGTCCCTGCATCACAATGTAACAACCGTCCCTCCATCACAATGTAACAACCTTCCCTGCATCACAATGTAACAACCGTCCCTCCATCACAATGTAACAACCGTCCCTCCATCACAATGTAACAACCGTCTCTGCATCACAATGTAACAACCGTCCCTGCATCACAATGTAACAACCTTCCCTCCATCACAATGTAACAACCGTCTCTGCATCACAATGTAACAACCTTCCCTCCATCACAATGTAACAACCGTCCCTCCATCACAATGTAACAACCTTCCCTCCATCACAATGTAACAACCGTCTCTGCATCACAATGTAACAACCTTCCCTGCATCACAATGTAACAACCGTCTCTGCATCACAATGTAACAACCTTCCCTGCATCACAATGTAACAACCGTCCCTCCATCACAATGTAACAACCTTCCCTGCATCACAATGTAACAACCGTCCCTCCATCACAATGTAACAACCTTCCCTCCATCACAATGTAACAACCTTCCCTGCATCACAATGTAACAACCGTCCCTCCATCACAATGTAACAACCTTCCCTGCATCACAATGTAACAACCGTCCCTCCATCACAATGTAACAACCTTCCCTGCATCACAATATAACAACCGTCTCTGCATCACAATGTAACAACCGTCCCTGCATCACAATGTAACAACCGTCCCTCCATCACAATGTAACAACCGTCCCTCCATCACAATGTAACAACCTTCCCTGCATCACAATGTAACAACCGTCTCTGCATCACAATGTAACAACCTTCCCTGCATCACGATGTAACAACCGTCCCTCCATCACAATGTAACAACCTTCCCTGCATCACAATGTAACAACCGTCTCTGCATCACAATGTAACAACCTTCCCTGCATCACAATGTAACAACCGTCCCTCCATCACAATGTAACAACCTTCCCTGCATCACGATGTAACAACCGTCCCTCCATCACAATGTAACAACCTTCCCTGCATCACAATGTAACAACCTTCTCTGCATCACAATGTAACAACCTTCCCTCCATCACAATGTAACAACCGTCCCTCCATCACAATGTAACAACCGTCCCTCCATCACAATGTAACAACCTTCCCTGCATCACAATGTAACAACCGTCTCTGCATCACAATGTAACAACCTTCCCTGCATCACAATGTAACAACCGTCCCTCCATCACAATGTAACAACCTTCCCTGCATCACAATGTAACAACCTTCCCTGCATCACAATGTAACAACCTTTCCTCCATCACAATGTAACAACATTCCCTCCATCACAATGTAACAACCTTCCCTGCATCACAATGTAACAACCTTCCCTCCATCACAATGTAACAACCGTCTCTGCATCACAATGTAAAAACCTTCCCTCCATCACAATGTAACAACCTTCCCTGCATCACAATGTAACAACCTTCCCTCCATCACAATGTAACAACCTTCCCTGCATCACAATGTAACAACCGTCTCTGCATCACAATGTAACAACCTTCCTTCCATCACAATGTAACAACCTTCCCTGCATCACAATGTAACAACCTTCCCTCCATCACAATGTAACAACCTTCCCTCCATCACAATGTAACAACCGTCCCTCCATCACAATGTAACAACCTTCCCTGCATCACAATGTAACAACCTTCCCTGCATCACAATGTAACAACCTTCCCTCCATCACAATGTAACAACCTTCCCTGCATCACAATGTAACAACCGTCCCTCCATCACAATGTAACAACCTTCCCTGCATCACAATGTAACAACCTTCCCTCCATCACAATGTAACAACCTTCCCTGCATCACAATGTAACAACCGTCCCTCCATCACAATGTAACAACCTTCCCTGCATCACAATGTAACAACCTTCCCTCCATCACAATGTAACAACCTTCCCTCCATCACAATGTAACAACCGTCTCTGCATCACAATGTAACAACCTTCCCTGCATCACAATGTAACAACCTTCCCTGCATCACAATGTAACAACCTTCCCTCCATCACAATGTAACAACCTTCCCTCCATCACAATGTAACAACCTTCCCTGCATCACAATGTAACAACCTTCCCTGCATCACAATGTAACAACCTTCCCTCCATCACAATGTAACAACCTTCCCTGCATCACAATGTAACAACCGTCCCTCCATCATAATGTAACAACCTTCCCTGCATCACAATGTAACAACCGTCCCTCCATCACAATATAACAACCTTCCCTGCATCACAATGTAACAACCGTCCCTCCATCACAATGTAACAACCTTCCCTGCATCACAATGTAACAACCGTCCCTCCATCACAATGTAACAACCTTCCCTGCATCACAATGTAACAACCGTCCCTCCATCACAATGTAACAACCTTCCCTGCATCACAATGTAACAACCTTCCCTGCATCACAATGTAACAACCTTCCCTCCATCACAATGTAACAACCTTCCCTCCATCACAATGTAACAACCGTCTCTGCATCACAATGTAACAACCTTCCCTGCATCACAATGTAACAACCGTCCCTCCATCACAATGTAACAACCTTCCCTCCATCACAATGTAACAACCGTCTCTGCATCACAATGTAACAACCTTCCCTGCATCACAATGTAACAACCGTCTCTGCATCACAATGTAACAACCTTCCCTGCATCACAATGTAACAACCGTCCCTCCATCACAATGTAACAACCTTCCCTGCATCACAATGTAACAACTGTCCCTCCATCACAATGTAACAACCTTCCCTCCATCACAATGTAACAACCTTCCCTGCATCACAATGTAACAACCGTCCCTCCATCACAATGTAACAACCTTCCCTGCATCACAATGTAACAACCGTCCCTCCATCACAATGTAACAACCTTCCCTGCATCACAATGTAACAACCGTCTCTGCATCACAATGTAACAACCATCCCTGCATCACAATGTAACAACCGTCCCTCCATCACAATGTAACAACCGTCCCTCCATCACAATGTAACAACCTTCCCTGCATCACAATGTAACAACCGTCTCTGCATCACAATGTAACAACCTTCCCTGCATCACAATGTAACAACCTTCCCTGCATCACAATGTAACAACCTTCCCTCCATCACAATGTAACAACCTTCCCTCCATCACAATGTAACAACCTTCCCTGCATCACAATGTAACAACCTTCCCTGCATCACAATGTAACAACCTTCCCTGCATCACAATGTAACAACCTTCCCTCCATCACAATGTAACAACCTTCCCTCCATCACAATGTAACAACCGTCTCTGCATCACAATGTAACAACCTTCCCTCCATCACAATGTAACAACCTTCCCTCCATCACAATGTAACAACCTTCCCTCCATCACAATGTAACAACCTTCCCTGCATCACAATGTAACAACCTTCCCTGCATCACAATGTAACAACCTTCCCTCCATCACAATGTAACAACCTTCCCTCCATCACAATGTAACAACCGTCTCTGCATCACAATGTAACAACCTTCCCTCCATCACAATGTAACAACCGTCCCTCCATCACAATGTAACAACCTTCCCTCCATCACAATGTAACAATCGTCTCTGCATCACAATGTAACAACCTTCCCTGCATCACAATGTAACAACCGTCTCTGCATCACAATGTAACAACCTTCCCTGCATCACAATGTAACAACCGTCCCTCCATCACAATGTAACAACCTTCCCTGCATCACAATGTAACAACCGTCCCTCCATCACAATGTAACAACCTTCCCTCCATCACAATGTAACAACCTTCCCTGCATCACAATGTAACAACCGTCCCTCCATCACAATGTAACAACCTTCCCTGCATCACAATGTAACAACCGTCCCTCCATCACAATGTAACAACCTTCCCTGCATCACAATGTAACAACCGTCTCTGCATCACAATGTAACAACCGTCCCTGCATCACAATGTAACAACCGTCCCTCCATCACAATGTAACAACCGTCCCTCCATCACAATGTAACAACCTTCCCTGCATCACAATGTAACAACCGTCTCTGCATCACAATGTAAGACCCTTCCCTGCATCACAATGTAACAACCGTCTCTGCATCACAATGTAACAACCTTCCCTGCATCACAATGTAACAACCGTCCCTCCATCACAATGTAACAACCTTCCCTGCATCACAATGTAACAACCGTCTCTGCATCACAATGTAACAACCTTCCCTGCATCACAATGTAACAACCGTCCCTCCATCACAATGTAACAACCTTCCCTGCATCACGATGTAACAACCGTCCCTCCATCACAATGTAACAACCTTCCCTGCATCACAATGTAACAACCTTCTCTGCATCACAATGTAACAACCTTCCCTCCATCACAATGTAACAACCGTCCCTCCATCACAATGTAACAACCGTCCCTCCATCACAATGTAACAACCTTCCCTGCATCACAATGTAACAACCGTCCCTCCATCACAATGTAACAACCTTCCCTGCATCACAATGTAACAACCGTCTCTGCATCACAATGTAACAACCTTCCCTGCATCACAATGTAACAACCGTCCCTCCATCACAATGTAACAACCTTCCCTGCATCACAATGTAACAACCTTTCCTCCATCACAATGTAACAACCTTCCCTCCATCACAATGTAACAACCTTCCCTGCATCACAATGTAACAACCTTCCCTCCATCACAATGTAACAACCGTCTCTGCATCACAATGTAACAACCTTCCCTGCATCACAATGTAACAACCGTCTCTGCATCACAATGTAACAACCTTCCTTCCATCACAATGTAACAACCTTCCCTGCATCACAATGTAACAACCTTCCCTCCATCACAATGTAACAACCTTCCCTGCATCACAATGTAACAACCTTCCCTCCATCACAATGTAACAACCGTCTCTGCATCACAATGTAAAAACCTTCCCTCCATCACAATGTAACAACCTTCCCTGCATCACAATGTAACAACCGTCCCTCCATCACAATGTAACAACCTTCCCTGCATCACAATGTAACAACCTTCCCTCCATCACAATGTAACAACCTTCCCTGCATCACAATGTAACAACCTTCCCTGCATCACAATGTAACAACCGTCTCTGCATCACAATGTAACAACCTTCCTTCCATCACAATGTAACAACCTTCCCTGCATCACAATGTAACAACCTTCCCTCCATCACAATGTAACAACCGTCCCTCCATCACAATGTAACAACCTTCCCTGCATCACAATGTAACAACCTTCCCTGCATCACAATGTAACAACCTTCCCTCCATCACAATGTAACAACCTTCCCTGCATCACAATGTAACAACCTTCCTTCCATCACAATGTAACAACCTTCCCTGCATCACAATGTAACAACCTTCCCTCCATCACAATGTAACAACCTTCCCTCCATCACAATGTAACAACCGTCCCTCCATCACAATGTAACAACCTTCCCTGCATCACAATGTAACAACCTTCCCTGCATCACAATGTAACAACCTTCCCTCCATCACAATGTAACAACCTTCCCTGCATCACAATGTAACAACCGTCCCTCCATCACAATGTAACAACCTTCCCTGCATCACAATGTAACAACCTTCCCTCCATCACAATGTAACAACCTTCCCTGCATCACAATGTAACAACCGTCCCTCCATCACAATGTAACAACCTTCCCTGCATCACAATGTAACAACCTTCCCTCCATCACAATGTAACAACCGTCCCTCCATCACAATGTAACAACCTTCCCTGCATCACAATGTAACAACCTTCCCTGCATCACAATGTAACAACCTTCCCTGCATCACAATGTAACAACCTTCCCTCCATCACAATGTAACAACCGTCCCTCCATCACAATGTAACAACCGTCCCTCCATCACAATGTAACAACCTTCCCTGCATCACAATGTAACAACTGTCCCTCCATCACAATGTAACAACCTTCCCTGCATCACAATGTAACAACCGTCTCTGCATCACAATGTAACAACCTTCCCTGCATCACAATGTAACAACCGTCCCTCCATCACAATGTAACAACCTTCCCTGCATCACAATGTAACAACCTTCCCTGCATCACAATGTAACAACCGTCCCTCCATCACAATGTAACAACCTTCCCTGCATCACAATGTAACAACCTTCCCTGCATCACAATGTAACAACCTTCCCTGCATCACAATGTAACAACCTTCCCTGCATCACAATGTAACAACCTTCTCTGCATCACAATGTAACAACCTTCCTTCCATCACAATGTAACAACCTTCCCTGCATCACAATGTAACAACCTTCCCTGCATCACAATGTAACAACCTTCCCTGCATCACAATGTAACAACCTTCTCTGCATCACAATGTAACAACCTTCCTTCCATCACAATGTAACAACCTTCCCTGCATCACAATGTAACAACCTTCCCTGCATCACAATGTAACAACCTTCCCTGCATCACAATGTAACAACCTTCTCTGCATCACAATGTAACAACCTTCCTTCCATCACAATGTAACAACCTTCCCTGCATCACAATGTAACAACCTTCCCTGCATCACAATGTAACAACCTTCCCTGCATCACAATGTAACAACCTTCCCTTTTTAGTTATTCGAAATTGATTCGAAATTTTTTCGAATTGATCCAAATTCGAAAACGAATAAACAAAACGAATTCCGAAAACTAATTAAAGCGGAGCTCCGCACGTTTTTTTTTTTTTTTTTTTTAAAAGTCAGCAGCTACTAACAGTGTAGCTGCTGACTTTTAATAAGGACACTTACCTGTCCTACTCGCCCGCGCTGATGGCCCCCCTGATGCCGATCCCTCGATCGGTGCAGGTCCCGCGCCGCCTTACGGCTTCACTGCCCGTTTCCTACTGCGCATGCGCGAGTCTCGCGCCGACTTGTGAATGGGCGGCTGCTCTCTGGGATTACACACAGTTCCCAGAAAGCAGCGCCCCCCATTCACCAGAAGAGGATGGGGAAGAAAACAGACCGCGGTTACGGAAGAGGCAGATTACGGACTTCCGCATAGCAACATGTATTTCGGGTGAGTATAAAAATTTTTTTTTTTTCTATTTTTTTTTAGGATTTTTTGTGGATTTTTTTTTTTTCTGGGTGGAACTCCACTTTAAACTAATTTATGTAAATAACGAATCGAAACAAAAACGTTTTTTTCGTTCTGCACATGTCTAATAAGAAATACATTCCTATTACACTTTTATTATTTGCTAATTAGATTGACCCCTACAGTTCTAACGATCATTTCCAGTGTATTACATCCTTCCTCATAGGTCTCACTTTTGAGACAGAGAAAGAGAAATTGAGGACACAGATCCCCAATCCTTTCTTTGCAGCCTCAGCTGCACTGCAATTGAATGAACAGGAAGCACTCTGTACAGAGGCTTCCTATTTGTTCACAAAATGAAGCCTACTAAACTCAATTTACTGGGCTTCAGTTATAAATGAACACAGGAGTGATCAGTACTGGAACCGAATTCCCTGTGACTCTACCTGCCGCAGCTGAAAGCCGGTGGGAGGGAGAGGAAGAGGAGCCTGGATGTTCTGCCTGCAGGGTAGCCATCAGTTTCAGAGACCCTTGATGTCTCACTTTTGAGATAGAGAAAGGAACTGAGGACACAGATCCCCAATCCTTTCTTTGCAGCCTCAGCTGCACTGCAATTGACTGAATCACGAAGAGCTCTGTGCAGAGGCTTCCTATTTGTTCACAAACTGAAGCCTAGTAAACACAGTTTACTAGCCCTCAGTTATGAATGAACACAGGAGCAATTGGTACTAGAAACAAATTCCCTGTGACTCTTCCTGCAGCAGCTGAAAGCCAGCAGGAGGGAGAGAAGGAGGAGGAGCCACAGGGGGTTCAGATTCAGGGACTGACCCCGCTGCTCCAATCACCCCCCTCTTGCTTCTCAAGTGCCCAAGCCCCCCTGCTGAACTGATGGGGCCCCAGCCCCGCACAGGAGGGCCAGTTGCCCTGCCTGATGAAGAGGGAGTATGAAACCCCGAAACGCGTTGGTTTTTTGACTAATTGTAAAAAATAACTTCTTACTGAACTTTTGTGGCCATCTCATCCTTTTAATGCAGTGCAGATTACTCCAGGGACTTTCCGGCCCCTCCCCCGTTGATAGAGATCTGCCTCCAAAGCACTCCAACACTTCTCCTGTCACGTCTTGTACTTTTGGAAGCCTTTGGTGAAGGGCAAACGCAGAAACTTTAATTCTCTTACCTGGTTGGCGCTGTTTGCGGAGCTGCCATTATTTGCTGGAGCCGGGCTGGCGGTGGGAAGGGATCCGGGCTGACGCGTTGTAAACGTGGGTGACGGATGGATGAGTGGGGCGTGTCCGAAGGTGGAGCTGAGACTCCGCTGTTGGCTGAGCAGATGCTGGTACGCCATGGGGTTGATGGGGTGGGGGAAGGTAAACGCTGGGCTGTAATACACACAATGCCAGTCTTCAAACCATGAACATGTACAACCGATCTGAAAAAGATCTTTTATCATCGCATTTCTCCCTTCCAGGTATTTATTACCTCTCCCAGAGAGTTGTGGTGATGGTGGGGATAGGGATGACATCAGTGGCAGTGGTGGGAGGGATAGGGATGACATCAGTGGCAGTGGTGGTGGGGATAGGGATGACATCAGTGGCAGTGGTGGGAGGGATAGGGATGAAATCAGTGGCAGTGGTGGGAGGGATAGGGATGACATCAGTGGCAGTGGTGGGAGGGATAGGGATGACATCAGTGGCAGTGGTGAGGATAGGGATGACATCAGTGGCAGTGGTGGGAGGGATAGGGATGACATCAGTGGCAGTGGTGGTGGGGATAGGGATGACATCAGTGGCAGTGGTGGGAGGGATAGGGATGACATCAGTGGCAGTGGTGGGAGGGATAGGGATGACATCAGTGGCAGTGGTGGTGGGGATAGGGATGACATCAGTGGCAGTGGTGGGAGGGATAGGGATGACATCAGTGGCAGTGGTGGGAGGGATAGGGATGACATCAGTGGCAGTGGTGGGAGGGATAGGGATGACATCAGTGGCAGTGGTGGTGGGGATAGGGATGACATCAGTGGCAGTGGTGGGAGGGATAGGGATGACATCAGTGGCAGTGGTGGTGGGGATAGGGATGACATCAGTGGCAGTGGTGGGAGGGATAGGGATGAAATCAGTGGCAGTGGTGGGAGGGATAGGGATGACATCAGTGGCAGTGGTGGTGGGGATAGGGATGAAATCAGTGGCAGTGGTGGGAGGGATAGGGATGACATCAGTGGCAGTGGTGGTGGGGATAGGGATGACATCAGTGGCAGTGGTGGTGGGGATAGGGATGACATCAGTGGCAGTGGTGGGAGGGATAGGGATGACATCAGTGGCAGTGGTGGGAGGGATAGGGATGACATCAGTGGCAGTGGTGGGAGGGATAGGGATGACATCAGTGGCAGTGGTGGGAGGGATAGGGATGACATCAGTGGCAGTGGTGGTGGGGATAGGGATGACATCAGTGGCAGTGGTGGGAGGGATAGGGATGACATCAGTGGCAGTGGTGAGGATAGGGATGACATCAGTGGCAGTGGTGGGAGGGATAGGGATGACATCAGTGGCAGTGGTGGTGGGGATAGGGATGAAATCAGTGGCAGTGGTGGGAGGGATAGGGATGACATTAGTGGCAGTGGTGGGAGGGATAGGGATGACATCAGTGGCAGTGGTGGTGGGGATAGGGATGACATCAGTGGCAGTGGTGGGAGGGATAGGGATGACATCAGTGGCAGTGGTGGGAGGGATAGGGATGACATCAGTGGCAGTGGTGAGGATAGGGATGACATCAGTGGCAGTGGTGAGGATAGGGATGACATCAGTGGCAGTGGTGGGAGGGATAGGGATGACATCAGTGGCAGTGGTGGTGGGGATAGGGATGACATCAGTGGCAGTGGTGGGAGGGATAGGGATGAAATCAGTGGCAGTGGTGGTGGGGATAGGGATGACATCAGTGGCAGTGGTGGGAGGGATAGGGATGACATCAGTGGCAGTGGTGGTGGGGATAGGGATGACATCAGTGGCAGTGGTGGGAGGGATAGGGATGACATCAGTGGCAGTGGTGGGAGGGATAGGGATGACATCAGTGGCAGTGGTGGGAGGGATAGGGATGACATCAGTGGCAGTGGTGAGGATAGGGATGACATCAGTGGCAGTGGTGGTGGGGATAGGGATGACATCAGTGGCAGTGGTGGTGGGGATAGGGATGACATCAGTGGCAGTGGTGGTGGGGATAGGGATGACATCAGTGGCAGTGGTGGGAGGGATAGGGATGACATCAGTGGCAGTGGTGGTGAGGATAGGGATGACATCAGTGGCAGTGGTGGGAGGGATAGGGATGACATCAGTGGCAGTGGTGGGGATAGGGATGACATCAGTGGCAGTGGTGGGAGGGATAGGGATGACATCAGTGGCAGTGGTGGGGATAGGGATGACATCAGTGGCAGTGGTGGGAGGGATAGGGATGACATCAGTGGCAGTGGTGGTGGGGATAGGGATGACATCAGTGGCAGTGGTGGTGGGGATAGGGATGACATCAGTGGCAGTGGTGGGGATAGAGATGACATCAGTGGCAGTGGCGTTGGTGGTGGGGATAGGGATGACATCAGTGGCGGTGGTGGGGATAGGAATGACATCAGTGGCGGTGGTGGGAGGGATAGGGATGACATCAGTGGTGGGAGGGATAGGGATGACATCAGTGGCGGTGGTGGGAGGGATAGGGATGACATCAGTGGCGGTGGTGGGGATAGGGATGACATCAGTTGCATTGGAGGGGATGGGGCTGACATCAGTGGCGGTAGTGGTGGGATAGGGATGACATCAGTGGCGGTGGTGGTGGGGATAGGGATGAGATCAGCGATAGTGGTGGGATAGGGATGAGATCAGCGGTAGTGGTGGGATAGGGATGAGATCAGCGGTAGTGGTGGGATAGGGATGAGATCAGCGGTAGTGGTGGGATAGGGATGAGATCAGCGGTAGTGGTGGGATAGGGATGAGATCAGCGGTAGTGGTGGGATAGGGATGAGATCAGCGGTAGTGGTGGGATAGGGATGAGATCAGCGGTAGTGGTGGGATAGGGATGAGATCAGCGGTAGAGGTGGGATAGGGATGAGATCAGCGGTGGTGGTGGGATAGGGATGAGATCAGCGGTGGTGGTGGGATAGGGATGAGATCAGCGGTAGTGGTGGGATAGGGATAAGATCAGCCGTAGTGGTGGGATAGGAATGAGATCAGCGGTGGTGGTGGGATAGGGATGAGATCAGCGGTGGTGGTGGGATAGGGATGAGATCAGCGGTAGTGGTGGGATAGGGATGAGATCAGCGGTAGTGGTGGGATAGGGATAAGATCAGCCGTAGTGGTGGGATAGGAATGAGATCAGCGGTGGTGGTGGGATAGGGATGAGATCAGCGGTGGTGGTGGGATAGGGATGAGATCAGCGGTAGTGGTGGGATAGGGATGAGATCAGCGGTAGTGGTGGGATAGGGATGAGATCAGCGGTAGTGGTGGGATAGGAATGAGATCAGCGGTAGTGGTGGGGATAGGGATGAGATCAGCGGTAGTGGTGGGATAGGGATGAGATCAGCGATAGTGGTGGGATAGGGATGAGATCAGCGATAGTGGTGGGATAGGGATGAGATCAGTGGTAGTGGTGGGATAGGGATAAGATCAGCCGTAGTGGTGGGATAGGAATGAGATCAGCGGTGGTGGTGGGATAGGGATGAGATCAGCGGTGGTGGTGGGATAGGGATGAGATCAGCGGTAGTGGTGGGATAGGGATGAGATCAGCGGTAGTGGTGGGATAGGGATAAGATCAGCCGTAGTGGTGGGATAGGAATGAGATCAGCGGTGGTGGTGGGATAGGGATGAGATCAGCGGTGGTGGTGGGATAGGGATGAGATCAGCGGTAGTGGTGGGATAGGGATGAGATCAGCGGTAGTGGTGGGATAGGGATGAGATCAGCGGTAGTGGTGGGATAGGAATGAGATCAGCGGTGGTGGTGGGATAGGGATAAGATCAGCCGTAGTGGTGGGATAGGGATGAGATCAGCGGTGGTGGTGGGATAGGGATGAGATCAGCGGTAGTGGTGGGGATAGGGATGAGATCAGCGGTAGTGGTGGGATAGGGATGAGATCAGCGGTAGTGGTGGGATAGGGATGAGATCAGCGGTAGTGGTGGGATAGGGATGAGATCAGCGGTGGTGGTGGGATAGGGATGAGATCAGCGATAGTGGTGGGATAGGGATGAGATCAGCGGTAGTGGTGGGGATAGGGATGAGATCAGCGGTAGTGGTGGGGATAGGGATGAGATCAGCAATAGTGGTGGGGATAGGGATGAGATCAGCGGTAGTGGTGGGATAGGGATGAGATCAGCGGTAGTGGTGGGATAGGGATAAGATCAGCCGTAGTGGTGGGATAGGGATGAGATCAGCGGTAGTGGTGGGATAGGGATGAGATCAGCGGTAGTGGTGGGATAGGGATGATATCAGCGGTAGTGGTGGGATAGGAATGAGATCAGCGGTAGTGGTGGGATAGGGATGAGATCAGCGGTAGTGGTGGGATAGGGATGAGATCAGCAATAGTGGTGGGGATAGGGATGAGATCAGCGGTAGTGGTGGGATAGGGATGAGATCAGCGGTAGTGGTGGGATAGGGATGAGATCAGCGGTAGTGGTGGGATAGGGATAAGATCAGCCGCAGTGGTGGGATAGGGATGAGATCAGCGGTAGTGGTGGGATAGGGATGAGATCAGCGGTAGTGGTGGGATAGGGATGAGATCAGCGGTAGTGGTGGGATAGGGATGAGATCAGCGGTAGTGGTGGGATAGGGATGAGATCAGCGGTAGTGGTGGGATAGGGATGAGATCAGCGATGGTGGTGGGATAGGGATAAGATCAGCCGTAGTGGTGGGATAGGGATGAGATCAGCGGTAGTGGTGGGGATAGGGATGAGATCAGCGGTAGTGGTGGGATAGGGATGAGATCAGCGGTAGTGGTGGGATAGGGATGAGATCAGCGGTAGTGGTGGGATAGGGATGAGATCAGCGGTAGTGGTGGGATAGGGATGAGATCAGCGGTAGTGGTGGGATAGGGATGAGATCAGCGGTAGTGGTGGGATAGGGATAAGATCAGCCGTAGTGGTGGGATAGGGATGAGATCAGCGGTAGTGGTGGGATAGGGATGAGATCAGCGGTGGTGGTGGGATAGGGATAAGATCAGCCGTAGTGGTGGGATAGGGATGAGATCAGCGGTAGTGGTGGGATAGGGATGAGATCAGCGGTAGTGGTGGGATAGGGATGAGATCAGTGGTAGTGGTGGGGATAGGGATGAGATCAGCAGTAGTGGTGGGATAGGGATGAGATCAGCGGTGGTGGTGGGATAGGGATGAGATCAGCGGTAGTGGTGGGATAGGGATGAGATCAGTGGTAGTGGTGGGATAGGGATGAGATCAGCGGTGGTGGTGGGATAGGGATGAGATCAGCGGTGGTGGTGGGATAGGGATGAGATCAGCGGTGGTGGTGGGATAGGGATGAGATCAGCGGTAGTGGTGGGATAGGGATGAGATCAGCGGTAGTGGTGGGATAGGGATGAGATCAGCGGTAGTGGTGGGATAGGGATGAGATCAGCGGTAGTGGTGGGGATAGGGATGAGATCAGCGGTAGTGGTGGGGATAGGGATGAGATCAGCGGTAGTGGTGGGATAGGGATGAGATCAGCGATAGTGGTGGGGATAGGGATGAGATCAGCGGTAGTGGTGGGATAGGGATGAGATCAGCGGTAGTGGTGGGATAGGGATGAGATCAGAGGTAGTGGTGGGATAGGGATGAGATCAGCGGTAGTGGTGGGATAGAGATGAGATCAGCGGTGGTGGTGGGATAGGGATGAGATCAGCGGTGGTGGTGGGATAGGGATGAGATCAGCGGTAGTGGTGGGATAGGGATGAGATCAGCGATAGTGGTGGGATAGGGATGAGATCAGCGGTAGTGGTGGGATAGGGATGAGATCAGCGGTAGTGGTGGGATAGGGATAAGATCAGCGGTAGTGGTGGGATAGGGATGAGATCAGCGGTAGTGGTGGGATAGGGATGAGATCAGCGGTAGTGGTGGGATAGGGATGAGATCAGCGGTGGTGGTGGGATAGGGATGAGATCAGCGGTAGTGGTGGGATAGGGATGAGATCAGCGGTAGTGGTGGGATAGGGATGAGATCAGCGGTAGTGGTGGGATAGGGATAAGATCAGCGGTAGTGGTGGGATAGGGATGAGATCAGCCGTAGTGGTGGGATAGGGATGAGATCAGCGGTAGTGGTGGGATAGGGATGAGATCAGCGGTAGTGGTGGGATAGGGATGAGATCAGCGGTAGTGGTGGGATAGGGATGAGATCAGCGGCAGTGGTGGGATAGGGATGAGATCAGCGGTAGTGGTGGGATAGGGATGAGATCAGCGGTAGTGGTGGGATAGGGATGGGGTGGGATCAGTCCGAGGCATCGGTGGTGATGGTAGTGGAGGGATGGGATCAGCGGTAGTGGTGGGATAGGGATGAGATCAGCGGTAGTGGTGGGATAGGGATGAGATCAGCGGTAGTGGTGGGATAGGGGTGGGGTGGGATCAGTCCGAGGCATCGGTGGTGATGGTAGTGGAGGGATGGGATCAGCGGTAGTGGTGGGATAGGGATGAGATCAGCGGTAGTGGTGGGATAGGGATGAGATCAGCGGCAGTGGTGGGATAGGGATGAGATCAGCGGTAGTGGTGGGATAGGGATGAGATCAGCGGTAGTGGTGGGGATAGGGATGGGGTGGGATCAGTCCGAGGCATCGGTGGTGATGGTAGTGGAGGGATGGGATCAGCGGTAGTGGTGGGATAGGGATGAGATCAGCGGTAGTGGTGGGATAGGGATGAGATCAGCGGTAGTGGTGGGATAGGGGTGGGGTGGGATCAGTCCGAGGCATCGGTGGTGATGGTAGTGGAGGGATGGGATCAGCGGTAGTGGTGGGATAGGGATGAGATCAGCGGTAGTGGTGGGATAGGGATGAGATCAGCGGCAGTGGTGGGATAGGGATGAGATCAGCGGTAGTGGTGGGATAGGGATGAGATCAGCGGTAGTGGTGGGGATAGGGATGGGGTGGGATCAGTCCGAGGCATCGGTGGTGATGGTAGTGGAGGGATGGGATCAGCGGTAGTGGTGGGATAGGGATGAGATCAGCGGTAGTGGTGGGATAGGGATGAGATCAGCGGTAGTGGTGGGATAGGGGTGGGGTGGGATCAGTCTGAGGCATCGGTGGTGATGGTAGTGGAGGGATGGGATCAGCGGTAGTGGTGGGATAGGGATGAGATCAGCGGTAGTGGTGGGATAGGGATGAGATCAGCGGCAGTGGTGGGATAGGGATGAGATCAGCGGTAGTGGTGGGATAGGGGTGGGATCAGCGGTAGTGGTGGGATAGGGATGAGATCAGCGGTAGTGGTGGGGATAGGGATGGGGTGGGATCAGTCCGAGGCATCGGTGGTGATGGTAGTGGAGGGATGGGATCAGCGGTAGTGGTGGGATAGGGATGAGATCAGCGGTAGTGGTGGGATAGGGATGAGATCAGCGATAGTGGTGGGGATAGGGATGAGATCAGCGGTAGTGGTGGGATAGGGATGAGATCAGCGGTAGTGGTGGGATAGGGATGAGATCAGCGGTAGTGGTGGGATAGGGATGAGATCAGCGGTAGTGGTGGGATAGAGATGAGATCAGCGGTGGTGGTGGGATAGGGATGAGATCAGCGGTAGTGGTGGGATAGGGATGAGATCAGCGGTAGTGGTGGGATAGGGATGAGATCAGCGGTGGTGGTGGGATAGGGATGAGATCAGCGGTAGTGGTGGGATAGGGATGAGATCAGCGATAGTGGTGGGGATAGGGATGAGATCAGCGATAGTGGTGGGGATAGGGATGAGATCAGCGGTGGCGGTGGGATAGGGATGAGATCAGCGGTAGTGGTGGGATAGGGATGAGATCAGCGATAGTGGTGGGATAGGGATGAGATCAGCGGTAGTGGTGGGATAGGGATGAGATCAGCGGTAGTGGTGGGATAGGGATAAGATCAGCGGTAGTGGTGGGATAGGGATGAGATCAGCGGTAGTGGTGGGATAGGGATGAGATCAGCGGTAGTGGTGGGATAGGGATAAGATCAGCGGTAGTGGTGGGATAGGGATGAGATCAGCGGTAGTGGTGGGATAGGGATGAGATCAGCCATAGTGGTGGGATAGGGATAAGATCAGCGGTAGTGGTGGGATAGGGATGAGATCAGCCGTAGTGGTGGGATAGGGATGAGATCAGCGGTAGTGGTGGGATAGGGATGAGATCAGCGGTAGTGGTGGGATAGGGATGAGATCAGCGGTAGTGGTGGGATAGGGATGAGATCAGCGGCAGTGGTGGGATAGGGATGAGATCAGCGGTAGTGGTGGGATAGGGATGAGATCAGCGGTAGTGGTGGGATAGGGATGGGGTGGGATCAGTCCGAGGCATCGGTGGTGATGGTAGTGGAGGGATGGGATCAGCGGTAGTGGTGGGATAGGGATGAGATCAGCGGTAGTGGTGGGATAGGGATGAGATCAGCGGTAGTGGTGGGATAGGGGTGGGGTGGGATCAGTCCGAGGCATCGGTGGTGATGGTAGTGGAGGGATGGGATCAGCGGTAGTGGTGGGATAGGGATGAGATCAGCGGTAGTGGTGGGATAGGGATGAGATCAGCGGCAGTGGTGGGATAGGGATGAGATCAGCGGTAGTGGTGGGATAGGGATGAGATCAGCGGTAGTGGTGGGGATAGGGATGGGGTGGGATCAGTCCGAGGCATCGGTGGTGATGGTAGTGGAGGGATGGGATCAGCGGTAGTGGTGGGATAGGGATGAGATCAGCGGTAGTGGTGGGATAGGGATGAGATCAGCGGTAGTGGTGGGATAGGGGTGGGGTGGGATCAGTCCAAGGCATCGGTGGTGATGGTAGTGGAGGGATGGGATCAGCGGTAGTGGTGGGATAGGGATGAGATCAGCGGTAGTGGTGGGATAGGGATGAGATCAGCGGTAGTGGTGGGATAGGGGTGGGGTGGGATCAGTCCGAGGCATCGGTGGTGATGGTAGTGGAGGGATGGGATCAGCGGTAGTGGTGGGATAGGGATGAGATCAGCGGTAGTGGTGGGATAGGGATGAGATCAGCGGCAGTGGTGGGATAGGGATGAGATCAGCGGTAGTGGTGGGATAGGGATGAGATCAGCGGTAGTGGTGGGGATAGGGATGGGGTGGGATCAGTCCGAGGCATCGGTGGTGATGGTAGTGGAGGGATGGGATCAGCGGTAGTGGTGGGATAGGGATGAGATCAGCGGTAGTGGTGGGATAGGGATGAGATCAGCGGTAGTGGTGGGATAGGGGTGGGGTGGGATCAGTCTGAGGCATCGGTGGTGATGGTAGTGGAGGGATGGGATCAGCGGTAGTGGTGGGATAGGGATGAGATCAGCGGTAGTGGTGGGATAGGGATGAGATCAGCGGCAGTGGTGGGATAGGGATGAGATCAGCGGTAGTGGTGGGATAGGGGTGGGATCAGCGGTAGTGGTGGGATAGGGATGAGATCAGCGGTAGTGGTGGGGATAGGGATGGGGTGGGATCAGTCCGAGGCATCGGTGGTGATGGTAGTGGAGGGATGGGATCAGCGGTAGTGGTGGGATAGGGATGAGATCAGCGGTAGTGGTGGGATAGGGATGAGATCAGCGGTAGTGGTGGGATAGGGGTGGGGTGGGATCAGTCCGAGGCATCGGTGGTGATAGTAGTGGAGGGATGGGATCAGCGGTAGTGGTGGGATAGGGATGAGATCAGCGGTAGTGGTGGGATAGGGATGAGATCAGCGGCAGTGGTGGGGATAGGGATGAGATCAGCGGTAGTGGTGGGATAGGGATGAGATCAGCGGTAGTGGTGGGGATAGGGATGGGGTGGGATCAGTCTGAGGCATCGGTGGTGATGGTAGTGGAGGGGTGGGATCAGTGACACTGGCACTCACCTGCTCTCAATCTCAGGTTGCAACATTGTAACTCAGTACTCTTCTCATAAATCCTCATTCCTGGTACAAGCAGTGGGAGGGCTCATGGGAGGAGTTATGCAAATGTAAAAAAGGCCTTGATGAGTCAGTATCAGTCTAAAGGAGTGGGCGTTCCTTGGAAAGCTGTATTTACATAGGATAACACCCACATGTGATGCTGAGCCTACATGATTGGAAGAACTGAAGTCCAAAGAATGAAAGGGGCAGGCCAGGGACAAGCAGGGAGGAGTTATGCAAATATCAAAATGCCTTGATGGGTGGTTGTCAGTCTGGGGAAGGACAATCAGGCTGGGGGAGGAAAGGACGTCCCCCAGCCAGGAAATGGGGCGGGGCTCTATCTGACTGGCTGCTGCTTCTAATTCATATTGTGAGAAGCTCACAGTGTGCAGTGAAATCAGAGGAAGCCATTTCAGTCCAGGAGAGGAGCCGGTACACCTGTGCAAGACTGAAGGGGAGGCCGGAGTTCTGCTTTAATTATCAGCCCCATCCAGACCAAATTGATGCTTTAAATTTTTTTTAGAAGTCTTGTTTCCAATCTACCTACCTGATGGCCCCAGCAGATAAGTGCCCATAGGACCCGCTAGCGGCGGAACTGCTTCTGGAATTATTGATGTACGCCACCAGGGAGTTGGGCGAGGTGCGGATCATAGTCTGCAGGTCGATGCTGGCGTCCGACAACGGCGAGATGGATAGCGCCCGCTTGCGGTTTAATCTTGGCGTGAGCCGGGGGCTGGAGAACCGCGACACTGAATATCAACAGAAAGAGAAAACAGCAACTAAAGATCAGATAATACACAACACAAAGCAACAGAAAATATATTTGATTTGTGCAACCCGGAGCCAGGAGGGCATTCAGGGACTTGTAGTTCTATAACTGACGGGAAGTCAACATAAGGAGTCTATATCCTTAAAGAAGGAATCTCACGTCCATTTTTATTAACGTGCGCCAGCTTCATGGGCAGGTCGCACCCAGAACACACCTCTAAATATGAAAGGACCGCCCACTTGCTAACCCAATCCTGGCAATGAATTACTGCACATGCAGTTGAAGCTGTGGTCCCAGGACATGGCCCGGGACCAGGCCCAGATCTAGAGGGTGCTAGGGTTCCCCCCGGTCTCTGAGAATGCATTCACTGATCCATGAGGCATGGGGGCAACTGATGTAAGGGGCACTCTGAAGGGGCAATTGATGTAAGGGGGCACTCTGAAGGAGCAATTGATGTAAGGGGGCACTCTGATGGGGGCAACTGATGAAGGGGGCACTCTGATGGGGCAACTGATGTAAGGGGGCACTCTGAAGGGGGCAACTGATGTAAGGGGGCACTCTGAAGGGGCAATTGATGTAAGGGGACACTCTGATGGGGGCAACTGATGTAAGGGGACACTCTGATGGGGGCAACTGATGAAGGGGGCACTCTGATGGGGACAACTGATGTAAGGGGGCACTCTGATGGGGGCAATTGATGTAAGGGGCACTCTGAAGGGGCAATTGATGTAAGGGGCACTCTTATGGGGCAATTGATGTAAGGGGGCACACTGATGGAGGCAACTGATGTAAGGGGGCACTCTGATGGGGGCAACTGATGTAAGGGGGCACTCTGATGGGGGCAACTGATGTAAGGGGCACTCTTATGGGGCAATTGATGTAAGGGGGTACTCTGATGGGGGCAACTGATGTAAAGGGACACTCTGAAGGGGCAATTCATGTAAAGTGCACTCTGATGCAGACAGTTGATGTAAGGGGGACTCTTATTATTATTATGCAGGATTTATATAGCGCCAACAGTGTATGCAGCGCTTTACAATAAAAGGGGGACAGCACCATTTACAATACAGTTTAATACAAAAGGAATAGGAGGGCCCTGCTTATGGAGATTACAATATAAAGAGAGGACTCTTATGAGGACAACTGATATAAGGGACACTCTGATGGGGTCAATTGATGTAAAAGGTACTCTGATGCAGACAGTTGATGTAAGGAGGCATTCTGATGGGGTTAACTGATGTAAGGGGGCACTATGAAGGGAAAATTGATGTAAAGTGGACTCTGATGGGGTCAATTGATGTAAGGAGGAACTCTGATGGGGACAACTGATGTAAGGGGGCACTCTGAAGGAGCAATTGATATAAGGGGGACTCTGATGCAGACAGTTGATGCATGGGGACCCGCTGATGTGGTTAATTGATGTAAGGGGGACTCTGATGGGGACAATTGATGTAAGGGGGACTCTGATGGGGATAGCTGAAGTAAGGGGTCACTCTGATGGGGAAACTGATGTAGGGGGCACTCTGCAGGGACAATTCATGTAAAGGGGACTCTGATGCAGGCATTTGATGTAAGGGGGCACTCTGATGGGGACAATTGATGTAAGGGGGCACACTGATGGGGTCAATTAATGTAAGAAGGCACTGTGATGAGGACAACCGATGTAAGGGGCCACTCTGAAGGGGCAATTGATATAAAGGGGACTCTAATGCAGACAGTTGATGGAGGGGGCACACTGATGGGGTCAATTGATGTAGTGGGAACTCTTATGGGGTCAGTTGATGTAAGGGGCACGCTGATGGGGACAACAGATGTAAGGGGCACTCTGAAGGGGCAATTGATATAAGGGGGACTCTGATGCAGACAGTTGATGCATGGGGACCCGCTGATGTGGTTAATTGATGTAAGGGGGACTCTGATGGGGACAATTGATGTAAGGGGGACTCTGATGGGGATAGCTGAAGTAAGGGGTCACTCTGATGGGGAAACTGATGTAGGGGGCACTCTGCAGGGACAATTGATGTAAAGGGGACTCTGATGCAGGCATTTGATGTAAGGGGGCACTCTGATGGGGACAATTGATGTAAGGGGGCACACTGATGGGGTCAATTAATGTAAGAAGGCACTGTGATGAGGACAACCGATGTAAGGGGCCACTCTGAAGGGGCAATTGATATAAAGGGGACTCTAATGCAGACAGTTGATGGAGGGGGCACACTGATGGGGTCAATTGATGTAGTGGGAACTCTTATGGGGTCAGTTGATGTAAGGGGCACGCTGATGGGGACAACAGATGTAAGGGGCACTCTGATGGGGTCAGTTAATGTAAGGGGCACGCTGATGGGGACAACAGATGTAAGGGGCACTCTGATGGGGTCAATTGATCTAAGGAGGTACTCTGATGCAGACAATTGATGTAAGGGGGCACTTTGATGAGGTCAATTGTTGTAAGTGGGACTCTGATGAATACAATTGATGCATGGGGACACTCTCATGTGGACCCCTTATGTAAGGAAGAACTCTGATAGGGACACCTGATATAAGGAGGTGCTGGTTCTGTTTAATTATCCTAATCTAATGACAGCCAAAAAGAGCCAAGGGCTGCTAAGCTGCTCTATATTACATTGTTTCTTGGGTTTTCGATACACTTTACTCATAAGAATCCACACACAATCCACTTTCTGTAAAACCAGACCGCCAAACTTCAACTATCATAACCCCCCCTCCCCACCGCCTATTTGTTTCCTCGCCATATGGCACAATGGAGAGCGGGGGACGTAATGACTGCTCTGTTAGCTTGTAATGAACATGGAGAATTTTGCTTCTGTGGCTATAATTACCCGGCCCGGAATGAAAAATGACACGAGATTTGGAAGCAAACTATTTCAATGTGTTTCTCCTGCTCTCCCTCCATTCGCTGGCGAAAGCAGGACATCGCTGGCAGCCATATTTATCTCTGTTAGGCGCTCACCCCTGGGGAGGCCGCTTTATTAATGTGCCACTTCCCCTGATAAATTATTAAAAGCAAAAGGAAAAAAACTTTGTACTCGTTTCTCTTTTCCTCCTCTCGTTGGCGGTGATTTATGTCGCAGAGTGGCTCCGTTACCGGTGTACAGGGGAGGCCGGGGGGGAGGGCGCGTCACTGCGCTGACCAAATCCGGTATAGCGAGAGAAGGCTGAGAAGTGCAGAACTACAAAAGCATAGAAAACCAAAAAGATGATGAGGAAGTCATCAGGAAATTAAGAATTCAAAAATTGCAACATTGTAGACTTGACAACTTCCTACTCCACACTCAGACTACTTCCACATCTTCGATCCACAGTGGTGGATGAACGCACTTTTTTGCGCTACACACAATGTGCTGCCCTACATACAAATTTTTTTTTTTTTTTACAGCCTGTGGTGTGTGAAGAGACTCCAAAACCTCCACCCAGTGCAAAAAAAAAAAGTGCACACCAAAAAGTGCATATAGGGTCCTCCAAAATCAAAGGAGCTTGCCCTAATCCCCCCCCGGGGGCCTGGGGTACTTTCACATGGTCTATCTGGCCGATCCAGACGGATCCCGTTCTGTGGGAGGTCTGCCGAAACAGGCAACTAATGCCTCGTTTCCACTGAGTGTATCGGTTCGGTACGCTATTTTGGGTGTTTCCATTATGAAAGCGTGCCATAAAACCGAACCGTACCACACCATTCTGGGTCCTGCTTCAGATGTGGGGCCATAGAAAATGGAACGGTTTGGTTAGGGCGGAGCTACAATACATTCCACTGATTGGCGGACACGCTGGGCATTTTTTCTAAACCCTGTATGGCCCCCCGACGGTCCGACTTGCAGTGGAAACGCTCACCAGAATAGACCGGACCATTCTAACCGTTCCAAACTGTACCGACCCGAACCGTTCCGCTTAGTGGAAACAAGGCATATAAGTACTAGGTGGGGCTCCCCCAAAGGGAGACCCCATGAGAGAGGGCAAACCAAGCCAGAAGGCCATGTCCACCCCCTCCCAAGGCTTTCAGGGCTAGCCGGAGGACCTACAACCCTACTCAACAAACGTGAGACAGTGTACAAACCCAACAACCAAAAAAAATAAAAAATACATAAAGTGACAACACAAGACAAACAACATAAAATTGGGGAAGAGGAAGTGGAGAAAGTGCATGGCCGGCCCTGAGACCAGGAATAAAAGATTCCTTTGGTCCTGGTCAAAAGGCCCGTCCCAAGAGGCAAGTACGAAAAGAGTGTGTGTGGTGCAGTGACCAAGGTGCCAGGAAAAACTCAAAGTGTCCCTCTCACAGTGAGCAATTACGGCACCCCTGGACTGCCCCTCCAGGGGTACAGGCTTCTTTCAACCCTGGCCCACAGCCAGACCAGTGCAGCCCCATCCTCACCAGGAAGGCATAGAACTTAGGGAAAGCCCAGGAGGAAAAGACTCACCCACCACTCCCACCATATTACATTCGGGAAGTACTAACCGAACCCCCTCCCCTGGAAAAAGGGGGACGATGCTCTTTCCCGAAAGACTGATAAGGACAGGAACCACACCAAATCTTGGCCAGAAGGCCAGGAATCCGGCCATTTTGGCCAGACCCAGTGTCTCTCCATCCCCATCAGGAAGTACCGTATATACTCGAGTATAAGCCGAGTTTTTCAGCCCTTTTTTTAGGGCTGAAAATACCCCCCTCGGCTTATACTCGAGTCAGTGTACCTGATTTCTTGACAGGCGCCCATTTTTTTTAAAAGTCGTGGCTTCCTCCTGGCGTTCTGTACCGTGATAGGCATTTGACACTGTGTTCCGCCTATCACGGAGGTCCTCTCATTCTCGGACAGTTTCCCAGCAGACACTGTGTTCAGTGTTCCGCCAATCACGGATGTCCTCTTGTCCGAAGATGAGAGGACCTCCGTGATAGGAGGAACACAGTGTCAAATGCCTATCACGGAACAGAACGCCAGGAGGAAGCCGCGACTTTTAAAAAAATGGTCGCCTGTCAAGAATTCATTTACTCGGGCACAGTGAGACTGCAATGGGCACACTGAGGTATGGCACAGTGAGGAGGTATGGCACAGTGAGGTTGCAATTGGCACAGTGAGACTGCAATGGGCACAGTGGTGAGGTATGGCACAGTGAAGAAGTATGGCACAGTGAGGTTGCAATGGGCACAGTGAGGTACGGCACACTGAGGTTGCAATGGGCACAGTGAGACTGCAATGGGAACAGTGAGGTATGGCACAGTGAGGTTGCAATGGGCACAGTGAGGAGGTATGGCACAGTGAGGAGGTATGGCACAGTGAGGTTGCAATGGGCACAGTGAGGTATGGCACAGTAAGGTACGGCACAGTGAGGTTGCAATGGGCACAGTGAGACTGCAATGGGCACAGTGAGGTATGGCACAGTGAGGTTGCAATGGGCACAGTGAGGTATGGCACAGTAAGGTACGGCACAGTGAGGTTACAATGGGCACAGTGAGACTGCAATGGGCACAGTGAGGTATGGCACAGTGAGGAGGTATGGCACAGTGAGGTTGCAATGGGCACAGTGAGGTATGGCACAGTGAGGTTGCAATGGGCACATTGAGGTATGGCACAGTGAGGAGGTATGGCACAGTGAGGTTGCAATGGGCACAGTGAGGTATGGCACAGTGAGGTTGCAATGGGCACAGTGAGGTATGGCACAGTGAGGTTGCAATGGGCACAGTGAGACTGCAATGGGCACAGTGAGGTTGCAATGGGCACAGTGAGGAGGTATGGCACAGTGAGGTTGCAATGGGCACAGTGAGGTATGGCACAGTAAGGTACGGCACAGTGAGGTTGCAATGGGCACAGTGAGACTGCAATGGGCACAGTGAGGTATGGCACAGTGAGGAGGTATGGCACAGTGAAGTTGCAATGGGCACAGTGAGGTATGGCACAGTAAGGTACGGCACAGTGAGGTTGCAATGGACACAGTGAGACTGCAATGGGAACAGTGAGGAGGTCTGGCACAGTGAGGTTGCAATGGGCACAGTGAGGTATGGCACAGTGAGACTGCAATGGGCACAGTGAGGTATGGCACAGTGAGGTTGCAATGGGCACAGTGAGGTATGGCACAGTGAGGTATGGCACAGTGAGACTGCAATGGGCACAGTGAGGTATGGCACAGTGAGGAGGTATGGCACAGTGAGGTTGCAATGGGCACAGTGAGGTATGGCACAGTAAGGTACGGCACAGTGAGGTTGCAATGGGCACAGTGAGACTGCAATGGGCACAGTGAGGTATGGCACAGTGAGGAGGTATGGCACAGTGAGGTATGGCACAGTAAGGTACGGCACAGTGAAGTTGCAATGGGCACAGTGAGACTGCAATGGGCACAGTGAGGTATGGCACAGTGAGGAGGTATGGCACAGTGAAGTATGGCACAGTAAGGTACGGCACAGTGAAGTTGCAATGGGCACAGTGAGACTGCAATGGGCACAGTGAGGTATGGCACAGTGAGGAGGTATGGCACTGTGAAGTATGGCACAGTAAGGTACGGCACAGTGAAGTTGCAATGGGCACAGTGAAGTTGCAATGGGCACAGTGAGGTTGCAATGGGCACAGTGAGGCGTGCCAATGGGAATTGTTGACCCTCTTTTCCGCTTACAGTAGCTGCTGCATTCTCACCCTCGGCTTATACTCAAATCAATACGTTTTCCCATTTTTTTGCGGTAAAATTAGGTCCTCGGCTTATACTCTGGTCGGCTTATACTCGAGTATATAAGGGTAACCCTTCCAGCTTTCTCAGGGGGAAACCTTGCACTAGCCCTCAGTACCGTCGAGCAGTCTGGGTTCGGTTCCCACGATACTAACCTTCCACATTACCATCACACCAAGTGGATTTGCATAGCCACAGCCACCCCTAACCTACCGCCGTAGATCAGGGACGGGAGCGCAGCGCCACCACTTGGTAACTGATAAGAACAGATCCTACACTTGATCTTAGCCAAGAGGCCGATAGTCCTACACACGAAAATGTACCAAAGAAGCTCATGTACTATTTTGGGCATGGAGCTTCCATGTGTTTTATCTGACTTGCTGCAGCTTCTTATGCACATTGTGAGAAGCTCGCAGTGTGCAGTGAAATCAGAGTAAGCCATTTTAATGCAGGAGAGTAGCCAGTACAACGGAAGGGGGGGAGGCCCAGAGTTCTGTATGTAGGAAAGATTTTCTCGTACAATCGCTCCTTTCTGCCGTCTTCGTGAAAGTAACACAAACACAATCCCTGACACCTAACACGTTGTTCCTTTCACTTGCGCGGAACTGACATTCCTCAGTGTTTGGTCCAAAAATCCCCCCCGCAGATTATTCCTGGAGCGGAGTTCAAAAATCATTTAGAATACTTAGCCTTGTCAGAAATGGTTTATAGACCGGTCCGCCTTCGCTGGGCTGCGTCCACCATCGCCGACCGCGTTAGCCAAACTCAGGAAACGCGAACGTCGATTTTTTGAACGCGACTCCCTGAGAACGGCGAGATCCTTCACCCCCCCTGGAGCCTGAGGTCAGAGGGATGGGGACAGGTCCGGGCAGGAACGTCTCGGTGAAGGATTCCAGCAGATTAGAAGGGATTAGGACATCCGCAGAGAACCCGAAACCAGGAGACGTCCCACGCCGGGGAGCGATCCGCGGGGCCTCTGAGATCACATTTTCCATCTGCTCCTCTGGATTTGGGGATTTAATAACCAGGACTGTGATGTTATTGTAAATAATGATTTATATGACAATTAATGTAAACCGTGGAACGATCTGCCTGCTGGCGAGAACGCACCGCGAACACGTGACGGATGAGTAAAAGTATCTAAAAGGAGAGGTCATGTGAGGCCTCCAGGAGTCACTTCAGGCAAAAACTCATCAGGGAAATCCAGGGCTGAGCTGGAAACGTTGTTGCAGTACTCAGGGCTGCTCTTGGAAATTTAGGGGGTCCCCCGTACAGCCTACCTGACAGGGACCCCTAACCAGCCTGGGTGTGTGGGTGCAGGTGTAGGACCCCGAACATGGCTCAAGCTGCGTGAACAAACCACTCAAATGGTGCTTTGGTGAAATATCAGGGGTCTAAATAGACCACTGATGTCTCACTTTTAAATAGTGGCGGCCCATTCATTAGGGGCGCAAGGCCCCCTAATCCACATTCAGGTCGCTGGATGCATGGATTCCAATGGGGGGGGGGGTGTTGTTTTTTAAAAGCACGTGATTAGAGCCAGAGGCTCTAATAGGCTTCATAAAAGGGCAGGCTCGGGCGCAGGTGCGGGTGACCCGATGGAGCGGGTGGGGGGTGCCACTGGCCGACCGGGGGGGGGGGTTCTTTGCCGCCCTCCCCAAAAGAAACCACCAGTCGCCACTGCTTTTGAGGCAGAGAGAGGAATATTGAGGACACGGATCCCTGACCCTTTCCCTGCAGCCTGAGCTGCACTGCAGAATAAATGAACAGGAGGCGATCTGTTCAGAGGCTCCCTAGTCATTCACTGAAGCAATCCCTAAAACAGATCCCCCCCCATGGTGAGCAGGGGAACGGGAGGCCGCCGACGTGATGACCCGTGAAGAGCAGGGGAACAGGGGGAGGACGCTGCCATTGTAATGACCTGTGAAGAGCAGGGGAATGGGAGGCCGCCGCTGTGATGACCCATGGAGAGCTGGGATATGGGAGGCTGCAGTCCCTGCCACTGTGATGACCCGTGGAGAGCAAGGGAACAGGAGGCAGCCGCCGTGATGACCCGTGGAGAGCAGAGGAACGGGAGGCAGCCGCCGTGATGACCCATGGAGAGCAGGGGAACGGGAGGCCACCGCCGCCGTGATGACCCGTGGAGAGCAGGGGAACGGGAGGCCGTCGACGTGATGACCCGTGAAGAGCAGGGGAACAGGGGGAGGACGCTGCCATTGTAATGACCTGTGAAGAGCAGGGGAATGGGAGGCCGCCGCTGTGATGACCCATGGAGAGCTGGGATATGGGAGGCTGCAGTCCCTGCCACTGTGATGACCCATGGAGAGCAAGGGAACAGGAGGCAGCCGCCGTGATGACCCGTGGAGAGCAGAGGAACGGGAGGCAGCCGCTGTGATGACCCATGGAGAGCAGGGGAACGGGAGGCCACCGCCGCCGTGATGACCCGTGGAGAGCAGGGGAACGGGAGGCCGTCGTGATCACCCGTGGAGAGCAGGGGAACGGGAGGCCACCGTGATGACCCGTGGAGAGCAGGGGAATGGGAGGCGGCCACCGTGATGACCCGTGGAGAGCAGGGGAACGGGAGGCAGCCGCCGTGATGACCCATGGAGAGCAGGGGAACGGGAGGCCACCGCCGCCGTGATGACCCGTGGAGAGCAGGGGAACGGGAGGCCGTCGTGATCACCCGTGGAGAGCAGGGGAACGGGAGGCCACCGTGATGACCCGTGGAGAGCAGGGGAATGGGAGGCGGCCACCGTGATGACCCGTGGAGAGCAGGGGAACGGGAGGCGGCCGCCGTGATGACCCGTGAAGAGAAAGGAAGTGGCAAATTGGTGGGACTTTTAATGAGGATAGATGGGGCCATTCAATCCCCTCCTCCATCCCTGAGTTAGGTGATTGATAAAGAACAGAGAGTGGGACTTTTGTGAGACACATGAAAGCAAATATAAATATACAATACAAAATAACTTTAATTGGTCAGAATGACTGTTTCTGCGTGTACATATACATGTCATTTCAAAACTGTATGCATTTTGCTATACGTAAAGATACATATGAACATTGGGTCAGACCAAAAAGAGCATGATAAAATCATTCCAACAAGGAGTTTATAAGGTAAAAAGAGTTCAAGGGTCACATTAAAGGGTCACATTACAGGGAATGTTCAACATAATTTGTCAATCAAACATTTTTTTTGGGAAAAAAAAACAAATAGCTGTCAGAAGAATTTGAATGGATTGAATAGAACGTCCGTGTTACATAGAGTAAAAAGTAGACTAGTCAGTCGATGTGAGTTCTACGCGTTTCAGGGCCTTAAAGCCCCTCATCAGGAACAAGACCGTAGTCAGTATCTGCGAGTGAAGAGGGTAAGAGTTATTGTTCGGTCCTTAAGAAATGTGGGTAAGTATAAGAAGTGATGGTCCTCCATCGATCACACAAACACTCAACCCACTAACTTACATGTATGTCTGAGCAATAGCCGCACGGCCGTGATGACGATGAGCCAAACAAGGAATGCCACGGATGGGAGCTGAGGAGGCAGGGTGGGCGGAGGAACGGGAGACGGCCGCCGTGATGACCCGTGGAGAGCAGAGGAACGGGAGGCGGCCGCCGTGATGACCCGTGAAGAGCAGAGGAACGGGAGGCCACCGCCACCACCGTGATGACCCGTGGAGAGCAGGGGAACGGGAGGCCATCGTGATCACCCGTAGAGAGCAGAGGAACGGGAGGCGGCCGCCGTGATGACCCGTGAAGAGCAGAGGAACGGGAGGCCGTCGTGATCACCCGTGAAGAGCAGAGGAACGGGAGGCCACCGACGCCGTGATGACCCGTGGAGAGCAGGGGAACGGGAGGCCACCGCCACCACTGTGATGACCCGTGGAGAGCAGGGGAACGGGAGGCCGTCGTGATCACCCGTAGAGAGCAGAGGAACGGGAGGCGGTCGCCGTGATGACCCATGGAGAGCAGGGGAACGGGAGACCACCGCCACCACCGTGATGACCCGTGGAGAGCAGGGGAACGGGAGACCACCGCCACCACCGTGATGACCCGTGGAGAGCAGGGGAACGGGAGACCACCGCCACCACCGTGATGACCCGTGGAGAGCAGGGGAACGGGAGGCCGTCGTGATCACCCGTAGAGAGCAGAGGAACGGGAGGCGGCCGCCGTGATGACCCGTGAAGAGCAGAGGAACGGGAGGCCACCGACGCCGTGATGACCCGTGGAGAGCAGGGGAACGGGAGGCTACCGCCACCACTGTGATGACCCGTGGAGAGCAGGGGAACGGGAGGCCGTCGTGATCACCCGTAGAGAGCAGAGGAACGGGAGGCGGCCGCTGTGATGACCCATGGAGAGCAGGGGAATGGGAGACCACCGCCACCACCGTGATGACCCGTGGAGAGCAGGGGAACGGGAGGCCATCGTGATCACCCGTGGAGAGCAGGGGAACGGGAGGCCGTCGTGATCACCCGTAGAGAGCAGAGGAACGGGAGGCGGCCGCCGTGATGACCCATGGAGACCAGAGGAACGGGAGGCGGCCGCCGTGATGACCCATGGAGACCAGAGGAACGGGAGGCGGCCGCCACCACCGTGATGACCCGTGGAGAGCAGAGGAATGGGAGGCGGCCGCTGTGATGACCCATGGAGACCAGAGGAACGGGAGGCGGCCGCCGTGATGACCCATGGAGACCAGAGGAACGGGAGGCGGCCGCCACCACCGTGATGACCCGTGGAGAGCAGAGGAACGGGAGGCGGCCGCTGTGATGACCCATGGAGACCAGAGGAACGGGAGGCGGCCGCCACCACCGTGATGACCCGTGGAGACCAGAGGAACGGGAGGCGGCCGCCGTGATGACCCATGGAGACCAGAGGAACTGGAGGCGGCCGCCACCACCGTGATGACCCGTGGAGACCAGAGGAACGGGAGGCGGCCGCCGTGATGACCCATGGAGACCAGAGGAACTGGAGGCGGCCGCCACCACCGTGATGACCCGTGGAGAGCAGAGGAACGGGAGGCGGCCGCTGTGATGACCCATGGAGACCAGAGGAACGGGAGGCGGCCGCCACCACCGTGATGACCCGTGGAGACCAGAGGAACGGGAGGCGGCCGCCGTGATGACCCATGGAGACCAGAGGAACGGGAGGCGGCCGCCGTGATGACCCATGGAGACCAGAGGAACGGGAGGCGGCCGCCACCACCGTGATGACCCGTGGAGAGCAGAGGAACGGGAGGCGGCCGCTGTGATGACCCATGGAGACCAGAGGAACGGGAGGCGGCCGCCACCACCGTGATGACCCGTGGAGACCAGAGGAACGGGAGGCGGCCGCCGTGATGACCCATGGAGACCAGAGGAACGGGAGGCGGCCGCCGTGATGACCCATGGAGACCAGGGGAATGGGAGGTGGGCGCCGTGATGACCTGTGGAGAGCAGGGGAACAGGAGGCTGCCGCCAAGCAGGGGAAGCCACCGGTGAAGTGATAGGGTAAGTGCTACTGACCGGGGGTGGGAGGGGGATGGGGTTGGCATACTGTTTGCCGCCCCACCAAAAAAAATGACCACTGTTTGCCCCTCACGGTACAGGAAACATGCACGAAACGCGCCTTTCCCGCACCGCATTCTGGTGTGAACCGGCCTTTGTTTGTTTGTTTGCATTTGTTTCCAGTTGGAAGATTCTTCTATAAACATAACATGTGTGAGATCTGTGAAGACGGAGAATACAAAGTATCGTTTTCTGGTCGTACAATCGGCGCCGCAGTAAACACCTCGCTCTGGACTCGTAACAACGAATGCGAAGAAACCACAAAGAAGCGACTTCCCTTCGGGGGGAACAAAGTGACCGCTACCAGAATCTGCAAATCATTTGGCTTTTGTTTCATGGGGAAAACAAGAGGCGCTGAGCCTGATTAGAGGCAGCGAATGATGACAGGGCGACCGACAGCCGGGTAATCCGATCGGTCCTTGTGAAAACACTGCAGCTTCTACGCTGGTCAGAGGGTAACCATACCCAGGAGAAAACATCGGGATGCAATTAATGGCGTACCGAGACAATGCCAAACATTGTGCGGCGCGCGGGGGCCGGGGGGGCCGGGGGGGGGGGGGCCGGGGGCACGGTTGCACAGGAAGTCGATCGCTCACTAAGGTTTTACTTGCAGCTGAACATCAGACAAACAGTTAAAGACATTGATGAAATAAATATACGGGAAACTGTTTTCATTCCTTTACATCCAGCCCTGAGATTTACACAGCTCCGCCACAGAGCGCAGGGCAGGAGACAGGACAAGTCTTGTCCCCCCCCAGCCGACACGACAGGACAGGTCTTATCCCTCCCCTCCAGCCTGTGATTGGATAGTGAGGGGGAAAAGCAGCAGCCCGGTGAGGTTTCTCTCTGTCACTCTGCTCTCTCCTCCTATCAGCATGTCCCTTGTTAGCACATGACCACTGCAGCACAACTGATTGGCTGTTTGTTCTGCTTCTCCCTCTCCCAGTCTGAGCCCTGTTGTACAGTAGCGGCAAGAGGCTGATACCAAGCAAATTCAGGTATATGTAGTGTTGGCATTAAAATTAAAATACACAAAGGACCCATCTGATGCTCAAGTGTAATAGAAGAAGTCTTGTTTCTTTTTTTTATAACAGTATTCTGTGCCCCCCCCCCCCCCCCGGGAATAAAGTACATGTAGCACTCTGTCCCATCCCCCTATATGGCTAGTCATGTGGTTGGACCCCCCTTCTCTCCACAGCCATCCGACAACGCAGCTAGCAAAGAGATCCTATATGCTGTGAAGAGCTAGCTATGTGGTATGTTGTTCAATAGGACATCCCCATCCCCCACAGCCATCCAACAACGCAGCTAGCAAAGAGATCCTATATGCTGTGAATAGCTAGCTATGTGGTATGTTGTTCAATAAGACATCCCCCATCCCCCACACAACAACGCAGCTAGCAAAGAGATCTTATATTCTGTGAAGAGCTAGCTATGTGGTATGTTGTTGGGTAGGACATCCCCCATCCCCCACAGCCATCCGACAACGCAGTTAGCAAAAAAAAAGATGGCAAGTGCTCTCCAGCTCCCAGCACTTTCCCAAGACAAGCCCCGGGAAGAAGAATGCAGAGGAACGACATGTTTTTGCCCCTTCCCATTCTTCTTGCCGGAGCTCGTCTCCACCGGGGATAAAGAGAGAAGCACTGGCAATCTCTTTGCTAGCTGCGTTCTCGGATGGCTGTGGGGGGAGGGGGCATCCTATCCAACAACATACCACATAGCTACCCCTTATCAGCATGTAGGATCTCTTTGCTAGCTGCGTTGTTGGATGGCTGTGGGAGAAGGGGGGGGGGATCCTATCCAACAACATACCACATAGCTAGCCTTCCATGGCATGTAGGATCTCTTTGCTAGATGCGTTTTCGGATGGCTGTGGGGGAAGGGAGGATCCTATCCAACAACATACCACATAGCTAGCCTCCCACGGCATGTAGGATCTCTTTGCTAGATGCGTTTTCGGATGGCTGTGGGGGAAGGGAGGATCCTATCCAACAACATACCACATAGCTAGCCTCCCACGGCATGTAGGATCTCTTTGCTAGATGCATTTTCGGATGGCTGTGGGGGAAGGGAGGATCCTATCCAACAACATACCACATAGCTAGCCTCCCACGGCATGTAGGATCTCTTTGCTAGATGTGTTTTCGGATGGCTGTGGGGGAAGGGAGGATCCTATCCAACAACATACCACATAGCTAGCCTCCCACGGCATGTAGGATCTCTTTGCTAGATGCGTTTTCGGATGGCTGTGGGGGAAGGGAGGATCCTATCCAACAACATACTACATAGCTAGCCTCCCACGGCATGTAGGATCTCTTTGCTAGATGCGTTTTCGGATGGCTGTGGGGGAAGGGGGGATCCTATCCAACAACATACCACATAGCTAGCCTCCCATGGCATGTAGGATCTCTTTGCTAGATGCGTTTTCGGATGGCTGTGGGGGAAGGGAGGATCCTATCCAACAACATACCACATAGCTAGCCTCCCACGGCATGTAGGATCTCTTTGCTAGATGTGTTTTCGGATGGCTGTGGGGGAAGGGAGGATCCTATCCAACAACATACCACATAGCTAGCCTCCCACGGCATGTAGGATCTCTTTGCTAGATGCGTTTTCGGATGGCTGTGGGGGAAGGGAGGATCCTATCCAACAACATACCACATAGCTAGCCTCCCACGGCATGTAGGATCTCTTTGCTAGATGCGTTTTCGGATGGCTGTGGGGGAAGGGAGGATCCTATCCAACAACATACCACATAGCTAGCCTCCCACGGCATGTAGGATCTCTTTGCTAGATGCGTTTTCGGATGGCTGTGGGGGAAGGGAGGATCCTATCCAACAACATACCACATAGCTAGCCTTCCATATCATGTAGACTGTAATAAAAAAATAAAGGAAACTTCTAAAAATGTTAGGCTGCCAACGCACCAAAATGTCCCGAAAATCGCCCGTGTCACAACATTCGCAGTACAATGCCCTATTGGTGTGTTGCGGCACCTCAGAGAAATAGCCCCACAGCGCATGCAACACGCAGCATCTCCTCGCCTTGTGGTAATTAATTATAGTAATTAATGATTACAGAGCCGCATTGATTTGTGTCTTTTCTATCTGCCCGGAGTTCAGCTTTAAGTAGATTTGGATGTTGGTTTGAAAGATGACCTAGATAAGGTTTTCCCTCCAAGTTTTCAGGAATTACAAGTGGTGGCAAAATCTGCGAGGAGGGGGTGGGGGGGGGGCTGGGGGGGGGTTTAGTCTCCTCCGAGCGAATCGCTTGTTAAAAACAAAGAGTGCCATTGCAGAAGCGCTTGGCAGGTGAAGGGTTAACGGCCCGGGGGGCTTGTTTGAATTTTGACGCAATGAAAGCTCCGTGTTACCTGGAACCTGAGAACGGTTCTGGGATTAGAAATAATTTAATCGAGAAACTCGATCCAGAGGGAGAGAAATGCACTTCTCCATCAGGCGTTGTCATCTTAAAACAACACGGGGCCAAAAGTATGAAAACAGCCGGATAAAGTATTCGCCGAGTACAAAAGGCGGCGGGGAAGGGTCGTGCGGAATACAAGCCTGAGCCCCCAAAGGCGCTGGAGTGCCGGAGAATATGAACTCAACCACTGAACACATTCCCCAACCTTCTACAACAGCAAATTAACTGCTTCATAACCAGGGCTAATTCCCGTCTTCATGACCGGGGTAATTCCTGCCTTCATGACCGGGGTAATTCCTGCCTTCATGACCGGGGTAATTCCTGCCTTCATGACCGGGGTAATTCCTGCCTTCATGACCGGGGTAATTCCCGTCTTCATGACCGGGGTAATTCCCGTCTTCATGACCCGGGTAATTCCTGCCTTCATGACCGGGGTAATTCCTGCCTTCATGACCGGGGTAATTCCTGCCTTCATGACCCGGGTAATTCCTGCCTTCATGGCCGGGGTAATTCCTGCCTTCATGACCGGGGTAATTCCCGTCTTCATGACCGGGGTAATTCCTGCCTTCATGACCGGGGTAATTCCTGCCTTCATGACCGGGGTAATTCCTGCCTTCATGACCGGGGTAATTCCCGTCTTCATGACCGGGGTAATTCCTGCCTTCATGACTGGGGTAATTCCTGCCTTCATGACCGGGGTAATTCCTGCCTTCATGACCGGGGTAATTCCCGTCTTCATGACCGGGGTAATTCCCGTCTTCATGACCCGGGTAATTCCTGCCTTCATGACCGGGGTAATTCCTGCCTTCATGACCGGGGTAATTCCTGCCTTCATGACCCGGGGTAATTCCCGTCTTCATGACCGGGGTAATTCCTGCCTTCATGACCGGGGTAATTCCTGCCTTCATGACCGGAATAATTCCTGCCTTCATGACTGGGGTAATTCCTGCCTTCATGACCGGGGTAATTCCTGCCTTCATGACCGGGGTAATTCCCGTCTTCATGACCGGGGTAATTCCTGCCTTCATGACTGGGGTAATTCCTGCCTTCATGACCGGGGTAATTCCTGCCTTCATGACCGGGGTAATTCCCGTCTTCATGACCGGGGTAATTCCCGTCTTCATGACCGGGGTAATTCCCGTCTTCATGACCCGGGTAATTCCTGCCTTCATGACCGGGGTAATTCCTGCCTTCATGACCGGGGTAATTCCTGCCTTCATGACCCGGGGTAATTCCCGTCTTCATGACCGGGGTAATTCCTGCCTTCATGACCGGGGTAATTCCTGCCTTCATGACCGGAATAATTCCTGCCTTCATGACCGGGGTAATTCCTGCCTTCATGACCGGGGTAATTCCTGCCTTCATGACTGGGGTAATTCCTGCCTTCATGACCGAGGTAATTCCTGCCTTCATGACCGGGGTAATTCCTGCCTTCATGGCCGGGTAATTCCCGTCTTCATGACCGGGGTAATTTCTGCCTTCATGACCGGGGTAATTCCTGCCTTCATGACCGGGGTAATTCCTGCCTTCATGACCGGGGTAATTCCTGCCTTCATGACCGGGGTAATTCCTGCCTTCATGACCGGGGTAATTCCCGTCTTCATGACCGGGGTAATTCCCGTCTTCATGACCCGGGTAATTCCTGCCTTCATGACCGGGGTAATTCCTGCCTTCATGACCGGGGTAATTCCTGCCTTCATGACCCGGGGTAATTCCCGTCTTCATGACCGGGGTAATTCCTGCCTTCATGACCGGGGTAATTCCTGCCTTCATGACCGGAATAATTCCTGCCTTCATGACCGGGGTAATTCCTGCCTTCATGACCGGGGTAATTCCTGCCTTCATGACTGGGGTAATTCCTGCCTTCATGACCGGGGTAATTCCTGCCTTCATGACCGGGGTAATTCCTGCCTTCATGGCCGGGTAATTCCCGTCTTCATGACCGGGGTAATTTCTGCCTTCATGACCGGGGTAATTCCTGCCTTCATGACCGGGGTAATTCCCGCCTTCATGACCGGGGTAATTCCCGTCTTCATGACTGGGGTAATTCCTGCCTTCATGACCGGGGTAATTCCTGCCTTCATGACCGGGGTAATTCCTGCCTTCATGACCGGGGTAATTCCTGCCTTCATGACCGGGCTAATTCCTGCCTTCATGATCGGGGTAATTCCTGCCTTCATGACCGGGGTAATTCCCGTCTTCATGACCGGGGTAATTCCTGCCTTCATGGCCGGGTAATTCCCGTCTTCATGACCGGGGTAATTCCTGCCTTCATGACCGGGGTAATTCCTTCCCTCATGAATGGGGTAATTCCTGCCCTCATGACTGGGGTAATTCCTGACTTCATGACTGGGGTAATTCCTGCCTTTATGACGGGGGAAATTCCTGCCTTCATGACCGGGGTAATTCCTGCCTTCATGACTGGGGTAATTCCTGCCTTCATGACCGGGGTAATTCCTGCCTTCATGACCGGGGTAATTCCTGCCTTCATGGCCGGGTAATTCCCGTCTTCATGACCGGGGTAATTCCTGCCTTCATGACCGGGGTAATTCCTTCCCTCATGAATGGGGTAATTCCTGCCCTCATGACTGGGGTAATTCCTGCCTTCATGACGGGGGAAATTCCTGCCTTCATGACTAGGGGTAATTCCTTCCCTCATGAATGGGGTAATTCCTGCCCTCATGACTGGGGTAATTCCTGCCTTCATGACTGGGGTAATTCCTGCCTTTATGACGGGGGGAATTCCTGCCTTCATGACTAGGGGTAATTCCTTCCCTCATGAATGGGGTAATTCCTGCCCTCATGACTGGGGTAATTCCTGCCTTCATGACTGGGGTAATTCCTGCCTTTATGACGGGGGAAATTCCTGCCTTCATGACCCGGGAAATTCCTGCCTTCATGACCCGGGAAATTCCTGCCTTCATGACGGGGGAAATTCCTGCCTTCATGACTAGGGGTAAAACCTGCCATCCTGACCAGGGGTAATTCCTGCCTTCAAGACCAGATGTAATGCCTGCCTACATGACCAGAGGTAATTTCTGTTTCCCTGACCAGGGATATTTAATGCCTTAATGACCAGGGGTAATTATTGTCTCTATGAACAAGGGTACTTCCTGCCTTTATGACCAGGGGTCATTCCTGCCATCGTGACTTGGGGTAATTCCTGCTCTCATAACCAGGGGTAATTCCTGCCTTGAAGACCAGATATAATGCCTGCCTACATGACCAGGGGTAATTCCTGCCACCGTGACCAAGGGTAAAAGCTTCCTACCTGACCAGGGGTAATGCCTGTCTTCATGACTAGGGATAATTTCTGCCTTCATGACCAGGAGTAATTCCTGCCCTTGTGACCAGGGGTAATTATTGTCTCCATGACCAAGGGTTCTTCTTGCCTTCATGACCAGGGGTAATACCTTCCTCCTTGACCAGGGGTAATTCCTACTCTCATAACCAGGGGTAATTCCTGCCTTCAAGACCAGATGTAATGCCTGCCTACATGACCAGAGGTAATTCCTGCCTTCATGACCAGGGGTAATTCTTGTCTACATGACCATGGATAATTCCTGTCCTAATGACCAGGGGTAATTATTGTCTCTATGCCCAAGGGTACTTCCTGCCTTTATGACCAGGTGTAATTCCTGCCCTAGTGACCAAGGGTCAAACCTTACTACCTGACCAGAGGTAATGCCTGTCTTCATGACCATGGATAATTCCTCTCCTAATGACCAAGGGTAATTATTGTCTCCATGACCAAGTGTACTTCTTGCCTTCATGACCAGGTGTAATACCTTCCACCGTGACCAGGGGTAATTCCTGCCATCGTGACCTGGGCTATTTCTTGCTCTCATGACTTATGCCGCGTACACACGATCATTTTTCCCGTCTGGAAAAATTACATTTTTTCCTTTGGACGAGAAAAACGACCGTCTGTGGGCTTTTTGTCATTTTTCCCGACGGGAAAAACGGCATTAATCACGACGAGAAAAATTAGAACATGTTCTAATTTTTCTCATCGCGATTCCCGTCATTTTTTTCCGCGGCAGTTTTCCCATAGGGAAACACTGCCTGGGATCCCACACACAGTTGTTTTTTTTTCGACCAAAAAAAAAATGTCATTTAAAACGGCCGTGTGTGGGGGGAACAAGCTGTTCCTCGTTTTTCACGTCAATTTTCTCGACGATGTTTTCACCGTCGAAAAAATCGATCGTGTGTACGCGGCATAAGGGTAATTCCTGCAACCATAACCTGGGTAATTCCTGTCTCCATGACCTGGGTAATTCCTGGTTTTAATGACCAAAGGTAATATCCGCCTTCATGACAGGGGTAGTTCCTGTCTCCATGATGAGGGGTAGTTCCTGTCTCCATAATGAGGGGTAGTTCCTGTCTCCATGATGAGGGGTAATTCCTGTCTCCATGATGAGGGGTAATTCCTGTCTCCATGATGAGGGGTAGTTCCTGTCTCCATGATGAGGGGTAATTCCTGTCTCCATGATGAGGGGTAATTCCTGTCTCCATGATGAGGGGTAGTTCCTGTCTCCATGATGAGGGGTAATTCCTGTCTCCATGATGAGGGGTAATTCCTGTCTCCATGATGAGGGGTAATTCCTGTCTCCATGATGAGGGGTAATTCCTGTCTCCATGATGAGGGGTAATTCCTGTCTCCATGATGAGGGGTAGTTCCTGTCTCCATGATGAGGGGTAATTCCTGTCTCCATGATGAGGGGTAATTCCTGTCTCCATGATGAGGGGTAATTCCTGTCTCCATGATGAGGGGTAATTCCTGTCTCCATGATGAGGGGTAATTCCTGTCTCCATGATGAGGGGTAGTTCCTGTCTCCATGATGAGGGGTAATTCCTGTCTCCATGATGAGGGGTAATTCCTGTCTCCATGATGAGGGGTAGTTCCTGTCTCCATGATGAGGGGTAATTCCTGTCTCCATGATGAGGGGTAGTTCCTGTCTCCATGATGAGGGGTAATTCCTGTCTCCATGATGAGGGGTAATTCCTGTCTCCATGATGAGGGGTAATTCCTGTCTCCATGATGAGGGGTAGTTCCTGTCTCCATGATGAGGGGTAATTCCTGTCTCCATGATGAGGGGTAATTCCTGTCTCCATGATGAGGGGTAGTTCCTGTCTCCATGATGAGGGGTAATTCCTGTCTCCATGATGAGGGGTAATTCCTGTCTCCATGATGAGGTGTAATTCCTGTCTCCATGATGAGGGGTAATTCCTGTCTCCATGATGAGGGGTAATTCCTGTCTCCATGATGAGGGGTAGTTCCTGTCTCCATGATGAGGGGTAATTCCTGTCTCCATGTTGAGGGGTAGTTCCTGTCTCCATGATGAGGGGTAATTCCTGTCTCCATGATGAGGGGTAATTCCTGTCTCCATGATGAGGGGTAATTCCTGTCTCCATGATGAGGGGTAATTCCTGTCTCCATGATGAGGGGTAATTCCTGTCTCCATGATGAGGGGTAATTCCTGTCTCCATGATGAGGGGTAATTCCTGTCTCCATGATGAGGGGTAGTTCCTGTCTCCATGATGAGGGGTAATTCCTGTCTCCATGATGAGGGGTAATTCCTGTCTCCATGATGAGGGGTAATTCCTGTCTCCATGATGAGGGGTAGTTCCTGTCTCCATGATGAGGGGTAATTCCTGTCTCCATGATGAGGGGTAATTCCTGTCTCCATGATGAGGCGTAGTTCCTGTCTCCATGATGAGGGGTAGTTCCTGTCTCCATGATGAGGGGTAATTCCTGTCTCCATGATGAGGGGTAGTTCCTGTCTCCATGATGAGGGGTAATTCCTGTCTCCATGATGAGGGGTAATTCCTGTCTCCATGATGAGGGGTAATTCCTGTCTCCATGATGAGGGGTAATTCCTGTCTCCATGATGAGGGGTAGTTCCTGTCTCCATGATGAGGGGTAGTTCCTGTCTCCATGATGAGGGGTAATTCCTGTCTCCATGATGAGGGGTAATTCCTGTCTCCATGATGAGGGGTAATTCCTGTCTCCATGATGAGGGGTAGTTCCTGTCTCCATGATGAGGGGTAATTCCTGTCTCCATGATGAGGGGTAATTCCTGTCTCCATGATGAGGGGTAATTCCTGTCTCCATGATGAGGGGTAATTCCTGTCTCCATGATGAGGGGTAATTCCTGTCTCCATGATGAGGGGTAATTCCTGTCTCCATGATGAGGGGTAATTCCTGTCTCCATGATGAGGGGTAATTCCTGTCTCCATGATGAGGGGTAGTTCTTGTCTCCATGATGAGGGGTAATTCCTGTCTCCATGATGAGGGGTAGTTCCTGTCTCCATGATGAGGGGTAATTCCTGTCTCCATGATGAGGGGTAATTCCTGCCTCTATGACTAGGATGATTCTGGTCAGAATGTTTTAAAGAGAACCTGTTACTTCCTACATTCACTTTACTGTAGGAGGCACAATGTACTCATGCATGATACCTCCTTGGTCCCTCTTCTGATTCCCAGCCAGGAAATCCCCGGCAATTCTGCAGTTTGCAGGAACACGTGAGAGGCCAACTGTCAGGCCTGAGCCTGTCATGAAGGAACAGATGGGAATTTGCGTAGTCCTGGGTATGTTTTGGCAGGACATGTGAATGGCAGTAGAGCAAGTTAAATGTACCCATGGGGCATAACTGCATTCATGGGGTCCCATTGCAAAAATTTTGATGGGGCTCTCCGGCTAATTCCCTCCGTAGCAGCTGGCAGTGTCAACTGTGACAATCCAAGTCATTGATCTTCATATAAAAGTATTGCTAAACCAAGGACAGGCAGCAGGAGAGGTGTCAGCATAGTCCGTACATGGCAAGGGACCCATAGTTATAATAATAATATTAATAATGTATCCTTTATGGCTTATTTAAATAAAATTTTCTTGTTCAGAGTTCAACTTTAAATATTATTTCTGAAATATTGCTATTTTTTTTAAGGGGTTGGTCCGTAATCCCAATCGATCAGGTCTGAGGACAGCGGTGCGGCCGGTGCCCAGAGGACACAAGAAATTTAGCCTCGGAAACATTTCTGAGGTTGGGCTTAAAAGGGCGAAGAGTAGAAAATAATAATTCATTAGGGAGCCACTTACCGTCCATAGGTGTCAGGTACTCGTGAAGATGGCCTCCAGCGCCCACAGCTCCACCTTGCAGCAGCAGCTCTCCATAGGGACTGGGGTGACTGGCTAGGAGGGTCATCTGGTGATAATAATCGGCGGGGTTGACACCAGGTGGAGGGGGTGCGATACCGAAGATGCCTCTTTCTTTCAAGTGCTCGTGGGCAACTGTGGAGGAAAGAGGACAAGACAACGTTACAGGTCAGGGAGGAAGATAACCAGGTTGAAGTAAAATTTAAAAAAAAAGATAAGTCCATCAAACCTAACAAACTATAGAAAGTTAGATTCAGAGGAGGCAAAATCAGTCCATCCCTCCAATTTGGGGCAATAGTGGCCAATTCCGCCTCATAGGAGAAAAAAAAAATCCTGTTTAATACCCCAAAAGCAGTCAGATCTAGACATGCGCACTGCCGAAAAATTTGTTTATTTCTTTTTCGTTTCATTCGTTTTGCTTTTTTAGGAAATTCTGAAAATTAAAAAAAAAAAAAAATGTTTTTCGTTTTCGTTTTATTCATTTTTTTCCACAATTTTTCGAATTTCCGAATTTCGAATTTCCGAGTTTCGGAAATTCGAAAAAATTCGGAATTCGGAAATTCGAAAATTCGGAAATTCAACTTTCCAAATTTCCCATTTTAAAATTTTAGCTTTCCGAATTTTAGATTTTCAAATTTTCGAAACTCAAAATTTCGGAAATCCGAAAAATTCGGAAATCCGAAAAATTCGGAAATTTCTGAATTAACTAATTTGTCAAATTTTGTTAAAAAACTAATTTGAAACTAAACGAATTGCACATGTCTAGTCAGATCAGCTCTGTGGATCCAGATATATCTACCTATTAGTCTCTGGAATTATACTGCAGATATAATAAATTTTAAGACATGCATCCACTCTTTTTAAAGCCCAACACTCAATTTTTGATTTGCAACCATTCATCAGTGAATCCGCTCTCACCATACAGATCCACCTCCTTCCATACTCAACATAAAACGATCCACCTGATGCCACCGCTGTCCTTGAACAGCCTCTGAAATAAAAAGTCCAAAAGCGGACACCTGACTGCCATGCCTCTATATATTTATTGGACATCCCCTTCCGAAAACCATGGACATTAATATGGAGTTGCCCCCTTTGTGTCTACAACATCCTCCACTCTTCTGGGAAGACTTTCCACAAGGTCTGTGGGGGAATTTGTGCCCATTTGTGAGGTCAGGTACTGATGTCGGATAAGAAGACCTGGCTCACCATTGGAAATCCAATTTATCCCAAAGGTGTTCTGTAGGGTTGAGGTCAGGGATCTGTGCAGGCCAATGGAGTTCCTCCACACCAATTGGGTCAAACTGGTCAAACAAGGACAAGATCTTGGAGGGTATCTGTGGGAATTTATGTCCATTTGTAAAGTCAGGTACTGGTGTTGGATGAGAGCTCCTGGATCACCATCAGCATTCAAATTCATCCCAAAGGTGATCAGTAGGGTTGAGGGTCAGGGCTCTGTGTGGGGCCACTCCAAGTTCCTCCACATCAAACTCATCAAACCATGTCTTTATGGAGATGTTGGTTGAGAAGACCTGGCCCAATCTAGTTCCCCCCCAAAGGTGATCAGTAGGGCTGAGGTCAGGGCTCTGTGTGGGGCCACTCAAGTTCCTCCACACCAAACTGGCCAAACCATGTCTTTATGGAGATGTTGGTTGAGAAGACCAGGCCCAATTTAGTTCCTCCCAAAGGTGTTCGGTAGTGTTGAGGTCAGGGCTCTGTGCAGGACACTCGAGGTCCCCCACACCAAACCATGTCTTTATGAAGATGTTGGTTGAGAAGACCTGACCCAATCTAGGTCATCCCAAAGGTGATCAGTAGGGTTGAGGTCAGGGCTCTGTGTGGGGCCACTCAAGTTCCTCCACACCAAACTCATCAAACCATGTCTTTATGGAGATGTTGGTTGAGAAGACCTGGCCCAATCTAGTTCCCCCCAAAGGTGTTCGGTAGTGTTGAGGTCAGGGCTCTGTGCAGGACACTCGAGGTCCCCCACACCAAACCATGTCTTTATGAAGATGTTGGTTGAGAAGACCTGACCCAATCTAGGTCATCCCAAAGGTGATCAGTAGGGTTGAGGTCAGGGCTCTGTGTGGGGCCACTCAAGTTCCTCCACATCCAACTGGCCAAACCGTGTCTTTATGGAGTCACCTCTGCGGTTTTTATTTTTTGCGCTATAAACAAAAAAAGACCGACAATTTTGAAAAAAAAAGCCATATTTTTAACATTTTGCTATTATAAATATCCCCAAAAAATATATTAAAAAAATAATTTCTTTCGCAGTTTAGGCCGATATGTATTCTTCTACATTTTTTTGGTATAAAAAAAAAATCGCACAAGTTTGGTTTGCGCACAAGTTATAGCGTCTACAAAATAGGGGATAGATTTATGGCGTTTTTATTATTTTTTTTTTTATTAGTAATGGCAGTGATCTGTGATTTTTATCAGGACTGCGACATTGCGGTGGACAGATCGGACACTATTTTGGAACCATTCACATGGTCCCAAAAGGTAATCAAAGGTGATCAAATACCACCAAAAGAAAGCTCTATTTGTGGGAAAGAAAGGACGTCAATTTTGTTTGGGAGCCACGTCGCACGACCGCGCAATTGTCAGTTAAAGCGACGCAGTGCCGAATCGCAAAAAGGGGCCTGGTCCTTTAGCAACAAAATGGTCCGGGGCTTAAGTGGTTAAACAACTCAACATTCTTTGTACAACTCCCCCATCCCTTGAATTTATTTCATTGTTGCACCCTCGCCTAATGTTTTACTTATGGTTCAGTTCTCAAAACTTCCCTTTCCATCTGTGGCCTCTCGTGTCACTTATATTAGGGGAACGCCTCTACTAGAATTGTGTTTTTTTTTAATTATCTCCATTTTTTTACATTCCCCAAAAATGGAACTTGCTTATGCAGCTGCCATTTGGCATTGAGCGGAGCCGAGTCGGATATTGTCGACCAATATTCTCGAGTGTTCTTACAACTCTGCGTTCCCCCGACTGTACTGCATGCAGCATTACGGAGGACAACGCGATTACAGGATGTCACGCCGACCTCCATTTGGAAGTGTTTATGAGGATAATGAGGAGGGGATCAGACGCAGGGCCGGCGGGGTCATACCCCAAAATTAATCAGAGCTATTTTTAGCCTTCTCATGAATAGGAACTAGACAGACAGAGCTCTTGCCCACCCCCCCCCACACATTTCACACAGGGGGGGGGGGGGGTCAGCCACTGATTGTAGGGGAGCAATGGGGTCTCAGCAATGTGTTCATCAAATGTTTAGTGTCATCTGAGGGCAGAAATGCACGTTTCCTCAAAAATGGGAGTTTTTTTGGGGTTTTTTTGCAGCTAAATAACTGGAAAAAAATAATGAATTGTTGTATCAGCCTGGGAGTTTCATTTTAACCGCTTCAGCCCCGGACCATTTTGCTGGTCAAAGACCAGGCCACTTTTTGCGATTCGGCACTGCGTCACTTTAACTGACAATTGCGCGGTCGTGCGACGTGGCTCCCAAACAAAATTGACGATCTTTTTTTTCCCACAAATAGAGCTTTCTTTTGGTGGTATTTGAGTAGCTCTGCGGTTTTTATTTTTTGCGCTATAAACAAAAATAGAGCGACAATTTTGAAAAAAATTCAATATTTTTTACTTTTTACTTTAATAAATATCCCCAAAAAATATATAAAACATTTTTTTTCCTCAGTTTAGGCCGATACGTCTTCTTCTACATATATTTGGTAAAAAAAAATTGCAATAAGCGTTTATTGATTGGTTTTCGCAAAAGTTATAGCGTTTACAAAATAGGGGAAAGTTTTATGGCATTTTTATTAATAATTTTTTTTTTTACTAGTAATAGCTGTGATCAGCGATTTTTATCGTAACTGCGACATTATGGCAGACACATCGGACACTTTTGACACTATTTTGGGACCATTGTCATTTTTTACAGCGACCAGTGCTATATAAATGCACTGATTACTGTGAAAATGACACTGGCAGTGAAGGGGTTGACCAGTAGGTGGCGCTGTAGGGGTTAAGTGTTTCCTAGGGAGTGCTTCTTACTGTAGGGGGGATGGGCTGTTTGTGACATGACACTGATCTCCGCTCCGACTACACAGACACACTCGGTGGAGCTTGCAGTGTGATGGCATGGGCATACGCATGCATGGCTTCCAGTGGCACTGGGTCATTGGTGGTTATTGATGATGTGGAAACAATATACAAAAAAATCCGCGCTGCTTATGAACGTGAGCAGCTACAAACCAATGGACAATGGTGCATACAGAAAAAAAACAGAAAAAATGTAGTGCTAATGAATATATAACTATAACACCTTCGTGATATACAGTGCTAAAACAGAAAAACAAATAACGAAAGTCCATATGATATTCTGTTGGTGAAAAGTCTCTGATGAATGGAATCCAAACAAATTAGTGACAAATGTGATAATTCCAAATTCTTAGACAAAAGTGAAGATAACCACCACCGATAAATCAAAGAGTGGCAGCAGTGGAGTCTCCCGACGCGTTTCGCAACAAATTGCATCGTCTGGGGGGTGACGCCAGGAGATGCAATTTGTTGCGAAACGCGTCGGAAGACTCCACTGCTGCCACTCTTTGATTTGACAAGCGTTTGTTTTACTACTTTGATGTAAGTGTACCTACCTACATTAAATTTCGGTTTTAGACGGTATTATGCTATGTGCCCTTTTCTTTTCCTCTATACCGCTATTGGTTTCGTATTCTGGTGTACCATCATCGAGCCACCAATTTCCAAGCTTCTACTAACCTTCCCACCTCATTGGATGTGAGTGAGGTTATGGTGGATTCATCTGCAGAGGATTCATTCATCAGGGTGATATAGACTCAAAGCTTGATGTGACCCTCCAGGCATATGTCTGTTTGGGTCCACAGATTTTGGTAAGCCTCCTCTTTATCGGTGGTGGTTATCTTCACTTTTGTCTAAGTGCCGGTTCACACTACCGCGACTTGGGATCCGACTTGTGTCGCCCCAAGTCGCGCGACATGAGAAATTACATGTTAGTCAATGAGAGTCGTCTTAATGCACACTACTGAAGTCGCTCCGACTTCAGAAAAGGTTCCTGTACTACTTCAAGGCGACTTCTAGGCGACTTGTACCCATTGATTTCAATGGAAGTCGCCTCCAAAGTCGGATCCCCTGTCTTAACTGAAGCAACTTTCCAGGAAGTGAAAATTGTTTTCTAAGGCAAACCCCTCCCTCCCACAGAGCTGATAATTATGTGATTGGCCACTGGCAAAGTCGCCTGTCCTGGAGGCGACTTGAAGTCGCGTTGTAAGTCGCTCCAAGTAGCGCTGAAGTCGCGCTCAAGTCGTCTCCAAGTTGCCTTGAAAAGTCGCGCTGGAAGTCGTGTTGCCCCAGTGTGAACCGCCACTAAGAATTTGGAATTATCACATTTGTCACTAATTTGTTTGGATTCCATTCATCAGAGACTTTTCACCAATAGAATATCATATGGACTTTCGTTATTTGATTTTCTGTTTTAGCACTGTATATCACGAAGGTGTTATAGTTATATATTCATTAGTGCTACATTTTTTCTGGTTATTGATGATGTGACAGAAGACAGAAGCAGCCGGATAAATTCTGCAGTGTTTAGAGATATACTGTCAGCCCAGATTCAGCCAATGATTGGACGGCGCTTCACAGTACAGATGGACAATGATCCAAAAAACACACTGCAAACGCAACCCAGGAGCTTTTGAAGGAAAAAGAAGTGGAATATTCTGCAATGGCCGAGTCAATCACCTGATCTCATTCACTTGCTGAAGGCAAAACTAAAAAGGCAGAAAGAGCCACAAACAAAGAACAACTGACGACAGCTGCAGGTAGAGTCTGGCAAAGCATGGGAAAGGAGGAAAGACAGACTTTGGTAATGTCCGTGGGCTCCAGACTTCAGGCACTCATTGCCAGTAAAGGATTCGCAACAAAATATTAAAAAATTAACATTATATGTTTTATTATATTCATTTGTCGAATTACATTTGAGCCCCTGAAAATGGGGGGACTGTGTATAAAAATGTTGCAGTTCCTAAAATTTGTACTTGATATTTATATGTTCAACCCCCTTGAATGAAAGCTGAAAGTCTTCACTTCACATTCATTTGTTTTATTCTGGTGGCACACAGAGCCAAAAGTATAAACATTGTGCCTGTGTCCAAATAGATATGGACCTGACTGTATATGACCCTGGCACATTGATCTCCCCACTTCCACACATAATGCTATTGCACACTTGGTGATTAAGGTGCCCAGGCACACCCGGCACACCCTGTGCGCACGCCTATGCCACCCTCAGACAGTGCTACAGAACACCTTTCCTCTGCTCCATACCTTAGTGGGCGGTATTATGTAGTCCTTAGAGAGAGAAGGAACAATGTAAGGCTTCATTTAGACGTGTGGTTGGGAGGGAGGGGTTCACGGTTAAGATGCGTTTTTGGGCTCGCCAATCAGCACCATTAAGCTGCAATAGGCAGTAGATGAGGGTGTTTACATGCCACGGTCACAATGCTGCGCACCTGCTGCAATCAATGGGTGGCAAGCCTGCCTAATGCTACACACTGAAGCAAATAGACACGTGCAATTCGTTTTGGTCCAAATACAAATTCGGACAAATTTGGGGTTTTTCGGAGATTCGGATGTATCCAAAACCCGGAATGAAATAGTAACAAGCTTCAGTGAAATTCAATTCATTTCGTTGTTCATAAATTTGTTTTCTAATGAATTCCAAATTTTGGGGAAAACAATTTGAATTTTGGATTGGTCGAAAAATGATTGGCTGCGTCACCGGGGTGGCCCCACCTTCTTGTGATGTCATCGACCGAGGTGTGCGGGGTCGTTGACGTCACAAGAAGGCGGGGTCATCTAATGTCATCGGGTGACTCTATCCCTTGGTTATTTAAGAAATGTCAGATGGAGGAGCAGGCAGACGGTGGGAGCCTTCCACGAGACCGGAGGGGTTTTTTTTCTCCTTTTTTCCGGTTGGCGGTGACAATGAATCTACACCGGGGGACATTGTTTTTCATTTTTAATTTTTGAATAAAGGACTTGTCAAAAACTCTTGTAGTGCCCTTAACCACTTCAATACCAGGCACTTTCCCCCCTTATTTGTTTTTTTAATTTAAAAAATTATATATTTTTTTGTACGAGGTTCATTAATCATATAATTATTATTATTTTTTTAAATAAAAAAAATTACTTTTTTTGTATGAGGTTTATTAATCATATAATTATTATTATTTTTTTAATAACAAAAAATTGCTTTTTTCGTATGTTTAAAAATCATATAATTATTATTATTTTTTATATTAAAAAAACATACTTTTTTCATATAATTATTAGTTTTTCTTTAAATAAAAAAAAGTAAATTGTTTTTTTTTTTTGTATGTGGTTTAACAATCATATAATTATTAGTTTTTTTAAATAAAAAAAAAAACTTTTTTTGTATGAGGTTTAATAGTCATATAATTATTTATTTATTTTTAAATAAAAACATTTTCTTTTTTGTATGAGGTTTAATAATCATATAATTATTATTATTTTTTTAATAACAAAAAATTGCTTTTTTTTGTATGTTTAAAAATCATATAATTATTATTATTTTTTATATTAGAAAAACTTACTTTTTTCATATGAGGTTAATAATCATATAATTATTAGTTTTTCTTTAAATAAAAAAAAAAAATAGTTTTTTTTGTATGTGGTTTAACAATCATATAATTATTAGTTTTTTTTAAATAAAAAAAAAACTTTTTTTGTATGAGGTTTAATAGTCATATAATTATTTATTTATTTTTAAATAAAAACATTTTCTTTTTTGTATGAGATTTAATAATCATATAATCATTATTATTTTTTTAATAACAAAAAATAGCTTTTTTTGTATGTTTAAAAATCATATAATTATTATTATTTTTTTTATAAAAAAAAATTCTTTTTTCATATGAGGTGTAATAATCATATAATTATTAGTTTTTCTTTAAATAAAAAAAAATAGTTTTTTTTGTATGTGGTTTAATAATCATATAATTATTTGTTTTTTTTAAATAAAAAAAAAACTTTTTTGTATTAGGTTCAATAAATCATATAATTATTTATTTATTTTTAAATAAAAAAATACTTTTTTGTATGAGGTTTAATAATCATATAATTATTATTATTTTTTTAATAACAAAAAATAGCTTTTTTTGCATGTTTAAAAATCATATAATTATTATAATTTTTTTTATAAAAAAAAACACACTTTTTCCGTATGAGGTTTAATAATCATATAAATATTAGTTTTTCTTTTAATAAAAAAAATTAGTTTTTTTTTGTATGTGGTTTAATAATCATATAATTATTTATTTATTTTTAAATAAAAAAAAAATACTTTTTTGTATGAGGTTTATTAATCATATAATTATTATTATTTTTTTTAATTAAAAAAATTACTTTTTTGTATGAGGTTTAAAAATCATATAATTATTATTATTTTTTTATGAAAAAATTTACTTTTTTTTTGTATGAGGTTTAATGATAATATGTTATAATATTTTATAAAATATGTAACTTGTTTTGTATGAGGTTGACTGATAATGCAACTTTTATGGTAAACGGGGAAAAGCGGCGCGGCGAGCGAGCGCAGGGTTTCTTGCGCTCGGGTTTTCGGGCCCACTATGTAAACATTCTCATTAACGTCTGAAGCACTCTCGGTGATGCTGATACAAGACACATGGAGCTGCTGAACGCAGCAAGTCTGGGCGTCTGGCTGACTGAACCCCTCCGCAGTGCCAGAGCCAATTATAGAACATCTCACAGCTGCAATTCCTCAAAACTACACCCAGAGCGGACAGGGGGGGGGGGGGGAACCCGGAGGAAAAATAAATAGTGTCAGCCTCTGTCCAAATTCATTCAAGGAAAGTAAAAAACCTGCAAAGAGCGCGGAGGGAAGCAGACCGGTTCCCATGATAGACGGGTCAGGTCCCTGGAAATAGGGACGTTGCAGAGGGACAGAGAGCCCTAGGCCACTATGATGTCACTAGCTTCTAGTAAATTGCTGAACCATCGATTGGGCCGGGAATGGAAAAAAATAGCTACATTGTTTATAATACAGTTGCCATTTATCTTATGTTACATTACAATATGAATAGATTATTGATATCATTTTTGGTGTGTGTTCGAGTTTGTGGCCAACCTATGTGGACACCTGGCCATCACACCCATCATCCCATTCCAAAACCATGGCCGTTAATATGAAGTTGACCACTCATTATGGCTATGAAATGCTCCAGTCTTCTGGAATGCCTCCCTTGTACAACCTGTGGAATAGTATGTCCTCTGGTCAAAAGAGGCATCTCCTTCCAAAACCATGACCATTAATATGGAGTTGTCCCCTTTGTGGCTATAACTTCCTCCGCTCCTCTAGGAAGACTTTCTACAAGATTTTGGAGGATGTTTGTAGGAATTTGTGCCACTTTGTAAGGGCAGGTACTGATGTTGCATAAAAAGACCGGGCTCACCATGCCAACTGATCCCAAAGGTGTTCAGTAGGGTTGAGGTCAGGGCTCTTTGCAGGTCACTTGAGTTCCACCACACCAAAATGGTCAAACCACGTCTTTATGGAGCGGGACATCTCATTCTAAAAACCATGGCCATTGTTATGGCGTTCCCCCATGGCAGGTAATATGGAGTTGTCCCTCTTTGTGGCTAGAACATCCTCCATTCTTCTGGGAAGAATTTGCACAAATTTTGAAGTTCGATTAGAAGACCTGGCTCCCCATCACAATTCATCCCAAAGGTGTTCAGTAGGGTTGGGGTCAGGGCTCTGTGCAGGACACTCCAGTTCCTCCACACCAAACTGGTCAAGCCCTGTCTTTATGAAGCTAAAAACCTATTCTAAAAATCATAGCAATTATTATTGAGTTCCCTCATGACACGTAACATGGAGTTGCCCCCCTTGGTGGCTAGAACATCCTCCATTTTTCCACAAAATAATGGAAGGTGTCTGTGGGAATGTGTGCCCATTTGTGAGGTCAGGTATGGAGGTTGGAGAGATGTTGAGAAGACCTGGCTCACCATCCCTTTTCATCCCAAAGTTGTTCAGTAGATTGAGGTCTGGGCTCTGTGCAGGACACTCAAGTTCCTCACCATCAAACCGGTCATCCATGTCTTTATGGAGCTGGCTTTGTATACACAGGGGGGGGGGGGGGGCACAGTCATGATGGAACAGAAAAAGGGTCTTCACAAAACTGTTACCACAAGGTTGGAAAAGAACCATTGCCTACAATCAGGGCCGCCATCAGGGGGGTACAGTCAGTACACCTGTAAGGGGCCCGGAGGTCCCCAGGGGCCCAGATGGCAACCCCGCTCTTTTTTTCTTTTTGTAAGGGGCCCAGAGGTCCCCAGAGGTCCCCAGGGCCCCGGATGGCAACCCCCCCCCCCCCTTTTTATATATTTTTTTTCATTTTAATTTTTTTTTGTAAGGGGCCTAGAGGTCCCCGGATGGCAACCCTCCTTATTTTATTTTTAGTGGCAGCCCCCCCCCCCGCTTCTCAATTCGTGGCAGCCCCCCCGCCTCTCAATTTGCACCCCCCCCCGGTTCTCCTCTCCATGCCTGAAGCTGTGTAAGGGGCCCCAAAATTCCTGATGGCGGCCCTGCCTACAATATCTAATGTATGATGCAGTATTAACATTACACTTTACTGGAGATACCCGAACTTCATCATTTGGAGGGGGGTCCATATACTGGCAGACATACTTACACAGGCTCTGCTTCTTGCTTAGCAGTGATACAATGTAGTTGTGCTTTATTGTTCCTCCATCTCTGTGCAAGTCTATGGGTCATGTCTGACTGGCTGAGAATAACAAATTATCTTTAGAGCAACCATAAGGCTGGATAACCCTCCAGATGCCTAAAATCAGGATATGGAAGCGATAAATGAGTGGCCAGCCCAGTGGCTTAGTAGTTATAACTTTTGCCGGGCAGGTTAGAAATCCCACCAGGACCCCTACCTACATGGAGTTTGCATGTTCTCCCTGTGCTTGCTTGGGTTTCCTCTGGGAACTCTAGTTGCCTCCCACGCTCCAAAGACATGCTGGTAGGATAATTGGCCCCTAGTATGTGTGAGAATGTGAGATAGGGGCCTTAAGCCTCGTATACGCGGGCGTTGGGGAAAAAAAAACGTTGGTTTTCCATGACGGGATTCCCGGCAAGCTTGCCTTGCTCGCCGAGTGTACACACGCGCCATTCAAAAGAACCGCCGTTCTTTTGAATGGCAAGAACGCGGTGACATCATTGACTACGACGAGCCTGCGCTCGTCACATTCGATGCGGTCGCCGCCATCTTGCTACACCCTACGCTACCCTTGTATGCTACCGCGCATGCGTCAAAGTCTTTCCGAGCATGCGCGGGTTTACCTCGGACAAGGTAAGCATACAGGCGACCGGTTTTCCCGGCAGGAAACACTCTGCCGAGAATCCGGACGAGAAAAATAGAGAGCAGGTTCTCTATTTTTCTCATCGAGATTCCCGGCAGTTTTCCTGACGAGAGACCATACACACGACCGGTTTTCTCGGTAAAAGGCTCTCCCAGCAGTTTTCTTGCCGAGAAAACCGGTCGGGTGTACGAGGCTTGAGATGGTAAGCTCCTTGAAAGCAGGGACTGATGTGAATGTACAATATGTAAAGGGCTGTGTAAAATTGTCTGTGCTATATAAATACCTACAATAATACGGTACATCTCAAAATCAATCTTGAAATAAATAAAAAAATAATAATAATAAAAAGCCATTCTGCATGTATTAAAAAAAATATAAAATAAAAATACAGTGGGACTTTAAATGAGAATTTTTTTTCCTAATTCTTTTTCATTTTTTTTCTTTCTTTTTTTTCTTTCTTTATTTGTTTTATTTTTTTTATTTTTTTTATTTCTATTACTTTTTAAATGTATTTATTTATTTAACTTTTTCTTTTTTTCTTTCTTTCTTTCTTTCTTTCTTTTTTTTTTCTTTCCTTTCTTTTACTTTTTCTTCCGTTAACTTACCAGACCCCTCGAAAGTCCAGCGCAGTGGCTTCTCGGCTCATTCATTGGTTGATTGATAGCAGCGCAGCCATCGGCTTGCGCTGCTGTCAATCACATCCAATGACGTGGCACGCCGGGGGCGGGGCCGAGTGATACAGTGAGCGGCTATAGCCGCTGGCTGTATCACGGGAGCGCGCCCGCGAGAACTAACCCCCATGGGGGTTAGTTCTTGCGGGGAGGAGCCGAGACAGCCGCTGCCGAGGGACCCCAGAAGACCAGGTTCGGGGCCACTCTGTGCAAAATGAGCTGCACAGTGGAGGTAAGTATAACATGTTTGTTATTTTTATTTTTTTAATTATCCTTTTTCATCCCCTTTAATTCTTTTTTTCCTTTTTTTTTCTTTATTTATTTATTTATTTATTTTATTTTCCTAATATATTTATTTATTTAACTTTTTTTCATCTTTTTTTTTTTCACTTTCTTTTCTTTTATATACAATAATAGAGATGGCGTTTTTTTCAGGACATATCTTTTTGTTATAGATTAAAAAAAAAATTCAATGTATTATTAAATGAAACTCAGATAGGTATCTGAATTTGCCTTGGTATCCGATTTCTGTAATACAGTGCACAGCAGCGCTTGGACTGGCAGCAGGAGGGACAGAGCTAGGAGCCAATCAGGCCCTCCTACACTGCTCATGTGTTGTCAGTAGGCATGCTGATAGGAGGAGAGTGCAGAGTGACAACTCTCAGCGTGCTGCTCCTCCAATTTACCAGACTGGGGGGGGGGGGGGGGGCGTGTCCTCACCGGGGCTATTCTGGTGTGGCAGTAGAGGCTAAGTCCCTGGCAAGTTACTGGATCACAAAACTGGCTGAGCAGAATTACAAATCTTTTGATAGTTAAAACAGTTTCTATATAATATACATGATTCTAAAAGAGAACCTTTACAGGGTCCGGCTTACCTTCGGCGGGGCTCAGCCCCCTGGCGGCAGAGATCATGGAGAGGGTGGGGCTCCCGTGGACAGATCGCAGGTAATGCTCCATGTGGGGGTTCACATAGTGGTGGGCGTGTCCAAATTCGGCGGCACTCACTGCGTGCGGCGACAGGCGGATCAGGGAGATGTCGGAGATGACGGGGCTTCTGCTCAGGCCTGGCGGGCTGCAAGAGGAGAAGAAAATTAATTTGTCAGTATAGATGGACATTGGGAATTGTAAGTAATCTACAGTCAGGTCCATAAATATTGGGACATCGACACAATTCTAATCTTTTTGGCTCTATACACCACCACAATGGATTTGAAATGAAACAAACAAGATGTGCTTTAACTGCAGACTTTCAGCTTTAATTTGAGGGGATTTACATCCAAATCAGGTGAACGGTGTAGGAATTACAACAGTTTGTATATGTGCCTCCCACTTTTTAAGGGACCAAAAGTATTGGGACAATTGGCTGCTCAGCTGTTCCATGGCCAGGTGTGTGTTATTCCCTCATTATCCCATTTACAAGGAGCAGATAAAAGGTCCAGAGTTCATTTTAAATGTGCTATTTGCATTTGGAATCTGTTGCTGTCAACTCTCAATATGAGATCCAAAGAGCTGTCACTATCAGTGAAGCAAGCCGTCATTAGGCTGAAAAAACAAAACAAACCCATCAGAGAGATAGCAGAAACATTAGGTGTGGCCAAATCAACTGTTTGGAAGATCCTTAAAAAGAAAGAACGCACCGGTGAGCTCAGCAACACCAAAAGACCCGGAAGACCACGGAAAACAACTGTGGTGGATGACCGAAGAATTCTTTCCCTGGTGAAGAAAACATCCTTCACAACAGTTGGCCAGATGAAGAACACTCTCCAGGAGGTAGGTGTATGTGTGTCAGATGAAGAACACTCTCCAGGAGGTAGGTATATGTGTGTCAGATGAAGAACACTCTCCAGGAGGTAGGTGTATGTGTGTCAGATGAAGAACACTCTCCAGGAGGTAGGTGTATGTGTGTCAGATGAAGAACACTCTCCAGGAGGTAGGTGTATGTGTGTCAGATGGAGAACACTCTCCAGGAGGTAGGTGTGTGTGTGTCAGATGAAGAACACTCTCCAGGAGGTACGTGTATGTGTGTCAGATGAAGAACACTCTCCAGGAGGTAGGTGGATGTGTGTCAGATGAAGAACACTCTCCAGGAGGTAGGTGGATGTGTGTCAGATGAAGAACACTGTCCAGGAGGTAGGTGTATGTGTGTCAGATGAAGAACACTCTCCAGGAGGTAGGTGCATGTGTGTCAGATGAAGAACACTCTCCAGGAGGTAGGTGTATGTGTGTCAGATGAAGAACACTCTCCAGGAGGTAGGTGGATGTGTGTCAGATGGAGAACACTCTCCAGGAGGTAGGTGGATGTGTGTCAGATGAAGAACACTCTCCAGGAGGTAGGTGTATGTGTGTCAGATGAAGAACACTCTCCAGGAGGTAGGTGTATGTGTGTCAGATGAAGAACACTCTCCAGGAGGTAGGTGGATGTGTCAGATGGAGAACACTCTCCAGGAGGTAGGTGGATGTGTGTCAGATGAAGAACACTCTCCAGGAGGTAGGTGTATGTGTGTCAGATGAAGAACACTCTCCAGGAGGTAGGTGTATGTGTGTCAGATGAACAACACTCTCCAGGAGGTAGGTGGATGTGTCAGATGAAGAACACTCTCCAGGAGGTAGGTGTATGTGTGTCAGATGAAAAACACTCTCCAGGAGGTAGGTGTATGCGTGTCAGATGAAGAACACTCTCCAGGAGGTAGGTGTGTGTGTGTCAGATGAAGAACACTCTCCAGGAGGTAGGTGTATGTGTGTCAGATGAAGAACACACTCCAGGAGGTAGGTGTGTGTGTGTCAGATGGAGAACACTCTCCAAGAGGTAGGTGGATGTGTGTCAGATGAAGAACACTCTCCAGGAGGTAGGTGTGTGTGTGTCAGATGAAGAACACTCTCCAGGAGGTAGGTGTATGTATGTCAGATGAAGAACACTCTCTGGGAGGTAGGTGTATGTGTGTCAGATGAAGAACTCTCTCCAGGGGGTAGGTGTATGTGTGTCAGATGAAGAACACTCTCCAGGAGGTAGGTGTATGTGGGCCAGATGAAGAACACTCTTCAGGAGGTAGGTGGATGTGTGTCAGATGAAGAACACTCTCCAGGAGGTAGGTGGATGTGTGTCAGATGAAGAACACTGTCCAGGAGGTAGGTGTATGTGTGTCAGATGAAGAAAACTCTCCAGGAGGTAGGTGTGTGTGTGTCAGATGAAGAACGCGCTCCGGGAGGTAGGTGTATGTGTGTCAGATGAAGAACACCCTCCGGGAGGTAGGTGTATGTGTGTCAGATGAAGAACACTCTCCAGGAGGTAGGTGTATGTGTGTCAGATGAAAAACACTCTCCAGGAGGTAGGTGTATGTGTGTCAGATGAAGAACACTCTGCAGGAGGTAGGTGTATGTGTGTCAGATGAAGAACACTCTCCAGGAGGTAGGTGTATGTGTGTCAGATGAAGAACACTCTCCAGGAGGTAGGTGTATGTGTGTCAGATGAAAAACACTCTCCAGGAGGTAGGTGTATGTGTGCCAGATGAAGAACACTCTCCAGGAGGTAGGTGTGTGTGTGTCAGATGAAGAACACTCTCCAGGAGGTAGGTGTATGTGTGTCAGATGAAGAAACTCTCCAGGAGGTAGGTGTATGTGTGTCAGATGAAGAACACTCTCCAAGAGGTAGGTGTATGTGTGCCAGATGAAGAACACTCTCCAGGAGGTAGGTGTATGTGTGTCAGACGAAGAACACTCTCCAGGAGGTAGGTGTATGTGGGCCAGATGAAGAACACTCTCCAGGAGGTAGGTGTGTGTGTGCCAGATGAAGAACACTCTCCAGGAGGTAGGTGGATGTGTGTCAGATGAAGAACACTATCCAGGAGGTAGGTGGATGTGTGTCAGATGAAGAACACTCTCCAGGAGGTAGGTGGTTGTGTGTCAGATGAAGAACACTCTCCGGGAGGTAGGTGTATGTGTGTCAGATGAAGAACACTCTCCAGGAGGTAGGTGTATGTGTGCCAGATGAAGAACACTCTCCAGGAGGTAGGTGTATGTGTGTCAGACGAAGAACACTCTCCAGGAGGTAGGTGTATGTGGGCCAGACGAAGAACACTCTCCAGGAGGTAGGTGTATGTGGGCCAGATGAAGAACACTCTCCAGGAGGTAGGTGGATGTGTGTCAGATGAAGAACACTATCCAGGAGGTAGGTGGATGTGTGTCAGATGAAGAACACTATCCAGGAGGTAGGTGTATGTGTGTCAGATGAAGAACACTCTCCAGGAGGTAGGTGTATGTGGGCCAGATGAAGAATACTCTCCAGGAGGTAGGTGTGTGTGTGTCAGATGAAGAACACTCTCCAGGAGGTAGGTGTATGTGTGTCAGATGAAGAACACTCTCCAGGAGGTAAGTGTATGTGTGCCAGATGAAGAACACTCTCCAGGAGGTAGGTGGATGTGTGTCAGATGAAGAACACTATCCAGGAGGTAGGTGTATGTGTGTCAGATGAAGAACACTCTCCAGGAGGTAGGTGTATGTGTGTCAGATGAAGAACACTCTCCAGGAGGTAGGTGTATGTGTGTCAGATGAAGAACACTCTCTAGGAGGTAGGTGTATGTGTGTCAAAGTCACCAATCTAGAGAAGACTTCACCAGAGTGAATACAGAGGGTTCACCACAAGATGGAAACCATTGGTGAGCCTCAAAAACAGGAAGGCCAGATTAGAATTTGCCAAACAACATGTAAAAAAGCCTTCCCAGTTCTGGAACAACATCCTATGGACAGATGAGACCGAGATCAACTTGTACCAGAGTGATGGGAAGAGAAGAGTATGGAGAAGGAAAGGAACTGCTCATGATCCAAAGCATACCACCTCATCTGTGAAGCATGGTGGTGGTAGTGTCATGGCGTGGGCATGTATGGCTGCCAATGGAACTGGTTCTCTTGTATTTATTGATGATGTGACTGCTGACAAAAGCAGCAGGATGAATTCTGAAGTGTTTCGGGGAATATTATTATCGGCTCATATTCAGCCAAATGCTTCAGAACTCATTGGATGGCGCTTCACAGTGCAGATGGACAATGACCCGAAGCATACTGCGAAAGCAACCAAAGAGTTTTTTAAAGGGAAAGAAGTGGAATGTTATGCAATGGCCAAGCCAATCACCTGACCTGAATCCGATTGAGCATGCATTTCACTTGCTGAAGACAAAACTGAAGGGAAAATGCCCCAAGAACAAGCAGGGACTGAAGACAGTTGCAGTAGAGGCCTGGCAGAGAATCACCAGGGATGAAACCTAGCGTCTGGTGACGTCATCGCGTTCCACACTTCAGGCTGTAATTAACTGCAAAGGATTTGCAACCAAGTATTAAAAAGTGAAAGTTTGATTGATGATTGTTAATCTGTCCCATTACTTTTGGTCACTTAAAAAGTGGGAGGCACATATACAAGCTGTTGTAATTCCTACACCGTTCACCTGATTTGGATGTAAATTCCCTCAAATTAAAGCTGAAAGTCTGCAGGTAAAGAACATCTTGTTCCTTTCATTTCACATCCATTGTGGTGGTGTATAGAGCCAAAAAGATTAGAATTGTGTCGATGTCCCAATATTTATGGACCTGACTGTATATCTGGTTTTGGACACCTAATATCCTCTTGCTGGTAAGGGAACTACAAGTCCCAGAAGCCGTTCTACAAAGACAGTCCTACGGCTGAGACGTCACATCTAGGACTGTGTGGACTCAGCAATGGAATTGTCAGCTCCCTGGAGTCACAGGAGGGGGACACTCATCAGCGGAGTCCCCCCCCCGTCACATGCAGCTGAACACTGAACTGCGGCACGACGGCGGCTCTGATCTCCGACAGATACAGCGACGTTCAGACACCACAGCTGCACCCACTACAGCCTGATTACACCGCACGCCCCAGGAAGAGGCAAGAGAACTGAGCGGAACTATTCCACCCATCAATGCCACCACATCACACAGGATGACACAAGCCGCTGCGCCCGCCACGGTCCAAATCAGCATTGGCGGCAGTTGGCTCTGGGAGACGCTGTGAAGAGGGAGAAGAGTCAGGGGAAGCAGCTGCACTCAGAGGAACTTATAGAGCCAATGGCATTAGCCTCTGTACCAGAGGAGCTTACACTCTAATGTCCCCTCCCCCATAGTGACATCAGTCTCTGTACCAGATGAGCTTACACTCTAATGTCCCCTCCCCCATAGTGACATCAGTCTCTGTACCAGAGGAGCTTACACTCTAATATCTCTCAACAGTCACACACTGTTATTATTATTATTATACGTGTAGCGGGCAGTTCCTCCCCTCTCCCCATCCCCTCTATTAAAGTTCTGCTCGCAATGTCTCTGGTCTAGGGGGTATGATAGGGGAGGGAGAGGGTGCGCTACGCCTGGCTTCCACCACAGGTGTATAAGTGGTATCGGCAATGCCTTCCTTTACCTTCGGGCCTGTGTTGTGCATCGGATCCTCCCTCCAAGAGTCTCCAAGAACCTCGTCTGCCAGAAACTTGAGCCACACACCATTAAAGTCCAACACTCCTTTATTTAGAACATAACATGGACTCCCTTGGCTATAGAACAGAAAAGGATGTGTGTGTACGAATAGGCCCAGACACAAGTTTGATCCTCCACTCTCCTCCAAAGAGTGGGTTATGGTCTCCGCACGAGGGAAATTCACCTTCCGGACGGTCTCCGACAAGAGGCTCACCCGTCACCGGCAGTATGCTGCACCGGGTCTTCAGATGAGGAGCTCTTCCCGGTCCATTGCGCCCACCTTGGATTCAGGCATCCATCTCCGGAGTACCCTAGGATCCTTCCCTCGCGGAACTCAGTGTTGGGCACTGAGCTCCGGACCGCCGTCCGAGTACCTCACCCCAGGCTAAAGGTGCCTGAGATGGAACACGATCTCCGGTGGTCCTCTAGGCCTAGTCCGCCTAGAGGACAAACACGAACTCCGTCCGCAGGCTAAAGGTGCCCGGGACTAACAACCCCCTGACCAAGATGGCCGGCCCCTTTTATCCCCTCTCCCAGCAAGCACGGCGGGTTCCCCGCCCCACCATACCGCTGCCCAGAGAGGACAAATGTAAGCTCAGCACACAGCGGTATCCGTCCGTGGGCCCACAGTGACAGCGCCACCCAGTGGACCTCCGGAGATACACCACTGGTGTCACCGAAAAATTCAAAAACTTACGGCGGGAAAGTAAGTACCCGCTACATACCTTTATATAGCTCTGACATATACCGCACTGCTGTACAGAGATCACTGAGCCAGTCACACCAGTCTCTGTACCAGAAGAGCTTACACTCTAATGTCCCCTCCCCCACAGTCACATCAGTCTGTGTACCAGGTGAGCTTACACTCTAATGTCCCCTCCCCCACAGTCACACACTATAATTATTATACCTTTATATAGCTCTGACATATACTGCACTGCTGTACAGAGAACACTGAGTCAGTCACATCAGTCTCTGTACCAGAAGAGCTTACACTCTAATGTCCCCTCCCCCCACAGTCACATCAGTCTCTGTACCAGAAGAGCTTACACTCTAATGTCCCCTCCCCCACACTCACATCAGTCTCTGTACCAGGTGAGCTTACACTCTAATGTCCCCTCCCCCACAGTCACACACTATAATTATTATACCTTTATATGGCTCTGACATATACTGCAGTGCTGTACAGAGAACACTGAGCCAAATCACATCAGTCTCTGTACAGGAGAGCTTACACTCTAATGTCCCCTCCCCCACAGTCACACCAGTCTCTGTACCAGAGGAGCTTACACTCTAATGTCCCCTCCACAGTCACACACTATTATTATTATTATATTTATATAGCTCTGACATATAATGCAGTGCTGTACAGAGACCTCTGAGCCAGTCACATCAGTCTCTGTACAGAGGAGCTTACACTCTAATGTCCCCTCCCCCACAGTCACATCAGTCTTTGTACAGAGGAGCTTACACTCTAATGTCCCCTCCCCCACAGTCACATCTGTCTCTGTACCAGAGGAGCTTACACTCTAATGTCCCCTCCCCCACAGTCACATCCGTCTCTGTACCAGAGAAGCTTACACTCTAATGTCCCCTCCTCCACACTCACATCAGTCTCTGTACCAGAGGAGCTTACACTCTAATGTCCCCTCCCCCACAGTCACATCAGTCTCTGTACAGAGGAGCTTACACTCTAATGTCCCCCCACAATCACCACATAGAGTAGTGGGCACAATAAAAGCCTAGTGGAGCAGTCTGGGTGGTGGCACCCGGATGACACTGAAAGGTTGGCAGGGAGGGTGGTGGTGGTGAGGGGCAGCAGATGGCACTATGGAGGGCTGGAAGCACTTGGGTGATATTTGGCATTACAAGTCATTACACAGGAAGAAGCAGTTGGCATCGGAGGCGTTCACACAGCGATGTTGCTGGGTGTCAGTATGTGGAGGGGGGGGGGGGCGGGTCAGCAGTTGGCATTATGAACAGCTGTGGGCAGGGCGGTAACTGGCACTGAACCACATTGGTACAGCGTGATGTCATTCTCGGGAGTCAGCAGGTGTGCAGTGAAGTCACACAGCCGGAGCCAGACCCAATTTCATGGAAAGCGATATCAGCTTCACCCCGTCCGTCACACTCCCAGCGCCAGACACGCTGCCAGCTTAAAGGGGCACCCTACATCTTCCTTTATAAATATTTATGAACAGAGCCCACAGTCTAATTACATTCTTCTGCGTGGGACTGAATCGAGGTTCCATTAACGTGGAGATTAGACCTGGACCACACACCGAAAAGTGACCCGTAGCCAAAGCATTTGGAGAAATCCATTGCCAGAAATCCAGTTTTCCCAGTTCCATACTATGAGGAGGGGGTCCTGAGCTGGCTGCATATTACAATCTGGTGGTACAACCACCTTTGTCTACCTGGTGGAATATACTGTACACCGACCAGCCATAACATTATGACCCCCCACCATAACCCTTCACGGCAGGGACTCCACTAGACTGCTGACGGTACCCTGTGGTATCTGGCACCAAGCCTTCAGTAGTAGATCCTTTTAAGTACTGTAAGTTGTGAGGTGAGACCTCCTTGGATCGAGCTTGTTTTTCCAGCACATCCCACAGATGCCTGATTGGATTGAGATCTTGGAGGCCAAGTCAACACCTTCAATGCCTTGTCGTGTTCATCACACCATTCTTGAACTCATCAGACCAGGCCACCTTCTTCCATTGCTCCGTAGTCCAGTTCTGATGCTCACGTGCCCATTGTAGGGGCTTTTGGCTGTGGACATGGGTCAGCATGGACACCCTAACCGGTCTATGTCTACCCACCCCCATACACAACAAACTGCGATGCTCTGTGGGTTTTGACACCTTTCTATCAGAACCCGCATTCCCTTTTTCACCAATCTGAGATGCAGTAGGTCTTCTATTGGATAGGACTAAATCATGGGCCCGCCTTCCCTCCCCACCTCCATCATTGAGACTTTCCTCCCCACCTCCATCAATGAGCGTTCGCTCCCCACCTCCATCATTGAGCCTTCCCTCCCCACCTCCACCATTGAGCCTTCTCTCCCCACCTCCATCATTGAGCTTTCGCTCCCCACCTCCATCATTGAGCCTTCCCTCCCCACCTCCACCATTGAGCCTTCTCTCCCCACCTCCATCAATGAGCGTTCGCTCCCCACCTCCATCATTGAGCCTTCCCTCCCCACCTCCACCATTGAGCCTTCTCTCCCCACCTCCATCATTGAGCGTTCGCTCCCCACCTCCATCATTGAGCCTTCCCTCCCCACCTCCACCATTGAGCCTTCTCTCCCCACCTCCATCATTGAGCCTTCCCTCCCCACCTCCATCACTGAGCCTTCTCTCCCCACCTCCACCATTGAGCGTTCGCTCCCCACCTCCATCAATGAGCGTTCGCTCCCCGCCTCCATCAATGAGCGTTCACTCCCCACCTCCATCAATGAGCCTTCCCTCCCACCTCCATCACTGAGCCCCCCCACCTACATCAATGAGCGTTCGCTCCCCACCTCCACCATTGAGCCTTACCTCCCCACCTCCATCATTGAGCCTTCCCTCCCCACCTCCATCAATGAGCCTTCCCTCCCCACCTCCATCATTGAGCCCCCCCACCTACATCAATGAGCCTTCCCTCCCCACCTCCATCAATCCTTTCCTCCCCATCTCCATCATGGAGCCTTCTCTCCCCACCTCCATCAATGAGCCTTCCATCCCCACCTCCATCAATGAGCCTTCCCACCCCACCTCCATCAATGAGCCTTCCCTCCCCCACCTCCATCAATGAGCCTTCCCTCCCCCACCTCCATCAATGAGCCTTCCCTCCCCACCTCCATCAATGAGTCTTCCCTCCCCAACTCCACCAATGAGTCTTCCCTCCCCACCTCCATCAATGAGCCTTCCCTCCCCCACCTCCATCAATGAGTCTTCCCTCCCCACCTCCATCAATGAGTCTTCCCTCCCCACCTCCATCAATGAGCCTTCCCTCCCCCCACCTCCATTAATGAGCCTTCCTTCCCCACCTCCATCAATGAGCCTTCCCTCCCCACCTCCATCAATGAGCCTTCCCTCCCCACCTCCATCAATGAGTCTTCCCTCCCCACCTCCATCAATGAGTCTTCCCTCCCCACCTCCATCAATGAGCCTTCCCTCCCCACCTCCATCAATGAGTCTTCATCTCCCCACCTCCATCAATGAGCCTTCCCTCCCCCCACCTCCATCAATGAGCCTTCCTTCCCCACTTCCATCAATGAGCCTTCCCTCCCCACCTCCATCAATGAGCCTACCCCCCCTACCTCCATCAATGAGTCTTCCCTCCCCACCTCCATCAATGAGTCTTCCCTCACCACCTCCATCAATGAGCCTTCCCTCCCCACCTCCATCAAATGAGCCTTCCATCCCCACCTCCATCAATGAGCCTTCCCTCCCCACCTCAATTTGAGCCTTCCCTCCCCACCTCCATGAATGAGCCTTCCCTCCCCACCTCCATGAATGAGCCTTCCCTCCCCACCTCCATGAATGAGCCTTCCCTCCCCACCTCCATGAATGAGCCTTCCCTCCCCACCTCCACCAATGAGCCTTCCCTCCCCACCTCCATCAATGAGCCTTCCCTCCCCCACCTCCATCAATGAGCCTTCCCTCCCCACCTCCACCAATGAGCCTTCCCTCCCCACCTCCATCAATGAGCCTTCCCTCCCCACCTCCATCAATGAACCCCCCTCCCCCACCTCCATCAATGAGCCTTCCCTCCCCACCTCAATTTGAGCCTTCCCTCCCCACCTCCATGAATGAGCCTTCCCTCCCCACCTCCATGAATGAGCCTTCCCTCCCCACCTCCACCAATGAGCCTTCCCTCCCCCCACCTCCATCAATGAGCCTTGAAGGGGGCAGTTTCCCTGAAACGCGTTGGCTTAATCTGTTCATTTATTATACTTTCAATAAAAAACTGTATTCTCCCATCTTTGCATTATTCCGGACACTGGGTGCTCCTCCCTCCCCACTCAAGTATACGTATTAGAAAGTTCAGCATGTCTGCAAACACTATAATAGAAGTATTCTGTATTAGAAATGTATTTATAAAATAAAATGTAATAAAAAAAATCTGAAAAAATGTTTTGTAACCTTTAAAAAAGAATTTAAATCAAAATAATCAAAAACTATTACTGTTTTCCTTGAAACCAACCAAATCAAAAGTCTGATTATTTTGCTGAATTTTTTTTTTTTCAATTTGAAAAACAAACTTCAACATAAAAATAGCTAAAGTCCAAAAAAAGTCCAAATATAAACAAAGCCCAAAACTGAAACATTGAACTTCCTGAAGGTAAAACAACACAATGAGCTGCAAACATCTGCCCGGGGGGATGGATCCGCCGCCTGCGCAGTGCGGTCCCCGAGGAGATCCGCATTTCATAGAATAGCAGCGACATATATTTCATTTTACAGTAAAACCGCAGAGGAGGCTCAGCCCAAAAAGTCACATAAATATGATATAAAAATATACGCGGCGGGAAGTGTGAGCGCGCTCCTCCCAAATATATACATCTGGATTCAGAACTGAAATGAAGACAAATAATCACTTGTATCTATAACATCTGAAACTACAACATGGATACTAATTAGCGTCCTGAAACTTGATTAATTTTCATTTCCTGCAGCCGGGATCACGCTGTCACTGGGTGTAATTAAGTGCTTTGTTGTAGATTGGGCTGTTTGTAATTACTTCTTATCAGGTGTAACACAAACAACGTCCCACCAGTGCAGATCATCAGCTGAGCGCTGCGCCACGGCCGGGATTTCAGTGAGGATCCTTGCATTGCCTGTCAGCATAAGTGTGCCCAGTATATTATATTCAGGTGTGTATCCCAAAGCTCAAACACACATCCGTATATATATATATATATATATACTGTATATACACACACTTATAAATAAATGTAAACAAACATTATAAAGTGTATTAAAACATGTCAGTAGAGCAGTGGATGGTGTCAGTAGGGCAGTGGACGGTGTCAGTAGAGCAGCGGACAGTGTCAGTAGGGCAGTGGACGGTGTCAGTAGAGCAGTGGACAGTGTCAGTAGGGCAGTGGACGGTGTCAGTAGAGCAGTGGACGGTGTCAGTAGAGCAGTGGGCGGTGTCAGTAGAGCAATGGACGGTGTCAGTAGGGCAGTGGACGGTGTCAGTAGAGCAGTGGATGGTGTCAGTAGGGCAGTGGACGGTGTCAGTAGAGCAGTGGACGGTGTCAGTAGAGCAGTGGATGGTGTCAGTAGGGCAGTGGACGGTGTCAGTAGAGCAGTGGACGGTGTCAGTAGAGCAGTGGATGGTGTCAGTAGAGCAGTGGACGGTGTCAGTAGGGCAGTGGACGGTGTCAGTAGAGCAGTGGACAGTGTCAGTAGAGCAGTGGACGGTGTCAATAGAGCAGTGGATGGTGTCAGTAGGGCAGTGGACGGTGTCAGTAGGGCAGTGGACGGTGTCAGTAGGGCAGTGGACGGTGTCAGTAGGGCAGTGGACGGTGTCAGTAGAGCAGTGGACGGTGTCAATAGGGCAGTGGACGGTGTCAGTAGAGCAGTGGATGGTGTCAGTAGAGCAGTGGACGGTGTCAGTAGGGCAGTGGACGGTGTCAGTAGGGCAGTGGACGGTGTCAGTAGAACAGTGGACGGTGTCAGTAGGGAAGTGGACGGTGTCAGTAGAGCAGTGGATGGTGTCAGTAGAGCAGTGGACGGTGTCAGTAGAGCAGTGGATGGTGTCAGTAGAGCAGTGGACGGTGTCAGTAGAGCAGTGGATGGTGTCAGTAGAGCAGTGGACGGTGTAAGTAGAGCAGTGGACGTTGTCAGTAGAGCAGTGGACGTTGTCAGTAGAGGAGTGGACGGTGTCAGTAGAGCAGTGGACGGTGTCATTAGAGCAGTGGACGGTGTCAGTAGAGCAGTGGACGGTGTCAGTAGAGCAGTGGACGTTGTCAGTAGAGGAGTGGACGGTGTCAGTAGAGCAGTGGATGTGTCAGTCAGTTAAGCGGTAGATGTGGCAGAGTTTGGTGTCAGTAGAGCAGTGGATGGTGTCAGTAGTACAGTGGATGTGTCAGTAGAGCAGTGGATGGTGTCAGTAGAGCAGTGGACGGTGTCAGTAGAGCAGTGGACGTGTCAGTAGAGCAGTGGACGTTGTCAGTAGAGGAGTGGACGGTGTCAGTAGAGCAGTGGATGTGTCAGTCAGTTAAGCGGTAGATGTGGCAGAGTTTGGTGTCAGTAGAGCAGTGGACGGTGTCAGTAGAACAGTGGACGGTGTCAGTAGGGAAGTGGACGGTGTCAGTAGAGCAGTGGATGGTGTCAGTAGAGCAGTGGACGGTGTCAGTAGGGCAGTGGACGGTGTCAGTAGAGCAGTGGATGGTGTCAGTAGGGCAGTGGACGGTGTCAGTAGAGCAGTGGACGGTGTCAATAGAGCAGTGGATGGTGTCAGTAGAGCAGTGGACGGTGTCAGTAGGGCAGTGGACGGTGTCAGTAGGGCAGTGGACGGTGTCAGTAGAGCAGTGGACGGTGTCAATAGGGCAGTGGACGGTGTCAGTAGAGCAGTGGATGGTGTCAGTAGAGCAGTGGACGGTGTCAGTAGAGCAGTGGATGGTGTCAGTAGGGCAGTGGACGGTGTCAGTAGAGCAGTGGACGGTGTCAATAGAGCAGTGGATGGTGTCAGTAGAGCAGTGGACGGTGTCAGTAGGGCAGTGGACGGTGTCAGTAGGGCAGTGGACGGTGTCAGTAGAGCAGTGGACGGTGTCAATAGGGCAGTGGACGGTGTCAGTAGAGCAGTGGATGGTGTCAGTAGAGCAGTGGACGGTGTCAGTAGGGCAGTGGACGGTGTCAGTAGGGCAGTGGACGGTGTCAGTAGAACAGTGGACGGTGTCAGTAGGGAAGTGGACGGTGTCAGTAGAGCAGTGGATGGTGTCAGTAGAGCAGTGGACGGTGTCAGTAGAGCAGTGGATGGTGTCAGTAGAGCAGTGGACGGTGTCAGTAGAGCAGTGGACGGTGTCAGTAGAGCAGTGGATGGTGTCAGTAGAGCAGTGGACGGTGTCAGTAGAGCAGTGGACGTTGTCAGTAGAGCAGTGGACGGTGTCAGTAGAGCAGTGGACGGTGTCAGTAGAGCAGTGGACGGTGTCATTAGAGCAGTGGACGGTGTCAGTAGAGCAGTGGATGGTGTCAATAGAGCAGTGGACGTTGTCAGTAGAGGAGTGGACGGTGTCAGTAGAGCAGTGGATGTGTCAGTCAGTTAAGCGGTAGATGTGGCAGAGTTTGGTGTCAGTAGAGCAGTGGATGGTGTCAGTAGTACAGTGGATGTGTCAGTAGAGCAGTGGATGGTGTCAGTAGAGCAGTGGACGGTGTCAGTAAAGCAGTGGATGGTGTCAGTAGAGCAGTGGACGGTGTCAGTAGGGCAGTGGACGGTGTCAGTAGAGCAGTGGACGGTGTCAGTAGAGCAGTGGACGGTGTCAGTGGAGCAGTGGACGGTGTCAGTAGAGCAGTGGACGGTGTCAGTAGAGCAGTGGACGGTGTCAGTAGAGCAGTGGACGGTGTCAGTAGAGCAGTGGACGGTGTCAGTAGGGCAGTGGACGGTGTCAGTAGAGCAGTGGATGGTGTCAGTAGAGCAGTGGACGGTGTCAGTAGGGCAGTGGACGGTGTCAGTAGGGCAGTGGACGGTGTCAGTAGAACAGTGGACGGTGTCAGTAGGGAAGTGGACGGTGTCAGTAGAGCAGTGGATGGTGTCAGTAGAGCAGTGGACGGTGTCAGTAGAGCAGTGGATGGTGTCAGTAGAGCAGTGGACAGTGTCAGTAGAGCAGTGGACGTTGTCAGTAGAGGAGTGGACGGTGTCAGTAGAGCAGTGGACGGTGTCAGTAGAGCAGTGGACGGTGTCATTAGAGCAGTGGACGGTGTCATTAGAGCAGTGGACGGTGTCAGTAGAGCAGTGGACGGTGTCAGTAGAGCAGTGAACGTTGTCAGTAGAGGAGTGGACGGTGTCAGTAGAGCAGTGGATGTGTCAGTCAGTTAAGCGGTAGATGTGGCAGAGTTTGGTGTCAGTAGAGCAGTGGATGGTGTCAGTAGTACAGTGGATGTGTCAGTAGAGCAGTGGATGGTGTCAGTAGAGCAGTGGACGGTGTCAGTAGAGCAGTGGATGGTGTCAGTAGAGCAGTGGACGGTGTCAGTAGGGCAGTGGACGGTGTCAGTAGAGCAGTGGACGGTGTCAGTAGAGCAGTGGACGGTGTCAGTAGAGCAGTGGACGGTGTCAGTAGGGCAGTGGACGGTGTCAGTAGAGCAGTGGACGGTGTCAGTAGAGCAGTGGACGGTGTCAGTGGAGCAGTGGACGGTGTCAGTAGAGCAGTGGACGGTGTCAGTAGAGCAGTGGACGGTGTCAGTAGAGCAGTGGATGGTGTCAGTAGAGCAGTGGATGGTGTCAGGAGAGCAGTGGACGGTGTCAGTAGAGCAGTGGACGGTGTCAGTAGAGCAGTGGATGGTGTCAGTAGGGCAGTGGACGGTGTCAGAAGAGCAGTGGACGGTGTCAGTAGAGCAGTGGATGGTGTCAGTAGGGCAGTGGACGGTGTCAGTAGAGCAGTGGACGGTGTCAGTAGAGCAGTGGATGGTGTCAGTAGGGCAGTGGACGGTGTCAGTAGAGCAGTGGACGGTGTCAGTAGAGCAGTGGATGGTGTCAGTAGAGCAGTGGACGGTGTCAGTAGGGCAGTGGACGGTGTCATTAGAGCAGTGGACGGTGTCAGTAGAGCAGTGGATGTGTCAGTAGAGCAGTGGATGGTGTCAGTAGAGCAGTGGACAGTGTCAGTAGAGCAGTGGATGGTGTCAGTAGGGCAGTGGACGGTGTCAGAAGAGCAGTGGACGGTGTCAGTAGAGCAGTGGATGGTGTCAGTAGGGCAGTGGACGGTGTCAGTAGAGCAGTGGACGGTGTCAGTAGAGCAGTGGATGGTGTCAGTAGGGCAGTGGACGGTGTCAGTAGAGCAGTGGACGGTGTCAGTAGAGCAGTGGATGGTGTCAGTAGAGCAGTGGACGGTGTCAGTAGGGCAGTGGACGGTGTCAGTAGAGCAGTGGATGGTGTCAGTAGGGCAGTGGACGGTGTCAGTAGAGCAGTGGACGGTGTCAATAGAGCAGTGGACGGTGTCAGTAGAGCAGTGGACGGTGTCAGTAGGGCAGTGGACGGTGTCAGTAGGGCAGTGGACGGTGTCAGTAGAGCAGTGGATGGTGTCAGTAGGGCAGTGGACGGTGTCAGTAGAGCAGTGGACGGTGTCAATAGAGCAGTGGACGGTGTCAGTAGAGCAGTGGACGGTGTCAGTAGGGCAGTGGACGGTGTCAGTAGGGCAGTGGACGGTGTCAGTAGGGCAGTGGACGGTGTCAGTAGAGCAGTGGACGGTGTCAGTAGAGCAGTGGACGGTGTCAGTAGGGCAGTGGACGGTGTCAGTAGGGCAGTGGACGGTGTCAGTAGGGCAGTGGACGGTGTCAGTAGAACAGTGGACGGTGTCAGTAGGGAAGTGAACGGTGTCAGTAGAGCAGTGGATGGTGTCAGTAGAGCAGTGGACGGTGTCAGTAGAGCAGTGGACGGTGTCAGTAGAGCAGTGGACGGTGTCAGTAGAGCAGTGGACGGTGTCAGTAGAGGAGTGGACGGTGTCAGTAGAGCAGTGGACGGTGTCATTAGAGCAGTGGACGGTGTCAGTAGAGCAGTGGACATTGTCAGTAGAGGAGTGGACGGTGTCAGTAGAGCAGTGGATGTGTCAGTCAGTTAAGCGGTAGATGTGGCAGAGTTTGGTGTCAGTAGAGCAGTGGATGTTGTCAGTAGTACAGTGGACGGTGTCAGTAGAGCAGTGGACGGTGTCAGTAGAGCAGTGGACGGTGTCAGTAGAGCAGTGGACGTGTCAGTAAAGCAGTGGATGGTGTCAGTAGAGCAGTGGACGGTGTCAGTATAGCAGTGGATGGTGTCAGTATAGCAGTGGACAGTAGAGCAGTGGAGGGTGTCAGTAGAGCAGTGGACGGTGTCAGTAGAGCAGTGGACGGTGTCAGTAGAGCAGTGGACGGTGTCAGTAGAGCAGTGGATGGTGTCAGTAGAGCAGTGGACGGTGTCAGTAGAGCAGTGGATGTGTCAGTAGAGCAGTGGATGGTGTCAGTAGAGCAGTGGATGGTGTCAGTAGTACAGTGGACGGTGTCAGTAGAGCAGTGGACGGTGTCAGGAGAGCAGTGGACGGTGTCAGTAGAGCAGTGGACGGTGTCAGTAGAGCAGTGGACCGTGTCAGTAGAGCAGTGGACGGTGTCAGTAGAGCAGTGGACGGTGTCAGTAGAGCAGTGGACGGTGTCAGTAGAGCAGTGGACGGTGTCAGTAGAGCAGTGGACGGTGTCAGTAGAGCAGTGGATGGTGTCAGTAGAGCAGTGGACGGTGTCAGTAGGGCAGTGGACGGTGTCATTAGAGCAGTGGACGGTGTCAGTAGAGCAGTGGATGTGTCAGTAGAGCAGTGGATGGTGTCAGTAGAGCAGTGGACAGTGTCAGTAGAGCAGTGGATGGTGTCAGTAGGGCAGTGGACGGTGTCAGAAGAGCAGTGGACGGTGTCAGTAGAGCAGTGGATGGTGTCAGTAGGGCAGTGGACGGTGTCAGTAGAGCAGTGGACGGTGTCAGTAGAGCAGTGGATGGTGTCAGTAGGGCAGTGGACGGTGTCAGTAGAGCAGTGGACGGTGTCAGTAGAGCAGTGGATGGTGTCAGTAGAGCAGTGGACGGTGTCAGTAGGGCAGTGGACGGTGTCAGTAGAGCAGTGGATGGTGTCAGTAGGGCAGTGGACGGTGTCAGTAGAGCAGTGGACGGTGTCAATAGAGCAGTGGACGGTGTCAGTAGAGCAGTGGACGGTGTCAGTAGGGCAGTGGACGGTGTCAGTAGGGCAGTGGACGGTGTCAGTAGAGCAGTGGATGGTGTCAGTAGGGCAGTGGACGGTGTCAGTAGAGCAGTGGACGGTGTCAATAGAGCAGTGGACGGTGTCAGTAGGGCAGTGGACGGTGTCAGTAGGGCAGTGGACGGTGTCAGTAGGGCAGTGGACGGTGTCAGTAGAGCAGTGGACGGTGTCAGTAGGGCAGTGGACAGTGTCAGTAGAGCAGTGGACGGTGTCAGTAGAGCAGTGGATGGTGTCAGTAGAGCAGTGGACGGTGTCAGTAGGGCAGTGGACGGTGTCAGTAGAGCAGTGGACGATGTCAGTAGGGCAGTGGACGGTGTCAGTAGAGCAGTGGATGGTGTCAGTAGAGCAGTGGACGGTGTCAGTAGGGCAGTGGACGGTGTCAGTAGGGCAGTGGACGGTGTCAGTAGAACAGTGGACGGTGTCAGTAGGGAAGTGGACGGTGTCAGTAGAGCAGTGGATGGTGTCAGTAGAGCAGTGGACGGTGTCAGTAGAGCAGTGGATGGTGTCAGTAGAGCAGTGGACGGTGTCAGTAGAGCAGTGGACGTTGTCAGTAGAGGAGTGGACGGTGTCAGTAGAGCAGTGGACGGTGTCATTAGAGCAGTGGACGGTGTCAGTAGAGCAGTGGACGGTGTCAGTAGAGCAGTGGACGTTGTCAGTAGAGGAGTGGACGGTGTCAGTAGAGCAGTGGATGTGTCAGTCAGTTAAGCGGTAGATGTGGCAGAGTTTGGTGTCAGTAGAGCAGTGGATGGTGTCAGTAGTACAGTGGATGTGTCAGTAGAGCAGTGGATGGTGTCAGTAGAGCAGTGGACGGTGTCAGTAGGGCAGTGGATGGTGTCAGTAGGGCAGGGGACGGTGTCAGTAGAGCAGTGGACGGTGTCAGTAGAGCAGTGGGCGGTGTCAGTAGGGCAGTGGATGGTGTCAGTAGGGCAGGGGACGGTGTCAGTAGAGCAGTGGATGGTGTCAGTAGGGCAGGGGACGGTGTCAGTAGAGCAGTGGATGGTGTCAGTAGGGCAGTGGACGGTGTCAGTAGGGCAGGGGACGGTGTCAGTAGAGCAGTGGACGGTGTCAGTAGAGCAGTGGACGGTGTCAGTAGGGCAGTGGACGGTGTCAGTAGAGCAGTGGATGGTGTCAGTAGAGCAGTGGACGGTGTCAGTAGGGCAGTGGATGGTGTCAGTAGGGCAGGGGACGGTGTCAGTAGAGCAGTGGACGGTGTCAGTAGAGCAGTGGACGGTGTCAGTAGGGCAGTGGATGGTGTCAGTAGGGCAGGGGACGGTGTCAGTAGAGCAGTGGACGGTGTCAGTAGAGCAGTGGACGGTGTCAGTAGGGCAGTGGACGTGTGACAGTAGAGCAGTGGATGGTGTCAGTAGAGCAGTGGACGGTGTCAGTAGGGCAGGGGACGGTGTCAGTAGAGCAGTGGAAGGTGTCAGTAGAGCAGTGGACGGTGTCAGTAGAGCAGTGGATGGTGTCAGTAGAGCAGTGGACGGTGTCAGTAGGGCAGTGGATGGTGTCAGTAGGGCAGTGGACGGTGTCAGTAGGGCAGGGGACGGTGTCAGTAGAGCAGTGGACGGTGTCAGTAGAGCAGTGGATGGTGTCAGTAGGGCAGTGGACGGTGTCAGTAGGGCAGGGGACGGTGTCAGTAGAGCAGTGGACGGTGTCAGTAGGGCAGTGGATGGTGTCAGTAGGGCAGGGGACGGTGTCAGTAGAGCAGTGGACGGTGTCAGTAGGGCAGGGGACGGTGTCAGTAGGGCAGTGGATGGTGTCAGTAGAGCAGTGGACGGTGTCAGTAGGGCAGGGGACGGTGTCAGTAGAGCAGTGGACGGTGTCAGTAGGGCAGTGGACGGTGTCAGTAGGGCAGGGGACGGTGTCAGTAGAGCAGTGGATGGTGTCAGTAGGGCAGTGGACGGTGTCAGTAGAGCAGTGGACGGTGTCAGTAGAGCAGTGGACGGTGTCAGTAGGGCAGTGGACGGTGTCAGTAGGGCAGGGGACGGTGTCAGTAGAGCAGTGGATGGTGTCAGTAGGGCAGTGGACGGTGTCAGTAGAGCAGTGGACGGTGTCAGTAGAGCAGTGGACGGTGTCAGTAGGGCAGTGGACGGTGTCAGTAGGGCAGTGGACAGAGAGATGTCCCAGAGATGAAAACAGACATGTCATCCGCATAGGGCCATGGCCCTCAGAAGGGGCTCACTAGGAATGCCCACAGGCACCCCGCACACCGGTCCGCTCTCTAACCTCCGGATGAAGGGAACGATTTCGAACGCGTATAGCAGAAGACTCCAAGGACACCCCAGACACACACCTGAGCCAACCAATCAGAAGCATGAAGCTTTCAGCCCCTCTTGTACAAGGTCCTCAGACATTAGAGTGTAAGCTCCTCCGGTGCAGAGACTAACGCCAGAGCTATAGAAATGTATAATATATATAATAGAAATAATAATAATATAATACATTCCTCACCCAGTACAGTCCCAGGGCGGTTCGGGACACCCAGACAAGTCGCAGCCTGCGGGCCCCTATGTCTGCCGCGGCACACGAGCGCGCTTCATTTACCGCGCAGAACTGGTGTAATTAGCTGTGCGTGGAACCCGAGCTCTCCGCAGACAGCCGGGATGTGGGTTTGATATATGAGGGCTCCACGTCACTCTCACATCACATTAATCATCAGAGCCAAAGAGCAGACATGTTATTTCTCCCAACAAACAGCGACTTTAACTGACGCTTTGATAAATAGCACCGCGTTCTGCTGCAATCTGCATGGGGATGGAGGGGGAGGGGAGAAGGCGAGAGATTTCCACTGCATTAAGGGGCCCCACATTTTGGGGGGGGGGTAACAAATACGCAGGATGAACAGAAATGGCCCAGAATCGCTGACATGGACACCCTGCAGACTCATCGAAAAAAGGGAATTTATCACTAAAGTTTTTATTCATTCAGAGGGAAGAAATAAGAGAAGAGGAAACTGAACGATATTCTACTATATTTTATGGAATCAATTTTTTTTATATTAATGTATTACTTCAATTTAATGGATACTAATTCATCAATAAAGTAAATAAGGAAAAAAAAGAAGTAAAATAAATAAAAAAATAAATAAAAATAAAATGTTTTAAATTAAAACATTAAAAAGTAAAATTAAAGTGTTTAGTTAAAATAACAGGATAGGAAACTGAACAATATTCTACTATATTATATGGAATCATTTTTTTTTTTATATTAATATATTACTTCAATTTCATTGGATAATAATTCATCAATAAAGTAAATAAGGAAAAAAAAAGAAGTTAAATATATTTTTTTTTTATGTTTTAAATTAAAACATTAAAAAGTAAAATTAAAGTGTTAAGTGAGAATAACAGGAGATGAAACTGAACAATATTCTACTATATTATATGGAATAAATTTTATTATATTAATATATTGCTTCAATTTAATGGATAATTATTATTCATCAATAAAGTAAATAAGGAAAAAAAAAATAAGTAAAATAAAATAAAATAAAAATGTTTAATTTAAAACATTAAAAAGTAAAATTAAAGTGTTTAGTTAAAATAACAGGAGAGGAAACTGAACAATATTCTACTATATTATATGGAATGATTTTTTTTTATATTAATATATTACTTCAATTTAATGGATAATAATTCATCAATAAAGTAAATAAGGAAAAAAAAAGAAGTTAAAAAAAATGTTTTAATTTAAAACATTAAAAAGTAAAATTAAAGTTTTTAGTTAAAATAACAGGAGAGGAAACTGAACAATATTCTACTATATTATATGGAATAATTTTTTTTATATTATTATATTTCTTCAATTTAATGGATAATAATTCATCAATAAAGTAAATAAGGAAAAAAAAAGAAGTAAATTTTTTTTTAAATGTTTTAAATTAAAACATTAAAAAGTAAAATTAAAGTGTTTAGTTAAAATAACAGGAGGGGAAACTGAACAATATTCTACTATATTATATGGAATCAATTTTATTAAAATAATATATTGCTTCAATTTAATGGATAATTTTTATTCATCTATAAAGTAAATAAGGAAAAAAAATAAGTAAAAAAATAAATAAAAAATAAATTGTACAATTAAAGTGTAATTTAAAACAAAAAAAAATGAAAAAATAAGTAAATTTAAAATATTTAAACTAAAAAAAATTAAAGTAAATAAATTTAAATATTAACATTTAAAAAATTTCAAAATAGACTTAAAAAAATTAAAATATATTTTTTTTAAATTAAAACATTCAAAAGTAAAAAGAAAAAAAAAGGAAAAATAAAAAAGGTTTTAAATTTAAACATTAAAAAGTAAAATTAAAGTGTTTAGTTAAAATAACAGAAGAGGAAACTGAACAATATTCTACTATATTATATGGAATCAATTTTATTATATTAATATATTGCTTCAATTTATTGGATAATTATTCATCAATAAAGTAAATAAGGAAAAAAATAAGTAAAATAAATTTTTAAAAAATTGTACAATTAAAGTGCAAGTTTTTTTTAATAAAATGAAAAAATAAGTAAATTTAAAAAAATTGAAACAATTTTTTTTAAAGTAAATACATTTAAATCTTAACATTTAAAAAATGTAAAAATTAAAAAGTAGGCTTAAAAAAATAAAAAAATTTTTTTCAAATTAAAACATTTAAAAGTAAAATTAAAGTGTTCAGTTAAAATAAGAGGAGGAAACTGAACAATATTCTACTATATTATATGGAATCAATTTTTTTTATATTAATATATTACTTCAATTTAATGGATAATAATTCATCAATAAAGTAAATAAGGAAAAAAATAAGTAAAATACATTTAAAAAAATTGTACAATTAAAGTGTAATTTTTTTTAAAATAAAATGAGAAAATAGGTAAACTTAAAAAATTGAAACTAAAAAGTTATTTTTTTTAATTAATTAAAACATTAAAAAATTCAAATTAAAACGTAGACTTTTTTTTAAAATGAAAACATTAAAAAGTAAAATTTAAGTGTTCAGTTAAAACTTTTTTTTTTTTTTTACTTGTGGGTGGAGTGGGGAAGGTTTAGAGCCCCTGTTGGGGTTTTTTTTCTGCTAATCAGGGATTTGATAGAGAGATTTCCCTGAACATTTTGTCCCAGTGACAGGAAGTGAGGGAAAATCTCCAACAGCAACAGAATTGAAATCCTCCCTCCGGCCTTCCCTTCAGTCTTGCACAGTTGAACCGCCTGCTCTCCTGGATTGGAAAAAGGTTTGCTATGATTTCCCTGCACACTGTGAGCTTCTCACAATGTGCGTTAGAAACTGCAGCAAGTCACATAGAGCCCCGCCTCATGAATTTGTCCGAAATGTCTTGGTATGCTGACGCCTTAAGAGTTCCCTTCACTGGAACTAAGGGGCCAAACCCAACCCCTGAAAAACAACCCCACACCATAATCCCCCCTCCCCCACACACACCATAATCCCCCCTCCACCAAATGATTTGGACCAGTGCACAAAGCAAGGTCCATAAAGATATGGATGAGCGAGTTTGGGGTGGGGGAACTTGACTGGCCTGCACAGAGTCCTGACCTCTCCCCGATAGAACACCTTTGGGATGAATTAGAGCGGAGACTGTGAGCCAGGCCTTCTCGTCCAACATCATGGCCTGACCTCACAAATGCGCTTCTGGAAGAATGGTCAAACATTCCCATAGACACACTCCTAAACCTTGTGGATGGCCTTCCCAGAAGAGTTGAAGCTGTTATAGCTGCAAAGGGCGGGGCCAACTCAATATTGAACCCTATGGAATAAGACTGGGATGCCACTAAATTTCATGTGTGTGTGTAAAGGCAGGCGTCCCAATACTTTTGGTAATATAGCGTATGCTCAATCTTAACGCGGTGAGGATGTCCCAGTTCTATGATCAATGGTAATAAAGTGACATTCACTATCACCGAGTCAGGGGGCGGCGGGGGGTGCGCCAGCTGGAGAACATTCATAAATACCGCATTGTGATATAACGATCATTAGACAGTCAGACAACCTACCCGTGAATGGCGTGGATTCCGTGGCCCTCATAGTGATATCGGCCCTCTTGGTGCCGGATGTCAATAGGGAAAGGAGAGTGGAACGCGGGGAAGAGATGAGCTGGACCTGCCAAGAGAAGATAGAAATTCAGGTGAGCCGGTTTCTGCAGAAGAAGATGTTCTGTTATTGTCAATAATATATCTACTGTACAGTACAAAAACATGACCTCTACCCCAAGAGCATGACACCGAACATAGCCCCTATCTGAGGTGTAGGACACTGAACATAGCCCCTATCTGAGGTGTAGGACACTGAACATAGCCCCTATCTGAGGTGTAGGACACTGAACATAGCCCCTATCTGAGGTGTAGGACACGGAACATAGCCCCTATCTGAGGTGTAGGACACTGAACATAGCCCCTATCTGAGGTGTAGGACACCGAACATAGCCCCTATCTGAGGTGTAGGACACTGAACATAGCCCCAATCTGAGGTGTAGGACACCGAACATAGCCCCTATCTGAGGTGTAGGACACTGAACATAGCCCCTATCTGAGGTGTAGGACACTGAACATAGCCCCTATCTGAGGTGTAGGACACCGAACATAGCCCCTATCTGAGGTGTAGGACACTGAACATAGCCCCTATCTGAGGTGTAGGACACTGAACATAGCCCCTATCTGAGGTGTAGGACACCGAACATAGCCCCTATCTGAGGTGTAGGACACCGAACATAGCCCCTATCTGAGGTGTAGGACACCAAACATATCCCCTATCTGAGGTGTAGGACACCGAACATAGCCCCTATCTGAGGTGTAGGACACTGAACATAGCCCCTATCTGAGGTGTAGGACACTGAACATAGCCCCTATCTGAGGTGTAGGACACTGAACATAGCCCCTATCTGAGGTGTAGGACACTGAACATAGCCCCTATCTGAGGTGTAGGACACCGAACATAGCCCCTATCTGAGGTGTAGGACACTGAACATAGCCCCTATCTGAGGTGTAGGACACCGAACATAGCCCCTATCTGAGGTGTAGGACACTGAACATAGCCCCTATCTGAGGTGTAGGACACTGAACATAGCCCCTATCTGAGGTGTAGGACACTGAACATAGCCCCTATCTGAGGTGTAGGACACCAAACATATCCCCTATCTGAGGTGTAGGACACTGAACATAGCCCCTATCTGAGGTGTAGGACACTGAACATAGCCCCTATCTGAGGTGTAGGACACCGAACATAGCCCTATCTGAGGTGTAGGACACTGAACATAGCCCCTATCTGAGGTGTAGGACATCGAACATATCCCCTATCTGAGGTGTAGGAAACGGAACATAGCCCCTATCTGAGGTGTAGGACACTGAACATAGCCCATATCTGAGGTGTAGGACACTGAACATAGCCCCTATCTGAGGTGTAGGACACTGAACATAGCCCCTATCTGAGGTGTAGGACACCAAACATATCCCCTATCTGAGGTGTAGGACACCAAACATAGCCCCTATCTGAGGTATAGGACATCGAACATAGCCCCTATCTGAGGTGTAGGACACCGAACATAGCCCTATCTGAGGTGTAGGACACTGAACATAGCCCCTATCTGAGGTGTAGGACACTGAACATAGCCCCTATCTGAGGTGTAGGACACTGAACATAGCCCCTATCTGAGGTGTAGGACACTGAACATAGCCCCTATCTGAGGTGTAGGACACAGAACATAGCCCCTATCTGAGGTGTAGGACACCAAACATATCCCCTATCTGAGGTGTAGGACACCAAACATAGCCCCTATCTGAGCTATAGGACATCGAACATAGCCCCTATCTGAGGTGTAGGACACCGAACATAGCCCCTATCTGAGGTGTAGGACACCGAACATAGCCCCTATCTGAGGTGTAGGACACCGAACATAGCCCCTATCTGAGGTGTAGGACACTGAACATAGCCCCTATCTGAGGTGTAGGACACCAAACATATCCCCTATCTGAGGTGTAGGACACCAAACATAGCCCCTATCTGAGGTATAGGACATCGAACATAGCCCCTATCTGAGGTGTAGGACACCGAACATAGCCCCTATCTGAGGTGTAGGACACCGAACATAGCCCCTATCTGAGGTGTAGGACACCGAACATAGCCCCTATCTGAGGTGTAGGACACCGAACATAGCCCCTATCTGAGGTGTAGGACACCGAACATAGCCCCTATCTGAGGTGTAGGACATCGAACATAGCCCCTATCTGATGAGGTGTAGGACACCGAACATAGCCCCTATCTGAGGTGTAGGACACTGAACATAGCCCCTATCTGAGGTGTAGGACACCGAACATAGCCCCTATCTGAGGTGTAGGACACCGAACATAGCCCCTATCTGAGGTGTAGGACACCAAACATATCCCCTATCTGAGGTGTAGGACACTGAACATAGCCCCTATCTGAGGTGTAGGACACTGAACATAGCCCCTATCTGAGGTGTAGGACACCGAACATAGCCCCTATCTGAGGTGTAGGACACTGAACATAGCCCCTATCTGAGGTGTAGGACACCGAACATAGCCCCTATCTGAGGTGTAGGACACTGAACATAGCCCCTATCTGAGGTGTAGGACACTGAACATAGCCCCTATCTGAGGTGTAGGACACTGAACATAGCCCCTATCTGAGGTGTAGGACACCAAACATATCCCCTATCTGAGGTGTAGGACACTGAACATAGCCCCTATCTGAGGTGTAGGACACTGAACATAGCCCCTATCTGAGGTGTAGGACACCGAACATAGCCCTATCTGAGGTGTAGGACACTGAACATAGCCCCTATCTGAGGTGTAGGACATCGAACATATCCCCTATCTGAGGTGTAGGAAACGGAACATAGCCCCTATCTGAGGTGTAGGACACTGAACATAGCCCCTATCTGAGGTGTAGGACACTGAACATAGCCCCTATCTGAGGTGTAGGACACTGAACATAGCCCCTATCTGAGGTGTAGGACACCAAACATATCCCCTATCTGAGGTGTAGGACACCAAACATAGCCCCTATCTGAGGTATAGGACATCGAACATAGCCCCTATCTGAGGTGTAGGACACCGAACATAGCCCTATCTGAGGTGTAGGACACTGAACATAGCCCCTATCTGAGGTGTAGGACACTGAACATAGCCCCTATCTGAGGTGTAGGACACTGAACATAGCCCCTATCTGAGGTGTAGGACACTGAACATAGCCCCTATCTGAGGTGTAGGACACCAAACATATCCCCTATCTGAGGTGTAGGACACCAAACATAGCCCCTATCTGAGGTATAGGACATCAAACATAGCCCCTATCTGAGGTGTAGGACACCGAACATAGCCCCTATCTGAGGTGTAGGACACCGAACATAGCCCCTATCTGAGGTGTAGGACATCGAACATAGCCCCTATCTGAGGTGTAGGACATCGAACATATCCCCTATCTGAGGTGTAGGAAACGGAACATAGCCCCTATCTGAGGTGTAGGACACTGAACATAGCCCCTATCTGAGGTGTAGGAAACGGAACATAGCCCCTATCTGAGGTGTAGGACACTGAACATAGCCCCTATCTGAGGTGTAGGACACTGAACATAGCCCCTATCTGAGGTGTAGGACACTGAACATAGCCCCTATCTGAGGTGTAGGACACTGAACATAGCCCCTATCTGAGGTGTAGGACACCAAACATATCCCCTATCTGAGGTGTAGGACACCAAACATAGCCCCTATCTGAGGTATAGGACATCGAACATAGCCCCTATCTGAGGTGTAGGACACCGAACATAGCCCCTATCTGAGGTGTAGGACACTGAACATAGCCCCTATCTGAGGTGTAGGACATCGAACATATCCCCTATCTGAGGTGTAGGACACGGAACATAGCCCCTATCTGAGGTGTAGGACACTGAACATATCCCCTATCTGAGGTGTAGGACACTGAACATAGCCCCTATCCGGAGTGCAGGACACCAAAAACATTGCTTCTACCCAGAATGCATGACACCAAACCTGGCTTCCATCCAGAGTAGGGATGAGCTGAATACCCCCCCGTTTCGGTTCGCACCAGAACCTGCGAACGGACCGAAAGTTCACGCGAACTTTAGAACCCCATTAAATTCTATGGGACTCAAACGTTCAAAATCAAAAGTGCGAATTATAACGGCTAATATGCAAGTTATTGTCCTAAAAAGTGTTTGGGGACCGGGGTCCTGCCCCAGGGGACATGTATCACTGCAAAAAAAAGTTTTAAAAACGGCCGTTTTTTCGGGAGCAGTGATTTTAATAATGCTTAAAGTGAAACAATAAAAGTGAAATATTCCTTTAAATTTCGTACCTGGGGGGTGTGTATAGTATGCCTGTAAAGTAGCGCATGTTTCCCGTGCTTAGAACTGTCCCTGCACAAAGTGTCATTTCTGAAGGAAAAAAAGTCATTTAAAACTCACTCGCGGCTATTAATGAATTGTCGGCTCCCAACAATACATAGAAAAGTCATTGATAAAAAAAAAAAAAATGCGTGGGGGTCCCCCCAAATTCAATTACCAGGCCTTTCAGGTCTGGTATGGATATTAAGGGGAACCCTGCCGCAAATTTAAAAAACAAAATGCGTGGGGTTCCCCCCAAATATCCATACCAGGCCCTTCAGGTCTGGTATGGATTTTAAGGGGAACTCCACCCCAAATAAAAAAATTGGGTGGAGTTCCCCCAAAAATCCATACCAGACTCTTTATCCGAGCACGCAACCTGGCCGGCCGCAGGAAAAGAGGGGGGGAGGCGAGAGTGCGCCCCCCCTCCAGAACCGTACCAGGCCACATGCCCTCAACATGCTTTATAGCCACAAAAGGGAGGTGGCACTACTCAATATTAATGGCAATTGTTTTTGGAAGGGGCTTCCCACATATTGGTGTGATGGTGGTCGCGTGTCCACAAACCTTTGGCCATATGGTGTACTTTTTTATTCCTCAGCCACACACAATTTATACCCCTCGCCCCCTTTCCTGTGGTGGTATGGTCCACAGTTTTCATTGCAGACTTCTGCCCTAAATGTCCTCTCCAGTACCAATACCAACTGTCTACTAACCCCTGGCCTGGTAGCCCCCTAACCCACCTCTAGAGCCCCGGTCTTCCTGTTGCACTCCCCTTCCCCCTTATAGACAGACAGCATTACATTGAACACATGCAGAGCCATGACAGCTAGCTGGTTATGTTGGTTGTGTGATCGGCACCAGCAGGATACAGTTGTGAAGAAGAGAAGTCCCGCTGAGGTGCAGATAATTCATACGATGGTAGAAGAGCGGCAGGAGGCCTCACGTTGTGTGAAATATGATGATATGGCGCCGGCAAAGTGAGGACATAACGAGACGGAATCACTCGGTGAAAACTCACATGGAGCACTAAGCATCTCCAACAGGGAGTTCAAACTACGGCAGATCTGCTGTCCCCAAGAAACACAAGGCAACTTGAGAGAGTAGAGCGTAAGCTTAGCGGTTAGGGATGAACACTCGAGGACACTTATGTTTTTTTTTTACCCTGCTGTGCCCTTTATGAGGAGTTCTCACCATCCCTGTGCCGAGTTCCAGGGTCTGTACCCCTGCTGTGCCCATTATGAGGGGTTCCCACCATCCCTGTGCTGAGTTCCCGAGTCTGTACACCCGCTGTGCCCATTATGAGGGGTTCCCACCATCCCTGTGCTGAGTTCTCGGGTCTGTACCCCTGCTGTGCCCATTATGAGGGGTTCCCTCCATCCCTGTGCTGAGTTCTCGGGTCTGTACACCCGCTGTGCCCATTATGAGCGATTTCCACCATCCCTGTGCTGAGTTCTCGGGTCTGTACACCCGCTGTGCCCATTATGAGGAGTTCTCACCATCCCTGTGCCAAGTTCCAGGGTCTGTACCCCTGCTGTGCCCATTATGAGGGGTTCCCTCCATCCCTGTGCTGAGTTCCCGGGTCTGTACACCCGCTGTGCCCATTATGAGGGATTCCCACCATCCCTGTGCTGAGTTCTCGGGTCTGTACACCCGCTGTGCCCATTATGAGGGGTTCCCACCATCCCTGTGCTGATTTCCCGGGTCTGTACCCCCGCTGTGCCCATTATGAGGGGTTCCCACCATCCCTGTGCTGAGTTCCCGGGTCTCTACACCCGCTGTGCCCATTATGAGGGGTTCCCACCATCCCTGTGCTGAGTTCCCGGGTCTGTACACCCGCTGTGCCCATTATGAGGGGTTCCCACCATCCCTGTGCTGAGTTCCCAGGTCTGTACCCCCGCTGTGCCCATTATGAGGGGTTCCCACCATCCCTGTGCTGAGTTCCCGGGTCTGTACACCCGCTGTGCCCATTATGAGGGGTTCCCACCATCCCTGTGCTGAGTTCCCGGGTCTGTACACCCGCTGTGCCCATTATGAGGGGTTCCCACCATCCCTGTGCTGAGTTCCCGGGTCTGTACACCCGCTGTGCCCATTATGAGGGGTTCCCACCATCCCTGTGCTGAGTTCCCAGGTCTGTACACCTGCTGTGCCCATTATGAGGGGTTCCCATCATCCCTGTGCTGAGTTCCCAGGTCTGTACACCCGCTGTGCCCATTATGAGAGGTTCCCACCATCCCTGTGCTGAGTTCCCGGGTCTGTACACCCGCTGTGCCCATTATGAGGGGTTCCCACCATCCCTGTGCTGAGTTCCCGAGTCTGTACACTTGCTGTGCCCATTATGAGGGGTTCTCACCATCCCTGTGCTGAGTTCCCGAGTCAGTACACCTGCTGTGCCTATTATGTTGTTCAGATGGGAGATAGAGAGAGATACAAAGTAACATTGTTTAGAAACATTGTTTGGATAGGAGATAGAGAGATACAAAGTAACATTGTTTATAAACATTGATCAGACAGGAGATAGAGAGATACAAACTACCATTGTTTATAAACATTGATCAGACAGGAGATAGAGAGATACAAACTAACATTGTTTATAAACATTGTTCAGATGGAAGATAGAGAGAGATGCAAAGTAACATTGTTTATAAACATTGTTCGGATAGGAGATAGAGAGATACAAAGTAACATTGATGCTGTGCAAGACTGAAGGGGAGGCCGGAGGTCAGAGTTACCTCTACAATGTGAGAAGCATTAAAAGAAAAAAATAAAAGAAAAAAGGACGCAATTCTATAAACCTCCAGAATGGAGAATTATGACCAATCAGAGTGGCCCCGTTATCAGACTGCACCTGCAGCGGTATGAATCCTCACTGGTCTGAACATCGCCAGCTGTGTCCCTCTGCCACGCGGTGACGTAACGCGTCTCAGAGGCGGAGGATTCCCGCGCTGGGCGAAGAATGCGGACAGGTGGCTGAATCAGGCAGCGGCCAGGCGGAAAATCCTCACATTGTTCTACGGTAACCATCCAGCCGGGGGCTTAAAGAGGCAGCGCACCCGCCGAAACCCAATATTCTGCCTACGGAGGCCAATTAACCCCGCCAACGCTGGGAAGAGGGGCGACATTAGATGATGTGGTGGGATAGGCCGCATCAGGACACGGACAGGAAATATTTCATGAGATGAAACCATCTGACCAATGAAATAAATTCATAATAAAATAATTTATGTTTATGAAGGATACATTGTTACAGGTGAATGATGAGAGATTAGTTTGTGGAGAGACTTGACTGCCAAGCTGGGAGATGGGGGGGGGGGGGGGGGAAGAAATTGGGAGCGGTACGCTGGCGGCCATTAGTTTGCTGACACAATAAATATAGAATGTAAATATAATAAAATTATATTAATAATAAAAATAAAAAAATAAAAATTATAAAATTATAGTTATAATAATAATAATAATAATAATAATATTTATATAGAGAGATTTTTAAGTATGGTATTTTGTCGCCATTCCACACTGGTAGCCATTAGTTTGCTGACAAAAATAAATATAGAGTGGAAATATAATAAAATTATATTAATAATAAAATAATAATAATAAATAATAAAAAATTAAAAAATTATAATAATAAATAATAATAATAAGAGTATAATAAAAATAATTATAAAAATAACCAATATATAAATATATATATATATATATATATATATGTATGGAGATTTTTATGTATAGTATTTTGTCGCCATTACATACTGGTGGCCATTAGTTTGCTGACACAATAAATATAGAGTGGAAATATAATAAAATGATATGAATAATAAAAAATAAAAAAAATAAAAGTATAATAAAAATAATAATAATTATATATATATATATATATATATATATATATAAATATGGAGATATTTAAGTATGGTATTTTGTCAGCATTCCACACTGGTGGCCACTTGTTTGCTGACACAATAAATATAGAGTGGAAATATAATACGATGATATTAATAATAAAATAATAATAATAAAAAATAATAATATTTAATAAAAATAATAAAAGTATAAAACAAATAATAATAATAATAATTATATATATATATATATATATTTTTTTAAGTATGGTATTTGTCGCCATTCCACGCTGGTGGCCATTTGTTTGCTGACACAATAAATATTATATTATATTATACGCAGTCGGCTATTACCCGCGGCTGGGTCATAGCCGACTGCGTTCATTTGGCTGTTATCTGGTAAGCAGGTTCTTTTTATGGTGTTGGTGTCTGGCAGGATGTGCTAGGATACAGGACTGTTGGACCAAATACAGCATATTGTCCTTTTCTCTGGTTCCTTTTTCTGGAGGATACATGATTGGACTTTTATATAATTTATTCAGATAATTAAAATTTATTTTTCTTGTCACAGTTTTTTTCCTTATTTATACAATAAATATAGAGTGGAAATATAATATGATGATATTAATAATAAAATAATAATAATAAAAAATAATAATATAAATATATATATATATATATATATATATATGGAGATTTTTAAGTATGGTATTTGTCGCCATTACATGCTGGTGGCCATTAGTTTGCTGACACAATAAATATAGAGTGGAAATATAATAGAATTATATTAATAATAAAATAATTATAAAAAAAATAAAAGTATAATAAAAATAATAATAATAATAATAATAATAATAATAATAATAATAATAATAATTAATATATATATATATATATATATATATATATATATATATATATATATATATATATATGGAGATTTTTAAGTATGGTATTTTGTCAACATTCCACACTGGTGGCCATTTGTTTGCTGACACAATAAATATAGAGTGGAAATATAATACGATGATATTAATAATAAAATAATAATAATAAAAAAAATTATATTAAAAAGTATAAAACAAATAATAATAATAATAATTTATATATATATATATATATATATATATATATGGAGATTTTTAAGTATGGTATTTGTCGCCATTACATGCTGGTGGCCATTAGTTTGCTGACACAATAAATATAGAGTGGAAATATAATAAAATTATATTAATAATAAAATAATAAAAAAAAAGAAGAAATATAATAAATAAAAATAATAAAAGCATAATAATAATAATAATTAATATATATATATTAAGTATTAAGTATCGTATTTTGTCGCCATTCCACGAGCGTGTGCAATTTTAAAGCATGACACGTTAGGTATCTATTTACTTGGCGTAACATCATCCTATATATTTCACCCAAAAATTGGGTTATATAATGTGTGGTTTGCAGTAAAATTCATTAAAGTGTATTTTTTACAAAAAAAATTCATTTGAAAAACTAGAAATACCATTTGACTTAAAAAATTGCAACGATCGCCAGTTCTAGGGTCTTTGCTATGATATATATATCATGTTTGAGGGTTCTAAGTAATTTTCTAGCAAAAAATACTGATTTTTACAAAAGTAAAAAAGGGGGGGAGGGGGTCTTCAAGTGTATACGCAGCCCACAGATTATGCAATTTTGCGCGACTGTATTGACGTGGTGAAAGCGTGTGATTTTGCGTGCGTTGGTCTAAACCAATACTCGGCATCTGCTGACATTGTTGAATCGGGACTACAGATCCCAGCATGGCCTCGCTGGTGGGAGTCACATCTCGCTTTCACCTCTTATATAGAACAGAAACTGAGCTCTAAATACGGCACCTGGAGGCCTCGCGGGCTCCGCCCACCTGTCAGCCATGGCGCAGGCGGCCATATTTCACAATAATTAGGTCACCGCCGTACGCACACCTGTGGTAGCGAGTCACCCCTCTCCAAAAAAAAAAAGCGGCGCTGAGAAATGGGACATCGCCTAATTTCGCTTCCATCCTGCAAGAACAGACGGTTCCGCCGTGACAAACCGCAGCGGAGGTTATAAATATCCCGACGCGCTCCGCTCAGCCGCGTGAAATGACGGCAGGTGTGGTGCGTACTCATCGTCTCGATGGCGGGGAGGGATCGTTAACGTGATGAGGGGGGTGGGGGCGCCGCTGTCATCATTTACACGCCGGATGAAAAGTACGCCCATGGGCTCGTTAATTTTCCGAGAGGGGTTAGAGCGTATGTTCAGCGAGCGCATGTTGCGATTTGTGACATTTGCCGTAAATCAGTTGAGACTAAATGTTCCGACTTGCTTTGCTGTTTCATATTTCTTTAGGCTCCGTTCACACGTATGTGATTAGTCATGCAACTTTGAAACACTAAAGTCGCACGACAAGTCGCACCCCAGGTTCTCTAATGAGCACCCTTCATATTTATGCGACTTAAAGTCGCAGCGGCTTAGAAGTAGTTCATGCACTACTTTGATGCGACTTTCATGCGACTCGAGGTCCATAGACTTCAATGTTACAGCGATATTAAAGCCTTGTTTTAAAAAAAATAAAAATAACAAACGTGTTAGACTTACCTCTTCTGTAATGGTTTTGCACAGAGCAGCCCCGATCCTCCTCTTCTCGGGTCCCTCGCCCACGCTCCTGGCTCCTCCCTCCTGCCGGGTGCACCAACAGCAAGCAGCTTGCTCTGTGGGAACCCAAGCAGGCACATTCCCGAGCCGTGGCTGTGTGTGTCCATTCACACATGGAGCCGTGGCTCGGTCCCGCCCCCTCTGTCTCCTGATTGGCTCACTGGCCGTGATTGACAGCAGGGGGAGCCAATGGGCAATTTGGAAATTTGGAAATTCGAAAATTCAAAAGAGCGACAATCCGAAAATAAGAACGAAAATTCAAAAAATCTAAAACCCAAAAATTTGAAATAATAACGAAATAAATCACTGGCTGTGATTGACAGCAGGGGGAGCCAATGGCCAGTTTGGAAATTCCAAAATTCAAAAAAAACGACAATCCGAAAATAAGAACGAAAATTTGAAAATTCGAAAAACCGAAAATTTGAAATAATAACTAAATAAATAATAATAATTACTATTACTAAATTAAATATAGGTATTGAAATTTTCTTTGAAATTTGGCTGTTAGTGAACGTGACGAATGCCGCATCTAAACAAATGGAACGTAACAAATTAATAATAATAAATAATGATAATAAAAACATTTTATTATTATTTTTTTTATTATTATTATTAATTTGTTATGCTCCATTCGTTTAGATGCAGCATTCGTTATTTCGGATAATTCGTAACTTCGGAAAAACTCGTATTTGTTACGTTCACTAACAGCCAAACTTGAAAGGAAATTCCAATACCTATAATTTAATAGTTAGTTATTATTAGTTAGTTATTGTTTTGGATTTTCAAATTTTTGGATTTTCGGATTTTTCTTCCTTCGAATTTTTGGATTTTCATTCTTATTTTCGGGTTTTTGGATTTTCGAATTTTTGAATTTCGGATTTTTCAGAATTATCCAAAATAACGAATAATACTGACATATAATCACACACATAGGTTGGACTTGATGGACTTTTTTTCAACCTCCCCCACTGTGTAACTATGTAACGAATACCGCATCTAAATGAATGGAACATAACGAATTTGAATTTTTATGAATTTACAACAAAATTCGATTTTACTGAATGACCCGGAAAACGAAACCCCCCCACCCCCCCCCCAAAAAAAACCGAAAGAAGTGAAAATGAACAAATTTTTCGGCAGTACACATGTCTAGTGCGGGCTGGAGGGTTCTCTTTCGAGTTACTTCGTGTTTGGCGCTCAGGGGGACTCCGTGGTTCTCGCTCTGCGGGGGGCCCTCCCGGGGTACCGGGGCGGCCCTCCTCGGCCGTGAGCGTCCGGGCGCTCCCCCCTTTGCGAGGGGAGCCCGGTCTCGAGGCTTCCAAACCTTCCGAGCCCCCTCCGCCGCCCCCCGGGTAAAGGGCGTCGGGGCCCCGTGCAGTATCCGGCTCGGCCTGCCGGTGGGCGGGTTCCCCCTCGGGGCCGGACGGGGGGAGGGCCGCCCGAAGCGGTCTCTTGACTCCCGCGGCTTCCCCCTCCCGCCGACGCGTTCCTCTGGATCCTGCGGGCCCGGGCGAGGAGCAGAGCGCCGAGAGCCCCGCACCTCCAACTCCCCTCCGGCCCGCGGCGGCTTCGTTTTTCGCTTCTCCCTCGCAGGTCCGCGGTGCGCGCCTCCCTCCCTGTGGGGTCTCGGTAATGATCCTTCCGCAGGTTCACCTATGGAAACCTTGTTACGACTTTTACTTCCTCTAGATAGTCAAGTTTGATCGTCTTCTCGGCGCTCCGCCAGGGCCGTCGCCGACCCCCGGCGGGGCCGATCCGAGGACCTCACTAAACCGTCCAATCGGTAGTAGCGACGGGCGGTGTGTACAAAGGGCAGGGACTTAATCAACGCGAGCTTATGACCCGCACTTACTGGGAATTCCTCGTTCATGGGAAATAATTGCAATCCCCGATCCCTATCACGAACGGGGTTCAGCGGGTTACCCGCACCTGTCGGCGAAGGGTAGACACACGCTGGTCCGTTCAGTGTAGCGCGCGTGCAGCCCCGGACATCTAAGGGCATCACAGACCTGTTATTGCTCGATCTCGTGTGGCTGAACGCCACTTGTCCCTCTAAGAAGTTGGACGCGGACCGCCGGGGGGTCGCGCAACGAGTTAGCATGGAGGAGTCTCGTTCGTTATCGGAATTAACCAGACAAATCGCTCCACCCCCCCTGCCCCCCCTGCGGGCCGGCCGCCATTGGTAGCACACTAGGGTGACCACATTTCCAAACTACCATTCAGGGACACCCCCCCCCTTCCCAAAAATCAGCTTGTGCTGTAACGAATCACAGCACAGTGATTGGACACAAGAGGCGGGATTTATGATTTCTCCAATCACAAGCAGGGGGCGGGGATTGTGCTCTCCAGGCATTCCCGGCCAGGACAAGTACTGTCAGTGAGTAAAGTGGTGATGTGTCGGCCTTTTTTGGGGGCATCAGATTGGCCCGGGGGGGGGGGGGGGTGGCCGTGTCAGTTTTATTCCGGGACACTGTATTGTCCTGGAATGAAGGTGCCCGGGACAGACCTGCAAAATGCGGGACTGTCCCGGGCAATCCGGGACATGTGGGCACCCTATAGCACACATGTTATAGTGAGAGTGTGACCTCACAGTGACCAGGCAGACCCATCGGTTTGCACTGAGGCAGCGAGGAGGAGTAAAGCGCAGTCACCGAACACGAAAGCAGAGCCTGCGCGTGGAATGCAGCGATAGGGCCGCTTTCCTTGAAATGTGCGCCGTCTCCTTTAGATAAATCTGAGATGCCGGGAGAAGCCTGGAGCTGCACAGAGCACCAACCTAACACTCTGAACTGTGTCCCAGGGGGGGGGGGCCCGCGGGGGCAGCGGCCCCCCCTCCAGCAGGCAGAAACAATTAACGTCATTGGCCGCCCCAGCAATCCTCGAATAATGTCAGGATGATTATTTGACTTCTTCATGTGGTGAAGGGAAAAGAAAAACAGTTTAAATCTTCAGGATAATGAAGTCAGGCGCGCCATTTGTCTTTCATTTTAGACCGGAAACAAGAGCCTGATTGAGAACATCGGCGGAATCCTTCAGAGGACGCGAGGGGGGGAGGGGACGTGAGCCCGGATCGAACATATACATACGCGCTCTGCGCAGGGAAAACCAGGCGGGTGATTGAGGTTACCGTCCCTTTAATGCGGTGCGCGGAATGGTTTTAGTTAAGCGTCGCAGTGTTGGCGACTTATTAAAGCTGACGTCCAATCTGCTTATATTTTGCCTGACCTGGTTCCCCCCTCCCCCGTCATCAATATGCTTATGAAAAAAATCATGAAAAAAAACTTTCCGTTTTTATCACAGACCTTAATTTAGATCTAGTGGTGTCATCACTGGGTCTCTGTGCTTCTCATTGCAATGCGGGCAGATCATGGCTGGTGGGAGGGGCCAGCAGGGGGCTGTACATAGCTTCCTGATAACATCACAGCACCCGGCCTCATTACTCCCATTAAGAGCCCTCAGTCCTGATGCAAGCAGTGGGAGGAGTTATGCGAATATCAAAACACCTTGATGGGTGGGTCTCAGTCTGGAGCAGTGGGAGGAGTTATGCAAATATCAAAACGCCTTAATGGGTGGATTTCAGTCTGGAGCAGTGGGAGGAGTTATGCAAATATCGAAACACCTCGATGGGTGGGTGTCAGTCTGGAGCACTGGGAGGAGTTATGCAAATATCAAAACACCTCGATGGGTGGGTGTCAGTCTGGAGCAGTGGGAGGAGTTATGCTAATTTCAAAACACCTTGATGGGTGGGTGTCAGTCTGGAGCACTGGGAGGAGTTATGCAAATATCGAAACACCTTGATGGGTGGGTGTCAGTCTGGAGCAGTGGGAGGAGTTATGCAAATCTCAAAACACCTTGATGGGTGGGTGTCAGTCTGGAGCAGTGGGAGGAGTTATGCAAATATCGAAACACCTTGCTTTGTACTCCCATTAAGAGCCCTCAGTCCTGATGCAAGCAGTGGGAGGAGTTATGCGAATATCAAAACACCTTGATGGGTGGGTCTCAGTCTGGAGCAGTGGGAGGAGTTATGCAAATATCAAAACGCCTTAATGGGTGGGTGTCAGTCTGGAGTAGTGGGAGGAGTTATGCAAATATCAAAACACCTTTATAGGTGGATTTCAGTCTGGAGCAGTGGGAGGAGTTATGCAAATATCGAAACACCTTGATGGGTGGGTGTCAGTCTGGAGCACTGGGAGGAGTTATGCAAATATCAAAACGCCTTAATGGGTGGGTGTCAGTCTGGAGTAGTGGGAGGAGTTATGCAAATATCAAAACACCTTTATAGGTGGATTTCAGTCTGGAGCAGTGGGAGGAGTTATGCAAATATCGAAACACCTTGATGGGTGGGTGTCAGTCTGGAGCACTGGGAGGAGTTATGCAAATATCTAAACACCTTGATGGGTGGGTGTCAGTCTGGAGCACTGGGAGGAGTTATGCAAATATCTAAACACCTTGCTTTGTAGCAGAATCGGAATTTCTGTGTCATTTTAAATAGAAGAAATAATAGAATAAAATTGATACTTTAATTTCCAGCCACAGTCATTTTGTTTTCAAACCAACGCTATCAAAGTAGAAGAAAGGTTTATTTTCAGTTCTGTTACTTTTCTATGGGAAAGAAATCCTTGTTTATCCTCTAAAATTGATACATTTATTACTTTGTTATTGGAAGAAATGACAAAGTGTCCGCCAAGTAAACAGCCCCATAGAACTGCAGACGTTGCTCAGCTCCATAGAGGGCGTCCCGGGGTGAAGAGATAAGGGGTTAAAAATGAGAAGTTCTTTGGCAGGGGCCCGGGGATCTTTGGCAGGGGCCCGGGGATCTTTGGCAGGGGCCCGGGGTTCTTTGGCAGGGACCCGGGGATCTTCGGCAGGGCCCCAGGGTTCTTTGGCAGGGGCCTGGGTTTTTTTTTGGCAGGGGCCCGGGGTTCTTTGGCAGGGACCCGGGGATCTTTGGCAGGGGCCTGGGTTTTTTTGGCAGGGGCCCGGGGATCTTTAGCAGGGGCCCGGGGTTCTTTGGCAGGGGCCTGGGTTTTTTTTGGCGGGGGCCCGGGGTACTTTGACAGGGGCCCGAGATTCTTTGGCAGGGGCCCGGGGATCTTTAGCAGGGGCCCGGGGTTCTTTGGCAGGGGCCCGGGGATCTTTGGCAGGGGCCCGGGGTTCTTTGGCAGGGGCCCGGGGATCTTTGGCAGGGGCCCGGGGATCTTTAGCAGGGGCCCGAGGATCTTTGGCAGGGGCCCGGGGATCTTTGGCAGGGGCCCGGGGTTCTTTGGCAGGGGCCCGAGGATCTTTGCCAGGGGCCTGGGTTTTTTTTTGGCGGGGGCCCGGGGTTCTTTGACAGGGGCCCGGGGATCTTTGGCAGGGGCCCGGGGTTCTTTGACAGGGGCCCGAGGTTCTTTGGCAGGGGCCCGGGGATCTTTAGCAGGGGCCCGGGGATCTTTGGCAGGAGCCCGGGGATCTTTGGCAGGGGCCGGGGGATCTTTGGCAGGGGCCCGGGGATCTTTGGCAGGGGCCCGGGGATCTTTGGCAGGGGCCCGGGGATCTTTGGCAGGAGCCCGGGGATCTTTGGCAGGGGCCGGGGGATCTTTGGCAGGGGCCCGGGGATCTTTGGCAGGGGCCCGGGGATCTTTGGCAGGGGCCCGGGGATCTTTGGCAGGGGCCCGTGCTGCCTTTTCCCTCCGCTGGTTATTAGCTGAATTGAATCCAGGCAAAGTCGCAGACTAGGTGCCTCTACCTGTCATCGCACGACTTCATTAGGAAAATAGTCGCAGCCGCTGGTGAATTTTTTTACTTCTGGAAAGTCAAAGTTTTCGGTGCCAGGAGACGAAAATGTTTTTCTTCCCAGATACCTGAAATAACGGCAAAGACGGATCGCTGCTCTATTCTGCGTCTCTGGAAAACGCTGGGCGCTCCGCTCCAAACTGAGGGGGGGGGGGGGTGGGGCAGTGCCAGGGAGTGAGTGGCGCGGACAGACGGGCGCACAGCAGCTATAAGTAAGAATAACACGGCGGCGCCAAGTGATGCTGACACTTCGCTGTTGCTTGGCCCGGGTCATGTTAGTGGAAAATTCTGCCTTTCACCTTCGTCTGATTGGTTGCCAGAAAGCGGCAGGAGGCTCGGCTGTCATTTTGTGGCTGACCGCGCACGACTCTTCAAATCCGGCGTTAAGCGCGCGGCTCAGCGGTGTGGACGGCACTAATGAGGGGCGGTAATCTACGCAGCGCGTCACAAGTGTGTGCTGGAAATGTCCGAGTGACTTGTCAACGCATTCAAGTGGAGTCTCTGGATCTTTACATTCCTGACATGTCACAAGAGGAAAGCTCCGCCTTCTGTCATCAAAAACCCTCCTTGACCTCCATGCTGAGATGATGTCATCAGTCTGCTGCAGGCAGGAGGAAGCATTTCCCCAGTCTCCCCTCCCCCAGTGATCAGACTGTACATTGTAACTTTGTATAAGGAGGAGGTGGCATTTCCTCAGTCTCCCCTCCCCCAGTGATCAGACTGTACATTGTAACTTTGTAGAAGGAGGAGGAGGAGGCATTTCCTCAGTCTCCCCTCCCCCAGTGATCAGACTGTACCTTGTAACTTTGTAGAAGGAGGAGGAGGCAGTTCCTCAGTCTCCCCTCCCCCCAGTGATCAGACTGTACATTGTAACTTTGTAGAAGGAGGAGGAGGCAGTTCCTCAGTCTCCCCTCCCCCCAGTGATCAGACTGTACATTGTAACTTTATAGAAGGAGGAGGCGGCATTTCCTCAGTCTCCCCTCCCCCAGTGATCAGACTGTACATTGTAACTTTGTAGAAGGAGGAGGAAGCATTTCCTCAGTCTCCCCTCCCCCCAGTGATCAGACTGTACATTGTAACTTTGTAGAAGGAGGAGGAGGCATTTCCTCAGTCTCCCCTCCCCCAGTGATCAGACTGTACATTGTAACTTTATAGAAGGAGGAGGCGGCATTTCCTCAGTCTCCCCTCCCCCCGGTAATCAGACTGTACATTGTAACTTTGTAGAAGGAGGAGGAGGCGGCATTTCCTCAGTCTCCCCTCCCCCAGTGATCAGACTGTACATTGTAACTTTGTAGAAGGAGGAGGAGGCAGTTCCCCAGTCTCCCCTCCCCCCAGTGATCAGACTGTACCTTGTAACTTTGTAGAAGGAGGAGGAGGAGGCATTTCCTCAGTCTCCCCTCCCCCAGTGATCAGACTGTACCTTGTAACTTTGTAGAAGGAGGAGGAAGCATTTCCTTAGTCTCCCCTCCCCCAGTGATCAGACTGTACCTTGTAACTTTGTAGAAGGAGGAGGAGGCATTTCCTCAGTCTCCCCTCCCCCGGTAATCAGACTGTACATTGTAACTTTGTAGAAGGAGGAGGTGGCATTTCCTCAGTCTCCCCTCCCCCAGTGATCAGACTGTACATTGTAACTTTGTAGAAGGAGGAGGAGGAGGCATTTCCTCAGTCTCCCCTCCCCCAGTGATCAGACTGTACCTTGTAACTTTGTAGAAGGAGGAGGAAGCATTTCCTTAGTCTCCCCTCCCCCAGTGATCAGACTGTACCTTGTAACTTTGTAGAAGGAGGAGGAGGCATTTCCTCAGTCTCCCCTCCCCCGGTAATCAGACTGTACATTGTAACTTTGTAGAAGGAGGAGGTGGCATTTCCTCAGTCTCCCCTCCCCCAGTGATCAGACTGTACATTGTAACTTTGTAGAAGGAGGAGGAGGCAGTTCCTCAGTCTCCCCTCCCCCCAGTGATCAGACTGTACATTGTAACTTTGTAGAAGGAGGAGGAGGCAGTTCCCCAGTCTCCCCTCCCCCCAGTGATCAGACTGTACATTGTAACTTTGTAGAAGGAGGAGGTGGCATTTCCTCAGTCTCCCCTCCCCCAGTGATCAGACTGTACATTGTAACTTTGTAGAAGGAGGAGGTGGCATTTCCTCAGTCTCCCCTCCCCCAGTGATCAGACTGTACATTGTAACTTTGTAGAAGGAGGAGGCGGCATTTCCTCAGTCTCCCCTCCCCCAGGTAATCAGACTGTACATTGCAACTTTGTAGTAGGAGGAGGCGGCATTTCCTCAGTCTCCCCTCCCCCCAGTGATCAGACTGTACATTGTAACTTTGTAGAAGGAGGAGGAGGCATTTCCTCAGTCTCCCCTCCCCCAGGTAATCAGACTGTACATTGCAACTTTGTAGTAGGAGGAGGCGGCATTTCCTCAGTCTCCCCTCCCCCAGTGATCAGACTGTACATTGTAACTTTATAGAAGGAGGAGGCGGCATTTCCTCAGTCTCCCCTCCCCCCGGTAATCAGACTGTACATTGTAACTTTGTAGAAGGAGGAGGAGGCGGCATTTCCTCAGTCTCCCCTCCCCCAGTGATCAGACTGTACCTTGTAACTTTGTAGAAGGAGGAGGAAGCATTTCCTTAGTCTCCCCTCCCCCAGTGATCAGACTGTACCTTGTAACTTTGTAGAAGGAGGAGGAAGCATTTCCTCAGTCTCCCCTCCCCCCAGTGATCAGACTGTACATTGTAACTTTGTAGAAGGAGGAGGTGGCATTTCCTCAGTCTCCCCTCCCCCAGTGATCAGACTGTACCTTGTAACTTTGTAGAAGGAGGAGGAGGCATTTCCTCAGTCTCCCCTCCCCCGGTAATCAGACTGTACATTGTAACTTTGTAGAAGGAGGAGGAGGCATTTCCTCAGTCTCCCCTCCCCCAGTGATCAGACTGTACCTTGTAACTTTGTAGAAGGAGGAGGAAGCATTTCCTCAGTCTCCCCTCCCCCCGGTAATCAGACTGTACATTGTAACTTTGTAGAAGGAGGAGGTGGCATTTCCTCAGTCTCCCCTCCCCCAGTGATCAGACTGTACCTTGTAACTTTGTAGAAGGAGGAGGAAGCATTTCCTCAGTCTCCCCTCCCCCCGGTAATCAGACTGTACATTGTAACTTTGTAGAAGGAGGAGGAGGCATTTCCTCAGTCTCCCCTCCCCCAGTGATCAGACTGTACATTGTAACTTTGTAGAAGAAGGAGGCGTCATTTCCTCAGTCTCCCCTCCCCCAGTGATCAGACTGTACATTGTAACTTTGTAGAAGGAGGAGGTGGCATTTCCTCAGTCTCCCCTCCCCCAGTGATCAGACTGTACATTGTAACTTTGTAGAAGGAGGAGGAGGCATTTCCTCAGTCTCCCCTCCCCCAGTGATCAGACTGTACATTGTAACTTTATAGAAGGAGGAGGCGGCATTTCCTCAGTCTCCCCTCCCCCAGTGATCAGACTGTACATTGTAACTTTATAGAAGGAGGAGGCGGCATTTCCTCAGTCTCCCCTCCCCCAGTGATCAGACTGTACATTGTAACTTTGTAGAAGGAGGAGGCGGCATTTCCTCAGTCTCCCCTCCCCCAGGTAATCAGACTGTACATTGCAACTTTGTAGTAGGAGGAGGCGGCATTTCCTCAGTCTCCCCTCCCCCAGTGATCAGACTGTACATTGTAACTTTGTAGAAGGAGGAGGAGGCATTTCCTCAGTCTCCCCTCCCCCCAGTGATCAGACTGTACATTGTAACTTTGTAGAAGGAGGAGGAGGCATTTCCTCAGTCTCCCCTCCCCCCAGTGATCAGACTGTACATTGTAACTTTGTAGAAGGAGGAGGAGGCATTTCCTCAGTCTCCCCTCCCCCCAGTGATCAGACTGTACATTGTAACTTTGTAGAAGGAGGAGGAGGCATTTCCTCAGTCTCCCCTCCCCCAGTGATCAGACTGTACATTGTAACTTTATAGAAGGAGGAGGCGGCATTTCCTCAGTCTCCCCTCCCCCCGGTAATCAGACTGTACATTGTAACTTTGTAGAAGGAGGAGGAGGCGGCATTTCCTCAGTCTCCCCTCCCCCAGTGATCAGACTGTACCTTGTAACTTTGTAGAAGGAGGAGGAAGCATTTCCTCAGTCTCCCCTCCCCCAGTGATCAGACTGTACATTGTAACTTTGTAGAAGGAGGAGGTGGCATTTCCTCAGTCTCCCCTCCCCCAGTGATCAGACTGTACCTTGTAACTTTGTAGAAGGAGGAGGAGGCATTTCCTCAGTCTCCCCTCCCCCAGTGATCAGACTGTACCTTGTAACTTTGTAGAAGGAGGAGGAAGCATTTCCTCAGTCTCCCCTCCCCCCGGTAATCAGACTGTACATTGTAACTTTGTAGAAGGAGGAGGTGGCATTTCCTCAGTCTCCCCTCCCCCAGTGATCAGACTGTACCTTGTAACTTTGTAGAAGGAGGAGGAAGCATTTCCTCAGTCTCCCCTCCCCCCGGTAATCAGACTGTACATTGTAACTTTGTAGAAGGAGGAGGTGGCATTTCCTCAGTCTCCCCTCCCCCAGTGATCAGACTGTACCTTGTAACTTTGTAGAAGGAGGAGGAAGCATTTCCTCAGTCTCCCCTCCCCCAGTGATCAGACTGTACATTGTAACTTTGTAGAAGGAGGAGGTGGCATTTCCTCAGTCTCCCCTCCCCCAGTGATCAGACTGTACATTGTAACTTTGTAGAAGGAGGAGGAGGCATTTCCTCAGTCTCCCCTCCCCCAGTGATCAGACTGTACATTGTAACTTTATAGAAGGAGGAGGCGGCATTTCCTCAGTCTCCCCTCCCCCAGTGATCAGACTGTACATTGTAACTTTGTAGAAGGAGGAGGCGGCATTTCCTCAGTCTCCCCTCCCCCAGGTAATCAGACTGTACATTGCAACTTTGTAGTAGGAGGAGGCGGCATTTCCTCAGTCTCCCCTCCCCCCAGTGATCAGACTGTACATTGTAACTTTGTAGAAGGAGGAGGAGGCATTTCCTCAGTCTCCCCTCCCCCCAGTGATCAGACTGTACATTGTAACTTTGTAGAAGGAGGAGGAGGCATTTCCTCAGTCTCCCCTCCCCCCAGTGATCAGACTGTACATTGTAACTTTGTAGAAGGAGGAGGAGGCATTTCCTCAGTCTCCCCTCCCCCAGTGATCAGACTGTACATTGTAACTTTGTAGAAGGAGGAGGAGGAGGCATTTCCTCAGTCTCCCCTCCCCCCAGTGATCAGACTGTACATTGTAACTTTATAGAAGGAGGAGGCGGCATTTCCTCAGTCTCCCCTCCCCCCGGTAATCAGACTGTACATTGTAACTTTGTAGAAGGAGGAGGAGGCGGCATTTCCTCAGTCTCCCCTCCCCCAGTGATCAGACTGTACATTGTAACTTTGTAGGAGGAGGAGGAGGCATTTCCTCAGTCTCCCCTCCCCCAGTGATCAGACTATACATTGTAACTTTGTAGAAGGAGGAGGAGGCATTTCCTCAGTCTCCCCTCCCCCCAGTGATCAGACTGTACATTGTAACTTTGTAGAAGGAGGAGGAGGCATTTCCCCAGTCTCCCCTCCCCCAGTGATCAGACTGTACATTGTAACTTTGTAGAAGGAGGGGGAGGCATTTCCTCAGTCTCCCCTCCCGCAGTGATCAGACTGTACATTGTAACTTTGTAGAAGGAGGAGGAGGCATTTCCCCAGTCTCCCCTCCCCCAGTGATCAGACTGTACCTTGTAACTTTGTAGAAGGAGGGGGAGGCATTTCCTCAGTCTCCCCTCCCGCAGTGATCAGACTGTACATTGTAACTTTGTAGAAGGAGGAGGAGGCATTTCCTCAGTCTCCCCTCCCGCAGTGATCAGACTGTACATTGTAACTTTGTAGAAGGAGGAGGAGGCATTTCCCCAGTCTCCCCTCCCCCAGTGATCAGACTGTACATTGTAACTTTGTAGAAGGAGGGGGAGGCATTTCCTCAGTCTCCCCTCCCGCAGTGATCAGACTGTACATTGTAACTTTGTAGAAGGAGGAGGAGGCATTTCCTCAGTCTCCCCTCCCCCATTGACTAAATATGGTTCTGACTAGCTGGGATCGGTCATTTCCCGGTGGTAGATCCACTGTTGCTAAATGACAGATCCCTGGTGGTATCTGTTTGCAAACAACCCAGAGGGGATCCTTTGTGATGTCATTGACCAAATATGGATCTGATTGGCCAGGATCTGCACTTCCATCACTCAATGACAGATCCCCAGCTGGCCTCTGTTTGTAACGGGCAGAGATCCTAGGTGATCCCATTGGCTAAATATCCTTCTGACCATGTTTGGTCAATGATGTCACCCAAGATCTCTGCCAGCTGGTGGACATACAGCGGCCGGTTGGGGATCGGTCATTCAGCAGTCCTGGTGGCACACATCAGGTTTGGGTAGGCGGACTGGTCCAGTATGGCGGACAGGGTTGGGTTGGGTTCAATCTGACCCAGAAGTTCATCCCAAGTCTTGGATATTTCATCATTGAGATCCTTCTGCCGTCATTCCCACCTGGGAAATTTACTATCTACTCCTCTGTGTTTTCAGTCACTGTATAAAGTCCCACCTCCAAGGGGTTTTATGTCCATTCAATTAGGGATGTGGTGACTCTTAAAACATCTACAATTTTGCAAATGTTGGTTTCTTTTTTCACCTGGGAAATTTGGGTGTCCCCGCCCCTTTGTGTGTTCCGGCTCCTCCTCTTGCGTTCCCCATAACTTTAAATAAACATAAGACTCTTGCAGGTTGTAAGCTATTGAATGCAGCCAATGGCAAGCGGTCACATGGCACGCGGTCACATGGCACGCGGTCACATGGCACGCGGTCACAGGGCACACATTCACATGGAACGTGGTCACAGGGCATGCAGGCACGAGGTCACAAGGCACACGGTTACAGGGCATGTGGGCACATGGCACACAGGTAAAAGGGTATGCAGTCACAAGGCACACGGACACAGGGCACATGGTCACGCAGTACACAGTCACAGGGCACTCAGGCACACAGTCACAGGGTATGCGGGCATAGGACACGCAGTCACAAGGCATGTGGGCGCAGGGCACGCGGTCACAGGGCATGCAGGCACATAGTCACAGGGCATGCGGGAACATGGCACACAGTCACAGGGCATGCAGGCACATGGCATACAGTCACAGGGCACATGGTCATTGGGTTTGCGGGCACAGGGCACACAGTCACAGGGCACGCGGTCACGGGGCACGCGGCCACAGGGCATGCAGGCACAGGGCACACAGTCACAGGGCATGCGGGCACACAGTCACAGGGCATGCGGGCACACAGTTACAGGGCATGCGGGCACAGGGCACACAGTCACAGGGCATGCGGGCACAGGGCACAGTCACAGGGCATGCGAGCACAGGGCACACAGTCACAGGGCATGCGGGCACACAGTCACAGGGCACACAGTCACAGGGCATGCAGGCACATGGCACACAGTCACAGGGCATGGGGTCACAGGGCACATAGTCACAGGGCACACAGTCACAGGGCATGCGAGCACACAGTCACAGGGCACGCGGGCACAGGGCATGCAGGCACACAGTCAAAGGGTATGTGGGCACAGGGCATGCGGGCACAGGGCACGGGGTCACAGGGCACACAGTCACAGGGCACACAGTCACAGGGCACACAGTCACAGGGCACGTGGGTACAGGGCACACAGTCACAGGGCACAGGGCACACAGTCACAGGGCATGCGGGCACAGGGCACACAGTCACAGGGCACACAGTCACAGGGCACGCGGTCACGGGGCACGCGGCCACAGGGCATGCAGGCACAGGGCACACAGTCACAGGGCATGCGGGCACACAGTCACAGGGCAAGCGGTCACATGGAACGCGGTCACATGGCACGCGGTCACAGGGCACACATTCACATGGAACGTGGTCACAGGGCATGCAGGCACGAGGTCACACGGTTACAGGGCATGTGGGCACATGGCACACAGGTAAAAGGGTATGCAGTCACAAGGCACACGGACACAGGGCACATGGTCACGCAGTACACAGTCACAGGGCACTCAGGCACACAGTCACAGGGCATGCGGGCTTAGGGCACGCAGTCACAAGGCATGTGGGCGCAGGGCACGCGGTCACAGGGCATGCAGGCACATAGTCACAGGGCATGCGGGAACATGGCACACAGTCACAGGGCATGCAGGCACATGGCACACAGTCACAGGGCACATGGTCATTGGGTTTGCGGGCACGCAAACTTTGTGTGTTCCGGCTCCTCCTCTTGCGTTCCCCATAACTTTAAATAAACATAAGACTCTTGCAGGTTGTAAGCTATTGAATGCAGCCAATGGCAAGCGGTCACATGGCACGCGGTCACATGGCACGCGGTCACAGGGCACACATTCACATGGAACGTGGTCACAGGGCATGCAGGCACGAGGTCACAAGGCACACGGTTACAGGGCATGTGGGCACATGGCACACAGGTAAAAGGGTATGCAGTCACAAGGCACACGGACACAGGGCACATGGTCACGCAGTACACAGTCACAGGGCACTCAGGCACACAGTCACAGGGTATGCGGGCATAGGACACGCAGTCACAAGGCATGTGGGCGCAGGGCACGCGGTCACAGGGCATGCAGGCACATAGTCACAGGGCATGCGGGAACATGGCACACAGTCACAGGGCATGCAGGCATATGGCATACAGTCACAGGGCACATGGTCATTGGGTTTGCGGGCACAGGGCACACAGTCACAGGGCACGCGGTCACGGGGCACGCGGCCACAGGGCATGCAGGCACAGGGCACACAGTCACAGGGCATGCGGGCACACAGTCACAGGGCATGCGGGCACACAGTTACAGGGCATGCGGGCACAGGGCACACAGTCACAGGGCATGCGGGCACAGGGCACACAGTCACAGGGCATGCGAGCACAGGGCACACAGTCACAGGGCATGCGGGCACAGGGCACACAGTCACAGGGCATGGGGTCACAGGGCACACAGTCACAGGACATGCAGGCACATGGCACACAGTCACAGGGCATGGGGTCACAGGGCACATAGTCACAGGGCACACAGTCACAGGGCATGCGAGCACACAGTCACAGGGCACGCGGGCACAGGGCATGCAGGCACACAGTCAAAGGGTATGTGGGCACAGGGCATGCGGGCACAGGGCACGGGGTCACAGGGCACACAGTCACAGGGCACACAGTCACAGGGCACGGGGTCACAGGGCACACAGTCACAGGGCACGTGGGTACAGGGCACACAGTCACAGGGCACAGGGCACACAGTCACAGGGCACGCGGGCACAGGGCACACAGTCACAGGGCACGCGGTCACGGGGCACGCGGCCACAGGGCATGCAGGCACAGGGCACACAGTCACAGGGCATGTGGGCACACAGTCACAGGGCATGCGGGCACACAGTTACAGGGCATGCGGGCACAGGGCACACAGTCACAGGGCATGCGGGCACAGGGCACACAGTCACAGGGCATGCGAGCACAGGGCACACAGTCACAGGGCATGCGGGCACACAGTCACAGGGCATGGGGTCACAGGGCACACAGTCACAGGGCATGCAGGCACAGGGCACACAGTCACAGGGCATGGGGTCACAGGGCACATAGTCACAGGGCACACAGTCACAGGGCATGCGAGCACACAGTCACAGGGCACGCGGGCACAGGGCATGCAGGCACACAGTCAAAGGGTATGTGGGCACAGGGCATGCGGGCACGGGGTCACAGGGCACACAGTCACAGGGCACGGGGTCACAGGGCACACAGTCACAGGGCACGTGGGTACAGGGCACACAGTCACAGGGCACGCGGGCACAGGGCACACAGTCACAGGGCATGCGATCACACAGTCACAGGGCTCGGGTTCACAGGGCACACAGTCACAGGGCACGGGGTCACAGGGCATGCGGGCACTGAGATTTTCCAGTGTGCTGAATATTGTTGGATACAATGGTATAGATGACGGCTCATCCAACCAAAGGAGGAAGCGGTGCTGCGGGAGAGGACGGCGCCCCCTACTTATCACAGAGTCTATTTTCCAGTAGAAAATGATTTGATCTCGGCGGGTATGGAGATGCCGCGACTCTCCGCAGCGCGTCCCCCCCCGGCTCTTCACCCTCTTTGTGTGGCTGACATTCGCGGCTGACATTCGCTCTCACACACAAACTACTCGAGCAGAATATTAAACTCTCGGCTCTTTTCTCAGCACTTCATCCTCCATGGTGCGCGACTCAATACCGCGGCCAGTCCTCTATTCTCCGGCCCAGCGGGGGGTTTGATAATTGGGGGGGTTACCTCATGTTTTTTTACCCCCCTCCGCTCCCTTTTATGATATTGTGCCGAGGTGGCTCAGCGAGGCCTCAGCGGACGGCATGAATGCCATTCCCATTCACAGGGCGGCACCCCGCCGGAGGATTTACAGAGCGGAGGGAGTTTATGGTTCCCGCTCAAGTAAAAAAAAAAAAAACATACAAAAAATAAATAAAATACATTTTTTTTTTTTATTCTAAAAATGAAATAAATTTAAAATATATAAAAATAAAATACATAAAAAAATAAAAATAAAAAAAAATAAAAAAATATAAAAATAAAATACATAAAAAATAAAAAAAATCTAAAAATAAAGTAAATTAAAAAAATATAAAAATAAAATAAATTAAAAATATATAAAAATAAAATACATAAAAAACTAAAAAAAATTATAAATTAAAAAAGTATAAAAATAAAATAAATTAAAAAATATATAAAAATAAAATGCATAAAAAATTCTAAAAATAAAATACATTTATAAATTAAAAAAATATAAAAATAAAATAAATTAAAAATATATGTATAAAAAAAAAATTGCTGAAAAAACAATTCATCAGACAACATAAATAATGACGTTTTACATTCTCATAAATAGGAGCTCTGTGATATCCCAGGCTGAGGACCCTTGTAGGGTCTTTAACCCCCCCTCCCCCCCAATCTACTCAGACTAAGCAGAATCTGGCAGTTAAGCTCATCCACACTTTTTCCATTCTCTGAGTCGCAGGCCTTCATGTCTCATCTCAAATGCTTAAATCCCCCCCCCCCCCCCCCCCCAGTCTTGCCCACTTGTAGCGGCTCCTCTCCTGAACTGAAACGGCTTCCTCTGATTTCACCGCACACTGTGAGCTTCTCACCATGTGCATTAGAAGCTGCAGAAAGCCAGACAGAGCCTCATCTCCTACCTGGAGGACATCCAGTGTCATCTAGTCCTTTCCTCCCTTACCTAACTGTCCCTGGTCCCGCCCCCTTTCATTCATTGGATTTCAGTTCTGTCAATCATAGAGGCTCAGCATCACCTCTGTATGCAAATGAACTCTGTCTAGGAACGCCCACTCCTCCAGACTTACACCCACCCATCAAGGCATTTTGATATTTGCATAACTCCTCCCACTACTTACCTTACTTTAGACTAGGGGTCTCCAAACTGCGGCTCAGGGGCCGGATGTGGCCCTTTGATTACCTTCATCCGGCCCTTGGGGCACTATTCCTCCCACTGACACCAAAGATATGGTATTGTTTACTCTCACTGGACACCTGGACATGTTTGACTCCCTATAGCCACAGTCCGGCCCCCCTAAAGTCTGAAGGATAATAAACTGACCCCTGCTTTAGACCCAGCAACCTCACCACTGTGTCTCTGTTCTTCTCTATGCAATGCAGGCAAGGGTACTAAGGCAGGCAGGCAGGCGGGGCGGGGTGGGTGGGGGGTGTAAAGCTTTCAGGAAGGTATGTACAGCACCCTTTCTAGCCCCTCCCACCTGCTTCTGCGTTGCATAGAGAAGCACAGAGGCTGAGTGATGATGCTGCTGGGTCCCAAAGTAAGGTGAGTAGTGGGAGGGGTTATGCAAATATCAAAATGGTATTTTTATTACGTGCCAATAAGGTATGTAATAAAAATGAAAACGTTTTATTTGAAAGTGTCATCAGCATGTTGATGAGAGGGGGAGGAGAGACCAGGGAAGGCAAAATATAGGAGGATTAAAAGGGAAGCTCCAATTTAGGGGGGGGGGGATTTTTTTTATTTATATATATATATATATATTTATATAAAATGAAATAAATATATATTGTATACAATTGCGACACAAAAATTCTCTTTCCTTTTCAATCTGTAATTTTCTGTAAAATGCAATATGGCCACCTGGAGGCGCTCTGCACACAGATGGTATTCAGAACATTCCCCAGAGATGTCATTTCCTGCTTTGTGCGATTGGCTCACTGATTTTCCCAGAAGTCTACACTAAGATACAAGTCAGATTTTGGGCATCCCCTGCAACCCAAATGTCACTCCCAAAGGGAAATCACTTCTAAAGGGACGCAGACCCCGCCACTTTCCTCATTAGAGCCCTGCAGGTGCAGCAGCTGTTTGCTAATTATAAAGTCACTCCCATTCACATTCACTGTGCACATGGACACAGAGAAACAAACAGCTATTTCTTCAGAATAACAAAAGGTAGAGGAATCTGCAACAAAGAGTTTGTTGTTACGATCCCTGCAATGTACAGAGATCACCTGGGGGGGGGGGGGGGGTTACTCTTTAATGCATATGGAATGTTCATTCGTAGGCGAGACGTTGACATATTTGGTGAGCGCAGTCTCATGTCTAACGCACAGCGAGGAGTTCTTAGAAACATTCGAGGCCAGGAAGAGTCTGGAGGAGGAATCAGTCAGTGACAGCGGAGTGGCAGGCGTTGGCCCCGGGTGCGGGTCGGCTCTAGAACGGGCACACAGAGCAGAGAACGGTGACAGTTTAATGACCGCCGCCACCCCCCCCCCCGGAATAGCTGGAGGGAGGCAGAGAGCACCCTACTGCGTCAGTGTCACCCCGTCCCTGATCCCCAGCGCTGGTCAGCCGGGTCTGTTTTGTTTGGCACGCCGGGCGGTGGATGGCGCGGAGCCAGGGATTGGATTCCGGAAATCTGACTCGAGGCCGAGTACAAAGTGTAATGAAGAGGTCGCTCAGCGCCTCCAATTCCCATTCCATCTGAAGAAGGTACGCATTGTGGGCGAACGGCGAGCGCCCTTTTCAGGGTGACTTTGGCATGCTTGCTGATGACGATCAATATGTGGAAGCAGGCTCTCCCTCTGGCATCTTGGGTAGTGAAATCAGCACCCTTGTTGAACAACTACTGAGATAAAACCAATCGCAGGGCGAGCCGCTTAGAGAATTATTTCATGTTCAGTGAAATGTTTCAGCTCTGTGCTGAGCCACAGATGAGCGCTGAGATTAGAGGGAGAAAAAGAAAGTCCTACGGAGCTACCATTGCATGCAGGGACTAGAGCTGTGTCTCATACACTGTGTGCATCAATAGAAGCACACAGCCCCATAGCCCCTTTATATCAAGGTCCCCATCAGAGCCCCCTTTTTATCACGGTCCCCATCAGAGACCAAATTACATCAGGGACCCCATCATAGCCCCCCTTATATCAAGGTCCCCATCATAGCCCCCCTTATATCAAGGTCCCCATCAGAGCCCCCCTTATAGCAAGGTCCCCATCAGAGACCAAATTACATCAGAGTCCCCATCAGAGCCCCCCTTATATCACGGTCCCCTTTAGAGACCAACTTACATCAGAGACCCCATTAGAGTCTAACTTACATCAGAGTCCCCATCAGAGCCCCCCTCATATCAAGGTCCCCATCAGGGCCAGCCTTATATCAAGGTCCCCATCAGAGACCAACTTACATCAGAGTCCCCACCAGAGCCCCCCTTATATCACGGTCCCCATCAGAGACCAACTTACATCAGAGTCCCCATCAGAGCCCCCCTTATATCAGGGACCCCATCACAGTCCTGCCTACATCAGGGTCCCCATCAGAGACCTCCTTATATAAGGGACCTTATCACAGTCCCCCTACATCAGGGTCTCCATCAGAGCCCCCCTTACATCAGGGTCTCCATCACAGTCCCCCTTAAATCAAGGTCCAAATCAGAGTCCCCCTTATATCAGGGACCCTATCAGAGTTCCCCTCACATCAGAGTCTCCATAAAAGCCCCTCTTATATCAGGGTCCCCATCAAAGTCCCCTTACATTAGGGTCCCCATTATAGTCGCCCCTTACATCTGGGTTTCCATCATAACCCTAACCCCATCAGACCCCCCTTATTTTAGGGTCCCTATCAGAGTCCAACTTACATCAGGGGGGTTCCCATCAGATTCCCCCCTTATACAGTATCAGAGACCCCATCAGAGCCCCCCTCACATCAGAGCCTCCATAAGAGCCCCTTACATTAGGGTCCCCATCAGAGCCCCCCTCACATCAGAGCCTCCATAAGAGCCTCTTACATTAGGGTCCCCATCAGAGCCCCCCTCACATCAGAGCCTCCATAAGAGCCCCTTACATTAGGGTCCACATCAGAGCCCCCCTTACATTAGGGTCCACATCAGAGCCCCCCTTACATTAGGGTCCCCATCAGAGCCCCCCTTACATTAGGGTCCACATCAGAGCCCCCCTTACATTAGGGTCCCCATCAGAGTCCCCTGTATATCAGGGTCCCATCATAGCTACCCTTATATCAAGGTCCTCATCAGAGCCCCCCCTTATTTCAGGGTCCCCATTAGAGCCCCCGTTATATCAGAGTCCCCCTTACACCAGGATCCCCATCAGAGTCCTGCGCTGGAGACTTCAAGGAATTTTTTTGGGGGGGGGCTTGTTGAAGTGAAGACCATCTGCTCCATATCCTCAGTCGTAGCGCCGACCAGATAAAAGCGGCCCCTGGGCCGTACTTTGGAGACCTCTGTTTTAGATCTATTTCAAAGTTTGCATTATATTGGGAGGAGTAATGTGAGTCGCTGGTAATCACTTTCCCGGGATTCTGTAGAAAGAATCCTAACTTAGAAAATAATAATAATTCGAACAATACAAAGTATCAGTTTTCAATGTAACGTTGTAGAAATATCAGACGGTAACATTCAGGGTCGCCATCAGGAATTTTGGGGCCCCTTACACAGCTTCAGGCATGGGCCCCCTGGAGCAGAGAACCCGGGAGGAGCAAATTGAGAAGCAGGGGGGGGGGGGGTGCTGACGGTAACATTGTAGGAATATCAGATATCAGGCGGTAACATTGTAGGAATATCAGGCGGTAACATTGTAGGAATATCAGACGGTAACATTGTAGGAATATCAGACGGTAACATTGTAGGAATATCAGACGGTAACATTGTAGGAATATCAGACGGTAACATTGTAGGAATATCAGACGGTAACATTGTAGGAATATCAGACGGTAACATTGTAGGAATATCAGACAGTAACATTGTAGGAATATCAGACGGTAACATTGTAGGAATATCAGGCGGTAACATTGTAGGAATATCAGACGTAACATTGTAGGAATATCAGACGGTAACATTGTAGGAATATCAGACGTAACATTGTAGGAATATCAGGCGGTAACATTGTAGGAATATCAGACGGTAACATTGTAGGAATATCAGACGGTAACATTGTAGGAATATCAGGCGGTAACATTGTAGGAATATCAGACGTAACATTGTAGGAATATCAGACGGTAACATTGTAGGAATATCAGACGTAACATTGTAGGAATATCAGACGGTAACATTGTAGGAATATCAGAGGTAACATTGTAGGAATATCAGGCGGTAACATTGTAGGAATATCAGGCGGTAACATTGTAGGAATATCAGACGTAACATTGTAGGAATATCAGGCGGTAACATTGTAGGAATATCAGACGGTAACATTGTAGGAATATCAGACGTAACATTGTAGGAATATCAGACGTAACATTGTAGGAATATCAGACGTAACATTGTAGGAATATCAGACGTAACATTGTAGGAATATCAGGCGGTAACATTGTAGGAATATCAGACGTAACATTGTAGGAATATCAGGCGGTAACATTGTAGGAATATCAGACGTAACATTGTAGGAATATCAGACGTAACATTGTAGGAATATCAGGCGGTAACATTGTAGGAATATCAGACGGTAACATTGTAGGACTATCAGGCGGTAACATTGTAGGAATATCAGACGTAACATTGTAGGAATATCAGACGGTAACATTATAGGAATATCAGGCGTAACATTGTAGGAATATCAGACGTAACATTGTAGGAATATCAGGCGGTAACATTGTAGGAATATCAGACGGTAACATTGTAGGAATATCAGGCGGTAACATTGTAGTATTATCAGGCGGTAACATTGTAGGAATATCAGGCGGTAACATTGTAGGAATATCAGATGGTAACATTGTAGGAATATCAGGCGGGTAACATTGTAGGAATATCAGACGTAACATTGTAGGAATATCAGGCGGTAACATTGTAGGAATATCAGACGGTAACATTGTAGGAATATCAGGCGGTAACATTGTAGTATTATCAGGCGGGTAACATTGTAGGAATATCAGGCGGTAACATTGTAGGAATATCGGACGGTAACATTGTAGGAATATCAGACGTAACATTGTAGGAATATCAGATGGTAACATTGTAGGAATATCAGATGGTAACATTGTAGAAATATCAGATGGTAACATTGTAGGAATATCAGGTGGTAACATTGTAGGAATATCAGACGGTAACATTGTAGGACTATCAAGCGGTAACATTGTAGGAATATCAGACGTAACATTGTAGGAATATCAGACGGTAACATTGTAGGAATATCAGGCGGTAACATTGTAGGAATATCAGACGTAACATTGTAGGAATATCAGACGTAACATTGTAGGAATATCAGGCGGTAACATTGTAGGAATATCAGGCGGTAACATTGCAGAAATATCAGACGTAACATTGTAGGAATATCAGGCGGTAACATTGTAGGAATATCAGACGGTAACATTGTAGGAATATCAGACGGTAACATTGTAGGAATATCAGACGTAACATTGTAGAAATATCAGACGTAACATTGTAGGAATATCAGGCGGTAACATTGTAGGAATATCAGACGGTAACATTGTAGGAATATCAGACGTAATATTATAGGAATATCAGGCGTAACATTGTAGGAATATCATGCGTAACATTGTAGGAATATCAGGTGGTAACATTGTAGGAATATCAGGCGGTAACATTGTAGGAATATCAGACGGTAACATTGTAGGAATATCAGGTGGTAACATTGTAGGAATATCAGGTGGTAACATTGTAGGAATATCAGACGGTAACATTGTAGAAATATCAGACGTAACATTGTAGGAATATCAGAGGTAACATTGTAGGAATATCAGACGGTAACATTGTAGAAATATCAGACGTAACATTGTAGGAATATCAGAGGTAACAATGTAGGAATATCAGGCGGTAACATTGTAGGAATATCAGGCGGTAACATTGTAGGAATATCAGGCGGTAACATTGTAGGAATATCAGACGTAACATTGTAGGAATATCAGGCGGTAACATTGTAGGAATATCAGACGGTAACATTGTAGGAATATCAGGCGGTAACATTGTAGTATTATCAGGCGGGTAACATTGTAGGAATATCAGATATCAGGCGGTAACATTGTAGGAATATCAGACGTAACATTGTAGGAATATCAGACGGTAACATTGTAGGAATATCAGACGTAACATTGTAGGAATATCAGGCGGTAACATTGTAGGAATATCAGGCGGTAACATTGTAGGAATATCAGGCGGTAACATTGTAGGAATATCAGACGGTAACATTGTAGGAATATCAGACGGTAACATTGTAGGAATATCAGGGCGGTAACATTGTAGGAATATCAGACGGTAACATTGTAGGAATATTCAGACCGGTAACATTGTAGGAATATCAGGCGGTAACATTGTAGGAATATCAGACGTAACATTGTAGGAATATCAGGCGGTAACATTGTAGGAATATCAGACGTAACATTGTAGGAATATCAGGCGGTCACATTGTAGGAATATCAGACGTAACATTGTAGGAATATCAGGTGGTAACATTGTAGGAATATCAGGCGGTAACATTGTAGGAATATCAGACGGTAACATTGTAGGAATATCAGGCGGTAACATTGTAGGAATATCAGGCGGTAACATTGTAGGAATATCAGGCTATAACATTGTAGGAATATCAGACGGTAACATTGTAGGAATATCAGGCGGTAACATTGTAGGAATATCAGGCGGGTAACATTGTAGGAATATCAGGCGATAACATTGTAGGAATATCAGAGGTAACATTGTAGGAATATCAGGTGGTAACATTGTAGGAATATCAGGCGGGTAACATTGTAGGAATATCAGGCGGTAACATTGTAGGAATATCAGACGGTAACATTGTAGGAATATCAGAGGTAACATTGTAGGAATATCAGACGGTAACATTGTAGGAATATCAGGCGGTAACATTGTAGGAATATCAGGCGATAACATTGTAGGAATATCAGAGGTAACATTGTAGGAATATCAGACGGTAACATTGTAGGAATATCAGACGTAACATTGTAGGAATATCAGGCGTAACATTGTAGGAATATCAGGCGGTAACATTGTAGGAATATCAGACGGTAACATTGTAGGAATATCAGACGGTAACATTGTAGGAATATCAGACGGTAACATTGTAGGAATATCAGGCGATAACATTGTAGGAACATCAGACGGTAACATTGTAGGAATATCAGGCGGTAACATTGTAGGAATATCAGGCGGTAACATTGTAGGAATATCAGACGGTAACATTGTAGGAATATCAGACGGTAACATTGTAGGAATATCAGGCGGTAACATTGTAGGAATATCAGGTGGTAACATTGTAGGAATATCAGGCGATAACATTGTAGGAATATCAGGCGATAACATTGTAGGAATATCAGACGGTAACATTGTAGGAATATCAGGCGGTAACATTGTAGGAATATCAGGCGGTAACATTGTAGGAATATCAGACGGTAACATTGTAGGAATATCGGACGATAACATTGTAGGAATATCAGGTGGTAACATTGTAGGAATATCAGACGTAACATTGTAGGAATATCAGACGGTAACATTGTAGGAATATCAGACGGTAACATTGTAGGAATATCAGACGGTAACATTGTAGGAATATCAGACGGTAACATTGTAGGAATATCAGGCGGTAACATTGTAGGAATATCAGACGGTAACATTGTAGGAATATCAGGCGGTAACATTGTAGGAATATCAGGCGGTAACATTGTAGGAATATCAGGCGGTAACATTGTAGGAATATCAGGCTGGTAACATTGTAGGAATATCAGACGTAACATTGTAGGAATATCAGACGGTAACAATGTAGGAATATCAGACGTAACATTGTAGGAATATCAGACGGTAACATTGTAGGAATATCAGGCGGTAACATTGTAGGAATATCAGGCGGTAACATTGTAGGAATATCAGGCGGTAACATTGTAGGAATATCAGGCGGTAACATTGTAGGAATATCAGATGGTAACATTGTAGGAATATCAGGCAATAACATTGTAGGAATATCAGGCGGTAACATTGTAGGAATATCAGACGGTAACATTGTAGGAATATCAGGCGGTAACATTGTAGGAATATCAGACGGTAACATTGTAGGAATATCAGGTGGTAACATTGTAGGAATATCAGACGGTAACATTGTAGGAATATCAGGCGGTAACATTGTAGGAATATCAGGCGGGTAACATTGTAGGAATATCAGACGGTAACATTGTAGGAATATCAGACGGTAACATTGTAGGAATATCAGAGGTAACATTGTAGGAATATCAGGCGGTAACATTGTAGGAATATCAGACGGTAACATTGTAGGAATATCAGGCGGTAACATTGTAGGAATATCAGACGGTAACATTGTAGGAATATCAGGCGGTAACATTGTAGGAATATCAGACGGTAACATTGTAGGAATATCAGGCGGGTAACATTGTAGGAATATCAGACGGTAACATTGTAGGAATATCAGGCGGTAACATTGTAGGAATATCAGACGGTAACATTGTAGGAATATCAGAGGTAACATTGTAGGAATATCAGACGTAACATTGTAGGAATATCAGGCGGTAACATTGTAGGAATATCAGACGGTAACATTGTAGGAATATCAGAGGTAACATTGTAGGAATATCAGACGTAACATTGTAGGAATATCAGGCGGTAACATTGTAGGAATATCAGGCGGTAACATTGTAGGAATATCAGACGGTAACATTGTAGGAATATCAGGCGGTAACATTGTAGTATTATCAGGCGGGTAACATTGTAGGAATATCAGATATCAGGCGGTAACATTGTAGGAATATCAGACGTAACATTGTAGGAATATCAGGCGGTAACATTGTAGCAATATCAGGCGTATCATTGTAGGAATATCAGGCGATAACATTGTAGGAATATCAGGCGATAACATTGTAGGAATATCAGGCGGTAACATTGTAGGAATATCAGGCGGTAACATTGTAGGAATATCAGGCGGTAACATTGTAGGAATATCAGACGGTAACATTGTAGGAATATCGGACGATAACATTGTAGGAATATCAGGTGGTAACATTGTAGGAATATCAGACGTAACATTGTAGGAATATCAGACGGTAACATTGTAGGAATATCAGACGGTAACATTGTAGGAATATCAGACGGTAACATTGTAGGAATATCAGGCGGTAACATTGTAGGAATATCAGACGGTAACATTGTAGGAATATCAGGCGGTAACATTGTAGGAATATCAGGCGGTAACATTGTAGGAATATCAGGCGGTAACATTGTAGGAATATCAGGCGGTAACATTGTAGGAATATCAGACGTAACATTGTAGGAATATCAGACGGTAACAATGTAGGAATATCAGACGTAACATTGTAGGAATATCAGACGGTAACATTGTAGGAATATCAGGCGGTAACATTGTAGGAATATCAGGCGGTAACATTGTAGGAATATCAGACGGTAACATTGTAGGAATATCAGACGTAACATTGTAGGAATATCAGGCGGTAACATTGTAGGAATATCAGGCAATAACATTGTAGGAATATCAGGCGGTAACATTGTAGGAATATCAGACGGTAACATTGTAGGAATATCAGGCGGTAACATTGTAGGAATATCAGACGGTAACATTGTAGGAATATCAGGTGGTAACATTGTAGGAATATCAGACGGTAACATTGTAGGAATATCAGGCGGTAACATTGTAGGAATATCAGGCGGGTAACATTGTAGGAATATCAGACGGTAACATTGTAGGAATATCAGACGGTAACATTGTAGGAATATCAGAGGTAACATTGTAGGAATATCAGGCGGTAACATTGTAGGAATATCAGACGGTAACATTGTAGGAATATCAGGCGGTAACATTGTAGGAATATCAGACGGTAACATTGTAGGAATATCAGGCGGTAACATTGTAGGAATATCAGACGGTAACATTGTAGGAATATCAGGCGGTAACATTGTAGGAATATCAGACGGTAACATTGTAGGAATATCAGAGGTAACATTGTAGGAATATCAGACGTAACATTGTAGGAATATCAGGCGGTAACATTGTAGGAATATCAGGCGGTAACATTGTAGGAATATCAGACGGTAACATTGTAGGAATATCAGGCGGTAACATTGTAGTATTATCAGGCGGTAACATTGTAGGAATATCAGATATCAGGCGGTAACATTGTAGGAATATCAGACGTAACATTGTAGGAATATCAGGCGGTAACATTGTAGGAATATCAGGCGGTAACATTGTAGGAATATCAGATATCAGACGGTAACATTGTAGGAATATCAGACGTAACATTGTAGGAATATCAGGCGGTAACATTGTAGGAATATCAGACGGTAACATTGTAGGAATATCAGGCGGTAACATTGTAGGAATATCAGACGTAACATTGTAGGAATATCAGGCGGGTAACATTGTAGGAATATCAGGCGGTAACATTGTAGGAATATCAGGCTATAACATTGTAGGAATATCAGACGGTAACATTGTAGGAATATCAGATGGTAACATTGTAGGACTATCAGGCGGTAACATTGTAGGAATATCAGACGTAACATTGTAGTATTATCAGGCGGTAACATTGTAGGAATATCAGACGTAACATTGTAGTATTATCAGGCGGTAACATTGTAGGAATATCAGGCGGTAACATTGTAGGAATATCAGGCGATAACATTGTAGGAATATCAGAGGTAACATTGTAGGAATATCAGATGGTAACATTGTAGGAATATCAGACGGTAACATTGTAGGAATATCAGACGTAACATTGTAGTATTATCAGGCGGTAACATTGTAGGAATATCAGGCGGTAACATTGTAGGAATATCAGGCGATAACATTGTAGGAATATCAGAGGTAACATTGTAGGAATATCAGATGGTAACATTGTAGGAATATCAGGCGGTAACATTGTAGGAATATCAGGCGGTAACATTGTAGGAATATCAGGCGGTAACATTGTAGGAATATCAGGCGGTAACATTGTAGGAATATCAGGCGGTAACATTGTAGGAATATCAGGCGGTAACATTGTAGGAATATCAGACGTAACATTGTAGGAATATCAGGCGGGTAACATTGTAGGAATATCAGAGGTAACATTGTAGGAATATCAGACGGTAACATTGTAGGAATATCAGGCGGTAACATTGTAGGAATATCAGACGGTAACATTGTAGGAATATCAGGCGGTAACATTGTAGGAATATCAGACGGTAACATTGTAGGAATATCAGGCGGTAACATTGTAGGAATATCAGGCGGTAACATTGTAGGAATATCAGGCGGTAACATTGTAGGAATATCAGACGTAACATTGTAGGAATATCAGACGGTAACAATGTAGGAATATCAGACGTAACATTGTAGGAATATCAGACGGTAACATTGTAGGAATATCAGGCTGGTAACATTGTAGGAATATCAGGCGGTAACATTGTAGGAATATCAGACGGTAACATTGTAGGAATATCAGACGTAACATTGTAGGAATATCAGGCGGTAACATTGTAGGAATATCAGGCAATAACATTGTAGGAATATCAGGCGGTAACATTGTAGGAATATCAGACGGTAACATTGTAGGAATATCAGGCGGTAACATTGTAGGAATATCAGACGGTAACATTGTAGGAATATCAGGTGGTAACATTGTAGGAATATCAGACGGTAACATTGTAGGAATATCAGGCGGTAACATTGTAGGAATATCAGGCGGTAACATTGTAGGAATATCAGACGGTAACATTGTAGGAATATCAGAGGTAACATTGTAGGAATATCAGGCGGTAACATTGTAGGAATATCAGACGGTAACATTGTAGGAATATCAGGCGGTAACATTGTAGGAATATCAGACGGTAACATTGTAGGAATATCAGGCGGTAACATTGTAGGAATATCAGACGGTAACATTGTAGGAATATCAGGCGGTAACATTGTAGGAATATCAGACGGTAACATTGTAGGAATATCAGAGGTAACATTGTAGGAATATCAGACGTAACATTGTAGGAATATCAGGCGGTAACATTGTAGGAATATCAGGCGGTAACATTGTAGGAATATCAGACGGTAACATTGTAGGAATATCAGGCGGTAACATTGTAGTATTATCAGGCGGTAACATTGTAGGAATATCAGATATCAGGCGGTAACATTGTAGGAATATCAGACGTAACATTGTAGGAATATCAGGCGGTAACATTGTAGGAATATCAGGCGGTAACATTGTAGGAATATCAGATATCAGACGGTAACATTGTAGGAATATCAGACGTAACATTGTAGGAATATCAGGCGGTAACATTGTAGGAATATCAGACGGTAACATTGTAGGAATATCAGGCGGTAACATTGTAGGAATATCAGACGTAACATTGTAGGAATATCAGGCGGTAACATTGTAGGAATATCAGGCGGTAACATTGTAGGAATATCAGGCTATAACATTGTAGGAATATCAGACGGTAACATTGTAGGAATATCAGATGGTAACATTGTAGTATTATCAGGCGGTAACATCAGACGTAACATTGTAGTATTATCAGGCGGTAACATTGTAGGAATATCAGGCGGTAACATTGTAGGAATATCAGGCGGTAACATTGTAGGAATATCAGGCGATAACATTGTAGGAATATCAGAGGTAACATTGTAGGAATATCAGATGGTAACATTGTAGGAATATCAGACGGTAACATTGTAGGAATATCAGACGTAACATTGTAGTATTATCAGGCGGTAACATTGTAGGAATATCAGGCGGTAACATTGTAGGAATATCAGGCGATAACATTGTAGGAATATCAGAGGTAACATTGTAGGAATATCAGATGGTAACATTGTAGGAATATCAGGCGGTAACATTGTAGGAATATCAGGCGGTAACATTGTAGGAATATCAGGCGGTAACATTGTAGGAATATCAGGCGGTAACATTGTAGGAATATCAGGCGGTAACATTGTAGGAATATCAGGCGGTAACATTGTAGGAATATCAGACGTAACATTGTAGGAATATCAGGCGGTAACATTGTAGGAATATCAGAGGTAACATTGTAGGAATATCAGACGGTAACATTGTAGGAATATCAGACGTAACATTGTAGGAATATCAGAGGTAACATTGTAGGAATATCAGACGGTAACATTGTAGGAATATCAGGCGGTAACATTGTAGGAATATCAGACGGTAACATTGTAGGAATATCAGACGGTAACATTGTAGGAATATCAGGCGGTAACATTGTAGGAATATCAGGCGGTAACATTGTAGGAATATCAGACGTAACATTGTAGGAATATCAGACGTAACATTGTAGGAATATCAGGCGTAACATTGTAGGAATATCAGGCGGTAACATTGTAGGAATATCAGACGTAACATTGTAGGAATATCAGACGTAACATTGTAGGAATATCAGGCGTAACATTGTAGGAATATCAGGCGTAACATTGTAGGAATATCAGGCGGTAACATTGTAGGAATATCAGACGTAACATTGTAGGAATATCAGACGTAACATTGTAGGAATATCAGGCGTAACATTGTAGGAATATCAGGCGGTAACATTGTAGGAATATCAGACGGTAACATTGTAGGAATATCAGACGGTAACATTATCAGACGGTAACATTGTAGGAATATCAGGCGGTAACATTGTAGGAATATCAGGCGGTAACATTGTAGGAATATCAGGCGGTAACATTGTAGGAATATCAGGCGGTAACATTGTAGGAATATCAGACGGTAACATTGTAGGAATATCAGACGGTAACATTGTAGGAATATCAGACGTAACATTGTAGGAATATCAGACGGTAACATTGTAGGAATATCAGAGGTAACATTGTAGGAATATCAGACGTAACATTGTAGGAATATCAGGCGGTAACATTGTAGGAATATCAGACGTAACAATGTAGGAATATCAGGCGGTAACATTGTAGGAATATCAGAGGTAACATTGTAGGAATATCAGAGGTAACATTGTAGGAATATCAGGCGGTAACATTGTAGGAATATCAGACGGTAACATTGTAGGAATATCAGACGGTAACATTGTAGGAATATCAGGCGGTAACATTGTAGGAATATCAGAGGTAACATTGTAGGAATATCAGACGTAACATTGTAGGAATATCAGGCGGTAACATTGTAGGAATATCAGACGTAACATTGTAGGAATATCAGACGTAACATTGTAGGAATATCAGACGGTAACATTGTAGGAATATCAGGCGGTAACATTGTAGGAATATCAGGCGGTAACATTGTAGGAATATCAGACGGTAACATTGTAGGAATATCAGACGTAACATTGTAGGAATATCAGACGGTAACATTGTAGGAATATCAGACGGTAACATTGTAGGAATATCAGACGGTAACATTGTAGGAATATCAGACGGTAACATTGTAGGAATATCAGACGGTAACATTGTAGGAATATCAGGCGGTAACATTGTAGGAATATCAGACGTAACATTGTAGGAATATCAGACGTAACATTGTAGGAATATCAGACGGTAACATTGTAGGAATATCAGAGGTAACATTGTAGGAATATCAGACGGTAACATTGTAGGAATATCAGATGGTAACATTGTAGGAATATCAGGCGGTAACATTGTAGGAATATCAGAGGTAACATTGTAGGAATATCAGGCGGTAACATTGTAGGAATATCAGACGTAACATTGTAGGAATATCAGACGTAACATTGTAGGAATATCAGACGTAACATTGTAGGAATATCAGGTGGTAACATTGTAGGAATATCAGGCGGTAATATTGTAGGAATATCAGACGTAACATTGTAGGAATATCAGACGGTAACATTGTAGGAATATCAGGCGGTAACATTGTAGGAATATCAGGCGGTAACATTGTAGGAATATCAGGCGGTAACATTGTAGGAATATCAGACGTAACATTGTAGGAATATCAGACGTAACATTGTAGGAATATCAGACGTAACATTGTAGGAATATCAGACGTAACATTGTAGGAATATCAGACGTAACATTGTAGGAATATCAGGCGGTAACATTGTAGAAATATCAGGCGGTAACATTGTAGGAATATCAGGCGGTAACATTGTAGGAATATCAGGCGGTAACATTGTAGGAATATCAGACGTAACATTGTAGGAATATCAGACGTAACATTGTAGGAATATCAGACGTAACATTGTAGAAATATCAGGCGGTAACATTGTAGGAATATCAGGCGGTAACATTGTAGGAATATCAGACGGTAACATTGTAGGAATATCAGACGGTAACATTGTAGGAATATCAGGCGGTAACATTGTAGGAATATCAGAGGTAACATTGTAGGAATATCAGACGTAACATTGTAGGAATATCAGGCGGTAACATTGTAGAAATATCAGGCGGTAACATTGTAGGAATATCAGGCGGTAACATTGTAGGAATATCAGACGGTAACATTGTAGGAATATCAGACGGTAACATTGTAGGAATATCAGACGTAACATTGTAGGAATATCAGATGGTAACATTGTAGGAATATCAGGCGGTAACATTGTAGGAATATCAGGCGGTAACATTGTAGGAATATCAGACGGTAACATTGTAGGAATATCAGACGTAACATTGTAGGAATATCAGACGGTAACATTGTAGGAATATCAGGCGTAACATTGTAGGAATATCAGACGGTAACATTGTAGGAATATCAGACGGTAACATTGTAGGAATATCAGACGGTAACATTGTAGAAATATCAGACGTAACATTGTAGGAATATCAGATGGTAACATTGTAGGAATATCAGACGGTAACATTGTAGGAATATCAGACGGTAACATTGTAGGAATATCAGGCGTAACATTGTAGGAATATCAGGCGTAACATTGTAGGAATATCAGAGGGTAACATTGTAGGAATATCAGACGGTAACATTGTAGGAATATCAGACGGTAACATTGTAGGAATATCAGACGGTAACATTGTAGGAATATCAGACGGTAACATTGTAGAAATATCAGACGTAACATTGTAGGAATATCAGATGGTAACATTGTAGGAATATCAGACGGTAACATTGTAGGAATATCAGACGGTAACATTGTAGGAATATCAGGCGGTAACATTGTAGGAATATCAGGCGGTAACATTGTAGGAATATCAGACGGTAACATTGTAGGAATATCAGACGGTAACATTGTAGGAATATCAGACGGTAACATTGTAGGAATATCAGGCGGTAACATTGTAGGAATATCAGACGGTAACATTGTAGGAATATCAGGCGGTAACATTGTAGTATTATCAGGCGGTAACATTGTAGGAATATCAGACGTAACATTGTAGGAATATCAGACGGTAACATTGTAGGAATATCAGACGTAACATTGTAGGAATATCAGAGGTAACATTGTAGGAATATCAGGCGGTAACATTGTAGGAATATCAGACGTAACATTGTAGGAATATCAGACGTAACATTGTAGGAATATCAGACGGTAACATTGTAGGAATATCAGAGGTAACATTGTAGGAATATCAGACGGTAACATTGTAGGAATATCAGATGGTAACATTGTAGGAATATCAGGCGGTAACATTGTAGGAATATCAGAGGTAACATTGTAGGAATATCAGGCGGTAACATTGTAGGAATATCAGATGGTAACATTGTAGGAATATCAGACGTAACATTGTAGGAATATCAGACGTAACATTGTAGGAATATCAGACGTAACATTGTAGGAATATCAGGTGGTAACATTGTAGGAATATCAGACGTAACATTGTAGGAATATCAGACGTAACATTGTAGGAATATCAGGCGGTAACATTGTAGGAATATCAGGCGGTAATATTGTAGGAATATCAGACGTAACATTGTAGGAATATCAGACGGTAACATTGTAGGAATATCAGGCGGTAACATTGTAGGAATATCAGGCGGTAACATTGTAGGAATATCAGGCGGTAACATTGTAGGAATATCAGACGTAACATTGTAGGAATATCAGACGTAACATTGTAGGAATATCAGACGTAACATTGTAGGAATATCAGACGTAACATTGTAGGAATATCAGACGTAACATTGTAGGAATATCAGAGGTAACATTGTAGGAATATCAGACGTAACATTGTAGGAATATCAGGCGGTAACATTGTAGAAATATCAGGCGGTAACATTGTAGGAATATCAGGCGGTAACATTGTAGGAATATCAGGCGGTAACATTGTAGGAATATCAGACGTAACATTGTAGGAATATCAGACGTAACATTGTAGGAATATCAGAGGTAACATTGTAGGAATATCAGACGTAACATTGTAGGAATATCAGGCGGTAACATTGTAGAAATATCAGGCGGTAACATTGTAGGAATATCAGGCGGTAACATTGTAGGAATATCAGACGGTAACATTGTAGGAATATCAGACGGTAACATTGTAGGAATATCAGACGTAACATTGTAGGAATATCAGATGGTAACATTGTAGGAATATCAGGCGGTAACATTGTAGGAATATCAGGCGGTAACATTGTAGGAATATCAGACGGTAACATTGTAGGAATATCAGACGTAACATTGTAGGAATATCAGACGGTAACATTGTAGGAATATCAGGCGTAACATTGTAGGAATATCAGACGGTAACATTGTAGGAATATCAGACGGTAACATTGTAGGAATATCAGACGGTAACATTGTAGGAATATCAGATGGTAACATTGTAGGAATATCAGACGGTAACATTGTAGGAATATCAGACGTAACATTGTAGGAATATCAGACGGTAACATTGTAGGAATATCAGGCGGTAACATTGTAGGAATATCAGACGGTAACATTGTAGGAATATCAGACGGTAACATTGTAGGAATATCAGACGGTAACATTGTAGGAATATCAGACGTAACATTGTAGGAATATCAGGCGGTAACATTGTAGGAATATCAGACGTAACATTGTAGGAATATCAGACGTAACATTGTAGGAATATCAGGCGTAACATTGTAGGAATATCAGACGGTAACATTGTAGGAATATCAGACGGTAACATTGTAGGAATATCAGACGTAACATTGTAGGAATATCAGGCGGTAACATTGTAGGAATATCAGGCGGTAACATTGTAGGAATATCAGACGGTAACATTGTAGGAATATCAGACGGTAACATTGTAGGAATATCGGACGATAACATTGTAGGAATATCAGGCGGTAACATTGTAGGAATATCAGGCGGTAACATTGTAGGAATATCAGGCGGTAACATTGTAGGAATATCAGGCGTAACATTGTAGGAATATCAGACGGTAACATTGTAGGAATATCAGACGGTAACATTGTAGGAATATCAGACGGTAACATTGTAGGAATATCAGACGTAACATTGTAGGAATATCAGGCGGTAACATTGTAGGAATATCAGGCGGTAACATTGTAGGAATATCAGACGGTAACATTGTAGGAATATCAGACGTAACATTGTAGGAATATCAGGCGGTAACATTGTAGGAATATCAGACGGTAACATTGTAGGAATATCAGACGGTAACATTGTAGGAATATCAGATGGTAACATTGTAGGAATATCAGACGGTAACATTGTAGGAATATCAGATGGTAACATTGTAGGAATATCAGACGGTAACATTGTAGAAATATCAGACGTAACATTGTAGGAATATCAGATGGTAACATTGTAGGAATATCAGATGGTAACATTGTAGGAATATCAGACGGTAACATTGTAGGAATATCAGGCGGTAACATTGTAGGAATATCAGGTGGTAACATTGTAGGAATATCAGGCGGTAACATTGTAGGAATATCAGACGGTAACATTGTAGGAATATCAGACGGTAACATTGTAGGAATATCAGGCGATAACATTGTAGGAATATCAGACGTAACATTGTAGGAATATCAGACGTAACATTGTAGGAATATCAGACGGTAACATTGTAGAAATATCAGACGTAACATTGTAGGAATATCAGGCGGTAACATTGTAGGAATATCAGACGTAACATTGTAGGAATATCAGACGTAACATTGTAGGAATATCAGACGGTAACATTGTAGAAATATCAGACGTAACATTGTAGGAATATCAGGCGGTAACATTGTAGGAATATCAGGCGGTAACATTGTAGGAATATCAGGCGGTAACATTGTAGGAATATCAGACGTAACATTGTAGGAATATCAGAGGTAACATTGTAGGAATATCAGACGGTAACATTGTAGGAATATCAGGCGGTAACATTGTAGGACTATCAGGTGGTAACATTGTAGGAATATCAGACGTAACATTGTAGGAATATCAGGCGGTAACATTGTAGGAATATCAGATGGTAACATTGTAGGAATATCAGACGGTAACATTGTAGGAATATCAGACGTAACATTGTAGGAATATCAGGCGGTAACATTGTAGGAATATCAGGCGGTAACATTGTAGGAATATCAGACGTAACATTGTAGAAATATCAGACGTAACATTGTAGGAATATCAGACGTAACATTGTAGGAATATCAGGCGGTAACATTGTAGGAATATCAGACGTAACATTGTAGGAATATCAGACGTAACATTGTAGGAATATCAGACGTAACATTGTAGGAATATCAGACGGTAACATTGTAGGAATATCAGACGTAACATTGTAGGAATATCAGACGTAACATTGTAGGAATATCAGGCGGTAACATTGTAGGAATATCAGAGGTAACATTGTAGGAATATCAGACGGTAACATTGTAGGAATATCAGAGGTAACATTGTAGGAATATCAGGCGGTAACATTGTAGGAATATCAGGCGGTAACATTGTAGGAATATCAGGCGGTAACATTGTAGGAATATCAGAGGTAACATTGTAGGAATATCAGACGGTAACATTGTAGGAATATCAGAGGTAACATTGTAGGAATATCAGAGGTAACATTGTAGGAATATCAGAGGTAACATTGTAGGAATATCAGAGGTAACATTGTAGGAATATCAGACGGTAACATTGTAGGAATATCAGACGTAACATTGTAGGAATATCAGGCGGTAACATTGTAGGAATATCAGACGGTAACATTGTAGGAATATCAGAGGTAACATTGTAGGAATATCAGGCGGTAACATTGTAGGAATATCAGACGGTAACATTGTAGGAATATCAGACGTAACATTGTATCTGTGAGCTCAGCGGAGATGAATAAACTTTCTGCGGATTTCTGGGTCGGATTTTTCTGGCGGTGTCGCCGTTTGGCGCTCGGCTCCATGTAAATGAGGAAAGCCGCCAATGTTGGGAGTTTTTTTGCGATTCTCGGGGATAATTTCCGCCCGGAGTGAAGTTTATAGACTCGGCTCTCTCCGGGTTCAGTATCTTCATAAAACATCATTTCTACACATTCCAGGTGCTCCGCCAGCCTAAGAGCTCATAAAACCTCCAGCTAGATTTTCATTTCTTCCAGTAAATAATCTTTTTCGACATTAATCACCCGTCTGCTCCAAAAACGCTCTGGCGGGGGTAGCCAGCTCTTAAAGGAGCCACAACCTAAAGCTTTTGCTGCCAATGGTTGCTACTCTGCGTAGGCCATGGGGGGAGGGAGGGGAGGGGGAGGGGTTAATGTATTAAAGAGAAAATGCCGCTAAAAATGGAAAAGCAGGATAATGGCTTCAAATTAGGAGCCGCTAAACTGGTCAGATTGGGAAATGGGCGCGGTTTACTGGATAGGCAACAAGTGGGCTGGCCAATCTTTGCGGCAGAACCATTCGTCTAGGGTGGAATTTTCCAGCTGGCAAATATTGTTCTCTTGGCTCAAAGTTGACATTGGGGCACCCCCCTCCCCCTACAATGTAACCCCCCTCACATGGCACACACTCCACCCGCACAGTGACCGATGCAATGCTGCCCCCAAAATCCCAACCAAACTGCCCCCGAACAGCGTATGCAATGAGGAGGAAAGTACACCCACCCCTATCCACTGTCTATAGGCTCGCCAACACCCCCCCGCCCCCACACCGCGCCCAAAAAGAGACAGGGCAGAGCGCAAAGAATGCCACGCAGCACTGAAAGCCCAAGCCAGACTGAACTGCCACCAAACAGTGGGTGTGCAATGAGGGGGCAAGTACACCCACCCCCCATCCCCACTGTCCACAGCCACGCTGATCCCCCCCCCCACACCGCGCCCACAATGAGACAGGGCAGAGCGCAAATGACACCACACAGCACTGAAAACCCAAGCCACATCAAACTGCCACCAAAGAGCGGGTGCAAGTGCACCCACACCCCCCACAGCTATGCCGACACCCCCCCCCCCCACAATGAGACAGGGCAGAGCGCCAAGGATGCCACACAGCACTGAAGACCGAAGCCACACCGAACTGCCACCAAACAGCGGGTGCAATGTGGGGGCAAGTGCACCCACAACCCCATCCCCACTGTCCACAGCCACGCCGACATCCCCCCCCCCACAATGAGACAGGGCAGAGCGCCAAGGACACCACACAGCACTGAAAACCCAAGCCACACCAAACTGCCACCAAAGAGCGGGTGTAATGTGGGGGCAAGTGCACCCACACCCCCCACCCCCACAGCCACACCGACACCCCCCCCACAATGAAACAGGGCAGAGCGCCAAGGATGCCACACAGCACTGAAGACCCAAGCTACACCGAACTGCCACCAAACAGTGGGTGCAATGAGGGGGTGGGGCACGTACTCCTGAACCCCCCCCCCCCCCCCCCACTGGCCACAGGCAGCTGGCAGGCAAGGCAAACCAAGAGGGAGGGCACAGCGCCAGGGACCCGTATTTTTTAAAATCTGAATCCCCAGCAATAAGTAGAGCATGCTGCATTTTTCTGCACCACAAATGCAGGTGACGTGCTACAAATGCGCTTCGAATGCACCGCGTCCCTTTAAGCCAAGAAAGCCACGCCCAAAAATGTATAGAAAAATGCATTGCAATCGCAGCATAAAATGCATGCAAAGCACATTCAAGAACGTGCCAAGCGCGCTTCAAATACATGTGACCGTGCAGTCAAATACGCGCAGTTATGTGCAGTTTCTGGTGTGAGCGCCCCCCCCGGAGAGTCCCCCCCCCCCGCACCAGACACAGTGCAGACCTACAGGAGTCCCAGCCAGTGAGTCACCAATCAGAATCCAGGGAGAAGATTCATACATGGCGTACGAGGTGCAAATACCGCACATCCCCCGCCGATCACAGCGCCCCCCCCCCCCACCATTTCCCATCACCCATCATTATCAGTTCACCTCCCACCAGATGGGGGGCTGGAGAAAGACAATCCGTCATAAAATCGGGCGAAACGTTTCTCTGTTATCAGATATTTCACTTTTTAGTTCTCAGCAGCGATTTACAGACGTGAGAATTTCAACAAACAATCGATTCCTGATTGTAGAATGATCGGAGGATGGGAGGAAGAGAATGGTAACAATTAAGGTGGAAATAAACCCGAGTGTACAAAAAGAAATCAAAGTTCATTCCTACAAGTTCCCAGGAAACCTCGCCGCACCTCTGAAAAGCTATCCTCGGTGAATCGCTTTTTAGGCCCCTTTCACACTTATAAGATTTGTCTCACGACTTGGGACTGCAAAGTAGCATGACAAGTCGTTTCCCGTGATTTCCAATGACAACCATTCATATTAGTGCGACTTCAAGAAGTTCCGACTTCAAAGTAGTCGCTGCACTACTTTGGTCTGATTTTGATGCCAATAAGGCTCCATGTATACAGAAGCTCAAAAACGGTCGTTTTGAACGCCAGATTTCTGGCAGAAAAAGCTGCTTTAAAATATAGCTTTTATTAGCGTTTTTCAGTGTAGCGTTTTTTAGCTTTTTTTTTTTTCAATGGATCAAAAAACACAAAAAAAAAAAAAACGCTGGCGACCAGCGTTTTTGAGCGTTTCGCGTTTTTTTGTGTTTTTTCCCGCCGAAAAACGGCACTTTGAACGCAAATTTCTTGCGTTCAGAAAAAAGCCCATTAACTCCACTGCTCATTAACGCTAAAAAGCGTTATGTGTACATGAACACCTAGGCTAACATAGAGTGCAGTTAATGGGCTTTTTAAAAAAACGCCAAAACGCCAATAAACTGCAGTTTATCAGCTTGAGGCTAGGTTCACACTGCTGCGTTTTTGCCGCGAATTTGCCGCGATTTTGCCGCGATTTCAGGGATTGCCATTCTATAGAGCTGAATTCGCATCGCACACGGATCAAACTCGCACAGGACCCTTTTTTCCCGCAGCTTAGATTCGCACCGCACTGATGTGAACGGCACTAATGGAAAACAATGTTATTTTAATGAAATTCGCAGCAGTGTGAACCTAGCCTCAGTGTACATGGAGCCTACACAGGCATTCGTTGAAATCGCGTCAAAATCGCGGCCGCGAATCACGGCAAAATCGTGGTAAAATCGCGAGACTTTGAAGTCGCACAAGTGTGAAAGGGGCCTTGAGGCTAGGTTCACACTGCTGCGAATTTTATTGCGGATTTGAGCCGTTGCGATTGCTCAAATTTGCAAGTCATTAAAATAACATTGTTTTCCATGAGTGCTGTTCACATGAGTGCGGTGCGAATCTAAGCTGCGGGAAAAAAGGGTCCTGTGCGAGTTTGATCCGTGGGAGATGCGAATTCAGCTCTAGAGAATAGCATTCCCTGAAATCGCGTCCGCGAATCGCGGCAAAATCGTGGCAAATTCGCGGCAAAAACGCAGCCGCGAAATCGCACTTTTTTCAATTCGCAGCAGTGTGAACCTAGCCTCAAAGGCTAGGTTCACATTGCTGCGATTCGGGAACGCTGCGAATCCACCGCGGGTTCCCGCATCGCAGGCTTTCCGGTGGCATTTCATACTGCTCTGTGCGAACTGCTGGGAGTGTCAATTAAAAGTTAATGACACCCCCAAATCAGTTTGCAGATCGCAGTGCATTCCTTGAAATCGCGTCAAAATCGCGGCCGCGAATCGCGGTAAAATTGCGAGACTTTGAAGTCGCACAAGTGTGAAAGGGGCCTTAAAAGAGGCATTTGATATATCACCTCCTCAGTGCTTGCTTTAACCTTGTAAATGCTGCACCACCGTCCACCGCGCCGCAACCACTGGGTACCAAGCACCCGATCCGGTGTCTTGTCGACCTAGTTCCACAATCAATATGGTTCCGAGCTGGACTGCGCATGCGCACTCGGAACACACGGAAATCTACGAACATCTACAGCTGTTCATCAGGATACACGCCGCGCAGAAAGCGGCGGGGGCGGAGACTGGGACACGCCGCTCTCTAGGGCGGCATTAAACAAGTTGATGGCCGGGTGACACGCCGCTCTGTATTTTTTGAAATGTTCATGAGCGGGCGCAAGGGGTGGGGGCGGGGGTGGACACTGTGACACGCCGCTCTATAGGGAGCGCACACTCACTCATCCGCCCCTTGCTGTACAGAGCGGCGGGTCACCCGGCCATCAACTTGTTTAATGCCGCCCTATAGAGCGGCGTGTCCCAGTCTCCGCCCCCCGCCGCTTTCTTGTCGAGGTTGGTTCCCCTAGCATCGGGAGCGAGCGCGTCTACAGCTGTTCACACTCAGAGAATTCTGTCGCCTCAATTTTGCACATGCGCAGTCGAGGTCGGAACCATATCGATAGGCGGAACCAGCTCGGCAGAACACCGGCACTTCAATTCATCCATTCAAGCGCCCGCAGCCCTGCAAACACCATATCACTGGGTGCATCACATGCGGCTGCATTGTGTTTGTTCGGGTGGCCAAGGAGCCGGCACATCACCTCCTCCCCGCCTGTCAATCGCCTCTGAAAAGCAATCCAAATGCGGATCACTTTTCAGAGGGGTGGCAGGTTGAGCTTACATGTAAAGAGCTGTGTAAAAATTGCTATATAAATATCTGTAATAAAGAAATACAGCGCCTTGAAAAAGTATTCATACCCCTTTCCCACATTTTGTCATGTTACAACCAACAACCAAAAACGTAAATGCATTTTTATTTGGATTTTATGTGATTGACCGACACAAAGTGGCCCATAATTGTGAAGTGGAAGGAAAATTATAAATGTTTTTCAAAATGTTTTACAAATAAATCTGTGAAAAGTGTGTGGGGGGGGGGGGGGATTTGTATTCAGCCCCCTTTAATCTGATACCCCTAACTAAAATCTAGTGGAACCAATTGCCTTCAGAAGTCACCTAATTAGTAAATAGAGTCCACCTGTGTGTCATTTAATCTCAGCATGAATACAGCTGTTCTGTGAAGCCCTCAGAGGTTTGTTGGAGAACCTTAGTGAACAAACAGCATCATGAAGGCCAAGGAGCACACCAGACAGGTCAGGGATAAAGTTGTGGAGAAGTATAAAGCAGGATTAGGTTATAAAATAAAATCTCCCAAGCCTTGAACATCTCGCAGAGCTCTGTTCAATCCATCATCAGAAAATGGAAAGAGTACGGCACAACTGCAAACCTACCAAGACATGGCCGTCCACCTAAACTGACCGGGCCGGGCAAGGAGAGCATTCATCAGAGAAGCAGCCAAGAGGTCCATGGTAACTCTGGAGGAGCTGCAGAGATCCACAGCTCAGGGGGGAGAATCTGTCCACAGGACAACTATTCGTCGTGCTTCTCCACAAATCTGCCCTTTATGGAAGAGTGACAAGAAGAAAGACATTGGTGAAAGAAAGTCATAAGAAGTCCTGTTTGTAGTTTGTGAGAAACCATGTGGGGGACACAGGAAACATGTGGGGGACACAGCAAACATGTGGGGGGACACAGCGGCCTCTTCCCTCGGCTCAATGGCATCAGTAACTCCTTCCCTAGCCCCACCATGTCCTCCTGAGGAGTCCCCCGAACTGTTTGACCACAGTGTTGGGTACATGCTACCGGGGGGTACTCATGCCCTTTTTGGGTTTATTCCCATGCTGCAGGAAGATGCGCAGCGTTTTGAAGGCTCCGATGATGGTTCCACTTCACACTTTTGTGTCACTTTGTGTTGGTCTATCACATAAAATCCCAATAAAATACATTTGTGTTTCTGGTTGTAACATGACAAAACGTGGGAAATTTTAAGGGGTATGAATACTTTTTCAAGGCACTGTAAATAAAAATAAAAAATGTAAATGGCGAAACTGCGCAAAGTAGGAGGAGGGGGACGCGGCGCTCGTTGTGCCCGCTATAGATCTGGCAGCTTGTTAGAGGCAAGTACCTACTTCAGCAAATATCAGTGACAAGAGTGCCTTGGAGAGGCTGTGAATTCCCTTGTAAAGTGTCATCCTGATGGAGGGCGGCGGGGAAGGAGGGGGGGGGCGGTAATGCGGAGGAGCCCCGGCCACACAGCGCTGCCAGGTCCTTCCAGCCCGCTGAAGAGTTTGCTGAGACGGCACTTCAGCCTTTTCCCGAGCCGAGCACCTCCGACCTCGCCATCCATCAGCGGAATGCAAAGCGGAGGGCAGACAAAAGGCGAGCAAACAGCCGCCATGCCAGGGCCACAATGTGCGCTTCCTCAGTACACACTCCGCCCCCCTCCGCACCCACCGCGCTCATTAGGCCCCTAATGATGTGGATTCTGCGAGATTTACACACTCCGCACGCTTTATGGACCCCGGCGATAAAGAAATACTTATTCAACTTAAACCAAAGAGGGGAAGGGGGGGGGGGGCGCGCTGTCCTGGCTTCACCAACGCATCACCCTTGCATTCGATTGCGGTGCATTCCGAGTCGCAAGACATTGCGTTTGCTCTGTGCATTGCATATTAGAAACAACTGACATTTAAAAAAAAAAAATCTTGTCACCCTTTTCATCTTTTTCTCAGTGCTGATGATCTTCCTGCGGCCTCTTTGCAGCCACTTCCTGTCTGCATGTTCTCCCTCCAGCCTCAGCTGTTAATCCTGGCTGTGGACCGGCTACAGGTCCCGATTTTAAAAGTGCGATTCTCACGCGACTCCACGATCGCTTGAATGGGCTGACCAACGCGTTTCGTCCCCCTGAAGAAGCTCCTGCTCTTTTTTTTGGGGGGGGGTGACAAGTTTCAAGACTCGGTTTGTATGCAGGGCCGCTATTAGGCAAAATATTATTTTTTTTTAATAAGTTTTTAGTTTTTCTGTAAGGGGCCCAGAGGTCCCCAGGGCCCTGGATGGCAACCCCCCTTTTTTTTTTTTTTTCGTCGGCACCCAAAGCCCCCCCTGACCTCAACAATTCACAGAGGCAGCACCCCCCCCCCGCTTCTCAATTTGTGGCACCCCCCCGCCTCTCAATTCGTGGCAGCCCCCCCGCTTCTTAATTTGCGGCGGCAGCACTCCCCCCCCCCGGCTCTCCTCTGCTCCAGGGGGCCCATGCCTGAAGAAGCTGTGTAAGGGGCCCCAAAATTCCTGATGGCAGCCCTGTTCGTATGTATGTGTTCTGAAAAATTCTCAGTTTTTCAGTTTGCGATTTATGGAATGCGGTTAGCTCCAGACTGGGCATGCGATTTTCATGTGATCTGGATTGCAAATTTGTTATGCGATTTTTTTAATAGTTTATGGCGCTTAAAGCGGAAGTAAACTCATCAATTTAACAGTTTCAAAAAGCAGTTACATTCCCGGCATGCCGGGAATGCCAACTGTCACATTGGTTGTGCTCTCAACCAAACTGTCAAACCATCCAATGGCTGGTGTCATAACTGATCACATGTGCAGCATCATAGCAGTTGAAGATTAAACAGAGGCCAAGATGGCAGCTTCCTTGCCTGAAAATGATAGGAGGGTTTACTTCCACTTTAATCCCTTTTGGCACTGGACGCACACAAACATGCGGCCTCTCGGCGCCCGGTCCTTGGCGCCAAGAGGCCACATATTAGCCTGAACTGTGGTCAATAGAGCTTTACCGAGAGTGCGCGCCCTGCATGCTCCCGGCACAGTTAAGCCCCTTTCACACTGAGGCGCTTTGCAGGCGCTATTGCGCTAAAAATAGCGCCTGCAAAGCGCCCTAAAAAAGCTGCTACTTTGTATCCAGTGTGAAAGCCCCGAGTGCATCTTTGAGGCGTGATAGGAGCGGTAAAAATACCGCTCCTATAGCGGCCCCTGCTCATTGAAATCAATGAGGTAGCGCCTCCAAAAACGCCCGCAAAACGCCGCAAAGAGGCGTTATTGCGGGCGTTTTTAACCCTTTTTCGGTCGCTAGCGGGGGTTAAAATCACCCCGCTAGCGCCCGCAAATCGCGGCAAAAACGACGGTATAGCGTCAGCGCATCCAGCGCCTCAGTGTGAAAGTAGCCTTACTGGCGCCTAACCGGAAGCTCCTGAGTTTTTGAGTCACGTGACCCCCCCCGTGACAGCCAATCACGGTGGTCACGTGATCTTAAGCCCCCCCGCCCCACAACACTGGAACCTAAACCTCTTAAAGGGCCGGGAGGCGCCTGAGTGAAGAGGTTAAAATCGCACTAAACACGCACGGGACCCTTTTTTTTATTTCGTAAACCACATCAGAATCGCACCGCATAGATGCAAACGGCCTTCATAGAAAGCAATGTTGTTTCGCTGTACATGCGTCTCTATGGCTTCTTACACTGCATCAGAGGGAACCAACCGTTTAGAATCATTGGCACCCAAACGCACATTGCGTATTTTGCAGCGATTGCTGTGCGATCTGCGAATAATTATCATGTCATGTGATTGATTAATTATCAATGTGATGACTAATTATCGATGCAGTGATTAATTATGTGATTGGCGTGATATTTAGCGATTGATTCCACCCGCGATTTCAAATTGCGAAGTGTGAATGAGGCCGAAAACGCCTAAAAAGGCAGTGCAGGAAATACGGATAGATTGCGGGATTCCCGCACCACATTCTGCTGTAAATCCAGCCAGAGGAAGTGCGTGAAACAAGAACTCGCCATAAAAAGCCTCGTTCGCACCTGAGCGACGCTGCCACATTGCGTTTTTCACGTGTCTTGCGGTATGTTTTTTTAGCGGCACCTGTCATTTTCAACGGGCTTTGCTCCAAAAAAATCTGGCGATTTGGCGTCACACGTTTTGCTCGCGACTTTTCACGCGTTTCGTCACGAGGACAATCGCGGACCGCGCTTGGGGGGTGCCATCGAGGCTAAGTGCCCACCTGTGTGGGTGGTTCCCGCAGCCGCAAACAGACAAAAATGCACTGGATGCGTGCGGGCGCCAATAATCCTAACGGATTGAAAAATCGCACTACATTTGTGGTTCCCCTGCGATTTCTAAAATGCTGCAGGGACCCTTTTCCCTGCGTTTCAGGAGGCACGGCAGCCCGTTCAAATGAAGTACCATTGATTTTTGTGGTGTGAATGAGCCCCTTAGGCACCCCGTTCACACTTTGACGCTTAATGGCGCCCCCCTCCCGCCCTTAATGGCGCCTCTGCAAATGCACCCATCAACACGCGCCAAACGGCAAGCGTTCGCAGCGCCAATGCGTGTTTTTGGTCAGGGACTTATTTTCCACATTTCTCGCGCACATTGAAATGAATGGACTGCCCTACACGCCATGCGTGGGAAGGTGCTGAAAACGCATGGAACCGCGCCCGCACCTTTAGATGTGAGCCGAGCCTAAGAGGAATCCGAATCGCAGAGGAATCCATCTGGGATCATTGCACAGCAGCAGCCACCTGCGGGAATCCTCCATATTGGGTTACGCCATCGCTCGCCGGCCGTGGTTGAATTCACTTTTGATCAACCAGTAAAAAAAAAAAAAAAAACTCCAGGAGGTCATAATTGGTTTCCTTTAGTTGGTGATAAAAGGGTTAAATTTCAGTTGTGGGGGGGGGGGGGAGGGTCTAGCAGTTATTATCTGCAAATTACTTCCCCCCCCCCCCCCCAGTCCCTTCATTGTTCCTAACCTGGGAGATTCAGGAGAGTTGGGGGGGGGGGGACGGACAATGACTCCATTATATTGGCAGACAGATTACCATGGGTCGCCGATCGCTGTAATGCGACTCCCGGGGGACCCCCCCCTGGGACCTCTCTGCAGAAAGAGACTAATGAGGAGATGATGAGTAAAGTAGGGCAGATTAATCAGCCGGAGCGCGCCCCACCGGAGGGCGGTTATCGGACTGCGCGGTGGGAATCCGAATTTTAGGGAAAAAAAACCTCTCGGTCAGTGTATGCGATTTCAGGTTGTATAAGAATGGTAGAACCGCCATTCCATAGGTCTGCGCAGCCTATTGCATTAGGGTGTGCACCCCAAACACACATCAATGCCACCTGCTGTCACAGGGAGGAAGCTCTGGTGGTGGGAGGTGATTGGGACCATATTATGTTACACCATAAATACGGGTGTAATGTGTTCCTAAGGCTGAACCTAGCCTTTAATATAATGGAGGCATTTGCACTGGTCACTGGCACCCCCAACCACCCACCTGGTTCCGCCCCTGGATAATGTTAATGCGCATGGGGTGATTAGGGTGTGCCCAGGCACACCCTGTGCGCACGCCTATGCTCCATTCCCAGCCATTGTGTGCAGATGGGCACTTGGGGGCGTTGTGCGCCGTGGGAGGGGCCAGAGGCTGTGTACATAAGTATCACAGACTCCTCCCATGTACATAAGTATCACAGGCTCCTCCCATGTACATAAGTATCACAGACTCCTCCCATGTACATAGGTATCACAGGCTCCTCCCATGTACAATAAGTATCACAGACTCCTCCCATGTACATAAGTATCACAGGCTCCTCCCATGTACATAAGTATCACAGGCTCCTCCCATGTACATAAGTATCACAGGCTCCTCCCATGTACATAAGTATCACAGACTCCTCCCATGTACATAAGTATCACAGGCTCCTCCCATGTACATAAGTATCACAGACTCCTCCCATGTACATAAGTATCACAGGCTCCTCCCATGTACATAAGTATCACAGACTCCTCCCATGTACATGAGCCTGTGATACTTATGTACAAGGGAGGAGCCTATGATACTTATGTACAAGGGAGGAGCCTGTGATACTTATGTACATGGGAGGAGCCTGTGATACTTATGTACATGGGAGGAGTCTGTAAAACTTATATACATGGGAGGAGTCTGTGATACTTATGTACATGGGAGGAGTCTGTGATACTTATGTACATGGGAGGAGTCTGATACTTATGTACATGGGAGGAGTCTGATACTTATGCACATGGGAGGAGCCTGTGATACTTATGCACATGGGAGGAGCCTGTGATACTTACGTACATGGGAGGAGCCTGTGATACTTATGTACATGGGAGGAGTCTGTGATACTTATGTACATGGGAGGAGCCTGTGATACTTATGTACATGGGAGGAGCCTGTGATACTTATGTACATGGGAGGAGCCTGTGATACTTATGTACATGGGAGGAGCCTGTGATACTTATGTACATGGGAGGAGTCTGTGATACTTATGTACATGGGAGGAGCCTGTGATACTTATGTACATGGGAGGAGCCTGTGATACTTATGTACATGGGAGCAGTCTGTGATACTTATGTACATGGGAGGAGCCTGTGATACTTATGTACATGGGAGGAGCCTGTGATACTTATGTACATGGGAGCAGTCTGTGATACTTATGTACATGGGAGGAGCCTGTGATACTTATGTACATGGGAGGAGCCTGTGATACTTATGTACATGGGAGCAGTCTGTGATACTTATGTACATGGGAGGAGCCTGTGATACTTATGTACATGGGAGGAGCCTGTGATACTTATGTACATGGGATTTTTTACATTTTTTAATTTTTAATAAATTTGCAAAGATTTCAAACAAACTTCTTTCACGTTGTCATTATGGGGGATTGTTTGTAGAATTTTGAGGAAAATAATGAATTGAATCCATTTTGGAATAAGGCTGTAACATAACAAAATGTGGAAAAAGTGAAGCCCTGTGAATACTTTCTGGATGCTCTGTACACTATAGCGACGTCCAATCAAAGAATTGCGTAAAGTGACGGCACGCTCAGCCAGACTTAACCAATCGGTTAGCGGATTAGTCAAGAAGCAGATGGAAAAAAAGAAAAAAATGATGTGAAATTTGTGACCGGCGTCGCGGGAGAACGGAGAAGCGAACAACACGGCTCGGCGTCTGGATAACGCGGCGAAGATGTGAACAGATGTAAATCTTCAAAAGGAAACAGATAAAGAGAAGAGCGTGAATACCGAAGCAGACCATTGTATAATAGATGTGAGGCCACCGGGGGTTCTGGGTAATATGCAAATGAGGAGCTCCGCAGAAAAACGTGCAATAATTAAACAGCGGCGCAGAGGTGGGGGGGAGGTATTCGCACTGCGATTAGCGGGTGAGACGCGCCCCGCTCTGTACTTACAAGTTACTTGTTATCGCCGCTCTGTAGGGCGCAATCAGGAAAAATCTTTTCTATGGAAGGTTGTAGGCGGAGCCGGGAAGAAGCCAAAAGTCCCAACGAGCGGCAAAACTGAAGTCTAATCTGCTTATATTTTACAAAAATCGCACAATTTCCCGGCGCACAGAAAAATGCGCCGCCATTTAGCAGAAGTGCGGTAGTGCCGTTTATTGTTATTGCCATCCTCAAGCACCTACTGCAAAAAACGCATGCGCTTTCGCACCCGCCACGCCGCGTGGTGCTGCGGAATTTTTGGAGAAGAGTCAGGCCTAGACATGTGCAGAACGAAAACAATTTGTTTTGATTCGTTATTTACATAAATTTGTTTAGTTAAATTACTTTCATTTGTTTTCGGAATTTGTTTCGTTTATTCGTTTTCAATCGATTCAAATTTTTTCTAAATTCGGATCAATTCGAAAAGTTTTCGAATAGTTTTCGAATTCGAATAGTTTTCCAATTACGAAGAGAATAAAATAGAATAGAAAAGAAAGGAATAGAATAATAAAAAAAAAATCTATTCCATTCCTTTATTTTCTATTCTTTTTTATTCTTTTTGGAAATTGGAAAACTATTCAAATTCAAAAAGTTTTCGAATTCAAAAACGATTTGAAAACAATTCAAATTCGAATTTCATCCGAATTATTATTATTTCGGATTCGCTTAAATTCGGTACTATTCTAATTGGGAAATTCTATTTTATTCTCTTTGGAAATTGGAAAACTATTCGAATTCAAAAAGATTTCGAATTTGAAAAGTATTCGAAAACGATTTGAAAACAATTCAAATTCGAATCTCATCCGAATTATTATTATTTCGGATTCGTTTAAATTCGGTACTATTCTAATTGGGAAATTCTATTTTATTCTCCTTGGAAATTGGAAAACTATTCAAATTCAAAAAGATTTCGAATTTGAAAAGTATTCAAAAACGATTTGAAAACAATTCAAATTCGAATTTCATCCGAATTATTATTATTATTTCGGATTCGTTTAAATTCGGTACTATTCTAATTGGGAAATTCGGATCAATCTGAAATTCAAAAATGAGTCCGAATTTTTAATTCGAAAACTAAGCGAAGCGCACATGTCTAGTCAGGCCCCCCATTCACACCTCAGCGATTTGTAGGTGAAAGCTTTTATCGGCATTTTCTGCGTTTTTCAGCAAAAACTTGGCTAATCTGCGTTTATGAGCGTTTTTGAGCCTCAAGCTTTTTGTGGGATTATAGTTTTGCTAAAAACGCTACAAAAAAGAAAAAAAAAAAACACATGGGCGGCAAAACGCTTAAAAAAAAAAAAACGCATTTTTTAAACGCGGCATTCCACAGCTGCCGTTTTTATAAGGTGTGCATGAGGCCGAAGAGGAGTTTTTCAAAAAACGCTGTAAAACGCGGCTATCTGGCGTTTGTGAGTGTTTTTTTTTTTGACCCGGGCTTTGTGGGAAAGTGGGAGTTAAAAATAGCAGAGAGGCGCTTTCTTACTAAAAAAAAAAAAAAACGCTAACGTGGTAAAGCTCGCATTTTTAACGCGGCAATGCTACTGGAGTTTTTTTTATATAACGTCCAGTGTGCATGAGGCCTAAAAAAGGTCCCTGCGCTACTTTAATGCGACTTGCCATTGACTGCAACTCTCAAAAGTCGCATTAAAGTCGCATCATGTTATCAACGCCGCAGTTGTTCAGCAGCCAATGCCAAAGTCGCATCCCAGTCGCACCCATCCAAAGTTGCGTCAAAGTTGCAATGGAAATCGCATGGCTTTGGAGTCGCACAAGGGTGACCGGAGCCTAAGGTCCCTTTCACACTTGATGCCTTACACAGGCATTCCCTGAAATCGCGGCAAAATCGCGGCAAAATGTCGCGACTTTGTAGTCGCAGTAGTGTGGGAGGGGCCTAAGTAACGATCGGAGTTCTCCTTTAAAATTTGCATTCCCAAAAGTTCTGCTTCAAAAAGAAAAGAAGAGCGCAGATGTGACGAGCGTGGAAAAGTGTCTCCTCCCCCTCCGCCAGCGTCTAAATATTCCCCATCCCCCGAGACAGAACTCCAAATTCCTAAATCTTTAATTCTATGTAATTTGGGGCTTTTCGGGCTAAAATAAGAGGCTTCTCGCCGCGTTTTTTTTTTTTCAGCTGCGCTCGTCCCTCGCCGCCATCCTTCCTGTAATTTGACAGAGGATGAAATACGGCGGTGACAATCTCCGCGTTCCCCGCGTTGGGCTGCTCAGCACCTGCCAAAACACAAACAGCTGACAATCTAGAGGGGCGCGGCGGCGGTTCCGCGAGCGCGGCCTCGACCAGCTCATTAATAAACGCCGGCTTCCACGCGGCACGCATACATTTCAGGTCGGCCCTAATGAACGCTCCGGATTTGAGTTATGGGTCCGGAGGCTGCAGATGGATCGGCTTCCAGCGCAAAAGATGACAGTTATTAATAATCGCACGGCCGCCGCAGCGAGAGCGCCGCGGCTTACAGCTGGAGTTTAATCTGCTTATATTTTCCCCTCCCCCCCTCATCAACATACTAATGACATTTTTTCAATAAAACCTTTCCATTTTCATGACATACCTTACACCCCGTGACATCATCAATGGGACTCTGTGCTTCTCTATGCAAGGCAGGCAGATCGCGGCTGGTGGGAGGGGCCGGCAGGGGGCTGTACATGGCTTCCTGGTGACATCACAGCACCCGGCCTCAGTTCTCCTCTCAAGAGCCCTCAGTGCTGATGCAAGAAGCGGGAGGAGTTATGCAAATTTGACAATGTATTGATGGGCGGGTGTCAGTCTGGAGGAGTGGGCGTTCCTAGGCAGGCTGTTATTTGTATAGGTAACGCCCACATGTGATGCTGAGCCTACATGATTGAAAGAACTGAAATCCAATGAATGGAAGGGGCGGGTCAGAGACAGTCAGGCTGGGGAGAAAAGGGCTAGATGATGCTGGACGTCCTCCAGCCAGGAAATGGGGCGGGGCCTATCTGATGCACACTGTGATGCCTGAGCCTCCATGATTGAAAGAACTGAACTCCAAGAAATCTCTGAACCGATACATTTGATCATTCTCTCCAGCTCTGATACATTCTGGTTACATTGTTTCCAATTCACAAATCACAAGCTCCTCCCCACAATCCACACAAGAAGCCTCCTGCTTGTCGGATTCCAAATCTTATTTTTTTTTAAGACTGATAAAGCTATAAATAGCGATGGAAAACAACGTATTAAATGTTTCATTTTTGATCGTTCATCATTATTTCAGTATCAGAAACGCGTCGGTGATTGAAATGCGTCAGCAGTTGTTGCACTCGCCAATCGGCGGTCTAATGATGTAAATTTCCCAGCAATTGCCTCTTTTGCTTTACGGCCGATTACAAAAGTCGCATTAAAGTCGCATCATGTTATCAACGCCGCAAGAAAAATTTGACTAGACGTGTGCAGAACGAAAAAAAAATCGTTAAATTTGTTTTCGGAATTCGTTTATTCGATTTTAATTTTCCAAATTCGACCAAATTTGGAAAAATTCAATCAAATTCGGAAAAATTAAAAAAAAAAAACATTTATTCGAATGCGGCTGTCGAATTTATCTAAGAATTGTTTACATTTTATATTTAATTTTTTCTGAATTTGGTGGAATTCGAACAAATTTTTCAGAATTTGGTTGAATTCGAACAAAAAAAAAAAAAAGATGTGAAATTGAATGCCGATTCAAAATTTTCAGAATTCGACCAAATTGAATTCAATTGGACCAAATTTGGATTTTTTTTTTTATATAAAATGTAAACATATTGCAATTCTTAGATGAGAAAAATTTGGCAGCAAAATTCGAATTAAAAAAAAACAATCAAATGCCCTTTCAATTTTTTGCCAAATTCAACTGAATAATTCAATTCGACTAAATTCCGAAAAATTGGAATATGAAATGCAAAATTTGCCAGCCGCATTCGAACAAAAAAAAAAAAAAAAAAAAAGAAGATGTGAAATTGAATGCCGATTCAAAGTTTTCAGAATTCGACCAAATTGAATTCAAATGGACCAAATTCTGAAAAATTTGAACATGAAGTGCTGCAATTCTAAGATGAGAAAAATTTGGCAGCTGCATTTGAATAAAGGAATTTTGCATTCGAATGCCGATTTAAATTCAATTCAACCAAACTTGGAAAAATGTAAATGACCAATTGAATTTGATTTATTTAAAAAAAAAATTCATTCAAATTCGGCTGCCAAATTTTCACATCTAAGATCTGCAATATGTTTACATTTTAGATTAAAAATTTTCCAAATTTGGTCAAATTGAATTCAGTTCGGTCAAATTCGGAAAATTTTTTAAATCGGCATTCCAATTTAAAAAAAAAATTTATTCGAATGTGGCTGCTGAATTTTTCACATCTAAGAATTGCAATAAGTTTAGTTTTTATATTCACATTTTTCCAAATTTGGTCGAGTTGCATTGAGTTCAATTTAGTCTAGTTTGGAAAAATTTAAATCGGCATTCGAATGCGAAATTCCTTTATTCAAATGCAGCTGCCAAATTTTTCTCATCTTAGAATTGCAACACTTTATGTTCAAATTTTTCAGAATTGAATTCAATTTGGTCGAATTCTGAAAAATTTAAATCGGCATTCAATTTCACATCTTTTTTTTTTGTTCGAATTCGGCTGGCAAATTTTGCATTTCATATTCCAATTTTTCTGAATTTAGTCAAATTTAATTAAATTCAGTTGAATTTGGAAAAAATTTGAAGGGACGTGTGATTTTTTTTTTTTATTCGAATGCTGCTGCCAAATTTTTCTCATCTAAGAATTGCAATATGTTTACATTTTATATAAAAAAAATCCAAATTTGGTCAAATTGAATTCAATTTGGTCGAATTCAGAAAAATTCTAATCACCATTCGAATTCGGATTTTTTTAATTCGAATTCAGCTGCTGAATTCTTCACATCTAAGAATTGCAATATGTTTTCATTTCATGTTCAAATTTTTACAAATTTGGTCGCATTGAATTCAATTTGGTTGAATTTGGAAAATGTAGAATCGGCATTCGAATTCGAAATTCTTTTATTCAAATGCAGCTGCCGAATTTTTCTCATCTAAGAATTGCAATATATTTACATTTCAAATTTAAATTTTTCCGAATTTAGTCGAATTGAATAGAATTCGGTCAAATTAGGAAAAATTTGAATCGGCATTCAATTTTTTTTTTATTTGAATGCGTCTGCCAAATTTTACACATCTAATATTTGCAATGTGTTTACATCTCATATTCAAATTTTCCCGAATTTGGTCGAATTGAATAAAATTTTGTCGAATTTGGAAATATTCGAATTAGAAAAAAAAAATTATTCGAATACGGCTGCTGAATTTTTCACATCTAAGAATTGCAATATACTTACATTTCATATTCAAATTTTTCCGAATTTGGTCAAATTGAATTCAATTCGACCAAATTCGAGAAAAATTTGAATCCGGCATTCGATTTCACATTTATTTATTTTTTATTTGAATGCGGCTACAACATTGTTCACATCTAAGAAGTGCAATATATTTACATTTTTTATTCAAATTTTTCCAAATCTGGTCGAATTGAATTAAATTTGGTTGAGTTCAGAAAAATTCTAATCAGCATTCGAATTCGGATTTTTTTTAATTCGAATGCGGCTGCCGATTTTTTTTTACATCTAACAATTGCAATAGGTTTACATTTCATATTCATTTCCAAATTTGAATCAAATTAAAATTTTGTTATTTCAGAGGAATTTCGTCACATTACTCGTCTACATTTGTTATTGTGATTTGGAATTTGGATACATCCAAATTTCCAAATAATGAAAAAATTCATCCAAATTTCGATTCGGAATGAAACAAATCGCACATGTCTAAATTTGACCAAACCCCCATTGTCCGGGTTGCGCAGGGTGTCCCCGCTGATGATGGATTGGGGGTCCCGGGACCCCGCCGGAGGGACGCGGCTTTTTTCCGCGGATCATCCAGGAGCTTATTATAAAGTCCCGCCGGGTCGCACTTTGTCCCGTTGGCGAGGTCGCAGCGTCCCCTCCAGGGATGGATTGGCGGTCCCGGGACTCCGCAGGGTCGCACTTTGTCCCATTGGCGAGGTCGTGGCGTCCCCTCCGGAGATGGATTGGTGGTCCCGGGACCCCGCCGGGTCGCACTTTGTCCTGTTGGCGAGGCCGCGGCGCCCCCTCCGGAGATGGATTGGTGGTCCTGGGACCCCGCAGGGTCGCACTTTGTCCCGTTGGCGAGGTCGTGGCGTCCCCTCCAGAGATGGATTGGCGGTCCCGGGACCCCGCCGGGTCACACTTTGTCCCGTTGGCGAGGTCGTAGCGCCCCCTCCAGAAATGGATTGGCGGTCCCGGGACCCCGCCGGGTCGCACTTTGTCCCGTTGGCGAGGTCGTGGCGCCCCCTCTGGAGATGGATTGGCGGTCCTGGGACTCCGCAGGGTCGCACTTTGTCCCATTGGCGAGGTCGTGGCGTCCCCTCCGGAGATGGATTGGTGGTCCCGGGACCCCGCCGGGTCGCACTTTGTCCTGTTGGCGAGGCCGCGGCGCCCCCTCCGGAGATGGATTGGTGGTCCTGGGACCCCGCAGGGTCGCACTTTGTCCCGTTGGCGAGGTCGTGGCGTCCCCTCCAGAGATGGATTGGCGGTCCCGGGACCCCGCCGGGTCACACTTTGTCCCGTTGGCGAGGTCGTGGCGCCCCCTCTGGAGATGGATTGGCGGTCCTGGGACTCCGCAGGGTCGCACTTTGTCCCGTTGGCGAGGTGGCGGCGCCCCCTCCAGGGATGGATTGGCGGTCCCAGGACCCCGCTGGGTCGCACTTTGTCCCGTTGGCGAGGTCGCGGCGCCCCCTCCGGAGATGGATTGGCGGTCCCGGGATCCCGCCGGGTCGCACTTTGTCCCGTTGGCGAGGTCGTGGCGTCCCCTCCAGAGATGGATTGGCGGTCCCGGGACCCCGCCGGGTCACACTTTGTCCCGTTGGCGAGGTCGTGGCGCCCCCTCTGGAGATGGATTGGCGGTCCTGGGACTCCGCAGGGTCGCACTTTGTCCCGTTGGCGAGGTGGCGGCGCCCCCTCCAGGGATGGATTGGCGGTCCCGGGACCCCGCCGGGTCGCACTTTGTCCCGTTGGCAAAGTCGTGGCGTCCCCTCCGGAGATGGATTGGCGGTCCCGGGACCCCGCCGGGTCGCACTTTGTCCCGTTGGCGAGGTCGTGGCGTCCCCTCCGGAGATGGATTGGCGGTCCCGGGACCCCGCCGGGTCGCACTTTGTCCCATTGGCAAGGCCGCGGCGCCCTCTCCGGAGATGAATTGGCGGTCCCGGGCCCCACAGGGTCGCACTTTGTCCCATTGGCGAGGTCGTGGCGTCCCCTCCGGAGATGGATTGGCGGTCCCGGGACCCCGCAGGGTTGCACTTTGTCCCATTGGCGAGGTCGCGGCGTCCCCTCCGGAGATGGATTGGCAGTCCCGGGACCCCGCCGGGTCGCACTTTGTCCCGTTGGCGAGGTCGCAGCGCCCCCTCAGGAGATGGATTGGCGGTCCCGGGATCCCGCCGGGTCGCACTTTGTCCCGTTGGCAAGGTCGTGGCGTCCCCTCCGGAGATGGATTGGCGGTCCCGGGACCCCGCAGGGTTGCACTTTGTCCCATTGGCGAGGTCGCGGCGTCCCCTCCGGAGATGGATTGGCAGTCCCGGGACCCCGCCGGGTCGCACTTTGTCCCGTTGGCGAGGTCGCAGCGCCCCCTCAGGAGATGGATTGGCGGTCCCGGGATCCCGCCGGGTCGCACTTTGTCCCGTTGGCAAGGTCGTGGCGTCCCCTCCGGAGATGGATTGGCGGTCCCAGGACCCCGCCGGGTCGCACTTTGTCCCTTTGGCGAGGTCGTGGCGTCCCCTCCAGAGATGGATTGGCGGTCCCGGGACCCCGCCGGGTCGCACTTTGTCCCGTTGGCGAGGTCGTGGCGTCCCCTCCAGAGATGGATTGGCGGTCCCGGGTACCCGCCGGGTCGCACTTTGTCCCGTTGGCGAGGTCGCAGCGCCCCCTCAGGAGATGGATTGGCAGTCCCAGGATCCCACCGGGTCGCACTTTGTCCCATTGGCGAGGTCATGGCGTCCCCTCCAGAGATGGATTGGCGGTCCCGGGACCCCGCCGGGTCGCACTTTGTCCCGTTGGCGAAGTCGTGGCGTCCCCTCCGGAGATGGATTGGCGGTCCCGGGACCCCGCCGGGTCGCACTTTGTCCCGTTGGCGAGGTCGTGGCGTCCCCTCCGGAGATGGATTGGTGGTCCCGGGACCCCGCCGGGTCGCACTTTGTCCCGTTGGCGAGGCCGCGGCGCCCTCTCCGGAGATGAATTAGCGGTCCCGGGCCCCACAGGGTCGCACTTTGTCCCATTGGCGAGGTCGTGGCGTCCCCTCCGGAGATGGATTGGCGGTCCCGGGACCCCGGAGGGTTGCACTTTGTCCCATTGGCGAGGTCGCGGCGTCCCCTCCGGAGATGGATTGGCAGTCCCGGGACCCCGCCGGGTCGCACTTTGTCCCGTTGGCGAGGTCGCAGCGCCCCCTCAGGAGATGGATTGGCGGTCCCGGGATCCCGCCGGGTCGCACTTTGTCCCGTTGGCAAGGTCGTGGCGTCCCCTCCGGAGATGGATTGGCGGTCCCGGGACCCCGCAGGGTTGCACTTTGTCCCATTGGCGAGGTCGCGGCGTCCCCTCCGGAGATGGATTGGCAGTCCCGGGACCCCGCCGGGTCGCACTTTGTCCCGTTGGCGAGGTCGCAGCGCCCCCTCAGGAGATGGATTGACGGTCCCGGGATCCCGCCGGGTCGCACTTTGTCCCGTTGGCAAGGTCGTGGCATCCCCTCCGGAGATGGATTGGCGGTCCCAGGACCCCGCCGGGTCGCACTTTGTCCCTTTGGCGAGGTCATGGCGTCCCCTCCAGAGATGGATTGGCGGTCCCGGGACCCCGCCGGGTCGCACTTTGTCCCGTTGGCGAGGTCGTGGCGTCCCCTCCAGAGATAGATTGGCGGTCCCGGGTACCCGCCGGGTCGCACTTTGTCCCGTTGGCGAGGTCGCAGCGCCCCCTCAGGAGATGGATTGGCGGTCCCGGGATCCCGCCGGGTCGCACTTTGTCCCATTGGCGAGGTCATGGCGTCCCCTCCGGAGATGGATTGGTGGTCCCGGGACCCCGCCGGATCGCACTTTGTCCCGTTGGCGAGGTCGCAGCGCCCCTCAGGAGATGGATTGGCAGTCCCGGGATCCCGCCGGGTCGCACTTTGTCCCGTTGGCGAGGTCGTGGCGTCCCCTCCAGAGATGGATTGGCTGTCCCGGGACCCCGCCGGGTCGCACTTTGTACCATTGGCGAGGTCATGGCGTCCCCTCCGGAGATGGATTGGCAGTCCCGGGACCCCGCAGGGTCGCACTTTGTCCCGTTGGCAAGGTCGTGGCGTCCCCTCCGGAGATGGGTTGGCGGTCCCGGGACCCCGCAGGGTCGCACTTTGTCCCGTTGGCGAGGTCGTGGCGTCCCCTCCGGAGATGGATTGGCGGTCCCGGGACCCCGCATGGTCGCACTTTGTCCCGTTGGCGAGGCCGCGGCGTCCCCTCCGGAGATGGATTGGCGGTCCCGGGACCCCGCAGGGTCGCACTTTGTCCCGTTGGCGAGGCCGCGGCGTCCCCTCCGGAGATGGATTGGCGGTCCCGGGACCCCGCCGAGTCGCACTTTGTCCCATTGGCGAGGTCGTGGCGCCCCCCCCCGGAGATGGATTGGCGGTCCCGGGACCCCGCAGGGTCGCACTTTGTCCCGTTGGCGAGGTCGCGGCGCCCCCCCGGAGATGGATTGGCGGTCCCGGGACCCCGCAGGGTCGCACTTTGTCCCATTGGCGAGGCCGCGGCGCCCCCTCCGGAGATGGATTGGCGGTCCCGGAACCCCGCAGGGTCGCACTTTGTCCCGTTGGCGAGGTCGCGGCGCCCCCTCCGTAGATGGATTGGCGGTCCCGGAACCCCGCCAGGTCGCACTTTGTCCCGTTGGCGAGGTCGTGGCGCCCCCTCCAGAGATGGATTGGCGGTCCCAGGACCCCGCAGGGTCGCACTTTGTCCCGTTGGCGAGGTCGCGTCGCCCCCTCTGGAGATGGATTGGCGGTCCCGGGACGCCGCAGGGTCGCACTTTGTCCCATTGGCGAGGTCGTGGCGTCCCCTCCGGAGATGGATTGGTGGTCCCGGGACCCCACCGGGTCGCACTTTGTCCTGTTGGCGAGGCCGCGGCGCCCCCTCCGGAGATGGATTTGTGGTCCTGGGACCCCGCAGGGTCGCACTTTGTCCCATTGGCAAGGTCGTGGCGTCCCCTCCGGAGATGGATTGGTGGTCCCGGGACCCCGCCGGGTCGCACTTTGTCCTGTTGGCGAGGCCGCGGCGCCCCCTCCGGAGATGGATTGGTGGTCCTGGGACCCCGCAGGGTCGCACTTTGTCCCGTTGGCGAGGTCGTGGCGTCCCCTCCAGAGATGGATTGGCGGTCCCGGGACCCCGCCGGGTCACACTTTGTCCCGTTGGCGAGGTCGTGGCGCCCCCTCTGGAGATGGATTGGCGGTCCTGGGACTCCGCAGGGTCGCACTTTGTCCCGTTGGCGAGGTGGCGGCGCCCCCTCCAGGGATGGATTGGCGGTCCCAGGACCCCGCTGGGTCGCACTTTGTCCCGTTGGCGAGGTCGCGGCGCCCCCTCCGGAGATGGATTGGCGGTCCCGGGATCCCGCCGGGTCGCACTTTGTCCCGTTGGCGAGGTCGTGGCGTCCCCTCCAGAGATGGATTGGCGGTCCCGGGACCCCGCCGGGTCACACTTTGTCCCGTTGGCGAGGTCGTGGCGCCCCCTCTGGAGATGGATTGGCGGTCCTGGGACTCCGCAGGGTCGCACTTTGTCCCGTTGGCGAGGTGGCGGCGCCCCCTCCAGGGATGGATTGGCGGTCCCGGGACCCCGCCGGGTCGCACTTTGTCCCGTTGGCAAAGTCGTGGCGTCCCCTCCGGAGATGGATTGGCGGTCCCGGGACCCCGCCGGGTCGCACTTTGTCCCGTTGGCGAGGTCGCGGCGTCCCCTCCGGAGATGGATTGGCGGTCCCGGGACCCCGCCGGGTCGCACTTTGTCCCATTGGCAAGGCCGCGGCGCCCTCTCCGGAGATGAATTGGCGGTCCCGGGCCCCACAGGGTCGCACTTTGTCCCATTGGCGAGGTCGTGGCGTCCCCTCCGGAGATGGATTGGCGGTCCCGGGACCCCGCAGGGTTGCACTTTGTCCCATTGGCGAGGTCGCGGCGTCCCCTCCGGAGATGGATTGGCAGTCCCGGGACCCCGCCGGGTCGCACTTTGTCCCGTTGGCGAGGTCGCAGCGCCCCCTCAGGAGATGGATTGGCGGTCCCGGGATCCCGCCGGGTCACACTTTGTCCCGTTGGCAAGGTCGTGGCGTCCCCTCCGGAGATGGATTGGCGGTCCCGGGACCCCGCAGGGTTGCACTTTGTCCCATTGGCGAGGTCGCGGCGTCCCCTCCGGAGATGGATTGGCAGTCCCGGGACCCCGCCGGGTCGCACTTTGTCCCGTTGGCGAGGTCGCAGCGCCCCCTCAGGAGATGGATTGGCGGTCCCGGGATCCCGCCGGGTCGCACTTTGTCCCGTTGGCAAGGTCGTGGCGTCCCCTCCGGAGATGGATTGGCGGTCCCAGGACCCCGCCGGGTCGCACTTTGTCCCTTTGGCGAGGTCGTGGCGTCCCCTCCAGAGATGGATTGGCGGTCCCGGGACCCCGCCGGGTCGCACTTTGTCCCGTTGGCGAGGTCGTGGCGTCCCCTCCAGAGATGGATTGGCGGTCCCGGGTACCCGCCGGGTCGCACTTTGTCCCGTTGGCGAGGTCGCAGCGCCCCCTCAGGAGATGGATTGGCAGTCCCAGGATCCCACCGGGTCGCACTTTGTCCCATTGGCGAGGTCATGGCGTCCCCTCCAGAGATGGATTGGCGGTCCCGGGACCCCGCCGGGTCGCACTTTGTCCCGTTGGCGAAGTCGTGGCGTCCCCTCCGGAGATGGATTGGCGGTCCCGGGACCCCGCCGGGTCGCACTTTGTCCCGTTGGCGAGGTCGTGGCGTCCCCTCCGGAGATGGATTGGTGGTCCCGGGACCCCGCCGGGTCGCACTTTGTCCCGTTGGCGAGGCCGCGGCGCCCTCTCCGGAGATGAATTGGCGGTCCCGGGCCCCACAGGGTCGCACTTTGTCCCATTGGCGAGGTCGTGGCGTCCCCTCCGGAGATGGATTGGCGGTCCCGGGACCCCGGAGGGTTGCACTTTGTCCCATTGGCGAGGTCGCGGCGTCCCCTCCGGAGATGGATTGGCAGTCCCGGGACCCCGCCGGGTCGCACTTTGTCCCGTTGGCGAGGTCGCAGCGCCCCCTCAGGAGATGGATTGGCGGTCCCGGGATCCCGCCGGGTCGCACTTTGTCCCGTTGGCAAGGTCGTGGCGTCCCCTCCGGAGATGGATTGGCGGTCCCGGGACCCCGCAGGGTTGCACTTTGTCCCATTGGCGAGGTCGCGGCGTCCCCTCCGGAGATGGATTGGCAGTCCCGGGACCCCGCCGGGTCGCACTTTGTCCCGTTGGCGAGGTCGCAGCGCCCCCTCAGGAGATGGATTGACGGTCCCGGGATCCCGCCGGGTCGCACTTTGTCCCGTTGGCAAGGTCGTGGCATCCCCTCCGGAGATGGATTGGCGGTCCCAGGACCCCGCCGGGTCGCACTTTGTCCCTTTGGCGAGGTCATGGCGTCCCCTCCAGAGATGGATTGGCGGTCCCGGGACCCCGCCGGGTCGCACTTTGTCCCGTTGGCGAGGTCGTGGCGTCCCCTCCAGAGATAGATTGGCGGTCCCGGGTACCCGCCGGGTCGCACTTTGTCCCGTTGGCGAGGTCGCAGCGCCCCCTCAGGAGATGGATTGGCGGTCCCGGGATCCCGCCGGGTCGCACTTTGTCCCATTGGCGAGGTCATGGCGTCCCCTCCGGAGATGGATTGGTGGTCCCGGGACCCCGCCGGATCGCACTTTGTCCCGTTGGCGAGGTCGCAGCGCCCCTCAGGAGATGGATTGGCAGTCCCGGGATCCCGCCGGGTCGCACTTTGTCCCGTTGGCGAGGTCGTGGCGTCCCCTCCAGAGATGGATTGGCTGTCCCGGGACCCCGCCGGGTCGCACTTTGTACCATTGGCGAGGTCATGGCGTCCCCTCCGGAGATGGATTGGCAGTCCCGGGACCCCGCAGGGTCGCACTTTGTCCCGTTGGCAAGGTCGTGGCGTCCCCTCTGGAGATGGGTTGGCGGTCCCGGGACCCCGCAGGGTCGCACTTTGTCCCGTTGGCGAGGTCGTGGCGTCCCCTCCGGAGATGGATTGGCGGTCCCGGGACCCCGCATGGTCGCACTTTGTCCCGTTGGCGAGGCCGCGGCGTCCCCTCCGGAGATGGATTGGCGGTCCCGGGACCCCGCAGGGTCGCACTTTGTCCCGTTGGCGAGGCCGCGGCGTCCCCTCCGGAGATGGATTGGCGGTCCCGGGACCCCGCCGAGTCGCACTTTGTCCCATTGGCGAGGTCGTGGCGCCCCCCCCCGGAGATGGATTGGCGGTCCCGGGACCCCGCAGGGTCGCACTTTGTCCCGTTGGCGAGGTCGCGGCGCCCCCCCGGAGATGGATTGGCGGTCCCGGGACCCCGCAGGGTCGCACTTTGTCCCATTGGCGAGGCCGCGGCGCCCCCTCCGGAGATGGATTGGCGGTCCCGGAACCCCGCAGGGTCGCACTTTGTCCCGTTGGCGAGGTCGCGGCGCCCCCTCCGTAGATGGATTGGCGGTCCCGGAACCCCGCCAGGTCGCACTTTGTCCCGTTGGCGAGGTCGTGGCGCCCCCTCCAGAGATGGATTGGCGGTCCCAGGACCCCGCAGGGTCGCACTTTGTCCCGTTGGCGAGGTCGCGTCGCCCCCTCTGGAGATGGATTGGCGGTCCCGGGACGCCGCAGGGTCGCACTTTGTCCCATTGGCGAGGTCGTGGCGTCCCCTCCGGAGATGGATTGGCGGTCCCAGGACGCCGCCGGGTCACACTTTGTCCCATTGGCGAGGTCGTGGTGTCCCCTCCAGAGATGGATTGGCGGTCCCGGGACCCCGCAGGGTCGCGCTTTGTCCCGTTGGCGAGGCAGCGGCGTCCCCTTCAGAGATGGATTGGCGGTCCCGGGACGCCGCAGGGTCGCACTTTGTCCCGTTGGCGAGGCCGCGGCGTCCCCTCCGGAGATGGATTGGCGGTCCCGGGACCCCGCAGGGTCGCACTTTGTCCCGTTGGCGAGGCCGCGGCGTCCCCTCCGGAGATGGATTGGCGGTCCCGGGACCCCGCAGGGTCGCACTTTGTCCCATTGGCGAGGTTGCGGCGCCCCCTCCGGAGATGGATTGGCGGTCCCGGGACCCCGCAGGGTCGCACTTTGTCCCATTGGCGAGGTCACGGCGTCCCCTCCAGAGATGGATTGGCGGTCCCGGGATCCCGCCGGGTTGCACTTTGTCCCGTTGGCAAGGTTGTGGCGCACCCTCCGGAGATGGATTGGCGGTCCCGGGACCCCGCAGGGTCGCACTTTGTCCCATTGGCGAGGTCGCGGCGCCCCCTCCGGAGATGGATTGGCGGTCCCAGGACGCCGCCGGGTCACACTTTGTCCCATTGGCGAGGTCGTGGCGTCCCCTCCAGAGATGGATTGGCGGTCCCGGGACCCCGCAGGGTCGCACTTTGTCCCATTAGCGAGGTCGCGGCGCCCCCTCTGGAGATGGATTGGCGGTCCCGGGACCCCGCCAGGTCGCACTTTGTCCCGTTGGTGAGGTCACGGCGTCCCCTCCGGAGATGGATTGGCGGTCCCGGGATCCCGCAGGGTCGCACTTTGTCCCATTGGCGAGGTCACGGCGTCCCCTCCGGAGATGGATTGGCGGTCCCGGGATCCCGCCGGGTTGCACTTTGTCCCGTTGGCAAGGTTGTGGCGCACCCTCCGGAGATGGATTGGCGGTCCCGGGACCCCGCAGGGTCGCACTTTGTCCCATTGGCGAGGTCGCGGCGCCCCCTCCGGAGATGGACTGGCGGTCCCGGGACCCCGCAGGGTCGCACTTTGTCCCATTGACGAGGTCGCGGCGTCCCCTCCGGAGATGGATTGGCGGTCCCGGGACCCCGCCAGGTCGCACTTTGTCCCGTTGGTGAGATCGCGGCGCCCCCTCCGGAGATGGATTGGCGGTCCCGGGACCCCGCAGGGTCGCACTTTGTCCCATTGACGAGGTCGCGGCGTCCCCTCCGGAGATGGATTGGCGGTCCCGGGACCCCGCCAGGTCGCACTTTGTCCCGTTGGCGAGGTCGCGGCGTCCCCTCTGGAGATGGATTGGCGGTCCCGGGACCCCGCCGGGTCGCACTTTGTCCCGTTGGCGAGGTCGCAGCGCCCCCTCAGGAGATGGATTGGCGGTCCCGGGATCCCGCCGGGTCGCACTTTGTCCCATTGGCGAGGTCATGGCGTCCCCTCCGGAGATGGATTGGTGGTCCCGGGACCCCGCCGGATCGCACTTTGTCCCGTTGGCGAGGTCGCAGCGCCCCTCAGGAGATGGATTGGCAGTCCCGGGATCCCGCCGGGTCGCACTTTGTCCCGTTGGCGAGGTCGTGGCGTCCCCTCCAGAGATGGATTGGCTGTCCCGGGACCCCGCCGGGTCGCACTTTGTACCATTGGCGAGGTCATGGCGTCCCCTCCGGAGATGGATTGGCAGTCCCGGGACCCCGCAGGGTCGCACTTTGTCCCGTTGGCAAGGTCGTGGCGTCCCCTCCGGAGATGGGTTGGCGGTCCCGGGACCCCGCAGGGTCGCACTTTGTCCCGTTGGCGAGGTCGTGGCGTCCCCTCCGGAGATGGATTGGCGGTCCCGGGACCCCGCAGGGTCGCACTTTGTCCCGTTGGCGAGGCCGCGGCGTCCCCTCCGGAGATGGATTGGCGGTCCCGGGACCCCGCCGAGTCGCACTTTGTCCCATTGGCGAGGTCGTGGCGCCCCCCCCCGGAGATGGATTGGCGGTCCCGGGACCCCGCAGGGTCGCACTTTGTCCCGTTGGCGAGGTCGCGGCGCCCCCCCGGAGATGGATTGGCGGTCCCGGGACCCCGCAGGGTCGCACTTTGTCCCATTGGCGAGGCCGCGGCGCCCCCTCCGGAGATGGATTGGCGGTCCCGGAACCCCGCAGGGTCGCACTTTGTCCCGTTGGCGAGGTCGCGGCGCCCCCTCCGTAGATGGATTGGCGGTCCCGGAACCCCGCCAGGTCGCACTTTGTCCCGTTGGCGAGGTCGTGGCGCCCCCTCCAGAGATGGATTGGCGGTCCCAGGACCCCGCAGGGTCGCACTTTGTCCCGTTGGCGAGGTCGCGTCGCCCCCTCTGGAGATGGATTGGCGGTCCCGGGACGCCGCAGGGTCGCACTTTGTCCCATTGGCGAGGTCGTGGCGTCCCCTCCGGAGATGGATTGGCGGTCCCAGGACGCCGCCGGGTCACACTTTGTCCCATTGGCGAGGTCGTGGTGTCCCCTCCAGAGATGGATTGGCGGTCCCGGGACCCCGCAGGGTCGCGCTTTGTCCCGTTGGCGAGGCAGCGGCGTCCCCTTCAGAGATGGATTGGCGGTCCCGGGACGCCGCAGGGTCGCACTTTGTCCCGTTGGCGAGGCCGCGGCGTCCCCTCCGGAGATGGATTGGCGGTCCCGGGACCCCGCAGGGTCGCACTTTGTCCCGTTGGCGAGGCCGCGGCGTCCCCTCCGGAGATGGATTGGCGGTCCCGGGACCCCGCAGGGTCGCACTTTGTCCCATTGGCGAGGTCGCGGCGCCCCCTCCGGAGATGGATTGGCGGTCCCGGGACCCCGCAGGGTCGCACTTTGTCCCATTGGCGAGGTCACGGCGTCCCCTCCAGAGATGGATTGGCGGTCCCGGGATCCCGCCGGGTTGCACTTTGTCCCGTTGGCAAGGTTGTGGCGCACCCTCCGGAGATGGATTGGCGGTCCCGGGACCCCGCAGGGTCGCACTTTGTCCCATTGGCGAGGTCGCGGCGCCCCCTCCGGAGATGGATTGGCGGTCCCGGGACCCCGCAGGGTCGCACTTTGTCCCATTAGCGAGGTCGCGGCGCCCCCTCTGGAGATGGATTGGCGGTCCCGGGACCCCGCCAGGTCGCACTTTGTCCCGTTGGTGAGGTCACGGCGTCCCCTCCGGAGATGGATTGGCGGTCCCGGGATCCCGCAGGGTCGCACTTTGTCCCATTGGCGAGGTCACGGCGTCCCCTCCGGAGATGGATTGGCGGTCCCGGGATCCCGCCGGGTTGCACTTTGTCCCGTTGGCAAGGTTGTGGCGCACCCTCCGGAGATGGATTGGCGGTCCCGGGACCCCGCAGGGTCGCACTTTGTCCCATTGGCGAGGTCGCGGCGCCCCCTCCGGAGATGGACTGGCGGTCCCGGGACCCCGCAGGGTCGCACTTTGTCCCATTGACGAGGTCGCGGCGTCCCCTCCAGAGATGGATTGGCGGTCCCGGGACCCCGCAGGGTCGCGCTTTGTCCCGTTGGTGAGATCGCGGCGCCCCCTCCGGAGATGGATTGGCGGTCCCGGGACCCCGCAGGGTCGCACTTTGTCCCATTGACGAGGTCGTGGCGTCCCCTCCGGAGATGGATTGGCGGTCCCGGGACCCCGCCAGGTCGCACTTTGTCCCGTTGGTGAGATCGCGGCGCCCCCTCCGGAGATGGATTGGCGGTCCCGGGACCCCGCAGGGTCGCACTTTGTCCCATTGACGAGGTCGTGGCGTCCCCTCCGGAGATGGATTGGCGGTCCCGGGACCCCGCCAGGTCGCACTTTGTCCCGTTGGTGAGATCGCGGCGCCCCCTCCGGAGATGGATTGGCGGTCCCGGGACCCCGCAGGGTCGCACTTTGTCCCATTGGCGAGGTCGCGGCGTCCCCTCCGGAGATGGATTGGTGGTCCCGGGACCCCGCCAGGTCGCACTTTGTCCCGTTGGCGAGGTCGCGGCGTCCCCTCTGGAGATGGATTGGCGGTCCCGGGACCCCGCCGGGTCGCACTTTGTCCCGTTGGCGAGGTCGCGGCGTCCCCTCCGGAGATGGATGTTCCCGTCTCTCCCCATCCCGAGTCAGATAGCAGGAAAAGCTTTAATCCCGCAGATAGTAATGAAGGAGATCGCAATCACCCCGCCGGGCCGATCGTTCTCTCCTGATTAATGACGGATCGCGGGAAACAGGCAGCTGGGAGAGCGACCGGCGAACATAACAAATGGCCCGACATTGTGCTGAAACGCGCCGCCATTTATTCATCGCCTAATGAAGTCGTGTTGGGAGGACGGAAAGAAAAAAAAATCAGGATTTAAAGAGAACCCGTCACTGGAGAGATCCTGCGGTTGGGAAATGTCGGTGAATTTGGCGGCATTCGTCCCCTCCCCCCCACACCCGCCGCCGTCTACCAGATGAAGACGTTCCCTTTATTTTCGATCATCGCTCTTCATAAACGTTTTTGTCTCTCTCTGCGGCCGGACGGAATCCGCGTTTTCCAGAACCGCCATTCGTCGTCTTCTCCGGAGCTCCGACCCGAGACGTGACAGTGCGGTCCGCTCCGCATGAAGGGATCACAAGAGGGGGAGGGGAGGGGCAGGGGGAGGGGGAGGGGATCCGTCTGCCCCAAACTCACTTCAAAACTCCAAATTCTTCAGGAACCAATTAGAACGTTTGAAGCCCCCGAAATTCCCCGCCCACGTTTGTAGTGTGCCGATACCGAGATCACCTCTGCCCTCATACACAATGCACAGTACCACTTCTCCTGTCCTGTATGTCGGGTGTAATTCTCGGTATCTCTTCTTATTCTGTATGTATGGACTCTGCACAGTACTACTTCTCTTGTTCTTCTTATTCTCTATCTATGGACTCCGCACAGTACTACTTCTCTTGTCCCGGGTGTAATTCTCGGTATCTGTTCCTCTTCTGTATGTATGGACTCTGCACAGTACTACTTCTCTTGTCCCGGGTGTAATTCTCGGTATCTGTTCCTCTTCTGTATGTATGGATTCCGCACAGTAGCACTTCTCTTGTCCCGGGTGTAATTCTCGGTATCTGTTCCTCTTCTGTATGTATGGACTCTGCACAGTACTACTTCTCTTGTCCCGGGTGTAATTCTCGGTATCTGTTCCTCTTCTGTATGTATGGATTCCGCACAGTAGCACTTCTCTTGTCCTGGGTGTAATTCTCGGTATCTGTTCCTCTTCTGTATGTATGGACTCTGCACAGTACTACTTCTCTTGTCCCGGGTGTAATTCTCGGTATCTGTTCCTCTTCTGTATGTATGGACTCTGCACAGTACTACTTCTCTTGTCCCGGGTGTAATTCTCGGTATCTGTTCCACTTCTGTATGTATGGATTCCGCACAGTAGCACTTCTCTTGTCCTGGGTGTAATTCTCGGTATCTGTTCCTCTTCTGTATGTATGGACTCTGCACAGTACTACTTCTCTTGTCCCGGGTGTAATTCTCGGTATCTGTTCCTCTTCTGTATGTATGGACTCTGCACAGTACTACTTCTCTTGTCCCGGGTGTAATTCTCGGTATCTGTTCCTCTTCTGTATGTATGGACTCTGCACAGTACTACTTCTCTTGTCCCGGGTGTAATTCTCGGTATCTGTTCCTCTTCTGTATGTATGGACTCTGCACAGTACTACTTCTCTTGTCCCGGGTGTAATTCTCGGTATCTGTTCCTCTTCTGTATGTATGGACTCTGCACAGTACTACTTCTCTTGTCCCGGGTGTAATTCTCGGTATCTGTTCCTCTTCTGTATGTATGGACTCTGCACAGTACTACTTCTCTTGTCCCGGGTGTAATTCTCGGTATCTGTTCCTCTTCTGTATGTATGGACTCTGCACAGTACTACTTCTCTTGTCCCGGGTGTAATTCTCGGTATCTGTTCCTCTTCTGTATGTATGGACTCTGCACAGTAGCACTTCTCTTGTGTAATTCTCGGTATCTGTTCCCATGCACAGTAGCACTTCTCTTGTCCTGTATGTCGGGTGTAATTCTCGGTATCTGTTCCCGTGCACAGTCCTGTATGTTGGGTGTAATTCTCGGTATCTGTTCCCGTGCACAGTCCTGTATGTTGGGTGTAATTCTCGGTATCTGTTCCCGTGCACAGTCCTGTATGTTGGGTGTAATTCTCGGTATCTGTTCCCGTGCACAGTCCTGTATGTCGGGTGTAATTCTCGGTATCTGTTCCCGTGCACAGTCCTGTATGTTGGGTGTAATTCTCGGTATCTGTTCCCGTGCACAGTCCTGTATGTTGGGTGTAATTCTCGGTATCTGTTCCCGTGCACAGTCCTGTATGTCGGGTGTAATTCTCGGTATCTGTTCCCGTGCACAGTCCTGTATGTCGGGTGTAATTCTCGGTATCTGTTCCCGTGCACAGTCCTGTATGTCGGGTGTAATTCTCGGTATCTGTTCCCGTGCACAGTCCTGTATGTTGGGTGTAATTCTCGGTATCTGTTCCCGTGCACAGTCCTGTATGTTGGGTGTAATTCTCGGTATCTGTTCCCGTGCACAGTCCTGTATGTCGGGTGTAATTCTCGGTATCTGTTCCCGTGCACAGTCCTGTATGTTGGGTGTAATTCTCGGTATCTGTTCCCATGCACAGTCCTGTATGTCGGGTGTAATTCTCGGTATCTGTTCCCGTGCACAGTCCTGTATGTCGGGTGTAATTCTCGGTATCTGTTCCCGTGCACAGTCCTGTATGTTGGGTGTAATTCTCGGTATCTGTTCCCGTGCACAGTCCTGTATGTTGGGTGTAATTCTCGGTATCTGTTCCCATGCACAGTAGCACTTCTTGTGGCGGAAGTCGGTCGGGGAGGCGCTGAGTGACGGGCAGACAGAGGTTCAGGTAGATCGGCGGGCCGCGCCCTCGGCCACGAGACTCTCTGGCGTCGCTCTACCTGCGCTCCTAATTCCCGGGGGAGGGGGAGGGGAGGGGGGGGGGGAAGGAGCGGGGGAGGGGGGGTCGGGGGGGGATTAAAGGTGATGAACTTCCCAGGAAAGACGGGGTTGGGGGGAAGTGGACGGGTCTCGGCTTCCTTCCGGGGATTTGCAGCAATTTGATCCTTAATGCCGCCTCAGGCAGACGAGGGGTTAACGGCTTATTGAGAGCCAGGGGGAGGGGCTACTTAAAGGGGATCTCCATCATTCCGCCGAGCCGCAGCAGAGCTTCCAGCTGCTCGGAGCTCATCAGTGGAGGACACAAAATAAAACCAAATACACAGGAGAAGGGAACCGTCCAATCAGCTTCTGTGTCTCCGGGAAGAAATCTCCGACATTCACCATAGAGAACAACACGACCAATCTCCAGGAAACTCCGCCTTCTACCAATAAAAAGCCGTCCCTGAGATACAGTCCAGTGACAGTGCCTAGGCTGGGATGATGTCATCAGTCTGCTGCAGGCAGGAGGAGGCATTTCCTCAGTCTCCCTTCCCCCAGTGATCAGACTGTACATTGTAACTTTGTAGAAGGAGGAGGAAGCATTTCCTCAGTCTCCCCTCCTCCCCCAGTGATCAGACTGTACATTGTAACTTTGTAGGAGGAGGAGGAGGCATTTCCTCAGTCTCCCCTCCCCCAGTGATCAGACTGTACATTGTAACTTTGTAGAAGGAGGAGGAAGCATTTCCTCAGTCTCCCCTCCCCCAGTGATCAGACTGTACATTGTAACTTTGTAGAAGGAGGAGGAAGCATTTCCTCAGTCTCCCCTCCCCCAGTGATCAGACTGTACATTGTAACTTTGTAGAAGGAGGAGGAAGCATTTCCTCAGTCTCCCCTCCTCCCCCAGTGATCAGACTGTGCATTGTAACTTTGTAGAAGGAGGAGGAGGCATTTCCTCAGTCTCCCCTCCCCCAGTGATCAGACTGTACATTGTAACTTTGTAGAAGGAGGAGGAAGCATTTCCTCAGTCTCCCCTCCTCCCCCAGTGATCAGACTGTACATTGTAACTTTGTAGAAGGAGGAGGAGGAGGCATTTCCTCAGTCTCCCCTCCCCCAGTGACTTTGGCTCAGCTGAGATGATGTCATCAGTCTGCTGCAGGCAGGAGGAAGCATTTCCTCAGTCTATATGCCTTGGTGATGCACTAGTGGGGCAATCGAGGGGTTAAAGCAGACGATGGGGAAATAATACAACCTCTCCGCACCGCCTGGCAAATGTTCTCTGAAGAGCAATCCAAATGCAAATCACTCATAAAAGAGTAAATCCCGAGTGAAGGAGCCCCGCGGGTCACATTTTGGGGCGTTACACCCGACAGTCCAATATAAGTATCGGCCAACGCACCAAAACCTTCCCAGAAATGGCAACATATTATTTCTAAGATAACCATGCGGTGTGTCGGGGGTCGGGGGATGGGCCGCGCGGTGTGTTGGGGGTCAGAGGACCTGCCGCACGGTGTCTGTGGGTCAGGGGACGGGCCGCGCGGTGTGTCGGGGGTCACGGGACGGGCCGCACGGTGTGTCGGGGGTCAGGGGACGGGCCGCGCGGTGTGTCAGGGGACGAGCCGCGCGGTGTGTCGGGGGGTCACGAGACAGGCCGCGCGGTGTGTCGGGGGTCACGGGACGGGCCGCGCGGTGTGTCGGGGGTCACGGGCCGCGCGGTGTGTCGGGGGTCACGGGACGGGCCGCGCGGTGTGTCGGGGGTCACGGGCCGCGCGGTGTGTCGGGGGTCACGGGACGGGCCGCGCGGTGTGTCGGGGGTCACGGGACGGGCCGCGCGGTGTGTCGGGGGTCACGGGCCGCGCGGTGTGTCGGGGGTCACGGGACGGGCCGCGCGGTGTGTCGGGGGTCACGGGACGGGCCGCGCGGTGTGTCGGGGGTCACGGGACGGGCCGCGCGGTGTGTCGGGGGTCAGGGGACGGGCGGTGTGTCGGGGGTCACGGGACGGGCCGCGCCGTGTGTCGGGGGTCACGGGACGGGCCACACGGTGTGTCGGGGGTCAGGGGACGGGCCGCACGGTGTGTCAGGGGACGAGCCGCGTGGTGTGTCGGGGTCACGGGACGGGCCGCGCGGTGTGTCGGGGGTCACGGGACGGGCCGCGCGGTGTGTCGGGGGTCACGGGACGGGCCGCGCGGTGTGTCGGGGGTCACGGGACGGGCCGCACGGTGTGTCTGTGGTCAGGGGACAGGCTGTGTGTCAGGGGTCAGGCGGTGTGTCGGGGGTCAGGGGACGGGCCGCGCGGTGTGTCGGGGCTTGGGGGACGGGCAGTGTGTCAGGCGGTGTGTCGGGGGTCAGGGGACGGGCCGCGCGGTGTGTCGGGGGTCAGGGGACGGGCCGCGCGGTGTGTCGGGGGTCAGGGGACGGGCCGCGCGGTGTGTCGGGGCTTGGGGGACGGGCAGTGTGTCAGGCGGTGTGTCGGGGGTCACGAGACGGGCCGCGCGGTGTGTCGGGGGTCACGGGACGGGCCGCGCGGTGTGTCGGGGGTCACGGGCCGCGCGGTGTGTCGGGGGTCACGGGACGGGCCGCGCGGTGTGTCGGGGGTCACGGGCCACGCGGTGTGTCGGGGGTCACGGGACGGGCCGCGCGGTGCGTTGGGGGTCAGGGGACGGGCGGTGTGTCGGGGGTCACGGGACGGGCCGCGCGGTGTGTCGGGGGTCACGGGCCGCGCGGTGTGTCGGGGGTCACGAGACAGGCCGCGCGGTGTGTCGGGGGTCACGGGACGGGCCGCGCGGTGTGTCGGGGGTCACGGGCCGCGCGGTGTGTCGGGGGTCACGGGACGGGCCGCGCGGTGTGTCGGGGGTCACGGGACGGGCCGCGCGGTGTGTCGGGGGTCACGGGACGGGCCGCGCGGTGTGTCGGGGGTCACGGGACGGGCCGCGCGGTGTGTCGGGGGTCAGGGGACGGGCGGTGTGTCGGGGGTCACGGGACGGGCCGCGCGGTGTGTCGGGGGTCAGGGGACGGGCGGTGTGTCGGGGGTCACGGGACGGGCCGCGCCGTGTGTCGGGGGTCAGGGGACGGGCCACACGGTGTGTCGGGGGTCAGGGGACGGGCCGCACGGTGTGTTGGGGGTCAGGGGACGGGCCGCGCGGTGTGTCGGGGGTCACGGGACGGGCTGCGCGGTGTGTCGGGGGTCACGGAACGGGCCGCGCGGTGTGTTGGGGGTCAGGGGACGGGCCGCGCGGTGTGTTGGGGGTCAGGGGACAGGCCGCGCGGTGTGTCGGGGGTCAGGGAACGGGCCGCGCGGTGTGTCGGGGGTCACGGGACGGGCTGCGCGGTGTGTCGGGGGTCACGGAACGGGCCGCGCGGTGTGTCGGGGGTCAGGGGACGGGCCGCGCGGTGTGTCGGGGGTCACGGGACGGGCTGCGCGGTGTGTCGGGGGTCACGGAACGGGCCGCGCGGTGCGTTCGTTTCTCACGTTCCGGCAGAACACTAGGAAAGAAATGGAAATCTTTGGGGGGGAATTTTTTTTCTGCGAATTTCCCTTTTCGGAGCTCCAATCTCGGGATCGGTTTTCCTCTCTCTGACCGCGGCGGGTGGCGGGATGACGTCGCCCGCTGACGTGGAATCCTGTGTGTGGGCTGAGAGCGCTTTCCGAGGCTCAGCCAAAAAAACGAGTCATCTCTTCTTTAGGAAATGTGAGGAGGATTCGTCCGCCAAGAGACCTTCCCCTCCCCCGACATGTTATCTCATGCAGCCGCTGAGTGTTCCTCCTGGCAGCCGCCCCGCGGGCCGAACCCACGGAGTACCTGAGAGCACAAATCCCCCCTCCCAGCACAAATCCCCCTCCCAGCACAAATCCCCCTTCCCAGCACAAATCTTCCCCCCCCAAATCCTCCCCCCCCAAATCCCCCCTCCCAGCACAAATCCCCCCTCCAGGCACAAATCCCCCCTTCCATCACAAATACCCCCTCCCTGCACAAATACCCCCCTCCCTGCACAAATACCCCCCTCCCTGCACAAATACCCCCCTCCCAGCAAAAATACCCCCCTCCCTGCACAACTACCCCCTCCCAGCACAAATACCCCTCTCCCAGCACAAATACCCCCTCCCAGCACAAATACCCCCTCCCAGCACAAATACCCCCCTCCCTGCACAACTACCCCCTCCCAGCACAAATACCCCTCTCCCAGCACAAATACCCCCTCCCAGCACAAATACCCCCTCCCAGCACAAATACCCCCTCCCAGCACAAATACCCCCCTCCCAGCACAAATACCCCCCTCCCTGCACAACTACCCCCTCCCAGCACAAATACCCCTCTCCCAGCACAAATACCCCCTCCCATCACAAATACCCCCCTCCCAGCACAAATACCCCCTCCCAGCACAAATACCCCCTCCCTGCACAAATACCCCCCTCCCAGCACAAATACCCCCCTCCCTGCACAAATACCCCCCTCCCTGCACAAATACCCCCTCCCAGCACAAATACCCCCCTCCCAGCACAAATACCCCTCTCCCAGCACAAATACCCCCTCCCTGCACAAATACCCCCCTCCCAGCACAAATACCCCCTCCCAGCACAAATACCCGCTCCCAGCACAAATACCCCCCTCCCATCACAAATACCCCCCTCCCATCACAAATACCCCCCTCCCAGCACAAATACCCCCCTCCCAGCACAAATACCCCCTCCCAGCACAAATACCCCCTCCCATCACAAATACCCCCCTCCATCACAAATACCCCCTCCCTGCACAAATACCCCCCTCCCAGCACAAATACCCCCTCCCAGCACAAATACCCACTCCCAGCACAAATACCCCCCTCCCATCACAAATACCCCTCTCCCAGCACAAATACCCCCTCCCAGCACAAATACCCCCCTCCCAGCACAAATACCCCCTCCCAGCACAAATACCCCCTCCCATCACAAATACCCCCCTCCATCACAAATACCCCCCTCCATCACAAATACCCCCCTCCCAGCACAAATACCCCTCTCCCAGCACAAATACCCCCCTCCCATCACAAATACCCCCCTCCCATCACAAATACCCCCTCCCTGCACAAATACCCCCCTCCCAGCACAAATACCCCCTCCCAGCACAAATACCCACTCCCAGCACAAATACCCCCCTCCCATCACAAATACCCCTCTCCCAGCACAAATACCCCCTCCCAGCACAAATACCCCCCTCCCAGCACAAATACCCCCTCCCAGCACAAATACCCCCTCCCATCACAAATACCCCCCTCCATCACAAATACCCCCCTCCATCACAAATACCCCCCTCCCAGCACAAATACCCCTCTCCCTGCACAAATACCCCCCTCCCAGCACAAATACCCCCCTCCCAGCACAAATACCCCCCTCCCAGCACAAATACCCCCCTCCCAGCACAAATACCCCCTCCCAGCACAAATACCCGCTCCCAGCACAAATACCCCCCTCCCATCACAAATACCCCTCTCCCAGCACAAATACCCCCTCCCAGCACAAATACCCCCTCCCAGCACAAATACCCACTCCCAGCACAAATACCCCCCTCCCATCACAAATACCCCTCTCCCAGCACAAATACCCCCCTCCCAGCACAAATACCCCCCTCCCAGCACAAATACCCCCTTCCAGCACAAATACCCCCTCCCAGCACAAATACCCCCTCCCATCACAAATACCCCCCTCCATCACAAATACCCCCTCCCATCACAAATACCCTCTCCCAGCACAAATACCCCCTCTCATCACAAATACCTCCCTCCCATCAGAAATACCCCCTCCCAGCACAAATACCCCCTTCCAGCACAAATACCCCCCTCCCATCACAAATACCCTCTCCCAGCACAAATACCCCCCTCCCATCACAAATACCCCCTCCCAGCACAAATACTCCCTCCCAGCACAAATACCCCCTTCCAGCACAAATACCCTCTCCCATCACAAATACCCCCTCCCAGCACAAATACCCCCTCCCATCACAAATACCCTCTCCCATCACAAATACCCTCTCCCATCACAAATACCCCCTTCCAGCACAAATACCCCCTCCCATCACAAATACCCCCTCCCAGCACAAATACCCCCTCCCATCACAAATACCCCCTCCCAGCACAAATACCCCCCTCCCATCACAAATACCCCCCTCCCATCACAAATACCCCCTTCCAGCACAAATACCCTCTCCCATCACAAATACCCCCTCCCAGCACAAATACCCCCTCCCATCACAAATACCCCCCTCCCATCACAAATACCCCCTCCCATCACAAATACCCCCTTCCAGCACAAATACCCCCTCCCATCACAAATACCCTCTCCCAGCACAAATACCCCCTCCCATCACAAATACCCTCTCCCATCACAAATACCCCCTCCCAGCACAAATACCCCCTCCCAGCACAAATACCCCCCTCCCATCACAAATACCCCCCTCCCAGCACAAATACCCCCCCCTCCCAGCACAAATACCCCCTCCCAGCACAAATACCCCCCTCCCATCACAAATACCCTCTCCCAGCACAAATACCCCCTTCCAGCACAAATACCCCCTCCCAGCACAAATACCCCCTCCCATCAAAAATACCCCCTCCCATCACAAATACCCTCTCCCAGCACAAATACCCCCCTCCCAGCACAAATACCCCCTCCCAGCACAAATACCCCCCTCCCAGCACAAATACCCCCCTCCCATCACAAATACCCCCTCCCAGCACAAATACCCCCTCCCATCACAAATACCCCCTCCCAGCACAAATACCCCCTCCCATCACAAATACCCTCTCCCAGCACAAATACCCCCTTCCAGCACAAATACCCCCTCCCAGCACAAATACCCCCTCCCATCACAAATACCCTCTCCCAGCACAAATACCCCCCTCCCAGCACAAATACCCTCTCCCAGCACAAATACCCCCTCCCATCACAAATACCCCCTTCCAGCACAAATACCCCCCTCCCAGCACAAATACCCCCTCCCAGCACAAATACCCCCCTCCCAGCACAAATACCCCCCTCCCAGCACAATTACCCCCTTCCTGAAAAGAACCCTACCCTCCTAGCACACATCTTTCCTCCCAGCGGATATCCTTCCCCCTTTTCAAGCACAAATACCCCTCCCAGCACATATGCTCCCCCCAAATCCCTCCCCCTCACACAAATCCCCCCTCCCAGCAGAAATGCTACCCCCCTTATAGCACAAATCCCCCTCCCAGCACAAGTCTCCTCCCTCCAGTACAAATCTGTCCCTTATCCTACCCCCAAATCCTCTTCCTCTTCAGCACAAATTTTTGCAACCCCCCTCCCAGCACAAATCCCCCCCCCAGCACAAATCCCCCCCAATCCCCCTCCATGCACAAATTCTCCCCCAAATCTCCCCTCCCAGCCCAATTCCCCCCCAATCCCCCTCCATGCACAAATTCTCCCCCAAATCTCCCCTTTCAGCACAAATCCCCCATCACAGCATAAGTCCCCCCCTAATCCCCCCCCAGCACAAATCCCCCCCCCCAATCCCCCTCCATGCACAAATTCTCCCCCAAATCTCCCCTCCCAGCCCAATTCCCCCCCAATCCCCCTCCATGCACAAATTCTCCCCCAAATCTCCCCTTTCAGCACAAATCCCCCATCACAGCATAAGTCCCCCCCCCCCTAATCCCCCCTCCGAGCACAAATCCCTCCCCCTTCTAGCACAACCCCCCCTCCCAAATCAGTCCCCAGCACACATGTTCCTAAGTCCGCCACACATGGATGGAAACTCAGCGTGTTCAGCAGGGAGGGGCAGAGAGGTTATTGATCTACCAATCGACTTCTGTGCCACCAGCCTGTCGGGTTTTCCCAAAAGATCCGTGCCGCCGGCTACAGCCTGCTGAGCTGATCCGTGTATTCTGATGGTGGGGAAGGATCTGCGCTGTCAGAATACAATAGCTCAGTGGGAGGAGTCCCCCGTCCACATCGAGTGTTTTAACTCTTTAGGCCCTGTAGAGGAGGACTGAGGCCGGGGGGGGGGGGGGGGGGGCTGTGATGTAATCAGGAAGTATGTACAGCCCCCTGCTGGCCCCTCCCACCAGCCATGGTCTGCCTGCATTGCTTAGAGAAGCACAGAGACCCAGTGATGATGTCATTGGGAATAAAACAAGATATGTAATGAAAACGGAAGGGATTTCATTTAAAATTTAAGGGGCGTGTTGATGAGGAGGAAGGACAAGACTGCAGCAAATCTAAACTTAGAAAGTGATACAATTACTAATATGCACTCCAGACAAGGCAGGCTGGGATTTGTAGTTCCCCACAGTGTTCATTTTGTCGACTAAAACTTAAACCAGATGACTAAAATACGACTAAAGCTAAAACGTGATGACTAAATTAGGACTAAAACTTAAACCAGATGACTAAAATACGACTAAAACTAATACTAGCTGACTAAAATAGGACTAAAACGAGATTACTAAAATATATCTAAAACTAAAACGAAACGACTAAAATACGACTAAAAATAAAACGACTACAATACAAATAAAACTAATGACTAAAATATGACTAAAACTAAAACGAAACGACTAAAATACGACTAAAACTAAAACGAGATGACTAAAATAGGACTAAAACTAAAACGAGATGACTAAAATACGACTAAAACTAAAACAACTAAAATACGACTAAAACTAAAACGAAACGACTAAAATACGACTAAAACTAAAACAACTAAAATACAACTAAAACTAAAACGTGATGACTAAAATAGGACTAAAACTAAAACGAGATGACTAATATACAACTAGAACTAAAACGAGATGACTAAAATAGGACTAAAACTTAAACGAGATGACTAAAATATGACTAAAACTAAAACGAAACGACTAAAATACGACTAAAAATAAAAGGACTACAATACAACTAAAACTAAAACGACTAAAATACAATTAAAACTAAAACGAGATGACTAAAATACGACTAAAACTATAACAAGATGACTATAATATGACTAAAACTAAAACGAGATGACTAAAATAGGACTAAAACGAGACGACTAAAATACGACTAAAACTAAACCGAGATGACTAAAATACAACAAAAAAAATTGCATTTTAGTTAAAAGACGACTAAAACTAAATTGGAATTTGAAGTGAAAATTCACACTGGTTCCCCGGCAGCCGGCACGCCGTTCCATCGCTTGGTTTCGGTGCGCTCCCATCCCCCGAATTCCGTGGCATTTGATATCTGGCGCTCGGAGCAGCGCTCCCCTCCCCCCGTCATTTAGCGGCGCCCGTATTCGGATTGTTATCACGTCCGTCATGTTTGCGCTCCTGCAGGCGGCGGCAGCGATTAATGCCGTCCTTTTACTTCCCTGCCTGCGATTATTTATTCCCTCCCCTCCCCCGCCCCGGGGCGACAAATGCGGATTTCTAATGTGTTATTTACACGCGGAGTTCCCATGTATGTGGCGTGTGCGCCGCTCCGCGCCGCGCCGTATCTGCGGAACAATCTGGGAGCGCTAATAGAACCATTTATCAGGGGAGCCGCCATTTATTCTCCGTGTCGCTCAGCTGATCGGAAACACTTTGTACGCCGCAAACCTGCGAGCAACAAGTTCCCCTCCTCCCCTCATGCAGGAAAACATTCATGGGGCTGAGCGACAGCCGAACTTCATATGATGAACCGAGAGCCGGCGTCACCAAACCTTCTACACCGCCGGACTGTGAAAAAGTGCCAATGTCACTGGGAAAAAACAATACCCCATCATTGGTGTCAGTGGGAGGAATAGTGCCTCATTATTGGTGTCAGTGGGAGGAATAGTGCCCCATCATTGGTGTCGGTGGGAAGAATAGTGCCCCATCATTGGTGTCGGTGGGAAGAATAGTGCCCCATCATTGGTGTCGGTGGGAAGAATAGTGCCCCATCATTGGTGTCAGTGGGAGGAATAGTGTCTCATTATTGGTGTCAGTGGGAGGAATAGTGTCTCATTATTGGTGTCAGTGGGAGGAATAGTGTCTCATTATTGGTGTCAGTGGGAGGAATAGTGTCTCATTATTGGTGTCAGTGGGAGGAATAGTGCCCCATCATTGGTATCGGTGGGAGGAATAGTGCCCCATCATTGGTATCAGTTGGAGGAATAGTGCCCCATTATAGGTATCAGTGGGAGAAATAGTGCCCCATCATTACTATCAGTGGGAGGAGTAGTGCCCCATCAAGCTTTGAAAATCGCACGGTTCTCACAACGCGAATTGCAAAGGGTCCTCGGGAGTCTCTTTCTGGTAAGAAACTCACATAGAGAATTCCTTCCAAGTGAATGGATCATCTTTGTGTGACATGAAAAAATAAATGTAAATAAATAACAATATTCATAAATAAATACAATTAATGAATATAATGTAACAATCGATTGAGAATCGCAGGGGGGGAGGGGCGCACGTTCCGGCCGCACGCATCGTGAAGGGACCTCAGACACGTTACGTTTTCCGGCTTCCGGGGGATTTGGTTTCGGAATCTCAAAAAAAAAAAAAAAAAAAAGTACAAATCCCGATGTGATGATCTATTAGGAGATTTTTGTGAAATGAACAAAAAATAAATAAAAAAGATACAAATAAAACAAGAAGAAGGGAAATGATAAATGAGGTGAATCTCCTGAATCTCTCGGCGGTGGAAAGTTTCTGTTTTCTGTGTTTTTGTCCCGCAGACGTGTTACAATAATGTGATTAGGGGGTTCCGGGGGGGGGGGGATCAGGATGCGGGTGGCGGCGGCGCTGCGAATTTGGCCGCTCTGATCACAAGCCGCGCGGTTTCAGCCGGAGCTCCCTGCGGAACGCGGCTCCGGCCCCCGATGTTTATGAAGGCGGGAGGAATGTGCGCTACTTTTAGGTCTCCTCCTCCAGACTCTGGCCTCTCCCGGGCTTCACACCAGAACATTGCTGGCCTTGCAGAAGCTGCAAATAAACTCGCAACTCGGAAAAGGCGCGATTTTTTAGGGCTTTTTCGCGAATTATGTGCGATTTTTTTTTTACATTTTTTTTTTTTTATACAGCGTTTTTGAGCTTTGCCTTTTTTTTTTTTTTTTTTTAGCCAATACAGAAAACTCTCATCTGTTGCAACATTTCTTGCTATGAATTTCAGCTTTTTTAGCTTTTCTATATTTCTTTCTTCATTATTATTATTCATTTATTATTATAAATGTATTTGTTTAAGGTAAGGGGTTAGGATTAGGGGTTAATTGTTTTTTATTGTTTTATTTATTTTTGTTAGGGTGTTAATACTACTACTACTAATAAAAAACGAATACATTAATAAAAAAAAAATACACAACTAAACAAAAATAATCATAAATAAATAATGAAAAAAAAAATACAATAAATGAATACTATGTAAAAATAGATAAATAAATACCGGTACATAATAAACAACAAAAAAAGCATACATATATAGTCCCTGGCGGCTGGGTCCATGGCTGACCACCGGTCCCGACTCTGGACATTCATCTTGGTAATTATATGTATTTGAATTAATGTCACTAATAATGACTGTATATACAATAGAACTATATATGGATGTTTTTTTGCTGTTTTTATTTTTTTTAACAAGTTTCATTTATGTTTACATATTTCTTCATAGAATTTCAGATCGCAAATTTTTCCCCCTGAAGAAGACCTTCACAAACCACAAGGGTCGAAACGCGTCGGGATCTTGCGAATCAGTTATTTATTATGTTGTTTTATGAATTCATATTGGCTGTACCGATGTATACATGTTTTTTTTTTTTGTCCTGACTCTTCCTTTTTCATCAATCTGTTTAGGGGTGTGTGCAGCACTCCAATCCACAGTTGGTATCGCTTTCCCTTTGCTTTTATTTATTTATGTACAACCTTTATCCCAAAACGAGATAAAAACAAAAACAAAAAAAAAACAGCTTGCTGTAACTGATTATGAAGCTGGAGTTTGATTTCAATTTGTTGGTGTAGCTAAATCTGCAAGCGCATCTAACACTCCCCCCCCCCCCAGAATGACAAAGCTGCTGTCCAAAGGTGCCTCCTGTGCTCTTTCATCCAGAGTGGGGGCCCTCTAATACAGGAGAATGTGTTACTGGACAGATCACCAGGTGAAAACAGAGGGAGAAAAGACAAAAAAAAAAAGAAAACGAATGCAGCCGCCACATCTAATGATTGGTAAGCTGCGATATATTCCCATTTTTGGTTTCGGGTTTAATATCGCTTTAACAATAAAAAATAAATAATAAAAAAAAACCTTAAAAGGGAAACCACTGAAAACTTCAGATAAAAGAAGGGAAATGTGTGGAAGTTGTTTGGGTGTGTTAGGCCCCGCCCCCTCCGGTGCCTGGGACCAATCATGTACAACGCTCTCCTCTCTGTGATCGATGTCTTCAGGCTGAGGAAAAACAGGGAATTCCATTACAATAAATTCCTGGAATTCTTTGGCTTTTAGGGGGCTCCGGGGGGGGGGGGGGCCCTCGCTGTCTCTTCTGCTTTATTAATGGACCGCGCCCCGGCCAAATTCCTCCCGCTGCCGAGGAACTGCAACTCCCAGCAGGACTTTCCGGGGCATGCTGGTACTTGTAGTGCCACGGCAGCTGCACGGAAAAGGTCGATCGTTCATATTCAGTCTATTCCTAATTTTTCTATCCTATTTTTCTTTTTATAAGCCCCTCCCCCTTCCCCCCTCCCCCCACACTGTGCAAAAATAATGCCGGGATTTCCTTCACCTATATCAGGGGGTCTCCAAACTGAAGTCCCCTCTCTGCTGACGTCACGGATATCAGTCCAGGCGCCGCGTCATCCCGACGATGGGAGTCGGGATCCGCCCACCTACCTGGACTGACACCCCGCTCAGTCTCTCAGCAACCACTGAGAGCCTGAGACGGCCGACCCCGCCCCCTCCACAGCTCATCGCTCCAATGAGCGAGGAGGGAGAAGAGCAGAGAGCTGGTGACTGACAGGCGCGGGAGCTGTGAAAACCGAGCGATCGGCGATGTTCGATCACTCGTGAAGAGGCGCCGGGGGACCGATGCAGCATCCACCTAAGTATAGATCGAAAAAAATAAATAAAAGAAACCCTTACTTCTCTTTAAATTATAGCCATCATAACAATGATTAAGGCTTATTGCCGAAACGCGTAGGACACTGTACTTTGTACACTCAACTCGATGCAATAAAGAGACTATTTTCGGAAGGACGAGTTGCCTGGCTCTTCACCTTATACCTCCACTTACAGGTCCTGTCCCTCCCCCAGCCTGCGACTGGACAGTAAAAAGAGAAGCAGAAGACTGATGAGCTTATGGCGCGTCACTCTGCTCTCTCCTCCTATCAGCATGTTAGAGAAACAGAAACCTGCGCTGACCTACGTTGATCCGAGACATGGGCACTGCCGAAAAATTTGTCCGTTTTCATTTTTGTTTCATTCGTTTTTTTTTTGTTTTGTTTTTCGTTTTTCGGGTCATTGGTTATGATCGCAATTTGTAAATTCGAAAAATTCGTAAATTCAAAAATTCGCAAATTCGAAAATGAGAAAGAAAATTTGAAAATACGAAATGATAACTAAGTAATAATAACTAACTATTACATTATAGGTATTGGAATTTCCTTTCAAATTTGGCTGTTAGTGAAAGTAACGAATGCGAATTTATCCGAAATAAGGAATAACGCATCTAAACGAATGGGACAAAGACAGAAACAAAAATAAAATAAAGTGACCCCCGATTAGACATTAAAAATTTGTTCGTTTTAATTTTTGTTTCATTTGTTTTTTGTTTTTTTTAGTTTTTCGGGACATTTGTTATGATCGCAATTCGAAAATGTGAAAATCCGAAAATAAGAAAGAGAATCTGAAAATTTGAAATGATAACGAATTAATAATAACTAACTATTAAATTATGGATATTGGAATTTCCTTTCAAATTTGGCTGTTAGTCAAAGTAACGAATGCGAATTTATCCGAAGTTACGAATTTATCCGAAATAATGAATGACGCATCTAAACGAATGGAACGGACTGAATTAATAATAAATAATAATACGTTTTTATTATTATTATTGCTATTTATTATTATTAATTCATTACGTCCCATTCGTTTAGATGCGCAATTCATTATTTCGGATAATTCGTAACTTCGGATAAATTCGCATTCGTTACTTTGACTAACAGACAAATTTGAAAGGAAATTCCAATACCGATAATTTAATAGTTAGTTATTATTAGTTCGTTATTATTTCAAATTTTCAGATTCTCTTTCTTATTTTCGGATTTTCACATTTTCGAATTGCGATCATAACAAATAACCCGAAAAACTAAAAAAAAACAAAAAAAAAACCAAATGAAACAAAAATTAAAACAAACAAATTTTTAATGTCTAATCGGGGGTCACTTTATTTTATTTTTGTTTCTGTCTTTGTCCCATTCGTTTAGATCCGTCATTCGTTATTTCGGATAAATTCGTATTCGTTATTTATCACGAATAACCCGAAAAGCGAAAACACAAAAATGAAAACAAACACATTTTTCGGCAGTGCGCATGTCTAGGATCAACGTAGGTCAGCGCAGGGTTTCGAATTCACGAATATTCGGAAAAGTTTGTAAAACGGGTTCTCATTCATTCGGATAATTCCGAATTAATTAATTTGTCGAAATTCGTTAAAAAAAAAACGAATGCGGAACGAAACAAATTGCACATGTCTAGTTGATCCCCTGCAGCTGGAAAACTGCTGGACAGGAAAATATAAATGATATGTTCCTTGTTAGCACAAGAGCACTGCGGCACAACTGATCGGCTCCTTCGTGCTGCTTCTTCCTCTCCCAGTCTGAGCTCTGCTGTACAAGGACTGATACCAAAGGGAATTCAGCGACTTGGATTGCTTGCATTTATAAATCCATGTAATGATGTAATGATGATGACCGGGGTGCCTTCAGTTGTGCCCTCAGAGTTCAGCTGTAATGACAGCCCCCCTTTTTTTGCACAGCGCCGATCGCCCTGCATGCTGCCAGTTCTAAATGTCAGCTTTGTGGGCGCCGAACAATCCTTTAATGGGGATGAGTGAGTCAGGCTGTCACTTTAAACAAGCTGCGGCAGGCTCTCAGCGAGGTTGAAGTGGTGCCGGGATTGCTGAATGGCTGCCAGCAGCTCCTTTAAAGGGACAGCGGCGCTCCTCTTAGGATTTCCAAACTGGAGCTGAAGGGCCCTTCAAAGGCTTCCAGAGAAACGCTCGGAGCGGAGAGGCTGCAAATGCTTTGTAAGACCTGACAGTGCACACAGCTCCCCTTGAAGAGGAGAATGGGGGAGGGGGGGTTCCCCGCTTTTAAGGGACAACAACTCCCAATATGCCCGGCCCCTGATATGCCGCATTCCCTCTTCAGGATTTTCCTGGACTGTCTGGGATTTTGGCCCTCTGTGCTGCCGATGCTGAGTGCGGAGGGGGGAGGGGGGGGGCGTGTCCCGGGATCACAGCCCCGGCGTTTTTTTTTTGCGCATTGAGTTAATTAATGCAAACCTATAGTAACTCAAAAAGGGAAAAATTGTGGGATTGGAGTTACGAGTGGGCGGTCCTCCATATTTAGAGGCGGGGTCGAAGTGGCACCAGCTTGCAAAGTCTCTGTTCATTCAGAGGTTGGGTCTGGGCGTGACTAACCTGCAAAGTCCCTGCACATTTAGAGGCGGAGTCTTGGCGTGACTAACCTGCAAAGTCCCTGCACATTTAGAGGCGGAGTCTGGGCGTGACTAACCTGCAAAGTCCCTGCACATTTAGAGGTGGAGTCTGGGCAGGACAAACCAGCAAGGTCCCTGCACATTTAGGGATGGAGCCTGGGCAAAGCTTACCTGCAAGGTCCCTGTTAATATAGGGGCGGAGTCTGGGCGGGAGCAATCTGCAAAGTCCCTACACATTTAGAGGTGGAGCCTGGGTGGGGCCAACCTGCACAGTCCCTGCACATTTAGAGGCGGGGTCTGGGTGGGACCAACCTGCACTGTCCCTGCACATTTACATTTAGAGGTGTGGTCTAGTAGGGGTCAGACTTCCCTGCACATTTAGGGGGGTGGAGCCTGGGTGGGACCAACCTACAAAGTCCCTGCACATTTAGAGGCGGGGGACTGAGTGGGACCAACCTGCACAGTCCCTGTACATTTACATTTAGAGGTGTGGTCTAGTAGGGGTCAGCCTTCCCAGCACATTTAGGGGGTGGAGCCTGGGTGGAACCAACCTGCAAAGTCCCTGCACATTTAGAGGCGGGGTCTGGGTGGGACCAACCTGCACTGTCCCTGCACATTTACATTTAGAGGTGTGGTCTAGTAGGGGTCAGACTTCCCTGCACATTTAGGGGGGTGGAGCCTGGGTGGGACCAACCTACAAAGTCCCTGCACATTTAGAGGCGGGGACTGAGTGGGACCAACCTGCACAGTCCCTGTACATTTACATTTAGAGGTGTGGTCTAGTAGGGGTCAGACTTCCCTGCACATTTAGGGGTGGGGCCTGGGCGAGACCAACCTGCAAAGTCCCTGCACATTTAGAGGCGGGGTCTGGGTGGGACCAACCTGCACAGTCCCTGCACGTTTACATTTAGAGGTGTGGTCTAGTAGGGGTCAGCCTTCCCGACACATTTAGGGGGTGGAGCCTGGGTGGGACCAACCTACAAAGTCCCTGCACATTTAGAGGCGGGGTCTGGGTGGGACCAACCTGCACAGTCCCTGCACATTTACATTTAGAGGTGTGGTCTAGTAGGGGTCAGAGTTCCCTGCACATTTAGGGGTGGGGCCTGGGCGGGACCAACCTGCAAAGTCCCTGCACATTTAGAGGCGGGGTCTGGGTGGGACCAACCTGCACAGTCCCTGCACATTTACATTTAGAGGTGTGGTCTAGTAGGGGTCAGAGTTCCCTGCACATTTAGGGGTGGGGCCTGGGCGGGACCAACCTGCAAAGTCCCTGCACATTTAGAGGCGGGGTCTGGGTGGGACCAACCTGCACAGTCCCTGCACATTTACATTTAGAGGTGTGGTCTAGTAGGGGTCAGCCTTCCCTGCACATTTAGGGGGTGGGGCCTGGGTGGGACCAACCTGCAAAGTTCCTGCACATTTAGGGGGTGGGGCCTGGGTGGGACCAACCTGCAAAGATTGGCAAGTATGCAGTGATTGTGCTATAACATTCCGGTCCATCCAATCTAAGGCTGGTATTTTTAGGCCTCAGCCAGCCATAGATGGTGCGATTTTCTTTCCTGCAATCACAGGTTGCAGTAAAGAAAAATTGCTCGCTTCCCCCCCATCAACACAGTCCGTGTTGAATAAGAGGAATCCCTCCTGAGGAGCCATTGTGCTCCCCCAGCCGGTGCGGGTTGAGTCGTCCCAGCCGGGAGAATGCAGTGATTATTCCTAGCGGGTTATAGCCGCTGGCAATAATCGCATGAAGAATCTGATGGGCTGACTGTACCCAAGTTGATCGATCGATCGAAAATCAGCTTGCCCATACATGGTTCCAATTCCCGGCCGGTTCGAACCGTCTATTCCCGGTTTCCATTGGACTCAACTGAAAATAACTGTCACTTTTTTTGACCATAAGACTCCTGGTGCTTTATATCATTGTGAATGGAGCCTCGTGTTGATAATGCAGCTCGATGTATAAAAATACATCCTGTCCATGAGAACGGAGGGGGCGGTGCGCGGCGTGCGCCAGTGACGGGGGGGGGGGGCTGCGCTCGCCCCCCTTCTCGCAGGAACCGGCAATAATTGGTTGCAGGTTGAACAGAAGCAGCAGCTGTCCATCCCGGAATTCTCCTAAATTTAGGTCTTTCAGAAATAGCCTGCTGTGGGTGACACGTGTCCCGGCCGGGGTCACCGGCTGCAAAAACCTCAACCACACTTTACTGCCCCGCACCGGAGCGCCCCGCCACACGCCGCAATAAAGAGAACCTGTCATCAAAAGTGAAATATTCAAAACCGAAACACATGGGAACCCATCATAGGCAACGCACAGTCCAGCAAATCTTCCCACAATGCCGTGCACACCCCTCCCTGACCAATAGAGAAGCGCGTCAGACCACATCCGGTATGTTACATCGTGTGGGGGCTCGGAGGACATCGGGGTTAGACACGTGCAATTCGTTTCGTTTTCAATTAGTTAATTAATTCAATTCGTTTTATCCGAATTAATGAAAACCCCAAATTAATGAATAATTCTAAAAATTTGTAAATTCGTAAACTCGAAAATTCAGAAATTTGGAAATTCGGAAATTCTAAATTCGGAAACCTGAAAAACCAAAAATTCGAAAATCTAACTAATAATAACTTAACCCTAATTTGAAAATTCGAAAATTCAAAAATAAGAACAGAAATTCAAAGAACAAATATACGAAAATAAGAACGAAAATCCGAAAATTCTAAAATCAGAAATTATAACTAACTGATAATAATTTAACTTAGTTAGAAAATTCTAAAATTCTAAAATTCAAAAATCCAAAAATAGGAACGGAAATTTAAAGAACGAATATCCAAAAATTCCAAAAACCCCAAAATTTGAAAATCTGAAATAATAACTAACTAATAATAACTTAACCTATTTTGAAATTTCGAAAATCCAAAAAATAAGAACAGAAATTCAAAGAACAAATATCCGAAAATAAGAACGAAAATCCCGAAAATTCAAAAACACGAAAATTCAAAAATCAGAAATAATAACTTAACTGATAATAATTTTACTTAATTAGAAAATTCAAAAATCCAAAAATTTAAAAATCCAAAAATTCTAAAATCCAAAAATAAGAACGGAAATTTAAAGAATGAATATCCAAAAATTCAAAAAACCCCAAAATTCTAAAATCTGAAATAATAACTAACTAATAATACCTTAACCTAATTTGAAAATTCGAAAATCCAAAAATAAGAACAGAAATTCAAAGAACAAATATCCGAAAATAAGAACGAAAATTCGAAAATTCAAAAGTCAGAAATAACAACTAACTGATAATAATTTAACTTAATTAGAAAATTCAAAAATCCAAAAATAAGAACGGAAATTTAAAGAACGAATATCCAAAAATTCCAAAAACCCCAAAATTTGAAAATCTGAAATAATAACTAACTAATAATAACTTAACCTATTTTGAAATTTCGAAAATCCAAAAAATAAGAACAGAAATTCAAAGAACAAATATCCGAAAATAAGAACGAAAATCCCGAAAATTCAAAAACACGAAAATTCAAAAATCAGAAATAATAACTTAACTGATAATAATTTTACTTAATTAGAAAATTCAAAAATCCAAAAATTTAAAAATCCAAAAATTCTAAAATCCAAAAATAAGAATGGAAATTTAAAGAATGAATATCCAAAAATTCAAAAAACCCCAAAATTCTAAAATCTGAAATAATAACTAACTAATAATACCTTAACCTAATTTGAAAATTCGAAAATCCAAAAATAAGAACAGAAATTCAAAGAACAAATATCCGAAAATAAGAACGAAAATTCGAAAATTCAAAAGTCAGAAATAACAACTAACTGATAATAATTTAACTTAATTAGAAAATTCAAAAATCCAAAAATAAGAACGGAAATTTAAAGAACGAATATCCAAAAATTCCAAAAAACCCAAAATTTGAAAATCTGAAATAATAACTAACTAATAATAACTTAACCTAATTTGAAATTTCGAAAATCCAAAAAATAAGAACAGAAATTCAAAGAACAAATATCCGAAAATAAGAACGAAAATCCCGAAAATTCAAAAACCCGAAAATTTAAAAATCAGAAATAATAACTTAACTGATAATAATTTTACTTAATTAGAAAATTCAAAAATCCAAAAATTTAAAAATCCAAAAATTCAAAAATCCAAAAATAAGAACGGAAATTTAAAGAATGAATATCCAAAAATTCAAAAAACCCCAAAATTCTAAAATCTGAAATAATAACTAACTAATAATACCTTAACCTAATTTGAAAATTCGAAAATCCAAAAATAAGAACAGAAATTCAAAGAACAAATATCCGAAAATAAGAACGAAAATTCGAAAATTCAAAAGTCAGAAATAACAACTAACTGATAATAATTTAACTTAAGTAGAAAATTCAAAAATCCAAAAATTCACAAATCCAAATATTCAAAAAACCCAAAAATTCGAAAATCAGAAATAATTAACTAACTAAAGATAACTTAACTATTACATTATAGGTATTGGAATTTCCTTTCTCAAATTTGGCTGTTAGTGAACGTAACAAATACGAATTTATCCGAAGTTACAAATTATCGGAAATAACGAATGCCGCATCTAAACGAATGGAACGTAACAAAATCATCATAATAAATAACAATAATAATAATAAAAACGTTTTATTATTATTATTTGTTATTAATTCGTTCCGTTCCATTTGTTTAGATGCGGCATTCGTTATTTCGGTTAATTTGTAACTTCGAATAAATTCGTATTCGTTACGTTCACTAACAGCCAAATTTGAGAAAGGAAATTCCAATACCTATAATGTAATAGTTAAGTTATCTTTAGTTAGTTAATTATTTCAGATTTTCGAATTTTTGGGTTTTTGGAATATTTGGATTTGTGAATTTTTGGATTTTTGAATTTTCTAATTAAGTTAAATTATTATCAGTTAGTTGTTATTTCTGACTTTTGAATTTTCGAATTTTCGTTCTTATTTTCGGATATTTGTTCTTTGAATTTCTGTTCTTATTTTTGGATTTTCGAATTTTCAAATTAGGTTAAGTTATTATTAGTTAGTTATTATTTCAGATTTTAGAATTTTTTTATTTTTTTTAATTTTTGGATATTCATTCTTTAAATTTCCGTTCTTATTTTTGGATTTTTGGATTTTTACATTTTTGGATTTTTGAATTTTCTAATTAAGTAAAATTATTATCAGTTAAGTTATTATTTCTGATTTTTGAATTTTCGGGTTTTTGAATTTTCGGGATTTTCGTTCTTATTTTCGGATATTTGTTCTTTGAATTTCTGTTCTTATTTTTTGGATTTTCGAAATTTCAAATTAGGTTAAGTTATTATTAGTTAGTTATTATTTCAGATTCTCTTTCTTATTTTCGGAATTTTCACATTTTCGAATTGCGATCATAACAAATGACCCGAAAAACGAAAATAAAAAACAAATGAAACAAAAATTAAAACTAACAAAATTTTTAATGTGTAATTGGGGTCACTTTATTTTATTTTTGTTGCTGTCTTTGTCCCATTGGGGAGATTTCCCTTTACTTCCCGTCCCAGAGGGGGGGGGGGGGGGGCGAGACGAGCGCCATCCTCCTGTCACCTTCAGTAAATCTGTTGTAGGCGGGAATATATTGGCGGCAGACTCCATTTCTTATCATTAGGAGGATGGCGGTTCAGGAAATGGGGGCGGTATGACTGCTCGCCTCCCTTTCAGTCTTGCACAGTTGTACCGGCTCCTCTGATTTCACCGCACACGGTGAGCTCCTTACAATGTGCATTAGAAGCTGCAGCCAGTCAGATAGAGCCCCGCCCCATTTCCTTGGCTGGAGGACGTCCAGCATCATCTAGTCCTTTCCTCCTCAGCTTGACCATCCCTGGCCCCGCCCCTTTCATTCATTGGCTTTCAGTTGTTTTATTCACAGAGGCTCAGCATCACATGTGGGCGTTACCTAGGGAAGTGCCTAGGAGGACATTCACTTATCAAGGCCTTTGATTTGCATAACTCCTCCCACTACTCACTTTAAGGCTGAGGTAGGGGGCTGTGATGTTTTCAGGAAGCTATGTACACTTGTACACTGCGTTCCCATTGGCTGAGGAGGCAGTGCAGAGGCGGGGCAGCTATAGCCTCTGGATTTTCACAGCAAACTTATGATGGCAAGGGACATTTCAGGGGCAGATGTAAAAATTCACAGATCTTTACATACTGTCCCTGGTCTTAATGAGGCTGGCCACCCTGATGGGGCCCCCTAGTGGCCTTGGGGCCCTCAGGCAGTGCCCGAATGGTCAGTCCGCCCCTGATGTACAACACCACGATGCCCCTCCCAGCCATGAGCTGCCTGTATTCAGGGCCGCCATCAGGAATTTTGGGGCCCCTTACACAGCTTCAAGCATGGGCACCCTGGAGCAGAGAACCGGGGGGGGGGGTGCCACAAATTGAGAAGTGGGGGGGTGCTGCCGTCGCAAATTATTGAGGTCTGGGGGTTGCCATCTGGGCCCTTGGGGGGCCTCCTTTACAAAAAAAAGGGGGGGTTGCCATCCGGGGCCCTGGGGACCTCAGGGTCCCTTACAAAAAAAAAGTGGGGGATTGCCATCCGGGCCCCTGGGGACCTCCGGGCTTCTGGGCCCTTTACAGAGAAAAAAAAAAAGGTAAATTTTTTTAAAAAAAAGGGGGGTTGACCTCTGGGCCTCTGGGGACCTCCGGGCCTCTGTGGACCTCTGGGCCCCTTACAAAAAATAAAAAAATATAAAAAAAAAATTAAAAAATAATTAAAAAAAAAGAAAGAAAAGAAACATTTTTAAAAAAAAAAAAATGTATTTATTTATTTTTTTATAAAAAGGGGGGTTGCCACCCGGGCACCTGGGGACCTACGGGCCCCTTACAGGTGTACTGCCTGTACCCCCCTGATGGCGGCCTTGCCTGTATTACATAGAGAAGAACAGAGGAGCAGTGATGACATCCCAGGGTCTATAATAAGGTATGTCATGAAAATGGAAAGATTTTATTTTAAAAATAGTCATTAGCATGTTGATGGGGGGGGGGGGGAGGGGGGAACCAGGGAAGGCAAAGTAGAAGCAGATTAAACTTCAGCTTTTAAATGCAGAAGAGAAAGAATTTGGGTCACCGGGTTGTACTGTCTGGCAGGCGTGTCGGTGCCACAAAACTAGCTGAAACCAACTGATAAATGGAGGAGGAGGACGGAATGATACTTTGTGATCGGATTTTGTAACAAATAAAAAAAAAAAGGAAAGGAAAACCGGCAGCCGGAACCGTCTCCGGAAATCGCAGATATTCGGCCGCCGTGTGGTGGGTGCTAAGCCGCCTTTTCGCACATTTTTGCATTCCTCTGGATTCTCCCCGTGGAACGCGCGGCGAACGCGAAATCTAATTGCAGGAAAGTTGAAGACAAAGCCGCTCTCCCTGCTGGTCACTCTGAGTTATTTATCAGGAATCCTGCGAGGGCTTTTTAGAGCTGATTAGAGACTTCTTTCATCATCTGTCTCCTCCATCTTCAAACAGCCTCCCTGGAAGTCCTCCGCTCACTAAGATCTCTCCCTACATTATTCATCCAACAGGCCAGATAAGAGCGGGGGAGGGAGGGGGGACTGGGGGTCCCCAGGAGGAATCAGGCCCCCCCCCAATAACTCCGGACCTACATTCCACATTACACCAGGAAAGTCTGCAAAGTTCTAGAAAAGAAATGAGACTTCACATGTATGGAAAATACTTCTAATTCCCTTTACATTTCATGGTGATAGATAGATAGATAGATAGATAGATAGATAGATAGATAGATAGATAGATAGATAGATAGATAGATAGATCAATTGGAGAAAGAGAGGGGTAGAGGAGGTGGTTGGAGGAGCTTGGAGTCAGTTAGGTGAGGTTGGAGGAGGTTGGAGGTGGATGGAGGAAGTTGGAGGCTGTTGGAGGCGGGTAGGAGGTGGATGAAGGACGTTGGAGGTGGTTGGAGGCGGCTGGAGGAGGTTAGAGGCAGCTGAAGGAGGTTGGAGGCGGATGGAGGAGGTTGGAGGTGGATGAAGGAAGTTGGAGGTGGTGGATGAAGGAGGTTGGAGGTGGATGGAGGAGGTTGGAGGTGGATGGAGGTTGGAGGTGGATGAAGGAGGTTAGAGGAGGTTGGAGGCGGCTTGAGGCAGTTGGAGGTGGCTGGAGGGGGATAGGGAGGATGGAGGAGGTTGGAGGCTGTAGGAGGTGGATGATGGAGGTGGATGAAGGAGGTTGGAGGCGGCTGGAGGAGGTTGATGATGGAGGTTGGAGGTGGATGAAGGAAGTTGGAGGTGGATGAAGGAGGTTGGAGGTGGATGAAGGAGGTTGGAGGAGGATGAAGGAGGTTGGAGGTGGTTGGAGGCTGTTGGAGGCGGTAGGAGGTGGATGAAGGAGGTTGGAGGCGGCTGGAGGAGGTTGGAGGCGGATGGAGGCAGTTGGAGGAGGTTGGAGGCGGTAGGAGGTGGATGGAGGTGGATGAAGGAGGTTGGAGGAGGTTGGAGGCGGCTTGAGGAGGGAGGTGGATGGAGGAGGTTGGAGGCGGCTTGAGGAGGTCAGAGGTGGTTGGAGGAGGCTGGAGGAGGTTGGAGGAGGCTGGAGGCAGTTGGAGGAGGTTGGAGGCAGTAGGAGGTGGATGGAGGTGGATGAAGGAGGTTGAAGGCGGCTTGAGGAGGTCGGAGGTGTTTGGAGGAGGCTGGAGGCAGTTGGAGGTGGATGGAGGCAGTTGGAGGAGGTTGGAGGCGGCTTGAGGAGGTCGGAGGTGGATGGAGGAGGTTGGAGGCAGATGGAGGCAGTTGGAGGAGGTTGGAGGCGGCTGGAGGCAGTTGGAGGTGGATGGAGGCGGATGGAGACGGATGGAGGCAGTTGGAGGTGGATGAAGGCAGTTGGAGGCGGATGGAGGCAGATGGAGGAGGTTGGAGGAGGTTGGAGGCAGTTGGAGGAGGTTGGAGGCAGCTGGAGGCAGTTGGAGGTGGATGGAGGCAGTTGGAGGCGGTTACAAAACTCCACATATGGAGGTTTCTTTGCCTCGCCATGACGCAGCGCCTCGCAGTACTGTGTCCTCAGCCTCGTACCCAGAATCCTTTGCACCTCCAGGGCTCTGGTCTCTATCAGCGTGCAGAATCTGGGAATTGTCTCCTTTAATCAGCTGGACAGCTCCATCTTGGGAGACACAAAGTTCTCTTTAAACAAATGGTCAGATTTCCATCTCCTCCACTTGAGCAGCAGACTGCGACACCAGAGGGATTGTGGGAAATCAAAGGAGGGGGGGGGTGCAAGTCCTGGAAATCATCAATTAAGAGGTCCCTTTAGCAATCAACTCTAAACTTTTACAGCCTGTGTACAATCACACCTTGGCATCTGTCACAAAGGTAATTAAATCCCCAGAATGGTGCCCCCCCTGCTGATTTCAAAGGCCTCTCCCCCCTCCAGCCCGGCATGAAACACTGACTGTGCGGATCAATAAAACTCTGCGCCGCACCCAGAAAAAGTGTTAAATCCTTCAGTTCCTTCACATCAGGTTTAAATCACAAGAAACAAATGGTTTGCCCCCCCCCCCCCTCCCCGTCCAATCAAAGGGGAGAAGTGGAGATTTTTATTCGGAAATGGGAAAGTCACTTTTTTAGGAGGATCCTGAGGAGGTTTATGAGTCAGATCTGAAAAATAATTCCCAAAACCAGAAAGTTTGCGAAAAGTTCATTAAGGAGCTAAAAGTTTGGGCGCAGAAGGATTGGCACTTTAAAAATTGGGGGCAAATCTCTAACCAGGACGGGGAGCAAGGGTACATTTCCAAAAAGGGCAGGAAGCAGGGGCAAATCTCTAACAAGAGCAGGGAGTGAGAGCGAATCTCCAACATGGATACGAAGCAGGGGCAAATCTCTAACAAGAGCAGGAAGTGGGGGCAAAACTCTTACCAGGATGGGGAGCAAGGGTACATTTCCAAAAAGGGCAGGAAGCAGGGGCGAATCTCTAACAAGGACAGGAAATGGGGGCGAATCTCCAACCAGGACGGGGAGCAAGGGTACATTTCCAAAAAGGGCAGGAAGCAGGGGCAAATCTCTAACAAGAGCAGGGAGTGAGAGCGAATCTCCAACATGGATACGAAGCAGGGGCAAATCTCTAACAAGAGCAGGAAGTGGGGGCAAATCTCTTACCAGGGTGGGGAGCAAGGGTACATTTCCAAAAAGGGCAGGAAGCAGGGGCGAATCTCTAACAAGGGCAGAGAGTGAGAGCGAATCTCCAACATGGATACGAAGCAGGGGCAAATCTCTAACAAGAGCAGGAAGTGGGGGCAAATCTCTAACAAGGGCAGAAAGTGGGGGCAAATCTCTAACCAGGACGGGGAGCAAGGGTACATTTCCAAAAAGGGCAGGAAGCAGGGGCGAATCTCTAACAAGGGCAGGAAGTGAGAGCGAATCTCCAATATGGATACAAAGCAGGGGCAAATCTCTAACAAGAGCAGGAAGTGGGGGCAAATCTCTAGCAAGAGCAGGAAGTGGGGGCAAATCTCTAACAAGGGCAGGGAGTGAGAACGAATCTCCAACATGGAAACGAAGCAGGGGCAAATCTCTAACAGGAGCAGGGAGTGTGGGCGAATCTCTAACAAGAGCAGGAAGTGGGGGCAAATCTCTAACAAGAGCAGGAAGTGGGGGCAAATCTCTAACCAGGACGGGGAGCAAGGGTACATTTCCAAAAAGGGCAGGAAGCAGGGGCGAATCTCTAACAAGGGCAGGGAGTGAGAGCGAATCTCCAACATGGATACGAAGCAGGGGCAAATCTCTAACAGGAGCAGGAAGTGGGGGCAAATCTCTAACCAGGATGGGGAGCAAGGGTACATTTAAAAAAAAGGCAGGAAGCAGGGAAGAATCTCTAACAAGGACAGGAAATGGGGGCGAATCTCCAACAAGGGCGGATAGTTGGGTCAAAACTCCAAAAAGGGCAGGGAGTGGGGGGGAAATCCCAACCAGGACGGGCAGTGGGGGGCAAATCTCCAAGTGTGGGGAGTGGGGTTAAAACTCCAACAAGTGTGGAAAGTAGGGACGAATCTCCAACCAGGATAGGGAGTGGGGGCGAATGTCTAATCAGGGTGGGAAGTGGGAGCGAATCTACCACCGGGGTGGGGAACAAGGCTGAATCTCCAACAAGAACAGGAAGTGGAGGAAAATCTCCAACAAGGGCGGGGAGTGGGGACAAATCTTTAACCAGGACGAGGAGCGATGGTGAATCTCCAACAAGGAGAGAAAGGGTGAATCTCCAACAAGGGCAGACAGTGGGGGCAAATCTCCAACAAGGGTGGGGAGTAGGGACAAATCTTCAACCAGGAGTGATGGTGAATCTCCAACAAGGAGAGGAAGTGGGGGAGAATCTCCATCAAGGACAGTGAGTGGGGGTGAATTTCCAATTAGGGTGGGAAGTGGAAGCAAATCTCCAACCAGGGCTGGAAGTGGGGGCAAATCTCCAACCAGGGCTGGAAGTGGGGGCAAATCTCCAACCAGGGGTAATGAGTTTGAATCTCCAACCAGGGCTGGAAGTGTTGGCAAATCTTCAACAAGGGTGAAAAAATTACGGCAAATCTCCAACCATGATCTCCAACATGGGTAAAGAGAGGGGTGACTATCCAACAAGGGTGGGAAATGGAGGTAAATCTCCAACAAGGGCAAGGAGTGAGGGTGAATCTCCAACAAGGGTGGGGAATGCGGGCAAATCTCCAACAAGGGCTTGAAGTGGGGGCAAATCTCTAACCAGGATGGGAAGTGACGGGCAAATCTCTAACCAGGATGGGAAGTGGGGGCAAATCTCTTTCCAGGATGGGAAGTGGGGGCAAATCTCTTACCAGGATGGGAAGTGGGGGCAAATCTCTAACCAGGATGGGAAGTGACAGGCAAATCTCTAACCAGGATGGGAAGTGGGGGCAAATCTCTTACCAGGATGGGAAGTGGGGGCAAATCTCTTACCAGGATGGGAAGTGGGGGCAAATCTCTAACCAGGATGGGAAGTGGCGGGCAAATCTCTTACCAGGATGGGAAGTGGGGGCAAATCTCTTACCAGGATGGGAAGTGGGGGCAAATCTCTTACCAGGATGGGAAGTGGGGGCAAATCTCTTACCAGGATGTGAAGTGGCGGGCAAATCTCTTACCAGGATGGGAAGTGGGGGCAAATCTCTAACCAGGATGGGAAGTGACAGGCAAATCTCTAACCAGGATGGGAAGTGGGGGCAAATCTCTTACCAGGATGGGAAGTGGGGGCAAATCTCTTACCAGGATGGGAAGTGGGGGCAAATCTCTAACCAGGATGGGAAGTGGCGGGCAAATCTCTTACCAGGATGGGAAGTGGGGGCAAATCTCTTACCAGGATGGGAAGTGGGGGCAAATCTCTTACCAGGATGGGAAGTGGGGGCAAATCTCTTACCAGGATGTGAAGTGGCGGGCAAATCTCTTACCAGGATGGGAAGTGGGGACAAATCTCTAACCAGGATGGGAAGTGGGGGCAAATCTCTTACCAGGATGGGAAGTGGGAGTAAATCTCTAACCAGGATGGGAAGTGGGGGCAAATCTCTAACAAGGGCAGGAAAGGGAGGTGAATCTTCAAACAAAGGCAGGAATTCTGAGTGAACCTCCAACCAGGACAAGGAGTGGGGGGGGGGGGCAAATTTGGAGTTTGGTTCCCAAATGTTACAGAAGCTCCTTTCAACCATCCTAGATCTATTGTAACAAACGGCCCTTCACTTGTTAGGAATTTGACATTCAATACTGAAGAACAAAGGAATCCTAAAACTCAACCTTTGTTTATAAACAAAGCCATGTGATTTCCATCTCTGCACTGCCATAACACAATCACATGGCTTCGTTTATAAACAAAGAATTGTCGTAGTTGATGACAGGATTAAAAAAAAAACAACCATGTGAGTAATTTTTGGGTTGTTTTTGATACATTTTGCGGAAAAATTTGACAAAAATGTATCTAAAAATGTCAGTGAAGGTGAAATCGATAATTTTGCGATGAAATCAATTTAGCGGAAATCGCTCCCCTCGCATTGATGGCGCAGTGTACGGGCGCTCTTTGTTTGTACGTGTTCCCGTCTCCTCTAATCCCTCGGATACACGCCTAGCACACATTAGTAACACGTTACTGGAAGTATCAGATATCACACAGAGGCAAAAATCGCAGCAACGCGTCGGCTGTCAATCACCAGAAAAGCAAACAACTAACAACGCCAATTTTCACAATCATCTAATAATTGGTATTATTTGGCGCAGTGATGTCACCGTGGGAGAAAACCAAAAAATGACGCTCCGCTCAAAACTAAATACAAAACATACAAACATAAGAAATACAAAACACGGAATTGCGATTGTACGGTATATTGATAAAACACGCAGTGCTGTACCTCCTGATGAAGTGGGGTGCGCGGACGCTTTCTTCCCGACCTCCGAGAAAGCGTTTCCATCCAGAACTGAGGCTTTGCTCTCCTTCTTGTGCGCGGCGCTCACGGGGCCCGAACTCTCCATGTCAGTGGCTCATACCCCAGAGACGGAGCCTAAAAATAAAGGGAAATTCCGGTGTTATACAATGTCAGACCACAAGTCAGTATGAGCTTAAAGTGATAAGACCAACCTCCACTGTGTGACTGTTTCCCTATCCCTACCCCATATCTGCCTGCTTTGTATAGAGAAGCACACAGACCCAGTGATGACATCACTGGGGCTAAATTAAAGATTTACTAAACCCAGGACTCTGCATTCACTATATCTGTTCTCCCCAGATACCTGCATTCACTATATCTGCTGTCCCCAGGACCCTACAGTCACTATATCTGGTCTCCCCAGGAGCCTGCATTCACTATATCTGGTCTCCCCAGGAGCCTGCATTCACTATATCTGATCTCCCCAGGACCCTGCATTCACTATATCTGTTCTCCCCAGATACCTGCATTCACTATATCTGCTCTCCCCAGGACCCTACAGTCACTATATCTGCTCTCCCCAGGAGCCTGCATTCACTATATCTGCTCTCCCCAGGACTCTGCATTCACTATATCTGCTCTCCCCAGGACCCTGCATTCACTATATCTGATCTCCCCAGGACCCTGCGTTCACTATATCTGCTCTCCCCAGGAGCCTGCATTCACTATATCTGCTCTCCCCAGAAGCCTGCAGTCACTATATGTGGTCTACCCAGGACCCTGCAGTCACTATATGTGGTCTACCCAGGACCCTGCAGTCACTATATGTGGTCTACCCAGGACCCTGCAGTCACTATATGTGGTCTACCCAGGACCCTGCAGTCACTATATGTGGTCTACCCAGGACCCTGCAGTCACTATATCTGGTCTCCCCAGGACCCTGCAGTCACTATATCTGGTCTCCCCGGGACTCTGCATTCACTATATCTGCTCTCCCCAGGACTCTGCATTCACTATATCTGATCTCCCCAGGACCCTGCATTCACTATATCTGGTCTCCCCAGGACTCTGCATTCACTATATCTGGTCTCCCCAGGAGCCTGCAGTCACTATATCTGCTCTCCCACAGTACACAGAACCTGGAAATGCAATTATTTTACTAAATATAAACTGCTAAATACCTTTTCTTGTCAGCAGTATATAGCAGTCTTGTGACTTCTATCAGTGTCTGGTTAAAGCTTGTAGGAGGAGTTTTCATTCTCCTCTGACTGACCTATGAGACTGCATGACCCCTGACCTTCTGTCTGGACAGTGCTGATTGGCCCTGTGCTGATCACATGCACTCTCCCAAGAAAAAAAAAAACTCTCTGGCAATACACACCATACTGAGCATGCGCAGAGTGCCCCCAAGGCTCTGTTCTATCAGGAGATGGACTGGGGACAGTGGAAGAAGGGGAGGTTTAGAGGAGACAGGATCAAAACAGCCTTTTTACACAATGCAGAGGATTAACCCCTTAGGTTCCACAGCGAGTATGACAAGCATGCTTTACTGCCTATACAGACAGATTTTACTGTTGTGGGTTTATAACAAATGAAAATGAAAAGATTTAAATAGTAAAAAAAGTGCCTTTTTCTTTACAAGTAAAAATCTGTATTTTTTTCTAGAAAATTACTTATAACCCCCAAATATTATATATATATTTTCTTAGCCGCAATTCTTCCCGCTATTCCCGAAACCACAGCGAAACACGGGACGCGCTCGCCCTTCCCGTTACTTTCAATGCCACCCCAATCATGGCACGATTTTTCTACGATTGTCGTGGGAAAATCGTAGGCGAACGGAAACAAAGGAAGTTCCAGAAACGCCTGGGTGTGAATGAAGCCCCAAGCCCCGCACACAGCATGAGAAAATTTGACGAACGATCGGCCGCTTCTCCTTCGATGTTTTCACAGCAACTCGGGAACCGTGGATAGAAATAACGTCCGAAAATTTCCCGCCAGCAAAGGTTTTTTTTTTTTATATGTTATTTGTTGTTTTCGATCATGCGCAGCTTTTCGTATTGGCTATTTCTGGGATGGAAATGGTACACGTTAGACAAAAGTCCTTCGTTCTGTTCCCATACAAGAACAATTTAGGCATTGGTCCCTTCAAATAAATTTGTTTTGGAATGTTGAAATCGGCGATCAGAAAATCGTACGATCGTCCCTCGGATGAAAATGTACAGGCAGGGCCGCCATCAGGGGGGTACAGGCAGTACACCTGTAAGGGGCCCTTATGCCCCCCCTTTTTTTTTTGTAAGGGGCCCAGAGGTCCCGGATGGCAACCCCCCTTTTTTTTTATATATACATTTTTTTATTATTATTTTTTTTTTTATTATTAAATTATTTTTTTTATATATGATTTTTTTTTATTTCTTTTTTTTGTAAGGGGCCCAGAGGTCCCCAGGGCCCCGGATGGCAACCCCCTTTTTTTAATATATATATATATATATATTTTTTAATATTATATTTTTTTTATTATTTAAATTTTCTTTTATTTATTTGATTTTTTTTTATTTTTTATTTTTTTTTGGAAGGGGCCCAGGAGGTCCCCAGAGGCCCGGAGGTCCCCAGGGCCCCGGATGGCAACCCCCCTTTTTTTATAAATATTTTTTTTATTTTTATTTTTTATTATTATTTAAAACATTTTTATTAATTTTTTTATTTGATTTTTTTTTTTATTTCTTTGGCAACCCACCCTTATTTTTTTTTATAATTTTTTTTTTTTTATAAAGGCCTGGAGGTCCCAAGGGCCCCAGATTGCAACCCCCCTCTTTTTTTTGTTCTTTCGTTCGTCAGCACCCAAAGCTCCCCCTCCCCACTTCTCAATTTGCAGCGGCAGCACACCCCCCCCCCCCCCCCGGTTCTCCTCTGCTCCAGGGGGCCCATGCCTGAAGCTGTGTAAGGGGCCCCAAAATTAATTCCTGATGGCGGCCCTGTGTACAGGCCATAAGTCTGTTGATTTTCAAAAGAACAAGCTCTGCTGCTGATTGTATCAGTTACATGGATGAGACAAACCATTTACCACTGGCAGGAGTGCTTACAATGATCAGCTTTTATTTGTTCATGAAAAACCTTCATCCCAGAAGGAAAAAGAAACAGTTTGCTGTAAAGGATTATAAAGTGTGAGCTGGAGTTTGGCTTCAATTTGTTAGTGTATCTAAATCTGCTAGTACAGCTAACACTCCCCTCCCCGCCCCAGACTGACAATGCTGCTGTCTGCTGTGCCTCCTGTGCTCCTTCATTCAGAGTGGGGGGGCACTCTAATACAGGAGGTGCATTACTGGGCAGATCACCAGGTGAAAACAGAGGAGAAAAAAGGGTAAAGAAGAGAAAACGACTGCAGCCGCCGCATCGAATGATTGGTCAGCTACAATATATCACATTTGTGGTTTTGGGTGTAATACGGCTTTTATTTTTTTCCCTGCAGATACGAATGTTTGGAGATCGGACGTTACAGGAACTGGAAGAAGAAAACAAAAACAAATCGCGGTTCAAGTCGGGAGTTTTATTTGGAGGTCGGCGCAGGAGAGACGACGTTTCCAAATAAAACACAAACACATCCGCGTCGCCCGGGACTTCCGTGACCAACCAAAACAGACGAGGAGCCCAGCTGTCACCGCGGGGTCAGGACACCCCACCATTCCGAGGAGGAGGATGTCATCAACCCCCTAAAAATAACTTTTATTACTCCTCCGAAAAACCAGCTGCCCAAATCCGTCCTCCCCGGGGAACACGGCACCCTTATAATACAGAAACACAAAGTACATGTCACAGAATTAACGTGTATCCCAACCCCCGCATAAAAATGTCGCATCACCGCGCCTCCGTCCTAAGGCTCCGTCCACACGATTTCCAGTGATAGTGCCCCATCATTAGTGTCAGTGGGAGGAATAGTGCCCCATCATTGGTGTCAGTGGGAGGAATAGTGCCCCATCATTGGTGTCAGTGGGAGGAATAGTGTCCCGTCATTGGTGTCAGTGGGAGGAATAGTGCCCCATCATTGGTGTCGGTGAGAGGAATAGTGCCCCATCATTGGTGTCAGTGGGAGGAATAGTGCCCCATCATTGGTGTCAGTGGGAGGAATAGTGCCCCATCATTGGTGTCGGTGAGAGGAATAGTGCTCCATCATTGGTGTCAGTGGAATGAATAGTGCCCCATCATTGGTGTCAGTGGGAGGAATAGTGCCCCATCATTGGTGTCGGTGAGAGGAATAGTGCTCCATCATTGGTGTCAGTGGAATGAATAGTGCCCCATCATTGGTGTCAGTGGGAGGAATAGTGCCCCATCATTGGTGTCAGTGGGAGGAATAGTGCCCCATCATTGGTGTCAGTGGGAGGAATAGTGCCCCATCATTGGTGTCAGTGGGAGGAATAGTGCCCCATCATTGGTATCAGTGAGAGGAATAGTGCCCCATCATTGGTGTCAGTGGGAGGAATAGTGCCCCATCATTGGTGTCAGTGGGAGGAATAGTGCCCCATCATTGGTGTCAGTGGGAGGAATAGTGCCCCATCATTGGTGTCAGTGGGAGGAATAGTGCCCCATCATTGGTGTCAGTGGGAGGAATAGTGCCCCATCATTGGTATCAGTGAGAGGAATAGTGCCCCATCATTGGTGTCAGTGGGAGGAATAGTGCCCCATCATTGGTGTCAGTGGGAGGAATAGTGCCCCATCATTGGTGTCAGTGGGAGGAATAGTGCCCCATCATTGGTGTCGGTGGGAAGAATAGTGCCCCATCATTGGTGTCAGTGGGAGGAATAGTGCCCCATCATTGGTATCAGTGGGAGGAATAGTGCCCCATCATTGGTGTCAGTGGGAGGAATAGTGTCCCAAGGACCATATAAAGGGAAGCAAAGGGCCACATCCGGCCCCCGGGCTGCAGTTTGGAGATAAATATTGTAGAGTAAATACATTTTCATCAAACACAATGTATCCAATGGGTTTCATACATGAAGGAGCCACGCATGCATTGTATGTACTTCTAATAAGAATTGTATGATATTGGAAAAAAACAAGCTGAACATCCCAATGCCCCCCAATGAAAAGGGAGGTGTAGTGCCCCCCCCAGGAATGGGGTCCCCCAATGAAAAGGGAGGTGCCCCCCCAGGAATGGGGTCCCCCAATGAAAAGGGAGGTGTAGTGCCCCCCCCAGGAATGGGGTCCCCCAATGAAAAGGGAGGTGCCCCCCCAAGAATGGGGTCCCCCAATGAAAAGGGAGGTGTAGTGCCCCCCCCAGGAATGGGGTCCCCCAATGAAAAGGGAGGTGCCCCCCCAGGAATGGGGCCCCCCAATGAAAAGGGAGGTGTAGTGCCCCCCCAGGAATGGGGTCCCCCAATGAAAAGGTAGGTGCCCCCCCAAGAATGGGGTCCCCCAATGAAAAGGGAGGTGTAGTGCCCCCCCCAGGAATGGGGTCCCCCAATGAAAAGGGAGGTCCCCCCCAGGAATGGGGCCCCCCAATGAAAAGGGAGGTGTAGTGCCCCCCCCAGGAATGGGGTCCCCCAATGAAAAGGGAGGTGCCCCCCCAGGAATGGGGTCCCCCGCATGAAAAGGGAGGTGCCCCCCCCAGGAATGGGGCCCCCCAATGAAAAGGGAGGTGTAGTGCCCCCCCCAGGAATGGGGCCCCCCAATGAAAAGGGAGGTGCCCCCCCAAGAATGGGGTCCCCCAATGAAAAGGGAGGTGTAGTGCCCCCCCCAGGAATGGGGTCCCCCAATGAAAAGGGAGGTCCCCCCCAGGAATGGGGCCCCCCAATGAAAAGGGAGGTGTATTGCCCCCCCCAGGAATGGGGTCCCCCAATGAAAAGGGAGGTCCCCCCCAGGAATGGGGCCCCCCAATGAAAAGGGAGGTGTAGTGCCCCCCCAGGAATGGGGTCCCCCAATGAATAATACATTATATAGATGTACAGATCACATTGGAAATGTCCTAAACGTTTCTTCCTCTTGTAATGAGAAGAGAGAAGGTCTCTCCACCTTCCCGGGATGCGTCCCTGGGGGAGGGGGATATTCCGGTCTCGCTCTTCCCGGGATGCGTCCCTGGGGGGGGGGATATTCCGGTCTCGCTCCAGGTATGAGGCCCAGACAGAGATGACAGGTGAGGAAGAAGCTGTCACCCAACCCTGTCATTCCTCTACAAGATCCACCCAGGATTAACCCCTTCCCTCCCGGCTCTGCACACAACACTCTCCGCAGTATTCCTCAGGAAACCTACAAGTGTGGATAACATAAAATATATATACTAGGGAAAGATTTTCCTTAAATAGCTCTGACCTAGTCCATAGTAGAGCCCACACCATTGGAGGAGAGAGGGTGAAGCTCTGCATAGAAACCAATCAGCTTCCAGCTTTTATTGTCAATAGTTCTGATGACTCGGCGTTGTCTGCGGTCTCTCTGCTGTTATGACTGAATGTTTTCTGACTTTACTGGAGGTTTTTTTTTTGTCATTTCTGTTGATTTAATCCCTTCAATACCGGGCACTTTCACCCCCTTCCTGCCCAGGCCTCACACTTTGAATGACAATTGCGCGGTCATGCAGCACTGTACCCATGTGACATTTTTATCATTTTTTTTTTCACACAAATAGAACTTTCTTTTGGTGGTATTTAATCACTGCTGGACTTTTTCTTTTTTGCTAAAAGAACAAAAAAAGTCATAAAATTTAGAAAAAAATGTTTTTTTGTTAGTTTCTGTCAGAAAACTTTACAAATAAGTAATTTTTCTCCTTCACTGATGTGCGCTGATGAGATGGCACTGATGTGCGCTGATGAGATGGCACTGATGGACACTGATGAGGCGGCACTGGTGGGCAGTTGGGCACTAATGAGAAGGCACTAATATGCAGCACTGATGGGCACTGATGAGGCTGCACTGATAGGCACTGATGAGGCGGCACTAGTGGGCACTGATGAGGCGGCACTGGTGGGCACTGATGAGGAGGCACTAATATGCGGCACTTATGGGCACTGATGAGGCGGCACTGGTGGGCACTGATGAGGAGGCACTAATATGCGGCACTTATGGGCACTGATAGGCAGCACTTATGGGCACTGATGGGCGGCACTGTTGGGCACTGATGAGGCAGCACTGGTGGGCACTGATGAGGCTGCACTGATGGGCACTGATAAGGCTGCACTGATGGGCACTGATGAGGCGGCACTGGTGGGCACTGATGAGGAGGCAGTAATATGCGACACTTATGGGCACTGATAGGCGGCACTTATGGGCACTGATGGGCGGCACTGATAGGCGGCACTGTTGGGCACTGATGAGGCGGCACTGGTGGGCACTGATGAGGAGGCACTAATATGCAACACTGATGGGCACTGATAGGCGGCACTTATGGGCACTGATGGGCGGCACTGTTGGGCACTGATGAGGCAGCACTAATATGCAGCACTTATGGGCACTGATGGGCGGCACTGTTGGGCACCGATGAGACAGCACTGGTTGGGAATTGATGAGGCTGCACTGATAGGCACTGATGAGGCGGCACTAGTGGGCACTGATGAGGCGGCACTGGTGGGCACTGATGAGGAGGCACTAATATGTGGCACTTATGGGCACTGATGAGGCGGCACTGGTGGGCACTGATGAGGAGGCACTAATATGCGGCACTTATGGGCACTGATAGGTGGCACTTATGGGCACTGATGGGTGGCACTGATAGGCGGCACTGTTGAGGCGGCACTGGTGGGCACTGATGAGGAGGCACTAATATGCAGCACTTATAGGCGGCACTGTTGGGCACTGATGAGGCAGCACTGGCGGGCACTGATGAGGAGGCACTAATATGCAGCACTGATGGGCACTGATAGGCGGCACTTATGGGCAGTGATGGGCGGCACTGAAAGGCAGCACTGACTTGCATTACTGATGGGCACAAATTGGCATCACTGAGTGGCATGTGATTGGCTGTGATTTGACACAGCTGATCACATGGGTAAAGATCAGCGTCATTGGTTCTTTACTGAGATCGGGGTTGCACCATGTCCCAGTGACACAGCGAGCCCCTGATCGCTATGCTGCTCCCCCCACAGGTGCGCATGCGTGCTGAGACTCGGGTGACGTGATGTGATGTCATCCCAGAACAACGGAGCATCCCACCCGCTGTCATTTGTCTATACAGCGGGTGGGAGGTAGTTAAAGATGAAAAGCTTAATTGAACAAGCTGAAGTTAGAAGCTGATTGGTTTCCATACACTGAACCAATGATGGCCAAAAAGCCTGAAACAGCTGGTGGCAATAAGGCTCCATGCACACTTGTACGACTCGAGGGAGTGAAACTTCGGATGGGTGCGACTTGGATGTGACTTGTTGTCCCTCTGCAAAGTCAGATCCCACTGTTGCATGTAAAACTTTAAGCTATGACTTTCATGCAACGTTTGAGGGTTAACATTGAAGTCTATGGCCCTCAAGTTGCATGAAAGTCGGACCAAAGTGGTGCATGAACTACTTTGAAGTCGCTGCAAGTTTAAGTCGCACATATATGAATGGTTGTCACTGGAAATCATGGGGTATGACTTGTCATACGATTTTGGACATCGAAGTCACATGACAGGTCGTACCCCATGATTTCCAACGATAATCATTCATATATGTGCGACTTAAAGTCACAAGTGTGGCTCTCTAATAAAATAAAAAAAAACATTGAAATCCATGCGTCCGGTGCCCTGCATGTAGATTAGGGGCCGGGCACATGGATTGGGGGGGGTCGGGAAGTGGCGCCCTTGCGCCCCGTATGGACGGGCCGCCACTGGACAGTTGTGCACCAAAGTCAGCATCCAAAGTTGCATAAAAGTCGCAATGGAAATCACACAAGTGTGAATGGAGCCTTATACTTGAACGATACCCCAATGGTTCTGGGTGGGCATGTGCCCGTGGGTGCATAAAGCGATGATTTACAAGGCTCCGCCCACTGTCCTGAAATGAGGAATAATCCTCTTGTTTTTGGGGTATATGATGGAATGAGATGTTTGTTTTTATAAGATAATTTATGTAAATTTAGTGATCAACACAACTTGAACAAATGACAAAACAGCACAAACACCGCAAGGCGACAAATGTCCCCATTACCCCGGCGCTCAATTCATCCTTATCAGCTAATTACGTTTATCTGTTTGACTAACGAGCGGCTCTTAATTGCTTTACAAAGGCACCGGGGGATGGAAAGTCAGCGAACTCCTGAAGAGCTGACACTTCATAAGGGATCTTTTACACCTTGTGCGTTAAGCTGTGTCGTTCGTCGACTGGTTCAACACAAGGACATGGCAAAAAAATGAGAAAAAAAATTAGGAAAGTAAAAAGAAAGGCATCGCAATGCGTTTTAGCAACACCGTGCAGCATGCATTCCGGCGCGCACGCATTGTGAGCAAAATAACGTGCACGGTGTGGTGTGACTGACCCCCAAACAAAAGGCAGATAGAAGGTTATTTCCAGGGGGCCACATCACTGCTCTAATATCCAAGGATTTTCCCCAAAAGTTTGGAGAACGGAAGACATTCCAGTTTGCTCTTCCATGTCGCTTGCTGGACTTCGCACATATGATCCAGACTTCTCCGTGTGCGGCAAAACTGAACGCAGCTCTGAGGTCCTACTCTGAGGTCCAAATCTGAGGTCCTACTCTGAGGTCCTACTCTGAGGTCCTACACTGAGGTCCTACACTGAGGTCCTACTCTGAGGTCCTACTCTGAGGTCCTACACTGAGGTCCTACTCTGAAGTCCTACACTGAGGTCCTACTCTGAGGTCCTACACTGAGGTCCTACTCTGAGGTCCAAATCTGAGGTCACACTGTGAGGTCCTACTCTGAGGTCCTACTCTGAGGTCCTACTCTGAGATCCTACTCTGAGATCCTACTCTGAGATCCTACTCTGAGGTCCTACACTGAGGTCCTACACTGAGGTCCAAATCTGAGGTCACACTGTGAGGTCCTACTCTGAGGTCATACACTGAGGTCACACTCTAAGCTCCAAATCTGAGGTCCTACTCTGAGTTCCAAATCTGAGGTCACACTGTAAGGTCCTACTCTGAGGTCCTACTCTGAGGTCCTACTCTGAGTTCATACTCTGAGGTCCTACTCTGAGTTCATACTCTGAGGTCCTACATTAAGGTCCTACATTAAGGTCATACTCTGAGGTCCTACTCTGTAGTCACACTCTGGGGTCACACTCTGGGGTCCTACACTGAGGTCCTACATTAAGGTCCTACATTAAGGTCCTACATTAAGATCATACTCTGACACTCTGAGGTCATACACCGTCCATCGATCACAACAAGGATTACTGGACTAACAGATCACCTTCATGGCGAACAAACGTTTTCCAGTAATCGGTGAAACATAATGGATGACTAACACAACTGGGATGAGTTTCTTCTCTGGCAGTTCAGTTGGGGGGGGGGGGGGGCATTCAAAAACTTTCACGCTTCAGCACTCATGGTCTTTTTCTCTCTCACTGTCAGGCCTCATGCACACTGGGATCTTTTGAATGCTTTTCTCCTGATAGGTGAAAAGCGGCGTTAAAAATGCGGCTTAAAATACGTTTTTCAAATACGGTTTTACTCATTTAGGAGTGTCAAGAATTTGGCCGTTTATTTATTCCATTACCCGGCATATTAACTTATTCTGGCCATTGAAATTAATTAACGCTCAAGTGCCAAACACGCCTAGCGTTTAGGTAGGTGTACATGCGTTTAGGCACGTCGGCTATTACTTCTGCTCAATCGTTTCTCCCCTAATTGCGATTTTGGTGCATCGAGATTTCTGACCCTAAACGTCCCTGCCTCTAAAATGAGAGCGAGAGGAGAGAAAATAGAAAGGAGGAAGAGGAGAGAGAAGACAGCGAGAAGAGAGAGTGAGAAAGAAGAAGAGAGAGAAGAAGAGAGAGAGAGGGAAAGAGAAGAGAGAGAGAAGAGAGAGGGAGAAAGAAGAGAGAGAATATAGAGAGAGAAGAAAGAGAGAGGAGAGAGGGAGGGAAGAGAGAGAGGGGGAAGAGAGAGAGAGAGGGAAGAGCGAGAGAGAGGGAAAGAGAAGAGAGCGAGAGAGAAGAAGAGAGAGAGAAGAGCGAGAAGAGAGAGAGACAGGAGAGAGAGGAGAGAGAGAGAGAAGAGAGAGGGGAGAAGAGATGAGAGAGAGAGAAGAGAGAGAGAGAGAAGAGAGAGAGAAGAGAGAGAGAAGAGAGAGAAGAGAAGAGAGAGGAGAGAGAGAGAGAAGAGAGAGGAGAGAAGAGAGAGAGAGGAGAGAGAGGGAAGAGAGAGAGAGGAGAAAGAGAGAGAGAAGAGAGAGAAGAGAGAGAAGAGAGAGAGAGAAGAAGAGAGAGAGAGAAGAGAGAGAAGAGGGAGAGAGAGAGAAGCGAGAGAGAGAGAAGAGGAGAGAGAGAAGAGGAGAGAGAGAGAAGAGAAGGAGAAGAGACAGAGAGGGAGAGAGAGAACAAGAAAGAAAGAGAAGAGAAAGAGAAGAGGGAGAGAGAACAAGAGAGAGAGAGAGAAGAGGAGAGAATGAGAAAGAGAGAGAGGAGATAGAGACGGAGAGATAGAGAGAGGAGGAGACAAGAGAGAGAGAGATAGAAAAGGAGAGGCAGACGGGAGAGAGAGAGAGGGAGAGACAAAGGGGAGAGAGAAGAGGAGAGAGAGAAGAGAAGGGGAGAAGCATAGAAGAGAGAGAGAGAGAGAAGAGAGAGAGCGAGAAGAATGAGGGGGGAGAGACAGAGAGGGAGGAATGAGAGAGAGAGAGAGAGAGACGAGGAGAGTAGAAAAGAGGAGGAGAGAATGAAGAGAAGAAGCATAGAAGAGAGACAGACAGAGGAGAGAAAAGGGGAGGACAGGGGAGAGAGTAAAGAGAGAGAGAGAGGATAGAGAGAGGAGAGGAGAGACAGATGAGAGAAAAGAGGAGATCGAGAAGAGAAGGGGAGAATTAGAAGAGAGATAGAGAAAGAGAGAGAGCAGAGACAGATGAGAGAGAGAGAATAAAATGAAAAGAAAAGAAAGGTAGAGAGTGGAGAGGAGAGGGGGTTGGGGGAGGGGTGCAGGGACCTGAAGACAGACAGGGGCTGTAGAGACTGCCAGCCCGGCACAGAACTCTGGGATTCTCTCCTGTCTCTGCCAAGAACTTCCAGAGACTCCATGTGACATCCCTCCACACTGTACAAGTCTCTGCCTGTCTCTGCTCTCCCAGTGATGTGCTGAGACTCTCTGCGCTCCCATCACCCCGGAGGAGGGGGGCCCCATAGTGGAGGAGAGGAGTCTGGGGGGGGGAGAGAGGAGTCTGGGGGGGGGGGGAGAGAGGAGTCTGGGGGGGGGGGAGAGGAGTCTCGGGGGGGAGAGGAGTCTGGGGGGGGGAGAGAGGAGTCTGGGGGGGGGGGGGAGAGAGGAGTCTGGGGGGGGGGAGAGGAGTCTCGGGGGGGAGAGGAGTCTGGGGGGGGGAGAGGAGTCTCGGGGGGGAGAGGAGTCTCGGGGGGGGGGAGAGAGGGGGGGGGGGAGAGAGGAGTCTGGGGGGGAGAGGAGTCTCGGGGGGGGGAGAGGAGTCTCGGGGGGGGAGAGGAGTCTGGGGGGGGGTACAGACCATGGCAGGAAGATGTGCAGATGACTCTGATGTGAGCGCTACCGAACTACAGAAATAGAAAATGGTGAATAAAGGGTTAAATACAGATTTTGGCAACATTGTCCGTCATTTTTCCATAGATGTCATGGGCCTGAGTGCATACAGTGGACGTGTTATCACATTTATTTTTTCCTGTTAGATGAATGGATGCTGAGAATTGTGTCAGTGTAACACTTCTAGGTATTTATTACCTCTCCTGATCTGCTTTTCTCTCCAGAAGGACAGCGCCATCTTTGTTCAGGCATCACCTGGGGTCACCGCCTCCTTCCTTTGAGGCTCAGAGATGACACAGTCATGTAAACCCCGATGCTGGTGCAGTTCTTGCTACAAAGTTACAATGTACAGTCTGATCAGTGGGGGGAGGGGAGACTGGGGAAATGCTTCCTCCTGCCTGCAGCAGACTGATAACATCCTCGTAGCCTAGGCAAAGTCAGTGACTGGAGTTTAGGGACGGCTTTGTTAAATTTGACTCGTTGCGCTTTAAGGAGCCAATGGTTTTGCTAAATGAATAAAAATGACGGGTAAAAAAAACTAAAATCCTAAAAACCTGATTTACCGATCACTTTAGCATGCCGTTTTATCACTTTAGCGTGCCGTTTTACACTTTAGCGTGCCGTTTTATCACTTTAGCGTGCCGTTTTATCACTTTAGCGTGCTGTTTTATCACTTTAGCGTGCCGTTTTATCACTTTAGCGTGCCGTTTTATCACTTTAGCGTGCCGTTTTACACTTTAGCGTGCCGTTTTATCACTTTAGCGTGCCGTTTTACACTTTAGCGTGCCGTTTTATCACTTTAGCGTGTCGTTTTATCACTTTAGCATGCCGTTTTATCACTTTAGCGTGCCGTTTTATCACTTTAGCGTGCCGTTTTACACTTTAGCGTGCCGTTTTATCACTTTAGCGTGCCGTTTTATCACTTTAGCGTGCCGTTTTACACTTTAGCGTGCCGTTTTATCACTTTAGCGTGCCGTTTTATCACTTTAGCGTGCCGTTTTACACTTTAGCGTGCCGTTTTATCACTTTAGCGTGCCGTTTTACACTTTAGCGTGCCGTTTTATCACTTTAGCGTGTCGTTTTATCACTTTAGCGTGCCGTTTTATCACTTTAGCGTGCCGTTTTACACTTTAGCGTGCCGTTTTATCACTTTAGCGTGCCGTTTTACACTTTAGCGTGCCGTTTTATCACTTTAGCGTGCCGTTTTATCACTTTAGCGTGCCGTTTTACACTTTAGCGTGCCGTTTTATCACTTTAGCGTGCCGTTTTATCACTTTAGCGTGCCGTTTTACACTTTAGCGTGCCGTTTTATCACTTTAGCGTGCCGTTTTACACTTTAGCGTGCCGTTTTATCACTTTAGCGTGCCGTTTTACACTTTAGCGTGCCGTTTTATCACTTTAGCGTGCCGTTTTACACTTTAGCGTGCCGTTTTATCACTGTAGCGTGCCGTTTTACACTTTAGCGTGCCGTTTTATCACTTTAGCGTGCCGTTTTACACTTTAGCGTGCCGTTTTATCACTTTAGCGTGTCGTTTTATCACTTTAGCGTGCCGTTTTATCACTTTAGCGTGCCGTTTTATCACTTTAGCGTGCCGTTTTACACTTTAGCGTGCCGTTTTATCACTTTAGCGTGCCGTTTTATCACTTTAGCGTGCCGTTTTACACTTTAGCGTGCCGTTTTATCACTTTAGCGTGCCGTTTTACACTTTAGCGTGCCGTTTTATCACTTTAGCGTGCCGTTTTATCACTTTAGCGTGTCGTTTTATCACTTTAGCGTGCCGTTTTATCACTTTAGCGTGCCGTTTTACACTTTAGCGTGCCGTTTTACACTTTAGCGTGCCGTTTTATCACTTTAGCGTGCCGTTTTATCACTTTAGCATGCCGTTTTATCACTTTAGCGTGCCGTTTTATCACTTTAGCGTGCCGTTTTACACTTTAGCGTGCCGTTTTATCACTTTAGCGTGCCGTTTTATCACTTTAGCGTGCCGTTTTACACTTTAGCGTGCCGTTTTATCACTTTAGCGTGCCGTTTTATCACTTTAGCGTGCCGTTTTACACTTTAGCGTGCCGTTTTATCACTTTAGCGTGCCGTTTTACACTTTAGCGTGCCGTTTTATCACTTTAGCGTGTCGTTTTATCACTTTAGCGTGCCGTTTTATCACTTTAGCGTGCCGTTTTACACTTTAGCGTGCCGTTTTATCACTTTAGCGTGCCGTTTTACACTTTAGCGTGCCGTTTTATCACTTTAGCGTGTCGTTTTATCACTTTAGCGTGCCGTTTTATCACTTTAGCGTGCCGTTTTATCACTTTAGCGTGCCGTTTTACACTTTAGCGTGCCGTTTTATCACATTAGCGTGTCGTTTTATCACTTTAGCGTGCCGTTTTATCACTTTAGCGTGCCGTTTTACACTTTAGCGTGCCGTTTTATCACTTTAGCGTGCCGTTTTATCACTTTAGCGTGCCGTTTTATCACTTTAGCGTGCCGTTTTATCACTTTAGCGTGCCGTTTTATCACTTTAGCGTGCCGTTTTACACTTTAGCGTGCCGTTTTATCACTTTAGCGTGCCGTTTTATCACTTTAGCGTGCCGTTTTACACTTTAGCGTGCCGTTTTATCACTTTAGCGTGCCGTTTTACACTTTAGCGTGCCGTTTTATCACTTTAGCGCGCCGTTTTACACTTTAGCGTGCCGTTTTATCACTGTAGCGTGCCGTTTTATCACTTTAGCGTGCCGTTTTACACTTTAGCGTGCCGTTTTATCACTTTAGCATGCCGTTTTACACTTTAGCGTGCCGTTTTATCACTTTAGCGTGCCGTTTTATCACTTTAGCGTGCCGTTTTATCACTTTAGCGTGCCGTTTTACACTTTAGCGTGCTGTTTTCACGGAAGACATCCTCCACTTTTGGGTTTTTCCACTATTTGCTCATATCCAGGTCTGTGATGGGTTCACTTTCAGTGGAAGCGCTGGGCGCTCGCCGGTACTCCACCATCAACGTAGGAATGAAAAGGAAATTTCCTGCGCCTGATTTAGTACTTCGCTCTGAAAGTCATATAAACATTATAAATAGGTTCTGCTGGATTTTGGACGGTTGACCTTTCAGTAATTCATTGACCGTTCTTCACGCCCTTCGCCACTCATCAAACAAGCGCAGTTCTGTCCTGCGCCCATTTCTGACACTTTATGGCGCAGACAGAGGCCGTGGCGGCTGCCATAACTTTCAGGTTCAAAGCCTTCAGCCAGTAAAGGAGCGGCCATGGGGGTCACCACTGCCCCAGGAGAGAGGAGACTTCCTGTCTATAGGAGACATCAGACAGGCTCAGGCATCTCTCAGCCCCGAGCCAACATTCTGCCGTGCCAAAAAAACAAAAGATTTGGCGTCTTCACCAGACGAGTTCACATCAGACCTAAGATTCCTTTCACCTTCCCAGCAAGACGGCAAGGAGATCGATTTACTAAAGGCAAAGAGAACGTTCACTTTGCAAAGTGCAGTTACTCCAGAGATTAGTAATTGAGGTGAAGCTTCATTTTGCAAAGAATATCCAATTATGTGCAAGTAAATGTAGAAAACTGTATGTTTGCTTGCACATGATTGGATGATGGAAGTCAACCCCGATGTGTGCTTCTCTGTCCTGTGCCACCACCACCAACTGTGCGTGTGCCCCTATCAACTGTCTGTGCCCTCCCCCATCAATTGTATATATCCCCCATCAACTGTGTGCCCCCATCAACTGTCTGTTCTCTCCCCCATCAATTGTATATATCCCCCATCAACTGTGTGCCCCCATCAACTGTCTGTTCTCTCCCCCATCAATTGTATACATCCCCCATCAACTGTCTGTGCCCTCCCCCATCAATTGTATATATCCCCCATCAACTGTGTGCCCCCATCAACTGTCTGTTCTCTCCCCCATCAATTGTATATATCCCCCATCAACTGTGTGCCCCCATCAACTGTCTGTTCTCTCCCCCATCAATTGTATACATCCCCCATCAACTGTCTGTGCCCTCCCCCATCAATTGTATATATCCCCCATCAACTGTGTGCCCCCATCAACTGTCTGTTCTCTCCCCCATCAATTGTATACATCACCCATCAACTGTCTGTGCCCTCCCCCATCAATTGTATATATCCCCCATCAACTGTGTGCCCCCCATCAACTGTCTGTGCCCTCCCCCATCAATTGTATATATCCCCCATCAACTGTGTGCCCCCCATCAACTGTCTGTGCCCTCCCCCATCAATTGTATATATCCCCCATCAACTGTGTGCCCCCCATCAACTGTCTGTTCTCTCCCCCATCAATTGTATACATCCCCCATCAACTGTCTGTGCCCTCCCCCATCAACTGTGCATACCCCCCCATCAACTGTCTGTGCCCTCCCCCATCAACTGTCCCCCTCCACCAACTGTGTGTTTGTGTGTGTGTCTCTGCCCCCTTATCAACTGTAAGTGTCCCCCCATCAATTGTGTGTGCCCCCCATCAAATGTGTGTGCCCCCTATCAACAATGTGTGTCCCCCACTATCAATTGTGTATCTGTGTCCCCCCACTATCAACTCTCTGTGTCCTCACCATCAAGTGCATGTTCCTATATTAACTATATGTGTCCCCCTATCAACTGCCCCCACACCAACTGTGTGTCCCCCACTATCAACTGTGTGTCCCCCCACTATCAACTGTGTCCCCCCCACTATCAACTGTGCCCCCCACGATCAACTGTGTGTCCCCCCCACTATCAACTGTGCCCCCCACTATCAACTGTGCCCCCCACTATCAACTGTGTGTCCCCCACTATCAACTGTGTGTCCCCCCCACTATCAACTGTGTCCCCCCTCCATCAACTGTGTGTCCCCCCCACTATCAACTGTGTCCCCCCCCCCTCCATCAACTGTGTGTGTACATCCGTATCAATGGTGTGCCCCTTCTCAACTATGTGTCCTGCTATTAACTGCCTCCCCCCACCAACAATGTGTGTCTCCCACTATCAACTGTGTGTGCCCCTTATCAACAATGTGTCCCCCACTATCAGTTGTGTATGTGTGTCCCCCCCATCCACTGCCCCCCTACAAACTATGTGTGTCCCTCCCCCCCCCCATCAACTGTGTGTGCCCCCCATTAACTATGTACATGATTTCCTATCAACTCTAAAAGCAGAGCATGTGACCTTCCCGGGAAGTGTCTTCTGTGTATTGCAATGTATCCATTAGTACTTTGCCTAGGCTGAGATGATGTCTGCTGCAGGCTGGAAGGAACATTTCCTCAGTCTCCCCTCCCCCAGTGATCAGACTGCAACATTGTAACCTTGTAGCCAGATCTGCGCAGTAATCCAGTGTGAGACGTCCTGTAATAAAGACCGCCCACTTCTGCTCTTTCTCCTTCTGCAGGGGGACTGGTCTTGTCTCCGCCCACCTCCTGTAGTTTTCTGTAGTGGGTGGAGCCTAGTGGGCCCCTCCCACAGCTCTGCTCTCTCTCCTTGTGCAAGGGACTGGTCTTGTCTCCGCACACCTCCTGTAGTTTTCTGTAGTGGGTGGAGCCTGATGGGCCCCTCCCACAGCTCTGTCCTCTGCACAGACTATGTACAGCACGGTGATGATGTCACTGCTACTTTTACAAGGTAATATCTGGGTTTGCAGAGCCTTTTGGCGCACACCAGGGGGGATTGTATCCTTTGTGAATATGGAGGAAATGATTTTTGCTATATTTTTTTCCGGATCGGAGTTCTCCTTTAAGAGGAAACGACTTCAAAGTCCCATAAACTGGGAGGATGGAGGATCTGCAGGGAAAGTGTTTTTCCTTCTAAACATCTCGGAGGGGATATTATTAATACAGACAGAAGCGAGACAGCAATTTCCTGTGGAGGACGGCAGCATAGAGGGTCTGCGTATTGGGGGTTTACAGAAGGGGCCCCCCCAGGACAAGGGAGGAGGGGGAGGGGCAAGCGGTTATAGTGACACCCTGGCGTTTTCAGCGATGTCCTGGGGGGGGGGGGGGGGGGTTGGTTGGGTTTATAAGATACAGCTGGGAGTTCTGTATGTTAGCGCTGACTGTTCCTTCTCTTCTCTGAACTTCTGAACCCTCAGTGACTCACGCACAGTATGACCCCCTCCCCCAAATTACTCACTGCCCCCCCCCCCACCCCCCAATAAAAGACGCTGACCATAAAAGGACACGAGTGGGAAACGCCATATTATCATTCCACGCACGGCCCGTTATTTGCATATCGTCTGCATCTCACATATTTCATAACTCTCTATGGGAAGTGACTGTAAAAGCACGGCGAGAGATTCACACAGTGATCCAATCTATAGATTTAAAGGAGATGTCCAGCCGATCGCTAAAACCTCATAGTAGCTTTGATATGGTAACGTCGTTCCCGAAAAGTCATTTTCAATCTTGATTTCATTAAAATAATCCCTGGTGATCCTGCCATGAAGGTCCTTGTTCAGGCACATCCTGTTATAGGGTGACAACGCCCGGTCCTTGTCTCTCGATTGTGTTAAAGTGTTGTCACCCTGTGCTCACCAGCTTCTGAGGGAGACTACAAGGGGACATTTTAAGTGTTTGATTAAGAAAATGGCAATGGTGTAGGTGACGCCCGGGCCGGGACAAGGGGTGGGCAGGAGGGTCGGCTTCCCTGGGTGCAATGCTTTATTGCAGGGATGGGGGCGCCCTGACACCAACCCTAAGGAAAGGGGAAACAGTTTGGTAACTTTGCCCTGGGCGCTGGGTGACCTTGTCCCTCGTCTCCACCCCCTACCCACCTCCGAGCACCATCCCTTGTTCCCACTCCTACCATCGTCTCCGCCCCTAGCCACCTCCGAGCACCGTCCCTTGGTCCCACCGCCTACCCACCTCCAAGTACCATCCCTTGTCTCCGACCCCTACCCACCTCCGAGCGCCATCCCTTGGTCCCACCCCCTACCCACCTCCGAGCACCATCCCTTGATCCCACCCCTACCATCGTCTCCGCCCCCTACCCACCTCCGAGCACCGTCCCTTGGTCCCACCGCCTACCCACCTCCGAGTACCATCCCTTGTCTCCGCCCCCTACCCACCTCCGACCACCATCCCTTGGTTCCACCCACCTCCGAGCACCATCCCTCATCTCCACCCCATCCCGTTCTCCGAGCACCGTACCTTGGTCCTACCCCTACCCACCTCCGAGTACCATCCCTCGTCTCCGCCCCCTACCCACCTCCGAGCACCATCCCTTGGTCCCACACCCTACCCACCTCCGAGCACCATCCCTTGGTCCCACCCCCTACCCACCTCCGAGCACCATCCCTTTTTCCCACCCCTACCATCGTCTCCGGCCCCTACCCACCTCCGAGCACTGTCCCTTGGTCCCACCGCCTACCCACCTCCGAGAACCATCCCATGTCTCCGCCCCCTACCCACCTCTGAGCACCATCCCTTGGCCCCACCCCCTACCCACCTCTGAGCAACATCCCTTAGTCCCACCCCCTACCCACCTCCTAGCACCATCCCTCATCTCCACCCCATACCATTCTCCGAGCACTGTCCCTTGGTCCTACCCCCTACCCAACTCAGAGTACCATCCCTCATCTCCGCCCCCTACCCACCTCTGAGCACCATCCCTTGGTCCTACTCCCTACCCACCTCGGAGCACCATCCCTTGGTCCCACCCCCTACCCTCCTCCAAGCACCATCCCTTGGTCCCACCGCCTACCCACCTCCGAGTACCATCCCATGTCTCCGCCCCTACCCACCTCCAAGCACTATCCCTCATTATTCCAACCCATACCGTCCTCCGAGCACCGTCCCTTGGTCCTACCCCCTACCAGCCTCCGAGCACCATCCCTTGGTCCCACCCCTTACCCACCTCTGAGCACCATCCCTCATCTCCACCCCATACCGTCCTCCGAGCACCGTCCCTTTGTCCCACCCCCTACCCACCTCCAAGTACCATCCCTCGTCTCCGCCCCCTACCCACCTCCAAGCACCATCCCTTGGTCCTACTCCCTACCGACCTCCGAGCACCATCCCTTGGTCCCACACCCTACCCACCTCTGAGCACCATCCCTCATCTCCACCCCATACCGTCCTCCGAGCACCGTCCCTTTGTCCCACCCCCTACCCACCTCCAAGTACCATCCCTCGTCTCCGCCCCCTACCCACCTCCAAGCACCATCCCTTGGTCCTACTCCCTACCGACCTCCGAGCACCATCCCTTGGTCCCACACCCTACCCACCTCTGAGCACCATCCCTCATCTCCACCCCATACCGTCCTCCGAGCACCGTCCCTTTGTCCCACCCCCTACCCACCTCCAAGTACCATCCCTCGTCTCCGCCCCCTACCCACCTCCAAGCACCATCCCTTGGTCCTACTCCCTACCGACCTCCGAGCACCATCCCTTGGTCCCACACCCTACCCACCTCCCAGTACTGCTCCTTTTACAGAACAGAAGCAAGTATCATTTTTTAAATTTGTTAATGAAAAGCAGTAACATAGGTCCCCTGCAGCCAGCAACAATAGACTCCCAGCAACAGTTGACCCCATTAGCAATAATAGATCTCCCTGGCAGCAATAGATCCACCTAAACAACAACATACCCTACCCCCGCAACAATAGATCCACCCCAGCAATAACAGATCCCCACCTGCAACATTAGATCTCCCAATAGCCAGCATTAATAGACTACACAGTGGCCAGCAACAACAGACCCCGTCCCTCAACAGTAGATATTTCCCATAAACAATATTTTCCCCACCAGCAACAATAGAGCCCCCACCAGCAGCAATAGACCTTCTCAGCATTAACAGATCCCCCCCCCCCCCAATGACAATAGATAAATAGATCTCCCAGCAGCCAGAATCTATAGACCTTTCAGCACACCCTAGCACCCCTTGCTATTAAAGTACCTTGAAAAAGTATTCATACCCCTTCGCTATTGTCACACAACTGGGTGGGTTCAGGGCGCGGTGCTCTGCGCCCCCCCCCCCAACCCACCCTTTTTTAAAGCCAATTTGAGCCTCAGGCTCCTGCGGGGGGGGGGGGGGCGGTGCTCCTGCGCCCAATATGGACGGGCTGCCGCTGCCAATATTAAATTACACACAGGTGGACTCTATTTATTAATTAGGTGACTTCTGAAGGCAATGGCTTCCACTAGATTTTAGTTAGGGGTATCAGAGTAAAGGGGGCTGAATACAAATGCCCCCCCACACTTTTCACATATTTATTTGTATCATTTATAATTTTCCTTCCACTTCACAATTATGTGCCACTTTGTGTTGGTCTATCACATAACATCCCAATAAAATACATTTACGTTTTTGGTTGTAACGTAACAAAATGTGGGAAATTTCAAGGGGTATGAATACTTTTTCAAGGCACTGTATATACATTCAGTGCTAGAGGTGCTGGAACTGCGTTCCCCCACATCCCCGCTGCCTATAGACCAACCATACACTGCTCCATCTTATTGTACAACCTCCTTTAGATCAACCACTCAGCGCAAGGACCTCTCTGATTTTATACTAATTGAATGGATTTGTCGCACATTTTTGGTAGAGATTGTACAATGTATGGCCAGCTTTAGGCCCCTTTCACACCATCGGACCGTTCGGTAGACATGTGCAGTTCCTTCCGTTCCGAATTGAAATTCGGACCAATTTTCAGTTTTGGGAAATTCGGATGTATCCAAATTTTCGAATTACAATAGTACCGTATTTAAACAAATCCGAAATAACGATAAAAAAAATCTGCCGAAATTCTAATTCAAATCGTTTCGAATAGTTTTCAAATTCAAATTGTTTTCAACGTAACAAATCAATAATAATAAATAACAATAATAAAAAAACATTTTATTTTTTCTTACTATTATTATTTATTAATTCGCTCCATTCCATTTGTTTAGATGCGGCATTCGTTATTTCGGATAATTCGTAACTTCAGATAAATTTGTATTTGTTACGTTCACTAACAGCCAAATTTGAAAGGAAATTCCAATACCTATAATTTAATAGTTAGTTATTATTAGTTAGTTATTTTTTTTCTTTTTTGGGGATTTTCTTTCTTATTTTCTAATTTTCTAATTTACGAATTCATGAATTTTCTAATTTACAAATTTTCTTATTTACAAATTTACGGATTTTCTAATTTACGAATTTTCTTATTTACAAATTTACGAATTTTCAAATTTACGAATTTTGGAATTTACAAATTTTGGAATTTACGCATTTTCGAATTTACAAATTGCGATCATAATGAATGACCAAAAAACAAATAAAAAAACAAAAAAACAATAAAACGAAAAATAAAACCAACACATTTTTCGGCTGTGCACATATCTAATCCAAGATTTTCCACAGCTGAATACTCGGCAACGTTGGCAGGAATATATAGAAATAAAAGCAATCTCTACATGGATGGACTCTGCTCTCCGGCACGGAACTCTCACATCTAAAACAATCACGCCGTACGTTGTCAATCAATGTCCGGGGAAATGGCGGCGGATAACGCGGATTGTCTCCGAAGAATCGCTACGTCCGGAATTCATAAATTTAAAAAAAAAAAAAACTCATTAATTTCCTGAATGAACATTTCAGTTTTAGGATAATGAAGCCGGTTGGTTTTGTCTGCGAATTTTGCGATTTGGGTTGTCACGGCCGGTAACCTCTGACCTGGAATGACCGCAGATCATGTGACCTCCATGGAGTTCCGGGGGATGATGAAAGACCCTAAATTTATCTCCCCCCCCCCAAATGGAGAACGCAGTGAAAGGACGCCATTGAAGGAGCTCGGTGTTCTACGTCATCTTCATGGCAGGGCGTGGGAGTGGCCAGTAGAGCGCCGGGACCGACCAATCATCCGATGGTGAAGAAAAAAGACCCCCAAATCTACCGAATGGTGTTCTGAGTGTCAGAAAATGAATGTTCGAAAAAAGAAATAAATGAACAAATGTGTTTTAGTAACAGAAAATCGCAACATTGTTACAACCAGAAGAAACTGGAGGGATTAGAACCACTGTCAAGTTTTACTTCTATCCGGGGATTAAAATATTAGACATTTCCCCTCACTTCCTGTACTGGGGTCACCCCGACAGGAAGTGAAGAAAAAAAGGACATCTGCCTGTTGCTGTCAATGAGATTTACTTTCACTTCCTGTCCTGTGGTCACCCTCTTAACCAGACAGGAAGTGAGGAAAAATCTGCAACAGGGACACAGACAACAATAAAAACTAACAGAGGTTCCAGATTTTCCCTTACATTTTAAAAAAATTACTTCAGTTTGTGTTGCTGCCAGGGAGATTTCTTCTCACTTCCTGTCCTGGGGACTCAGGGCTGGGACAAGGGGCAGTGAAGCAAGGAGGTAAATAATAGACACAGGGGGGTACACCCATTCCAGGGCATGTACCATTCTATGATGATCGTCACTCTGCTGCAGGCTGGAGGAAGCATTTCCCCAGTCTCCCCTCCCCCAGTGACTTTGCCTAGGCTGAGATGATGAAGTCAGTCTGCTGCAGGCAGAAGAAAGCATTTCCTCAGTCTCCCCTTCCTCCAGTGACTTTGCCTAGGCTGAGATGATGTCATCCGTCTGCTGCAGGCAGGAGGCAGCATTTCCTCAGTCATTTCTGTCCTCAGTCATTTCCTCAGTCTCCCCTTCCCCAGTGACTTTGCCTAGGCTGAGATGATGAAGTCAGTCTGCTGCAGGCAGAAGGAAGCATTTCCTCAGTCTCCCCTTCCCCATTTACTTTGCCTAGGCTGAGATGATGTATTCAGTTTGCTGCAGGCAGGAGAAAGCATCTCTTCAGTCTCCTCTCCCCCAGTGATTTTGACTAGGCTGAGATGATGTCATCAGTCTGCTGCAGGCTGGAGGAAGCATTTCCAAAAGTCTCCCCTCTTCCAGTGACTATGCCAAGGCTGAGACAAAGTTATCAGTCTGCTGCAGGCTGGAGAAAGCATTACCCCAGTCTCCCCTACCCCAGTGACTTTGCCTAGGCTGAGATGAAGTTATCAGTCTGTTGCAGGCATGTGAAAGCATTTCCTTAGTCCCCCCCCCCTCCCAGTGATCAGACTGTACATTGTAACTTTGTAGCAAGTCACAGGCTCCAGCAGGGGGCTGATATGTGTTGGACATTCGTGAACACGGCCAAGAATTGCACAGGCATCAGAATTTAAACTGGCATTTCAGAGCAGGATGTAGATGGTGACCATGTGTGATGCCCGAATAAGGATGGTGCTGCCCTTCTGGAGAAAAAGAAAAGGGGGGGTGAACGCATTATCAGGGAAAGTACTTGTGATCTCTGTGAGAGGTAATAAATAAATAATAATAAATAAAATAAAAAATGGGGATTGCATATAAATGTCCATAATCTCATCACACGTCTACCCCCAAAAAAATAAATAAATAAATAAATACATAAATAAATACATGACTAAATAATAAAACATATAAATAAATAAATAGATACATAAATAAATAAATAAATAAAGTAAATAAATAAATAAATAAGTAAATAAATAAATAAATACATAAATAAATAAATAAATAAGTAAATAAATAAATAAATAAATACATAAATAAGTAAATAAATAAATAAATACATACATAAATAAATAAATAAATACATAAATAAATAAATAAATACATAAATAAATAAATAAATACATAAATAAACAAATAAGTAAATAAATACATAAATAAATAAATAAAAGCCCCTTTAATAACCAACAATGTGCATTGATGTTGTAAAGCGCTGCGCAAACTGATGGCGTTATATACATTTTGTATTATAATAATAATAATGAACCGCTACAAATATCAGCGCGGGGTCCCTATAGGGTTAATAATATAGAAGAGGCGGAACGCGTCGGGGTCCTAGCGGGACGCCGGCCAATGGAATCCGTATAAACTCAACAGCTGCTCGTTAATGTCCGGCCGGCCGGGACGAGACACCCCATAAAATCATTGCCATTCGCAGCCTCCCAACCGCCATTAAAATTCAATCAATTCAGCTTAACACAAGTGGTCCTGGGGGCCCCCCGGGGGGCCCTCTGGAGGTGTCACCGTGACTTATGACATTGTCTCCTCCACAAAGAGTCACCGCTGAGAGCCGCGGCACAAGAGAAGGCGCCTCGGGGACGGGGGGGACGGACGACACTCGTGTGGAGGGCACTCAGGGGGGCTCTTGTGTGCCTGGAGAGGAGATAGAAAACCGCTTAAAGCTGAACTCCGGGCAGATAGAGAAGACGCGAATCACTGCGGCTCTGACATCATAAAAGACTAAACCCCCCCCCCCAAAAAAAATTATAACCCCCCTAACAAAAATTATAACCCCCTCCCCCAAAAAAAATTATAAGCCCCCCCCCTCAGATTTGCACACCGCATACTCGCACATCATAGCAAACTTACCTGTCAAAGATCCCCCCCATTGGCTCCATTTGGCCACTTGAACAGCCCAGAACGCGATGACGTCACTACCACGGGAGGCACTTCATCACGGCACGGAGCGGGTGCCGTAAATATACTCTGAGCTGCGCATTTATGACAGAAGAGACCATTAGGGTCAGCCTGGCCTGTCAGCGTTTTTTTTTTGTTATTTTTTTGTTTTTTATACCGCTTTTAAAAAAAAAATCTTTTGATCCTGCCACAAATTCAGAGCCGGCCCGTGTCCTCTGCACACATCCTGTGTTATCTCTCTTCATGTTCTTATCTACAGAACGATTAGAGATTGTAGCGATCAGAGAGTAGGGTTTAGTTGAGTAGTGTAGCGAAAAAGGCAAAGGGCAGGGCTGACACCACCCAGTCCTCATTATTTGTCAGACTAAATATTAGGAATTCAGGAGATCCCAAAATATATAGGAAACCAGCCTGTGGCTCAGCTTAAAGGGATATTAACCGCTTCAGCCCCGGACCATTCGGCTGGCCAAAGACCGGGCCACTTTTTTGCGATTCAGCACTGCGTCGCTTTAACTGACAATTGCGCGGTCGTGCGACGTGGCTCCCAAACAAAATTGACGTCCTTTTTTTCCCACAAATAGAGATTTCTTTTGGTGGTATTTGATCACCTCTGCGGTTATTATTTTTTGCGCTATAAATCAAAAATAATGCGACAATTTTGAAAAAATAACAATATTTTTGACTTTTTGCTATAATAAATATCCCCCCAAACATATATAAAAAAAGTTTAGGCCGATACGTATTCTTCTACATATTTTTGGTAAAAAAAAAAAAATCGCAATAAGCGTTTATTGATTGGTTTGCGCAAAAGTTATAGCGTCTACAAAATAGGGGATAGTTTTTGTCATTTTTAGTAAAAAAAAAAAATTTCACTAGTAATGGCGGCGATCAGTGATTTTTATCGTGACTGCGACATTATGGCGGACACATCGGACACTTTTGGTGATATTTTGGGACCATTGTCATCTATACAGAGATCAGTGCTATAAAAATGCACCGATTACTGTGTAAATGTGACTGGCAGGGAAGGGGTTAACTACTAGGGGGCTAGGAAGGGGTTAAGTGTGTCCTAGGGAGTGATTCTAATTGTTAGGGGGCGTGGCTATGAATGACACGTCACTGATCGCTGCTCCCGATAAGAGGGAACAGACGATCAGTGACATGTCACTAGGAAGAACGGGGAGATGTTGGGTTTACACTGACATCTCCCCGTTCGTCAGCTCCGTGACACGATCGCGGGACATCGAGTCCGTGGGTCTCCCGGGCACAGTCACGGAGCTCGCGGCAGGGTCGCGCACGCGTGCGACCACACAGCGGCAAATTTAAAGGGACGTACCTGTACACCCATTTGCCTGCCCGTGCCATTCTGTCGACGTAAATGTTCGGTCGGCAAGTGGTTACAGTTTTTTTGTTTTGTTTTTTTGCACAGAGCAGCCTGATCCTCCTCTTCTCGGGTCCCCCACTGGCGTTCCTGGCCCCTCCCTTTTGCCTAGTGCACCAATAACAAGCAGTTTTCTATGAGGGTCAACCAAGCAAGCTAGCTCCCGAGCCACTGCTCCGTGTGTCCATTTACACACAGAGATCGCGGCTTGGCCCCGCCCCCCGCTCTCTCCTCATTGGCTCACTGGCTGTTATTGACACTAGCGGGAGCCAACGGCTACCGCTGCTGTCTCAGCCAATGAAGAGGGAGAGACCTGGGAGAGTTGAGGCTCCCGTGCACATCACTGGATCGAGATGGGGCTCAGGTAAGTATTGGGGAGGGGGGTGCTGCACACAGAAGAATGCATGAAGGTAAGACTTTAAAGTTGTTTTAAACCTCTGAAATGAAAAATGAACAAACCTTATCTTTCTATAGTGTGTACTTGCTTCAGTCCAAAGCACCTGGTTTGACTTCTGTCTGCTGCCTTCTTCCTCTGCTATCTGCATGAGTCACTTCCGAAAGTCTACCTGGCAGCAGGTGATTGACAGCTTCAGCTGTGCATGTTTCCCTATGAGACTGTGTAGGTGGGGGAAGTGTTCATTCCCTCCACTCGGGTCTCAGATTACACTCAGCTCCCTGCTCTATACTGTGTAGTAGTGTTTGACATCATATTCCCCACCCCTGCTTTTTTTGGAGCTGAGAAAAATCCTTTGATCTGTGTGTTTTAAGATGTTGTAGAGAAGAGAGTGCTGCAGATAAACCGGTACAACTTATGTAGGGAGTTTTGTTTAATCTCTGTGTATCACCTGAGGCCGGTCACTTCACCGGGTATGTGTGAGGGTTTACAACCAAGCACACCTGAAACACCAGCTTCAGGTGGATTTGGCCTTTAAATCAGAGTTTAAAGCGGAGTTCCACCCAAAAATCGGAACTTCCGCTTATTTGTCTCCCTCCCCCCCTTTAGGGTGGGGAGAGTCACTAAGTGGAGATGCACTTAGGGTTAAAGTTCATAGGTCAAAGGTCAGTTAGGGTTGAGACCTAGGGTTAGGGTTGAGACTTAGGGTTAGGTTAGGGTTAGGGTTTAGGGTTAAGGGGTTAGGGTTGAGACTTAGGGTTAGGGTTTAGGGTTGAGACTTAGGGTTAGGTTAGGGTTTAGGGTTAGGGTTAAGGGGTTAGGGTTGAGACTTAGGGTTAGGGTTAGGTTAGGGTTAAGATTTAGGGTTAGGGTTGAGACTTAGGGTTAGGTTAGGGTTAAGGGGTTAGGGTTGAGACTTAGGGTTAGGGTTGAGACTTAGGGTTTAGGGTTAGGGTTAAGGGGTTAGGGTTGAGACTTAGGGTTAGGGTTGAGACTTAGGGTTAGGTTAGGGTTAAGGGGTTAGGGTTGAGACTTAGGGTTAGGGTTGAGACTTAGGGTTTAGGGTTAGGGTTAAGGGGTTAGGGTTGAGATTTAGGGTTGAGACTTAGAGTTAGGTTAGGGTTAGGGTTAAGGGGTTAGGGTTAAGGGGTTAGGGTTGAGACTTAGGGTTAGGTTAGGGTTAAGGGGTTAGGTTTGAGACTTAGGGTTAGGGTTGAGACTTAGGGTTAGGTTAGGGTTTAGGGTTAAGGGGTTAGGGTTGAGACTTAGGGTTAGGGTTGAGACTTAGGGTTAGGATAGGGTTAGGGTTGAGACTTAGGGTTAGGTTAGGGTTTAGGGTTAGGGTTAAGGGGTTAGGGTTGAGACTTAGGGTTAGGGTTGAGACTTAGGGTTAGGTTAGGGTAAGGGGTTAGGATTGAGACTTAGGGTTAGGGTTAGGGTTGAGACTTAGGGTTTAGGGTTAGGGTTAAGGGGTTAGGGTTGAGACGTAGGGTTAGGGTTGAGACTTAGAGTTAGGTTAGGGTTGAGACTTAGGGTTAGGGTTGAGACTTAGGGTTAGGTTAGGGTTAAGGGGTTAGGGTTGAGACTTAGGGTTAGGGTTGAGACTTAGGGTTAGGATAGGGTTAGGGTTGAGACTTAGGGTTAGGTTAGGGTTTAGGGTTAGGGTTAAGGGGTTAGGGTTGAGACTTAGGGTTAGGGTTAGGTTAGGGTTAGGTTATTGTTTAGGGTTAAGGGGTTAGGGTTGAGACTTAGGGTTAGGGTTAGGATAGGGTTAGGGTTGAGACTTAGGGTTAGGGTTGAGACTTAGGGTTAGGATAGGGTTAGGGTTGAGACTTAGGGTTAGGTTAGGGTTTAGGGTTAGGGTTAAGGGGTTAGGGTTGAGACTTAGGGTTAGGGTTAGGTTAGGGTTAGGTTATTGTTTAGGGTTAAGGGGTTAGGGTTGAGACTTAGGGTTAGGGTTAGGATAGGGTTAGGGTTGAGACTTAGGGTTAGGTTAGGGTTTAGGGTTAGGGTTAAGGGGTTAGGGTTGAGACTTAGGGTTAGGGTTGAGACTTAGGGTTAGGGTTGGGGTTAGGGTTATCCCTTGAAGAATAAGGCTAGGACTCAGAAATTGGAACAGGGACCTCCCCCAGATGTCAAAGGTCAGAAAGCGGGTTCCCAGAGGTCAAAGGTCATGGGGCGTGGCTGACCCACCCCCACCAAAGTGTACCGTCTACCCCAAGTCAGGAAATTAACAAGTTGGGGGAAAGCTTATTGCGTTCTTGACAGGTCCCCTTCCCCACTTCTGGAGACGGTGCCACGATGAAGCTCGGCGCCCCCCTCCTCCTTCCTCCGCCGTCGGGCCAATTAGAAAATGCACTTCGCGCAATGCACAGTAGGTAACCGGCTGTGAAGCCGAAAAGGCTTCACTGCCGGGTTCCCTTACCGGCAATGGCGGCGACTGCACCCCGACAGCCGATTCGAAGATCGGCTGGTTTGCCGACATCGCCAGCAGCTGTAGAATTTGTAGCTGCTGACGTGAAGTTTTTTCGTGGGGTGGGCGGACCTCGGCTTTAATGGCTCCTAGATGTTGTTTCTCCCTCGTTCTGCTCCATTCCGCTCCCTCACCAAACCTCAGAACACCATTTATAACCATGAGGTCACAGAACATGCGTGGGGTGCTGTACATATGACGTATAATAATTGTCGAGTTAGTAGAATGCGGAATCACCTGGGACGCTGGTCACTCACACGGATCTCTGCAGGCTTCCCCACACGTAGAAAAAAAAATGTAGAAACGCTGCAATGGCATTAGCAACTGGAGAAGACCGCTATACAACCAGTGGGTGAAGTGATGGAGATAAATGATGTCCAAAAAAAAACAATTCATAACCACAGAGCTGATTGGTAAAGTCATCGATCTTGTATGGCCACATGACCTTATTGGGTGAATGTCATTGACCTACTTTGGCTCTATTAGGTCAATGATGTCATAAGTTTCTCCACCCAGGGGCGGACTGACCATTCTGGCACTCGGGCACTGCCCGAGGGCCTCATGCCACTAGGGGGCCCAATCAGGGTTGCCAGCATGGACAGTATGTAAAAATATGTTTTTTTATCCCAAGATTATAGCTGCCCCGCCTCTCCAGTACCTTTTCAGTGTGAGTATGTGTATTCTGTGTGTATGTATACTGTGTGTGTATATTGTGTGGCCCCATAATCTATTGCCTGGGGGCCCCATAATCTCCTATTGCCTGAGGGCCCCATAATCCCCTTTTGCCTGGGGGCCCCATAATCTCCTATTGCCCGGGGGCCCCATAATCTCCTATTGCACGGGGGCCCCATAATCTCCTATTGCCCAGGGGCCCCATGAGTTGTCAGTCCGCCCCTGTCTCCACCCCTTTGTGTTCATGCAGCTGTGTGGTGGGAAAATACCCCCCCCACCCCTCTGATGAGCTGGGACTGACAGTTTCCTTTGAGTTAGACCAAACAGAGTTTCGAACCAAACCCAAGCTCATCCATACTCCTAATCCCACACCCAAGAGTAGACCATAGAAGGTTTGTTCCACCATGATCAGAAAGTCAGCCTAGGACCGTAACTGAGTCCTTATACATCATACGTTCACTACAGGTTGACCTCCTTAAAGGAGAACTACCTCTGTAATCTTGACTCTTATCCAGTGCCACCAACCGACTACTGGGAGATTGACCCTGACTTCACCAATCTAATATGACAACATGGCTTTATTGGGTCGTTGTCATTGGCCTACTTTAGCCATATTAGGTCAATGATGCCATGAGCTTCTCCACCCCTTTGTGTCCATGCAGCTGTGGGGCGGGAATCCCCCACCTGCTCGCAGCTGATTGGCCAGGACTGACAGCTTCCTTTAAATTCGGCCAAACATAGGTGGGGACCAAACCAAAGCTCATCTCTACTCCCAACCCCACACCCAAGAGTGGACCATCTGATGAAAGATGTATCCACTGTGATCAAAGAGGCGCCCTAGGACCATAACTGGGTCATTATTTATACACTGTGGGTTCACTACAGGTTGACCTCCTTAAAAGGGGAGCTACCTCCCATTCTTTACTCTTATCTGTTACTATCACACATATACCAGGCGGGGGCGAATGGTCGTGACATCATTGATCTAATATGGCCACATGGCTTTATTGGGTCAATTTGATTGACCTACTTTGGCCATATTAGATCTATGATGCCATGAGCTTCTCCACATCCAAACCCCATACTCAAAAGTAGATCATCTGATGAAGGATTCTACCACCGTGATCAAAGAGGCATTAGCCTAGGACCATAATCGGTTTTAATACACTGTGGGTTCACTACAGGTTGACCTCCTTAAGGGGGAACTACCTCGGTAAGCTAGGTTCGGGCCAAACCCAAGCTAATGTCTATTCCTCAACCCACATTCAAATGTAGACCATCTGATCAAGGATTCATCCACTGTGATCTGAAAGGCATCAGCCTAGGACCATAACCGGGTCATTAAAGGAGCACTAAAGCTTCCCTTTTTTTTGCTTAAAAATAACAAACATGTTATACTTACCTCCACTGTGCAGCTCGTTTTGCACACAGTGGCCCCGATCCTGGTCTTCTGGGGTCCCTCGGCGGCTGTCTTGGCTCCTCCCCGCAAGGACTCCACACCTTAATGCGAGTGAGCTCGCATGGTGTGGAGTGATTGCGGGCGCGCTCCCGTGATACAGCGGCGGCCATAGCCGCCGACTGTATCACTCGGCCCCGCCCCCCGCGCGCCGCATCATTGGATGTGATTGACAGCAGCGCCAGCCAATGGCTGCGCTGCTTTCAATCCATCCAGTGTAGCCAATCGGCGGCCAGGCTGAAAAACGAAGAGGATGACGGGGACGAGCATGGGACTTTCGAGGGGCCAGGTAAGAAAAACGGGGGCTCGGGGGGGGCGGTATTGTCGAATGTTTTTTCACCTTAATGCATAGGATGCATTAAGGTGAAAAAACATGTAACTTTACTACTCCTTTAAACACTGTGGGTTCAATACAGGTTGAACTTCTTAAAGGAGAGCTACCTCTGTACTCTTCACTCTTATCCAGTGCTACCACACACATACCAGAGGGGGAAACGGCCATTACATCTTTCATCTAATATGGCCACATGGCCTTGTTGGGTCAATGTCATTGACCTACTTTGGCCATATTAGGTCTATGATGCCATTATGATGCCATGAGCTTCTCCACATCCAAACCCCACACCCAAAAGTAGACCATCTGATGGAGGATTCTACCACAATGATCAAAGAAGCATCAGCCTAGGACCATAATCGTTTTTTATACACTGTGGGTTCATTACAGGTTGACCTCCTTAAGGGGGAACTACCTCGGTAAGCTATGTTCGGACCAAACCCAAGCTAATGCTTATTCCTCACCCCACGTCCAAATGTAGATCATCTGATGAAGGATTCATTAACCGTGATCTGAAAGGCATCAGCCTAAGACCATAACCGGGTCATTAAACACTGTGGGTTCAATACAGATTGACCTACTTAAAGGAGAGCTACCTCTGTACTCTTCACTCTTATCCAGTGCTACCACATACATGCCAGAGGGGGAAACGGTCATGACATCTTTCATCTAATATGGCCACATGGCCTTGTTGGGTCAATGTCATTGACCTACTTTGGCCATATTAGGTCTATGATGCCATGATCATCTCCACATCCAAACCACCCACCCAAAACGAGATCATCTGATGAAGGATTCTACCACCGTGATCAAAGAGGCATATGCTTAGGACCATAACTGGTCTTTATACACTGTGGGTTCACTACAGGTTGACCTCATTAAAGGAGAACTACCTCTGTAAGCTAGGTTTGGGCCAAACCCAAGCTAATGGCTATTCCTAACCCCACATTCAAATGTAGACCATCTGATGAAGGATTCATCCACTGTGATCTGAAAGGCATCAGCCTAGGACCATAACCGGTCATTATACACTGTGTGCTCACTACAGGTGGACCTCCTTAAAGGAGAACTACCTCTGTAATTTTGACTGTTATCCAGTGCCTACTGGGGCTGATGGTTGTGACATCATTGATCTAATATGGCCACGTGGCCTTATTGGGTCAATGTCATTAACCTATTTTGGCCATATTAGATCTATTATGTCATGAGCTTCTCCACATTCAAATCCCACAACCAAAAGTAGACCATCTGATGAAGGATTAAACCACCATAATCATACAGGCACCAGCCTAGGACCATAACCGGTCATTATACACTGTGTGTTCACTACAGGTGGACCTCCTTAAAGGAGAACTACCTCTGTAATTTTGACTCTTATCCAGTGCCTACTGGGGCTGATGGTTGTGACATCATTGATCTAATATGGCCACGTGGCCTTATTGGGTTTATGTCATTGACCTACTTTGGCCATATTAGGTCTATGATGCCATAAGCTTCTCCACATCCAAACCCCCCACCCAAAAGTAGACCATCTGATAAAGGATTCTACCACTGTGATCAAAGAGGCATCAGCCTAGGACCATAACCGGTCTTTATACACTGTGGGTTCACTAAAGGTTGACCTCCCTAAAGAAGAACTACCTCTGTAATCTTGCCTCTTATCCAGTGCTACCACATGTCTTCTGGGGCTGATGGTTGTGACATCATTGATCTAATATGGAAACGTGGCCTTATTGGGTCAATGTCATTGACCCACTTTAGCCATATTAGGTCTATGATGTCATAATCTTCCCCGCCCCTTTGTGTTCATGCAGCCGTGGTGTTGACCTCTTTAGAGAAGAACTACCTCTGTAATCTTGACTCCATAGGTGTGCGCAGCCTATGGCATTAGGGTGTGCACCCCAAAGTTCAAACACACATGTACGCCACCTGCTGTCACAGGAAGGGGGCTCTGGTGGTGGGAGACAGTTGACTGGGAGCATATTACGGTACACCCTAAATACGGGTGTAACATGTTCCTAAAGTTGAACCTAGACTTTAATATATTGGGGGGCATTTTCACCGGCCACTGGCACCCCCAACCACCCACCTGGTGCTGCTCCTGGAGAATGCTAATGCACATGGGGTGATTAGGGTGTGCCCAGGCACACCCGGCGGCACACCCTGTGCGCACGCCTATGCTTGACTCTCATCCAGTGCTACCACACATCTACCAGAGCATCTACAGGACAGGAAGTTAGATCTCTGGAATGGGACACAGATGGAAACCCCTTCTCCTCCCTGATGGGTTTAAACCAGTGTTTCTCAACTCCAGTCCTCGAGGCGCCCCAACAGGTCATGTTTTCAGGCTTTCCATCATTTTGCACAGGTGATTTGATCAGTTTCACTGCCTTAGGAATTACCAAAGCCGTTTCATCTGAGGGAAATCCTGAAAACATGACCTGTTGGGGCGCCTTGAGGACTGGGGTTGAGAAACACTGGTTTAAACCTTCCCTATGCTATCCAAAATTAAACAAAAAAAAAAAGTTTTGGCTTTAGCTGTCCCGCCATCCTCCCTTTCTGGTCCAAGCCATTTTCTGATGCTTTTGGAGATCTTTTTCATTAAGCAAGTCTTTGTTCGGGTTTCAGAGGCACCGAGAGCATTGCATGGTGGGTACTGTTATGTAAATGCATTATAAGGTGATCCACTGTACTAGTGCATTCAGGAAGAAAGCGCCCCTTAATAAACGTCAGGCGGGCTCCCCTCTCCGGGAAAACGCGCGGCTCTCGGGGGGCTGAGAAGGCGCTGGGATGTGAATAGATGGCGATTTGGGCTCTTTTCTGTGTAACCGCTGGAACTCTGAGTTCACCACAATGGAAGTGTCAGCAGTTATTATTCTCATGCTAATCCGCAAGGAACAGACAGTGACTGTAACCCTCCCCGGGCCCATCGCATGCCAGAATTGGGGGGAGGCCAAAGCTATTCGGGCGGACGCAGAAGGGTTAACGACACCCAATTTAGGTAATTACTCTTCCAGCCCCTGAGGGTTGAATGCCGATCACCAGACACCAACTTCTGGGAGAGATTACTTTGAAGGATTTGAGGCAAACACTGGAGATTATCATCCCGCCGCCTGCTAAATGTCTTGTAAATTAAAAGAAAAAAAAAAATACACAAAAAAAAAAAAAACTTCCACCGGGGTTTAGAGGATTTCAATTCCGAGCATTGGGGGGGGGGGGGGGGGGGGGAGGTAAGCGACTCCAGAAATCAGAGACGCATAAAGGCCGAGCCAACCTGGTGAAGGATCAGACTAGGTATACACTTGTGTGTCTGCGTTTTCATGCATTTTTTGTTGTGTTTTTCATACATTCCCACAGAAGGCAATAGGCTTGTCCATCCCCCATTCTTAGGTAACTAAACTACTGCATGTCAGGAATACACGCTTTCCCGACATGCAGAGAAACGCGCTGCTCCTTAGAATAGGTGCAGCAGTGCCATTATCTGTTAATGGAACCCCCCACGCATCTGCAAACCCGTGCATTTTCACGTGCGCCAAACCACATGGTGTTTTCACACCATGTGGTCCATTGCGGCACAATTTTTGGAAAAAGGGTCAAGGACTTTTTCCTGCATTTCTCGTGCATAGGGAACCTCCCACGCATCTGCAAACCCGTGCATTTTCGCGTGCGCGCCAAACCACATGGTGTTTTCACACCATGTGGTCCATTGCGGTACAATTTTTGGAAAAAGGGTCAAGGACTTTTTCCTGCGTTTCTCGCGCATAGGGAACCCCCCACGCATCTGCAAACCCGTGCATTTTCGCGTGTGTGCCAAACCACATGGTGTTTTCACACCATGTGGTCCATTGCGGCACAATTTTTGGAAAAAGGGTCAAGGACCTTTTCCTGCGTTTCTCGCGCATAGGGCAGCCCGGTCGAAATGAACACAAAGCGGTGGGGATGGTTATGACATCATTGACCTAAAATGGGCACATAGTGTGATGTGAGGTCCATGTCACTGACCATATATGGCCAGGTGCCCATATTAAGTCAATGATGTCATAAGCATCCCCGTGGTTTTGTATATATTCAGCTGTGGGGTAGGGTGACCACGTGTCCCGGATTGCCCGGGACAGTCCCGCATTTTGCAGGACTGTCCCGGGCACCTTCATTCCAGGACAATACAGTGTCCCAGAATGAAACTGACACAGCCACCCCCCCCCCCTGGGCCAATCTGATGCCCCCCAAAAAAGCAGCCACATCACCGCTTTACTCACTGACAGTACTTGTCCTGGCCGGGAATGCCTGGAGGAGCACAATCCCCGCCCCCTGCTTGTGATTGGAGAAATCATAAATCCCGCCTCTTGTGTCCAATCACTGTGCTGTGATTCGTTACAACACAAGCTGATTTTTGGGAAGGGGGGGGGGTGTCCCTGAATGGTAGTTTGGAAATGTGGTCACCCTACTGTGGGGTAGGGAACCTCCTGCCTGCAACTCACTGGACAAGCAATGGCAGCTAACTTCCAATTTTGGGCTGAACCTAAATTCATCCCTACCGGCTGACGAAAGTCTATTTAGGCTTGTTAACAGCGTCTGAAAGCGCATGCAAAATACATTATACATGCATTTTTAATGCATTACTTTCGACTGCACTGCCATTGCTGGGCAAATAAGCTGAAGGCGGGAGACTCCCTGGTCATGACATCATTGACCTAATATGGGCCCATCTTACTGGCTTGATATGGCCATGTGCCCATATTAGGTTGATGATGTCACAAGCATCCCCAGCTGCACATATAAAAGTGTGGGCATGTTCGTGACATCATAGACCTCATATGGCTATATGAGGTCTATGTCAATGATAGGGATGGGTGAATTGTTTGCGAAACACCCAAATTTGCAGGGTGTTTGCTGGGTGCTCGCCCCGACGAACACCCTGCAATGCACTGAACGCTGCAAAAGTCCATTCTGCACCCTGGTTGGGCAAAGCTTTGCCCAATCAGGGCGCAGTGTAAGCTGGTTGTTAAGGAGCAAGGCCAGGAAGCCGGCCGAAGCGTCCTTAACAACCGATGAGTCATCAGCTGTCAATGGGTTTCCCCCGCTGACAGCTGAACAATAGACTCTTCAGGTCTAGTATGGATTTGGAGGGGAACCCCATGCCAAAATATAAAAAAAAAATGTCCTGGAACCGCCCCCTCGCTCATCCCCCTTCCTTCCCTGAGCTGCCAGACTGCATGCCCGGATAAGGGTCTGGTATGGATTTTTGGGGGGGGCCCCACATCGCTTTTTTCAATAGCCGGGTGCAATTGTAACTGCGAGACATTTTAAATGGGATTTGACTCGGTTTTTTTTCTTTAGAAATGTAATTTTTGCTGCAACAGGTTCTATACATGCTACAGATGCGCCACTTTACAGGCACATTAAGGGGACCCCACAGTCACTATATTTAAAGGAATTTTTTATTTTTATTGTTGCACTTTAAGCATAATTAAAATCACTGCTCCCTTGACCTAATATGGTCATGTGGCCATAATACTCACTGTGTACCGGGCACTTTGAGTTATTGGCACCAAGGTCACTGCACCATGCCACACTTTTTTCGTACCCGGCCTTTTGGCTGGGACCAGAAGGCCGGGAGGCCTGCCGTGGTTTTGCACTATGGCACTAAGCACTTCTCCACTTCCCTTTCCCTGCTTTTATTTGTGTTTTTGTGTGTTTTGTCACTTTATTCACCGTGGTCAGTAGGGTGCCCGTCCTCCGGCCTTCCCTGAAAGTCTTGGGAGGGGGTGGACATGGCCTCTGGCCCTCTCTCATGACGTCTCCCTTCAGGGGGGAGAGCCCCACCCTAGTACTTGGGGTGGACTGTTTCGCAGACCTCCCAGAGAACGGGGTCTGTCTGGTTTCGGCCAGGTGGACCTGTGAGTACCCCAGTCCCTGCCAGGCACCCCGGGGGATCCGGATCAGGGTCCTTCCTCTTCGGAGGAGGTCCATGTGTACACCCCGTGCACTTTTTTGTGTTCCCACATTTTGTGTGTGCACTTTTTTTTTTTTTTTGCACCGGGTGTTAGTCTGAGTATGATTCCCACACCACGGGCCTTAAAGCGGGAGTTCCACCTAAATCCACTCCTCGCCCCCTTACATGCCACATTTGGCATGTAATTTTTTTTTGGGGGGGGGAGTGGGGGCTTCAGTTGGAGTGGGACTTCCTGTCCCACTTCCTCCTTTCGCCCTGGGGTCGCCTACGCTATACGTCATATCGCCTTGTGGCGGCCCCTCCCTGTAGGCGATCACCTGGGACAACGTGACAGGTCCCAGGCGATCGCCTGTCCACTCGGAGAGCGCTGCGCCGTTCGCGCATGCGCAGTGAGTGCCGGCCGTGAAGCCGAAAAGCTGTCACGGCCGGGTGCCCACACTATGAATGGAGGCGCCGGCGGAGAAGGGGGGGGGGAGAGGAGCGGAGCTCCGGGCGTTGCGTCGCTGGACAGTGGAACAGGTAAGTGTCTGTTTATTAAAAGCCAGAAGATACACTTTTTGTAGCTGCTGACTTTTAATAAACATAAAAAAAGGCTGGAACTTCCCTTTAAGAAAAAGTAAAAATAAAATGCGCAAAAGTGAGTTTTTGTACTCGTTCGCAAAACGCATAAAAAAATGCGAGTTTTTGTACTCATAAAAAATGCACGCTGCGCTTATGGGATGCGTGTTTTGCCATGTTTGCCACACATTTGGATGCATGCTAAAAATGCACGCCTGCTTGTCGCGTTTGGAGTGCCATTAACAATGAATGGCACTGCAAGCACAGCGTGCATTTTTCAAGCCTTTCGTGAACGCGTGCAAAAAAAAAAAAACGACCACTTTTGCGCACATTGAAACGCTAAGGTGTGAATGTGAAGCGGACTTTCACCCTTAGGTTCATGTTATAGCGCCCTGTCCTCCTCCCCCCCCCTCTCTTACTATCGCGTGTGTCGCGCTTGCGGCGCCATTCGTTGTTAACGGTATCCCCAAAAACCCGACAGGCAGATGCGCCAAACCCCTCAACAAACACGTCAAAATGTGCGGTTAAAAAAAAAAAAGAAGCCCAACTCCCCTAAAGCTACACAAGCGACTTTGGCGCATTTGTCCTGCGTAGGGCAGCCCCCTGAAATGAATGGACTGCCCTATGCATGCAGCATGCGAAAAAAAAAAAAAACGCACGTTCGCGAAACGCTGGGTGTGAACCTAGCAGCCTTGGATTGGAGTTAAAAAAAAAAAAATATATATAAAAAAAATAAAGGTGCCGGTCTCCAGAACACTTCGGCGTTGTATCCGCGGATATGCAGAACCGGCCAGAAAGAAGAAGAAGAAGAAGAAAAAAAAAAGGCGATTCATGAAACGATCATAAACCAAAAATCCATGCGATTTCTACAACCTCTTTCTGTGCGTTCAGCAAAAGCAAACATGCGAGGGCGGCGAGCAGCTAATCACTCTCCCCCTGTTGCTCTCACGGCTGTATATTTTGGATTTCTCTCTTATTTACTTAATGTTTTGGCACAAACCGCGCGCAGCCAGTACAATATTTGTTTCAATATTCTTTCATGCCGCGCGCTAAAAAAAAAATATCTTTTTATTTTTATTTCTTTCCTTCTCCTCCTCCAGAAATCTCGTACAATGAAAGGGCCGTTTTATAACCGCGGACCCTTCCGCCACCGTCTGCTACCCAGAAAAAAAGAATGATTTTAGCGGGACGGATAATCCTCGCCGTTCAGAACGTTGTAGCAATCCATGGAAACGAAACGATTCACTTTTCCCGAGTAAGTGGCGCTCGGCAGACTTTATTCAGACCTCGGCGTCCTGTGCGTTGCGTTTCTGTGCCTTTTTTTTTTCATGTATTAATGTGCGTTGCCTGAATGCAGTGGTCTCCAAAGTACAGCCCGGGGGCCGGATGCGGCCCTTTTCTTGCTTTTGTCCAGCCCTTGGGGCAATATTTCCTCCACTGACACCAACAATGGGACCCACTGACACCAATGATGGGGCACAATTCTTCCCAATGACACCAACAATGGAGCACAGTTCCTCCTAATGACACCAACGATGGGGCACAATGACACCAATGATGGGGCACTATTCCTCCCACTGACAACAATGATGGGGCACTCATCCTCCCAATGATACCAACAATGGAGCACAGTTCCTCTCGACACCAATGATGACACACAGATCCTCCCAATGACAACAACAATGGGTCGGGCGCCATTCTCCAAATGACACCAACAATAGGACCCAATGACACCAATGATGGGGCACTATTCCTCCCACTGATACCAATGATGGGGCACTTATCCTCCCAAAGATACCAATGATGACACACAGATCCTCCAAATGACACCAACAATAGGACCCAATGACACCAATGATGGGGCACTATTCCTCCCAATAATACCAACAATTGGGGCACTATTCCTTCCAATGACACCAATGATGGGGCACTATTCCTCCCACTGACACCAATGATGGGGCACTATCCCTCCCAATGACACCAACAATGGGGCACTATTTCTCCCAATGACACCAATGATGGGACACTATTCCTCCCACTGACACCAATGATGGGACACTATTCCTCCCACTGACACCAATGATGGGGCACTATTCCTTACACTGACACCAACGATGGGACACTATTCCTCCCACTGACACCAATGATGGGGCACTATTCCTCCCACTGACACCAATGATGGGACACTATTCCTCCCACTGACACCAATGATGGGACACTATTCCTTCCAATGACACCAATGATGGGGCACTATTCCTCCCACTGACACCAATGATGGGACACTATTCCTCCCACTGACACCAATGATGGGGCACTATTCCTCCCACTGATACCAATGATGGGACACTATTCCTCCCACTGATACCAATGATGGGGCACTATTCCTCCCACTGACACCAATGATGGGGCACGATTCCTCCCACTGACACGAATGATGGGACACTATTCCTCCCACTGACACCAATGATGGGGCACTATTCCTCCCACTGACACCAATGATGGGGCGCTATTCCTCCCAATGATACTAACGATGGGCATTGTTTACACCTACTTATACCTAGGCATTTTCTACTCCCAATGGCTCCCTTGCTCCGCTGTGCCCAGGGCATCTGTCCCTCCTGCCCACCCCTTGTCTGGCCCTGGCGTTACCTATGTAAATGCAGCCTGCCTAGGAACGCCCACTCCTCCAGGCTGACACCCACCCATCAAGGCATTCTGATATTTGCATAACTCCTCCCTCTGCTTACATCAGGATTGAGGGCTCTTGAGAGGAGTACTCAGGCAGGGGTGCTGTGATGTTATCAGGAAGCCTTGTACAGCCCCCCTGCCATTAGCCATGATCTGCCTGCACGGCATAGAGAAGTACAGAGAACCGGAGATGACATCACTGGATATAAAATGAAAAAAAAAAAAAAAAAACGATTTGTTGATAACGGGGGAGGGGAGAACCAGGGGATGTAAAATATAAGCAGAATAAACTTCAGCTTTAAGAACGGAGCCTGGCTGGGACTTGTAGTGCTGCGTCTGTAGAGGGCGTGGCCTCTGTTGGGATGAGCCGGATTCCAGATGTCTTGTCTGGCTGATGTCTTCTGGTGATTCGATACGTTGGGAACCTTTTAGCTGGCCTGAGATGAACGAGCCGCAGAGATGACATCACCGGGAAACTCACAAGTCTATTCAAGTCGGAGAAAACCTCGGGGGGGAAATTAGAGGAAGCCAAAATTGTCCAGAATCAAAAACACACCTTCTCCGGAGCGCGGCGCTTCCAGAACCGTCCCCCGCCGCGCGTTCCACGCCGCGCAGACACAACACCAAAGGTATCAAGTAAACATTGTATCCCCTCCCCCCCATCTGTATCCACCAATCACAGAGAAGATACAAAGTATTTGTTTCCTCTGTAAGTGGCGGGAAAAGTCGGGAGGAAGATTCAAAAGAAAATAAATAAATAACAAAAGTTTACAAAACAAAACAAACAAATCGGAGAATTTGCTGATTATTTTACAAACGCTTTTCCTTTCCCTGGAGAGACGGAAGCTGCGGAGAGAGAGACTTGTGATGTAAACAACAACAGAGGCGGAGTACAGAGCGGAGGCGGAACTGACGTTCGGCGCGTTTCACATTTGTCGTTAATTAGGAATCGGGTGCAGAAGACCCGGCCTTCCCTGCCACTTTTTGCCTACAAGTTGAGTTCCACCCAAAAATTGAACTTTTCGGAACCCTCCCCCCCCCCCCCCTACGGTGACACATTTGGCACCTTTCAGGGGGGAGGGGGGGTGCAGATACCTGTCTAAGACAGGTATTTGCACCCACTTCCGGGCATAGACTCCCATGGGAACTGAATCCAACTGAAATCCATCAAGATTTGAATTAGTTTGTCTATCCTGGTAAAAATAAATAGATAAATAAAAAATAAATAAATATTTCTATTTTCATATATATATATATATATATATATATATATATATTTATTATTATTTTTTTCCTTAGAAGAAAAAGAAGCTGAATTTAGAAAAATAATTAGAACTAAAAAATAAATAAATAAATATACATACAGTATATATATATATATATATATATATATATATATATATATATATATATATATATATATATATATATATAATATATATTTTTTCTTAACATTTTATTATATATTTATTATCCAAATTTAGTAAAAAAAAATATATATACATACACATATATATATATATATATATATATATATATGTGTATATATATATGTATATGTATATATATATATATATATATATATATATATATATATATATATATATATACATATATGTATATATATATATATATATATATAAATATACATACACACATATATACATATATATATAAATATATATATATACATATACATATATGTGTATATATATATATATATACATATATCTACACATATAGCCACTTCCCCCCCCCCCCCCGCTGTCTCCTGGGAAACACACTGTTCCCAGGAGAGTGCGGGGACCAGTGACGGCGCGCCGCGCGGTTCGCGCATGCGCAGTATTCAACCTGGGCAGTGAAGCCGCAAGGTTTCACTTCCTGACTCCCTCACTGAGCACGGCGGAGGCGGCAGCTTCCGAGGACCGAGCGATTGCTCAGCCTCGTCTGCCGACATCGCGGGCGGCGCTGGACAGGTAAGTGTCCGTTTTTTTAAAAGTCAGCAGCTGCAGTATTTGTAGCTGCTGGCTTTTAAAAAAAAATAAAAAATTCGGGTGGACCTCCGCTTTAAGGCTGGGTTCACATTCATATGATGCCAGACATCGCATGTGATTGCAGTTTGTATGGCTGAAATCGCATCACATTTGCACCAAAATGGTGCAGGACCCTTTTGTTTTTTTTTTTTTTTTTTTGTCCACACTGTAATTTTTAGCGGGACTGCGACACTGCGGCGGACAAATCTGACACTAAGTGACAATTTTTGGGGACCAGTGACACTATTACAGTGATCTGTGCTAAAAAAAAAAAAAAAAAGCACTGTCACTGTATAAATGACACTGTCTGGAAAGGGGTTAACATCAGGGGCGATCAAAGGGTTTAAATGTGTGCCTAGGGGGTGCTTGCTAACTGTGTAGGGGAGGTGCTTTGACTGGAGGAAGAGAGAGAGAGATCCGTGTTCCTGCTTAGCAGAAACACAAGATCTCCATCTTCCCTACTGACAGATCTTGTTTACATAGGCAGACTGCCGTTCTGCCTCTCAACCAGCGATCGCCGGATAACCTTAAAGGTTATATTCTATCCAGGGCCATCTTAATGCAAGGGCACTCTTGGGCACTGCCCAGGGGCCCCAGGTACATGGGGGGCCCCCACAATAATCTTGCATTACATCATACTTGACAACTGTCCCGGATTTGCTGGGGCAGTCATGCTTTTTACTAAACTGTCCCGATAGGGTCAGGAGCGTCCCAGAACCCTATACTGTGCCCTCCTGACCCTGCCCCCCCCCCCCACCGTGCCCTTCTGCATTCCCCCCTGTATTTTGCCCTTTGTGTTGACTAGTCTGATTTATGTAGTATTTTCCTTTTGTAAAATAGGTTTTATTGAAAGTACTAATGAATATATGTTTAATTCTATCAATTATTTATACTTTATTTCTTAAAAAGTAGATGTGTAAATTGGGGCAAGCTGGTAGGGGCCCTGGGCTACTTTGCCCAGGGGCCCATGATGCTATTAAGACGGCCCTGATTCTATCTACTATGTATTATTATTTATTTTTCAAATATTCCATGTTCCTTGATTTGAAGATATTCTACTATGTATTATTATTATTATTATTATTATTATTATTATTTATTTTTCAAATATTCTATGTTCCTTGATATGAACCTAAAAATATATATATATTTTTTTTAATTTTTCAACATTTGTACAGAAGTCCAGGGATGAAATTCTAGAATCTGCTTCCCTGTTTTTAGGGGGTAACTCCACTCTTGTGGGGAAAAAATAAACAAATAAAATAAAAATATATCAGTGTATACAATGGCTTCACAAGCCATATTGTAATTTAATGTTATTAAAAATTCTCTTTCCTTTTCAATCTCCAGCCGCTGTAATTTTCTGTAAAAAGCAATATGGCGCTCTGTACACAGGTGGTATACAGAGTGCACCCCCCCCCCCCCCCGAAATGTAATTTTCTGCTTGTGTGATTGGCTCACTGATTCTCCCAGAAGTCTACACTAAGATACAAGTCAGATTTTGGGCAACGAAAAAGTAATTTCTGCTGAGATACTCCCAAGGGGAAATCATGTCTAAAGGGATGCAGATCCTGACACTTTCCTCATTAAAGCCCTGCAAGTGCCGCAGCTGATTGTTATCTATAAAGTCACTCCCATTCATATTCGCAGCTGATTGTTCAGGATAACAAAAGGCCGAAATCTGCAACAGAGTTTGTTAAAACCCCTGCAATGTACAGAGATCACCGGGGGGGGGGGGGGGGGGTGGAGTTACTCTTTAATGCAGTAATGATGCATTCGGGTGTGTTTTATTTTTTTTGGTTCTTTTTTCTCTTCATCTCAATTAAGTACATGTGGGTTCTGGTACATTTTTGATGCGTTTTGCCGCATTCCAGATGCGTTCCATACAGTAATAAATGCAATATGTTCTTCTTTTGTTGAATTCACTGCAACGCACTGCAATGGTGTGAACTAGGGCCATTGGAATCCATGTTAAACACTGTCCATGTCCTCGGGGGTTCCTTCCTCAGGGTGACTACTAGTGTCCTATGACATTTTTGAGCCTCACAACGTCTCTCTCAAGGCAACATTGTGACCTGTGACATTTTTGGGCTATCAGGATCGGTTCCTCAAGACAACATACAGTAGTTCCCCAGGTCATAGGACACTAAGTCTCCTTGTAGAAGGGACCCTTCCTCAAGGCGACATGGTGCTCTACGACATTTTTGGAGCTCTCAGGGTCCCTTCCTCAAGACGACTTAATGCTTTATGACATTTTTGGGGCTCTCAGGGTCCCTTCCTCAAGGCGACTTAATGCTTTATGATATTTTTGGGGCTTTCAGGGTTCCTTCCTCAAGGCGACATAATGCTTTATGACATTTTTGGGGCTTTCAGGGTCCCTTCCTCAAGGCGACATAGTGCCCTATGACGTTTTTGAGGCTCTTGGGGTCCCTTCCTTTAGGTGACAAAGTGCCCCAGGTCATATGGCACTATGTCGCCTTAAGAAAGGTACCTTTTCTCAAGGCAACCTAGTTCCCTATGACATTCTTAAGGCTTGTAGGGACCCTTTCTCAAAGCAACATATAGTGACCTACAACATTTTTGGGCCCTTACAGAGTCTCTTCTTCTATACAAAATAATGACCTACCTATGACATTTTTGGGGGTCTCTGGGTCCCTTCATCGAGGCGACATAGTGCTTTATGACATTTTTTGGGGCTCTCTGGGTCTCTTCCTCTAGGTAACATAGTACATAGGAAGGTACCCTTTCTCAAGGCAACGTAGCCCCCTATGACATTCTTGAGTCTTCACAGAGTCTCTTCTTCAAAGCAAAAAAAAATGACCTATGACATTTTTGGGACTCACGGGGTGGGGTCCCTTCCTCAAGGTGACATAGTGTCCTATGACATTTTTGGGGCTTGCAGGGTCCCTTCCTCAAGGCACATAGTGCTTTAGGACATTTTTTGGGTTCTCAATGTCCCTTTCTCAAGGCGACATAATGCCCCTATGAGATTTTTGAGGCTTGCAGGGATCCTTCCTCAAGGGAACATAATGCCCTTAAACATTTGTGGGCCTCACAGAGTCTCTTCCTGAAGGCGACATAATGACCTGTCACATTCTTGAGGCTCACAGGGACCTTTCCTCAAGATAACATGGCTCCCTATGACATTTTTGGGGCCCACAGAGTCCCTTTTTCAATGTCCCTAGATCATAGGTTGCTAGGTTGTCTTGAGGAATGCCTTGACCCTCATCAAAAGGAAGGGACCTTACAAGCCCTAAAAATGTCATAGTGCACTACGCCACCTTCAGAAAGAGACCACGTGACCCCCAATAGTGCCATATTTGGTGCCCCTCATATTGCCATCAAGGCATTATTTTTCCCTGAGGAACAGACTCTATGAGGGCCAAAAATGTCGTAGGTTACTATGTGGCCTTGAGGAAAGGTATCTTTCATAAGGCCACATAGTACCATATGTCCTGAGGAAGGGACCCCAAGAGCCCCAAAAATGTTGGCCTTCTTATGTCCCATGTGACGCGGTCTTCTCAATATGTGGTACGCGTCTATTCGGAATGCTGGTGACTGTGTCCTCCTTATTGACATCAACATTTTTTCAGCTTTTCCAAACCTAAATGACCTACAACATTTGTGGGCCTCACAGAGTCTCTTCCTGAAGGCGACATAATGACCTGTGACATTATTGAGGCTCACAGGGACCTTTCCTCAAGATAACATCATGGCTCCCTATGACATTTTTGCGGCCCACAGAGTCCCTTTTTCAATGTCCCTAGATCATAGGTTGCTAGGTTGCCTTGAGGAATGCCTTGACCCTCACCAAAAGGAAGGGACCTTGCAAGCCCTAAAAATTTCATAGTGCACTACGTCACCTTCAGAAAGAGACCATGTAACCCCCAATAGTGCCATATTTTGTGCCCCCATATTGCCTTAATGGCCTTTTTTTGCCTTGAGGAAGAGACTCTATGAGGGCCAAAAATTTTGTAGGTTACCATGTGGCCTTGAGGAAGGGTCCCTACAAGCCTCAAGAATGTCATAGGGCACTATGTTGTCTTGAGAAAGGGTACACTCCATAAGGCCACATAGTACCATATGACCTGAGGAAGGGAACCCAAGAGCCCCAAAAATGTTGGCCTTCTTATGTCCCATGTGACGCGGTCTTCTCAATATGTGGTACGCGTCTATTCGGAATGCTGGTGACTTTGTGTTCTCCTTATTGACATCAGAATTTTTTTAGCTTTTTCAAACCTAAAAATGTGAAACGCGTCCCGTATGTGCAAACTCCTAATTCCGTTATTACAAGTTTTAAAAATTTGAAGAAAAAAAAAAAAACTAGCGGCCAAACAGCAAAGTTCCAACAAAAACTAAACGCAATGACTTTACCGATGTACGGCAAATTTCTGGGAAGCGGTTTAGTGAGTGAATTTTTAATCGGCACAGAAAAGGCCAGAAGAAGTCCCGGTGACCGTATTCCCAGGGAAGCTGTAACGGCGTTGTGGCGTCCGGCTCCCCTGCTGCTCCAGACTCATCACTCGGATCAGGTTGCAGAAATGCAGATTTTTAACATTCCACAACAAAACAGGACTGCTTAAAAGGATCCCCCCCCCATCCCATCCCAACCCCAAAATACCACCACAGCCAACCTGGATCGTTATCTGTCCAAAAAAAAAAAAAACGGCGAAGTCGTGGCACGCAGCCCTGTCGCCGCACGGCAGAAGATTTGCTTCTTATCTACAGATACGTCTTTCAACAGTTTTCTCAAACTTTCCTCACATCAAAGAAGACATTTTTGTGTTATCTTGTTAAAAACTAATTCTAAGGGTCCTTTATTTTAAAAAAAGTTTTTTTTTTTTTTTTTTTTTACCACGTTGATGGAGAATCGCCATTTGATTTACCAAAATTTTTACAGCATGAGGGCCAAACCCAAACAATCCAATCTATTTGTATCTGATCAACAAGGGTCCAGGTGTGACATGGCGGGTTGTTAGACCTGAATGAAATTGCGCAATTAGATTGTAACATACCGTATATACTCGAGTATAAGCCGACCCGAATATACCGTAAGCTGAGGCACCTAATTTTACCACCAAAAACTGGGAAAACGTATTGACTCGAGTATAAGCCTAGGGTGTCCATCTGCATGCCTCACTGTGCCTCACTGTGCCCATGCCTCACTGTGCCCATGCCTCACTGTGCCCATGCTCCCTGAAGAGCAATCTAAATTCAGATCACTCTTCAGAGACCAAGGCAAGAGTGAATGAGCCCATAGGGTTAGCCTTTTCTTCCACCTTAAGGCCCAGCCATTGCACATAGGCCGTCCACAGTGCCGGGACAGGGTTGTCCAGCGCCCAGGGCAAGGATCCAGAATTGCGGCCCCCCTCCCCCACTACTGAAAACATGTCGCAGAATGGGTGGACCACCCTGCATCCTTTCCCTCCTATCCACCCCTTCTCCCGGCCCTGGGCGTCCATGGGGCTCTGAGGTTGTGTGCTAAGAGCGTGCTCCCAGCACAGAGATCGAGAGCCAGCGAGGCTTGCTCCCGATCATGTGACTGCTGTAACAGCCAATCAATGCAATCAGGAAGCCGCCTCCGCTCGTTAACGCCTCCCGCTGGGAAGGGGTGCAAAAAAATAGTAATCTGAAAATAAGCAAAGTTTTGGTTAGAATAGTATGGGGTTGGGGGGGGGAGGGGGCTTTAGGATTATTCCGAAAATGTATAATTATTAAACGTTTTGCATGATCAACCAGAGGTTTGCCTGCTTTATGTCCTGCAGTAGTCAGAGTCAGAAGTTGTATCATCTAATAAAATATTCTGGGCTCCCTCATTGGAGTTTACTCTCGGGTCGGCTCGGTAATCGCTCAGCGATGAATTACGCTTACACTGGCTCGCCAATTATAATTAGGAGAGGGATTTGCATGAGATCGCAGAGTGAAAGTTGTGTGGTTGGAGTCGGAATGAAAACCACAAGTTTGTATGTTTAAGACCAAAACCACAACGTTTCCGCCCTGAGCAATGTATAGGCTGCATAGAGGGAAGCTGCGATTGGCCCCATTGAGGATCTATAGAGGGCCAACATCTGCAGCAGCGGTGTACGGGAGACATGCAAGTGACGATCAAACGCAAACAGGGTGAGAGCCCTCAAATGACAACCCGGGTATATCAATCGGAGCGAGGGAGATCTCTATTACAGGAGTGCTTGGCACCAATACCCAGGTGGCCATTGTCTAAGTCCAGTAGATATTGTGATTGATGGAAAGTCCGGAAGACCTAACCCCAATGGTTAGGGTTAATTCCAGGAGAACTAACCCCAAGGGCTAGGGGTAATTCCAGGAAAGTCCAGAACACCTTACCCAAAGGGTTAGGGGTAATTCCAGGAGGGTCCAGAAGACCTAACCACAAGGTTTAGCGGTAATTCTAGGAAAGCCCAGAAGACCTAACACAAAGGGTTAGGATTTATTCCAGAAAAGTCCAGAAGACCTAACCCCAAGGGTTAGGGGTAATTCCAGGAAAGGTCAGAAGACCTAACCCCACGGTTTAGGGGTAATTCTAGGAAAGCCCAGAAGACCTAACCCCAAGGTTTAGGGGTAATTCTAGGAAAGCCCAGAAGACCTAACCCCAAGGGTTAGGGGTAATTCCAGGAAAGTCCAGAAGATCTAGCCCTAAGGTTTAGCAGTAATTCTAGGAAAGCTCAGAAGACCTAACACAAAGGGCTAGGGGTAATTCCAGGAAAGTCCAGAAGACCTAACCCCAAGGCTTAGGGGTAATTCTAGGAAAGACCAGAAGACCTAACACAAAGGGTTAGGGGTAATTCCAGGAAAGTCCAGAAGACCTAACCCCAAGGTTTAGGGGTAATTCTAGGAAAGACCAGAAGACCTAACCCCAAGATTTAGGGGTAATTCTAGGAAAGACCAGAAGACCTAACCCCAAGGTTTAGGGGTAATTCTAGGAAAGACCAGAAGACCTAACCCCAAGGTTTAGGGGTAATTCTAGGAAAGCCCAGAAGACCTAACACAAAGGGTTAGGGTTTATTCCAGAAAAGTCCAGAAGATCTAACCCCAAGGCTTAGGGGTAATTCCAAGAAAGTCCAGAAGACCTAACCACAAGGGTTAGGGGCAATTCCAGGAAAGCCCAGAAGACCTAACACCAAGGTTTAGCGGTAATTCTAGGAAAGCTCAGAAGACCTAACCCAAAGGGTTTCATTTGTAAATTTGTTTGTCCAGCTGTCCACCATAGGACATAGCAGTGATGTGGAGGTTGGTGGAAGGAATAAGTGAGCAAGCAGGACAAGACAGGAGATGGATATTCCATAGGTGATGATTTGGAGGTCAGTTCCCCCTGAGTGGAGCAGCTTTCAGTGGCAAATGGTATTTACAGTTTAGGGTTTGTAGTCATCTGGGAGCTTCTAGAACACTTAACGGGTTCTGCAAAATGTAAGAATGAGGAACTGTCGCTGCTTGTATTGTCTTCTCGAAAAAAGGATGACTTTCGATGGAAGGATCAGTCACAAATTTGAGAGATTCCTCTTATCAAAAAAAAAGAACCTGGATGACAATTTCACTCATTCCATCCTTCTTCTCGTTAGCCTCCTTCTTCTCTTCTTTATTCCGATTCCCAGGAGCTGCCGAGACGTTAGACCCAGAAACTTTCACGAAGAAGAAGTCTAGAACACGCGTCGGCCACGCTCTCCACGCTTTGTAGCTCCGGCATCCTGTTATCCACCGCAAGACTTTCATGGATTAGGTCTAAAATAAACTTTCATTGCAAAACACCAAAAGCTGCTCAAGATGTTTTCTAAAATGGCTCTTTAATTTAAACAATGAGCTGTACAGTCATTTCCTCCCGAGTGTGGAATTAATGATGCAGAAGAGGAGACGGCAGAGTCACTGCCACCATTGTCCGGGGGAGGGGAGGACTGGAGGAGGGGCTTATGGTGAACATCAGCTGTCCAGCAGCTACAACTCCCAGCTGGAGCTTCCACAGCTTGCTGGGAACTGTAGTCCCCTCAGTGGTGGGCGGACAATGTGTGGCCCAGAGCTGGAGTATTGCCGCATCTCCTCCACATTGCAGGATGAGTTTGGGATGGTGCAGGAAATAATATGGAGGATTTAATGGCGTCACAGTATTTTTTGGAAGTGGAGGTTATTAAAAGTCTATATATTTCTTTCTAAATTCCTGATGTGCCAACGTTTATTGTTAAATAGCCACTCTTGAGCTCTGTCTAGGCTAAGATGATGTCATCAGTCTGCTGCAGGCAGAAGGAAGCATATCCTCAGTCTCCCCTCCACCAGTGACTTTGCCTAGGCTGAGATGATGTCATTAATCTGCTTCCGGGAGGGGGGAAGCATTTCCTCATTCTTCCCTCATCCAGTGACTTTGCCTAGGCTGAGATGATGTCATCAGTCTACTGCAGGCAGAAGGAAGCATTTCCTCAGTCTCCCCCCCACCAGTGACTTTGTCTAGGCTGAGATGATGTCATCAGTCTGCTGCAGGCAGAAGGAAGAAGGAAGCATTTCCTCAGTCTTCCCTTATCCAGTGACTTTGCCTAGGCTGAGATGATGTCATCAGTCTGCTGCAGATAGAAGGAAGCATTTCCTCAGTTTCCCCTCCCCCAGTAACTTTGCCTAGGCTGAGATGATGTCATCAGTCTACTGCAGGCAGAAGGAAGCATTTCCTCAGTTTCCCCTCCCCCAGTGACTTTGCCTAGGCTGAGATGATGTCATCAGTCTGCTGCAGGCAGAAGGAAGCATTTCCTCAGTTTCCCCTCCCCCAGTGACTTTGCCTAAGCTGAGACGATGTCATTAATCTGCTTCTGGGAGGGGGAAGCATTTTCCTCAGTCTTCCCTCCCCCAGTGACTTTGCCTAGGCTGAGATGATGTCATCAGTCTGCTGCAGGCAGGGAAGGGAATTTAAAGCGGAGGTTCACCGTAATTTTTTTTTTAAAAGCCAGCAGCTACAAATACTGCAGCTGCTGACTTAAAAAATGGACACTTACCTGTCCAGGTCGCCCACTCGGCTCTCGGCTTCCCCCGCCGCCGTCCTCGGTGAGGGAATCGGGAAGTGAAGCGCTGCAGCTTCACTGCCTGGTTCCCTACTGCGCATGCACGAGTCGCACTGCGCCGTCCTCAATGGTCCCCGCTGTGTTCTGGGAGCCGTATGTTTCCCAGAACACAACGGGGGGGGGGGGGGGTTGACGCAAAGGGACTTTCCGGAACCCCCCTCCCCCGTCCGGTGACACCACATTTGGCACCTTTCAGGGGGGAGGGGGGTATTTGCACCCACTTCCGGGCATAGACTCCCATGGGAACTGAATCCAACTGAAATCCATCAAGATTTGAATTAGTTGGTCTATCCTGGTAAAAATAAATAAATAAATAAATAATAAAAAAATATTTCTATTTTCATATACATATATATATATATATTTATTATTATTTTTTTCCTTAGAAGAAAAACTGCTGAATTTAGAAAAATAATTATAACTAAAAAATAAATATACATACAGTATATATATATATATATATATATATATATAATATATTTTTTCTTAACATTTTATTATATATTTATTATCCAAATTGAGTAAAAATAAAATAAAAATTATATATATATATATATATATATATATATATATATATATCAGCAAAAGGGTCACTGGTTCTAATCCCAACTACGACACTACCTGCCTGGAGTGTGCATGTTCTCCCTGTGCCTGCGTGAGTTTCCTCCGGGTACTCCGGTTTCTTCCCACCCTCAAAAGACATGCTGGTAGGTTAATTGGTTCCTGTCTAAATTGCCCCTAGTATGTGTATGTATGAATGTGAGTTAGGGACCTTAGATTGTAAGCTCCTTGAGGGTAGGGACTGATGTGAATGTACAATATATATGTAAAGCGCTGCGTAAATTGACGGTGCTGTATAAGTACCTGAAATTAAAAAAAATATAATATATATATATATATACACACACACACAGGGAAAACAGACCATACAATAAAAAAAAACTGTTGTTTTTAACTCAATTTGGATACTAAATATATAATAAAATGTTAAAAAAATACCACAGTAAAAACAAAAAAAAGACTAAAACTGACATTTGCGGCATTCCCATTATCATTATCCTTGGACAAAAACCTCATCCAAGTCAATGAAGGGCAGAGTCACAATGAGGTGACTTCTAATTCACACAGAAAAGCCGAATTGTTTTAGCGTATTCTTAACAGAGGATAAAAGCCAGATTGTGTCAATTGTTTTTTTGAACACAAGGCATTGTCCCGTCCTCGGAATTGCTTCTGTCACTCTTCTGTGACCTCCTCCACTGTATTAAGTGATGCGCAAAAAAGTTTGGCACAAGGTATTTAACAGGACCTTGCGTTAGCTGATGTGTGAACCCCCACATCCCCTCCCCCCCCCCCATTTATAGGTAATACTCAGAGAATGCAATAGGCCTGATGGGCAACGATAACTCAAAATGCAAAGAAAAGGCCTTCAACTTCCATGTTTAAGGTGATTGTAGCCACATTAGTGCACTTGCAACAACACAGTTGAGTATTGTCCATGATACTTTAAAAAAATAAAAAATGTGAATGACATTTTTAGGACAAGCTTTCCCCGCTGTGTAATCGATACTGCTTGGACTATGAAGAAGGACGTTGAAGACCCCAAAAGCTTGTCCTGAAAAATATAACCGTAACCAAAAATGAAATGTCTCTGGGCTCTTTACGATCATTAAACACTTCTGAGAGGATGGGAACCTCCAGTGCTCACAATTCATAAACCGACCCAAAAAAAGACCTAATTTAGGCGCAAACCACCCCCCTCATATCTATAATAATACCGAAATCAGAAAATGTTTTTGACTTTGAGGTTGGTTGAGGCCAAATCAGGTCTTTATAAGGTTTAAAAATACAACTGGAACCTCCATGTTTAATCTGAAGATACATGTCGGGAATTAATAGTTGGTTCAGTAACAACTTGATTTGGGTGATGACAATCACGGAAGTCGCAAATTACGTAAGAACTTCGGCTGACTTTCATTTTTGGACCGTAATGACCTGTGGTTTTCAGTGCTTGTGTGTTCTTTCAGCCTATTCTTGTGATGGATTTCCTTTAACTTCGCACGTCCCTCCAATCTACAAACTCAGAAAATGAGGATCTTTGGTGGTAAAAGTGATTTGGAAATAATTTTATGGTGTTAGCTCAGCTATTCTCAACAAGGGTTGCTAGGGTTTCCTCGAGCTGTGGCTGATTGACCTCCCATTTATTGGTGCTTTCGTAGTTCCAGGGCCAACAACGCTTGGTAAAGCCAGTAGCATGACACTAATTATGTTTTTAGGGCGGCATTCTGAGCAGCGTTGTAAGGGATGCATTCTTCCTACTGACTCCCAATGTAAAGGGTAATTTTTGCCATTGACCCCTGTTGAATTGGTTTTAGTAAGGGTTCCGCGAAACTTGAAACCTATTTTAAGGGTTCCTCAGTGGTAAAAAGGTTGAGAAAGGCTGGTCTAGCTAGTAGTATTTAGTCACATTCAACGGGACTTGTTCTGTAATGTTGAAGATGTTTTCATGGCTTGTCCAAGCCACTTCTTCAGTTCTTGGAAAAGCTTCAAGAGGTCTTCATTACAGAACAAGTCCAACTGAAGGTGACCAACTACTACTACTAGCTCTACCATGACTTGAATAAATGAGAAACTTCACAAAAGTTCTTGTGGATTGTTTATCGTAACATATTTATTACGTTCTGATCATATTTTTCAGTTCTTGGAGAAGCTTCAAGAGGTCTTCATTACAGAACAAGTCCAACTAAAGGTGACCAACTACTACTACTAGCTCTACCATGAGTTGAATAAATTAGAAACGTTACGAAAGTTCTTGTGGATTGTTTATCGTAACATATTTATTACGTTCTGATCATATTTTCCAGTTCTTGGAGAAGCTTTAAGACGTCTTCAGCATTACAGAACCAGAAGTCCAACTAAACGTGACCAACTACTACTACTAGCTCTACTGTGACTGGGATAAATGAGAACCTTCACAAATATTTTTTATAGATTATTGATAATGACATATTTATTATGTTCTGATCATATTTATCAGTTCTTGGAGAAGCTTCAAGACTTCTTTAGCATTACAGAACCAGAAGTCCAACTAAACGTGACCAACTACTGCTACTAGCTCTATCATGACTTTGATGCATGAGAACCTTCACAGATATTTTTATGGATTGTTGATCATGACATATTTATTACGTTCTGATCATATTTATCAGTTATTGGAAAAGCTTCAAGATGTCTTCAGCATTTCAGAACCAGAAGTCCAACTGAATGTGACCAACGACTACTACTAGCTCTACCATGACTTGGATAAATGAGAACCTTTGCCGATAATTTTAGAGATTGTTTATCATGAGATATTTATTAGGTTTTGGAGAAGATTAAAGATGTCTTCACCATTACAGAACCAGAAGTCCAACTGAACGTGATAAATAAGAACCTTCACAAATAATTTTATGGATTGTTTATCGTGACACACCGGTATTTATTACGTTTATTACGTTCTGATCATATTCATCAGTTCTTGGAAAACCTTCAAGACGTCTTCAGCATTACAGAACCAGAAGTCCAACTGAACGTGACCAACTACTACTAGCTCTACCATGACTTGGATAAATGAGAACCTTCACAAATATTTTTATAGATTATTGATAATGACATATTTATTACGTTCTGATCATATTTATCAGTTATTGGAGAAGCTTCAAGATGTCTTCATCATTACAGAACCTGAAGTCCAACTGAATGTGACCAACGACTACTACTAGCTCTACCATGACTTGGATAAATGAGAACCTTTACTGATATCTTTAGGGATTTTTTTATCATGAAATATTTATTACGTTCTGATCATATTTATCAGTTCTTGGAGGAGCTTCAAGACTTCTTTAGCATTACAGAACCAGAAGTCCAACTGAACGTGACCAACTACTACTAGCTCTACCGTGACTTGGATAAATGAGAACCTTCACAAATATTTTTATGGATTGCTTATCATGACATAATTATCACATTCTGATCTTGGCCCACGGGGAAGTAGATCTCCTAAATGGTTTGTACTGGAAGAGCTTTGCCCAGGCACCTTGTGGCTGGGAAAGTTGGGAGTTGTAGTCCCCCAGCAGCTGGTTAGAGATATGCTCTGTACAAACTCAGAGCACCAAGTCGGAGATTTCTGGCAGCATAGCTTCCTCAAAAATTCTCCAAACTTGAAGCTCCCAGTTCGTAGGGCGTTCACGTAGAATTTCTGACTCAGAAATCTGTATTTTACTGTCTGAACGATAGCATGGAAACGTTAGACTGATCTAAAAACTTGCTCAATGGGTACAATGAGGCCTCTAGTTATTCCCTCTGTTGGCCCAACTGGTGATTTAAGAACCTTAGATCCAGAAGCACAAGGAAGAGGTGTTCATCTATATACAAAGCCCCTGGGAGGCAGAGAATATATCATGCAGAGCGGAGACATCTCCAGGAACTGTTGGAGGGGGGGGGGGGTGCAGCTTCATGAACAAGCTACAGCTGGACAGCAGATACCCCGAAGCCTGGGCATTGCGCCACAGGTAGCTGCACATTAGCACAGCCAAAGCGCAGGGCGGATTCCTGCTTGCTGGAAATCCCCCTTGTGTAGGAGCAGTTTAGAAATGTAAAAAATCTGCATGCAAATCTGGACAATGCAAACTGAATGCCTGATGCCTGCTCAGCTCACATGAGAGAACCAAAGATCCCGGCAGCTGAAATGAGGTGCAAATCTTCCCTTTTTCTGTTGATTACTAAAACTGGAGAGTGCAAAATCTGGTACAGGCAGCCAATCAGCTTCTAACTTTAGCTTATTCATTTAAGCTTTGACAATAAAACCTGGAAGCTGATTGGTTTCTCTGCAGAGCTGCACCAGATTTTGCACCCTCTTTTTTTGTAAATCAACCCCCCCCCCCCCCCCCCCCAGTGACTTGGCGCCCATCCATCTCCAAGCCCCATTCGGAACGGCGCCTCCCTACTGGGTCAATGAGGCCTTTAATTTTGATGGGGGATCTCAATATAACCAGTAGGGTAGGGAGGGTCCAAACTCAACTTTTTACATAAGTCGAAGATTTGTATAGGACTTCAGCTGCACATATCTCTGGATCTTCTGATCGGTTTGACATGCGGTCATTAAAACTTACATCTGCACTTGCATTGTTCGAATTGTCCGGGCTTGTGACAAGTTCACACGCAGATACTCATAACAAGATACTCATGTTATGGTCCTGGAGCTACAATCCATGAACACGGATGCAGTAGAACCTTGGTTTGAGAGTAACTTGGTTTGAGAGTGTTTTGCAAGACAAGCAAAATTTTTAAATAAATTTTGACTTGATATACAAGCGAAGTCTTGATATAAGAGTAGCGTCATGTCACAACTGAGTATAAAAGAGAAGAGAGGCGCCTCTAAGTGTAGCAATGTGGTTACATTTAATGAAGGTACAATATTTAGCAACATATTGCTACACTTGGAGGCGCCTCTCTTCTCTTTTATACTCTGTAGCTCCTGCTGGATTTTGCTTCTTGCGGAGGCTTCCATGTGTGGATGGACATTTTATGGTTACACAACTTATCACATGGCTACAATCTTTTTATATGGACTATAAACTGAAGGACTTATGAATAAATGGTTGTGGAACGAATCATCTGAGTTTCCATTATTTCTTATGGGGAAATTCGCCTTGATATACAAGTGCTTTGGATTACAAGCATGTTTCCGGAAAGGAATTATGCTCGCAATCCAAGGTTTTACTGTATTTAATACACCTCCACCACAAATCATTAAAGAGGAAGTAAAGCCTCCGTAAAAAAAAAAAATACACCCGGCAAGACAAAGGCATAATGAGCTGGTATGCATAGCATACTAGCTCATTATGAAGTACTTACCTGAGATCGAAGCCCCCCCGCAGCCATCCTCGTTTGCCCTCCTCCATCGCCGCCATCTCTCCCAGAGTGACTTCCGGGTATCGCGGCTCCAGCGCTGTGACTGACCGGAGCCGCGATGACGTCACTCCCGCGCATGCGCGGGTGCCGTTTGTAACGGTACGCTCAGTGCGCCTGCGTGCCGTTGTCTACGGCGCATGCGCCGTAGACATCGGTGCATGTCTTTTGCAAATATCTCCTAAACCGTGGAGGTTTAGGAGATATTTCTTGCACCTACAGGTAAGCCTTAATCTAGGCTTACCTGTAGGTAAAAGTGGTCTGTAAGGGTTTACAACCACTTTAAAGTGGTACTAGGCCTTGACACTTTGGGGGTGCCTATATCTCGGGGCACCGCTTGCGGCGTCACTTGTGGCGTGGCGGCTTCTTTATGAATTGGCCCAATTAGGCAGATTTCAGGATACTCTCTAGGAGTTCACATATAAAATACACCTTTACACTGTAGCAGAAGATTTACATTGAGAAACAGAAGTTGGCAAGAGGTGTTTGACCACTTACCTCTGGGTACAGGCAGATCCTGCCAGGTGTTTCTTCAATGCAGCCCTAAGAAGTTCAGTATCCAACATAAGCCTGGAGGTTGTCAGCAGGAAGGGCACCTGAATGGGTCCATGGTCAGAACAATGTTCTTCCTGATCCAGTATCCATCACCTTGGAGGAGATCAGCTGCAGTCGCAGGACAGTCCAGAGGTGGCAAGTAGGACAGAGACCAAGCAAAGTTCAGCAGAGTCTTCAGACTACAGAATCCAAGAAAGAGGTGCCGAGTTCTAAGAAGATCACTAGAGTCCAATTAAGGGATGAAAAATCCAAAGGAGAGACGTGGAGTCCCGGGAAGGAGAGGTCGGGAAATGCAAAGTCCAAGCAAGGGGTAGAGACTCCAAAGGAGACCAGGGGAGAGATGATGAGTGCCAGAAAGGAGATCCAGAGAAGTGCAGAGCCCAGGGAAGACCAGAGAAGTGTCCTGGGGAGGGATGTGGAGTCCAGAGAAGAACCTCAGAGTCCAGAGAAGAACCTCAGAGTCCAGAGAAGATCCACAGAGTCCAGAGAGGAACCTCAGAGTCCAGAGAGGAACCTCAGAGTCCAGAGAGGAACCTCAGAGTCCAGAGAGGAACCTCAGAGTCCAGAGAAGAACCTCAGAGTCCAGAGAGGAACCTCAGAGTCCAGAGAAGAACCTCAGAGTCCAGAGAAGATCCACAGAATCCAAGGAAGAGATGTAGAATCCAAAAGAGAGATGTGGAGTCCCGGGAAGGAGATGTAGAAAGATGCAAAGTCCAAACAAGGGGAAGAGACTCCAAAGGAGATCAGCAGAGTCCTGGGAATGGACACAGAGTCCAGGGAAGAGATGCTGAGTGCCAGGAAAGAGGTCCAGAGGAAGGTCAGCAGAGTCCAGGGAAGGGATGTAGAGTCTTGGAAAGATGTGCAGAGTCCACAGATCAATTGGGACCAGGGAGCAGATGCCGAGTCCAGGAAGATGCCGAGTCCAGGAAGATGCAGAGTCCAGGAAGATGCAGAGTCCAGGAAGATGCAGAGTCCAGGGAAGGGATGCAGAGTCCAGGGAAGGGATGCAGAGTCCAGGAAGATGCAGAGTCCAGGAAGATGCAGAGTCCAGGGAAGGGATGCAGAGTCCAGGGAAGGGATGCAGAGTTCAGGGAAGGGATTCAGAGTCCAGGAAGATGCAGAGTCCAGGGAAGGGATGCAGAGTCCAGGGAAGGGATGCAGAGTCCAGGGAAGGGATGCAGAGTCCAGGAAGATGCAGAGTCCAGGAAGATGCAGAGTCCAGGGAAGGGATGCAGAGTCCAGGGAAGGGATGCAGAGTTCAGGGAAGGGATTCAGAGTCCAGGGAAGGGATGCAGAGTCCAGGGAAGGGATTCAGAGTCCAGGAAGATGCAGAGTCCAGGAAGATGCAGAGTCCAGGGAAGGGATGCAGAGTCCAGGGAAGGGATGCAGAGTCCAGGGAAGGGATGCAGAGTCCAGGAAGATGCAGAGTCCAGGAAGATGCAGAGTCCAGGAAGATTCAGAGTCCAGGGGGGGAGGGGGGTGTAGAGCTCCTGAGGTCAGGGCTCCCCCAGGAGATGGGTTGGCAGTGCAGAGGGCTCAGTGGGCAGCCTGCAGTCCCAGGGAAGAAGTTGGATGCGGAGAGGAAAGTTTGGAGTCCTCCTCCCCCTGTGAAGCTGCTGCAGTCAGATGATCTGAGCCCATTACTTCAGCCCTGACTGATCTGTTTTCAATCTACCCCTCCTCCTCCTCCTCCTCCTCTGCCCCTCCCCCAGCCTTGCTGCCTCCCCCCTCCCAGGACTGCCAGCATTTGCTGCTCCAGATGGGAAGGGGGCTTCTGTCAGGGCACTCAGGGGTTAATCTTTGAACATGACACCATGGCTGCCAAACTTTCCTCCTGGCTGGAGAGCAACCGGCTGCCCGATCCTCCTTCCAGATGTGTTACATTGTTATCCCTCTGCCCGATCCTCCTACCAGATGTGTTACATTGTTATCCCTCTGCCCGATCCTTCTACCAGATGTGTTACATTGTTATCCCTCTGCCCGATCCTCCTACCAGATGTGTTACATTGTTATCCCTCTGCCCGATCCTCCTACCAGATGTGTTACATTGTTATCCCTCTGCCCGATCCTCCTACCAGATGTGTTACATTGTTATCCCTCTGCCCGATCCTTCTACCAGATGTGTTACATTGTTATCCCTCTGCCCGATCCTCCTACCAGATGTGTTACATTGTTATCCCTCTGCCCGATCCTCCTACCAGATGTGTTACATTGTTATCCCTCTGCCCGATCCTCCTACCAGATGTGTTACATTGTTATCCCTCTGCCCGATCCTTCTACCAGATGTGTTACATTGTTATCCCTCTGCCCGATCCTCCTACCAGATGTGTTACATTGTTATCCCTCTGCCCGATCCTCCTACCAGATGTGTTACATTGTTATCCCTCTGCCCGATCCTCCTACCAGATGTGTTACATTGTTATCCCTCTGCCCGATCCTTCTACCAGATGTGTTACATTGTTATCCCTCTGCCCGAGCCTCCTACCAGATGTGTTACATTGTTATCCCTCTGCCCGATCCTCCTACCAGATGTGTTACATTGTTATCCCTCTGCCCGATCCTCCTACCAGATGTGTTACATTGTTATCCCTCTGCCCGATCCTCCTACCAGATGTGTTACATTGTTATCCCTCTGCCCGATCCTCCTACCAGATGTGTTACATTGTTATCCCTCTGCCCGATCCTTCTACCAGATGTGTTACATTGTTATCCCTCTGCCCGAGCCTCCTACCAGATGTGTTACATTGTTATCCCTCTGCCCGATCCTCCTACCAGATGTGTTACATTGTTATCCCTCTGCCCGATCCTCCTACCAGATGTGTTACATTGTTATCCCTCTGCCCGATCCTCCTACCAGATGTGTTACATTGTTATCCCTCTGCCCGATCCTTCTACCAGATGTGTTACATTGTTATCGCTCTGCCCGAGCCTCCTACCAGATGTGTTACATTGTTATCCCTCTGCCCGATCCTTCTACCAGATGTGTTACATTGTTATCCCTCTGCCCGATCCTCCTACCAGATGTGTTACATTGTTATCCCTCTGCCCGATCCTCCTACCAGATGTGTTACATTGTTATCCCTCTGCCCGATCCTTCTACCAGATGTGTTACATTGTTATCCCTCTGCCCGATCCTCCTACCAGATGTGTTACATTGTTATCCCTCTGCCCGATCCTCCTACCAGATGTGCTACATTGTTATCCCTCTGCCCGATCCTCCTACCAGATGTGTTACATTGTTATCCCTCTGCCCGATCCTTCTACCAGATGTGTTACATTGTTATCCCTCTGCCCGAGCCTCCTACCAGATGTGTTACATTGTTATCCCTCTGCCCGATCCTTCTACCAGATGTGTTACATTGTTATCCCTCTGCCCGATCCTCCTACCAGATGTGTTACATTGTTATCCCTCTGCCCGATCCTCCTTCCAGATGTGTTACATTGTTATCCCTCTGCCCGATCCTCCTACCAGATGTGTTACATTGTTATCCCTCTGCCCGATCCTTCTACCAGATGTGTTACATTGTTATCCCTCTGCCCGATCCTCCTACCAGATGTGTTACATTGTTATCCCTCTGCCCGATCCTCCTACCAGATGTGTTACATTGTTATCCCTCTGCCCGATCCTCCTTCCAGATGTGTTACATTGTTATCCCTCTGCCCGATCCTCCTACCAGATGTGTTACATTGTTATCCCTCTGCCCGAGCCTCCTACCAGATGTGTTACATTGTTATCCCTCTGCTCGAGCCTCCTTCCAGATGTGTTACATTGTTATCCCTCTGCCCGATCCTTCTACCAGATGTGTTACATTGTTATCCCTCTGCTCGAGCCTCCTTCCAGATGTGTTACATTGTTATCCCTCTGCCCGATCCTTCTACCAGATGTGTTACATTGTTATCCCTCTGCCCGATCCTTCTACCAGATGTGTTACATTGTTATCCCTCTGCCCGAGCCTCCTACCAGATGTGTTACATTGTTATCCCTCTGCCCGAGCCTCCTACCAGATGTGTTACATTGTTATCCCTCTGCCCGAGCCTCCTACCAGATGTGTTACATTGTTATCCCTCTGCCCGAGCCTCCTACCAGATGTGTTACATTGTTATCCCTCTGCCCGATCCTTCTACCAGATGTGTTACATTGTTATCCCTCTGCCCGATCCTTCTACCAGATGTGTTACATTGTTATCCCTCTGCCCGATCCTCCTACCAGATGTGTTACATTGTTATCCCTCTGCCCGATCCTTCTACCAGATGTGTTACATTGTTATCCCTCTGCCCGATCCTCCTACCAGATGTGTTACATTGTTATCCCTCTGCCCGATCCTTCTACCAGATGTGTTACATTGTTATCCCTCTGCCCGATCCTTCTACCAGATGTGTTACATTGTTATCCCTCTGCCCGATCCTTCTACCAGATGTGTTACATTGTTATCCCTCTGCCCGATCCTTCTACCAGATGTGTTACATTGTTATCCCTCTGCCCGATCCTCCTACCAGATGTGTTACATTGTTATCCCTCTGCTCGAGCCTCCTACCAGATGTGTTACATTGTTATCCCTCTGCCCGATCCTTCTACCAGATGTGTTACATTGTTATCCCTCTGCCCGATCCTCCTACCAGATGTGTTACATTGTTATCCCTCTGCCCGATCCTCCTACCAGATGTGTTACATTGTTATCCCTCTGCCCGATCCTCCTACCAGATGTGTTACATTGTTATCCCTCTGCCCGATCCTTCTACCAGATGTGTTACATTGTTATCCCTCTGCCCGATCCTTCTACCAGATGTGTTACATTGTTATCCCTCTGCCCGATCCTTCTACCAGATGTGTTACATTGTTATCCCTCTGCCCGATCCTCCTACCAGATGTGTTACATTGTTATCCCTCTGTCTGCGTGCTAGAGATGTATAACATTCAAGCAGCAATGTGAAGCCACAGAGGTCCCCCCAGGCCGTCTCTTTTTGTTTTGTTTTTTTATCTCTTTGTCTGGATGTATCTCTGTCTCTGTAGATCTACATTTCCTGGCTGAAAACTTCCCTTTGGGATTAATAAAGTTTTCTGAATCTGAATGAATGTCGATGTGTTTCTGCAGCGCGGAGCTGATGCATTTTCTTGCACGTCTTTGATGTGGTTTTAATGCGTTTTTTTTTTTTTTTTTTTGGGGGGGAAATTGTTGATGTTGCTAAGGGGGGAAATGTGTAGGTTGTCATGCAGGAAAATGCACCAAAAACGCACGCACATGTGTTTTTCATGCATTTTGATGCCTTTCTATTGAAGTCCATGGAGCCAAAATCGCGCTGCGTGTGAAGAAGTCCCTGCACCTGCCCCCCAAGAAAACGCATTGCAGGAAACCGCATGGATGTGAACGGGACCCATAGGAAATATTATTATTATACAGGATTGATATGGTGCCAACATAGCGCTTTGCAATATAAAAGGGAGACAATAAAATACAAGAGGGCCCTGCTCAGAAGAGCTTGCAATCTAATAGGGGGGGGGGGCAGGTGGTACAAAAGGTAATAACTGTGGGGGGATGAGCTGATGGAAGTGATAACATGTTAGTTGGAGGTGGGGGTAGGCTTCCCGGAAGAAGATGAGTTTCCAGGGATCGCCTGAAGGCAGATTAGGAGATAATCAGACAGATTTGAGGTAGAGAGTTCCAGAGGATGGGAGAGGCTCTGGAGGAAACCCGGAGGAGAACATGGGAGGAGCAGGAGGTCTTGGGAGGAGCGGAGAGGACGGTTTGGGTGATATTTGGAGACAAGATTGGTGATGTAGCGAAGTTGTGATTGGCTTTCTATGTATTAAATGGGGTTGTAAAGTCTCAAAGTTTTTCACTTTAATGCTTTCTATGTGCTGCAGCAGCCCCCCCCCCAGAGCCCCCCTTTTACTTACCTGAACCCGATCGTCCCAGCAACGAGAACGAGCCCAGCAGCTCCAGCCGCTGTCTCAGGTCCTCATTGGATAGAATGATAACAGCGATAGCCATTGGCTGTCAATCAAATCCAGTGACACATGCGCGCGGGGGGGGGGGGGGGGAGCGGGGTTGTTTGTTCTGCCGTCTGTGTCAATGGACGCAGTGGCAGGACTCGGGGGGGGGCAGTCCCGGGGCATGATGGGACTGTGACGCCATAAGGGGCCGGGTCACCGGGTGACATCACCCCGTGACCACGCCCCATACCTATATAAGTCGTTGCGCACCGCGCACACGGCATTACAGCGGGGGAGAGCGTTGCGTCAACATCGGAAGAAGAGAAGAGGGTAGAAGACGGCGGAGAAGACCGGGCCAACGCTAGCAAAAGAGCGGCAAAAGAGCAGAAGATAGCGGAGGAGCCCGGCAGAAGAACCGGAGAGCGGGAGAAGAACCGAAGGGCCAGAGAGAGCGGAGAAGTCGGAAGAAGACCCCCAAAGCTGCCTAATAAATTACTTTAAAAAGCTGTCTAGTGTGTTTTTTTTATTGACACTTTTTCCCCCCAGGTGAATGGGTAGGGGTACGATGTACCCCATACTCATTCACATAGGGTGGGGGGCCAGGATCTGGGAGCCCCCTTATTAACCACTTCCATACCGGGCACTTAAACACCTTCCTGCCCAGACCAATTTTCAGCTTTCTGCGCTGTTGCACTTTGAATGACAATTGCGCGGTCATGGTACACTGTACCCAAACAAAATTTTTATCATTTTGTTCCCACAAATAGAGCTTTCTTTTGGTGGTATTTGATCACCTCTGCGATTTTTATTTTCTGCTAAAAATTTTTAAAAAAGACCGATTTAAAAAAAAAAAAGTTTTTTTTTGTTTCAGTTACAAAACTTTGTAAATAAGTAAGTTTTCTCCTTCACTGATGGGCATTGATGGGGCTGCACTGATGGGCACTGATAAGGCGGCACTGATGGGCACCAATGAGGTGGCACCAATGAGGTGGCACTGATGGGCACTGATGATGGGCACTAATAGGTGGCACTGATATGCAGCACGGATGGGCACAGATAGGCGGCATGGATGGGCACAGATAGGCGGCATGGATGGGCACGGATAGGCGGCACAATAGGTGACACGGATGGGCACTGATAGGTGGCATGGATGGGCACTGATAGGTGGCACGGAGGGGCATGGATGGGCACTGATAGGTGGCACTGATGTACTGTAATGTGTTGTACTAATGGATGCCAATCAGTGCCAAACAATAATGCCTGCCAATCAGTGGTGCCCATTGTGGGCACTGATTGGCATCCATTGTGGGCACTGATTGGCATCCATTAGGCATTTCTAATTGGCATCCCTGGTGGTCTAGGGTGGCATACCTTATGGTGGGCATCCCTGGTGGTCTGGTGGCATCCCTGGTGGTCCAGTGTGGGCATCCTCGGGGGGGGGGCTGCGCTGATAATCGATCAGCACAAACCCCCCCTGTCAGAGGAGCAGCCGATCGGCTCTCCTCTACTGGCGTCTGACAGACGCGAGTGAGGAAAAGCCGATCACTGGCTTTTCCTGTTTACATCGTGATCAGCCGTGATTGGACACGGCTGATCACGTGGTAAAGAGTCTCCGTCAGACTGACATCCCGCAACAACGATCGCCGCGATGAGCGCCCCCGAGGGCGCGCAGCGGCTCAATATCCTGAAGACGTCATATGACGCCCAGTCAGGATATTGAAACCACTTTGCCGACGTCATTTTGCTATAGGGCGGGCGGCAAGTGGTTAAAGGGGGCTCCCAGATTCCAATAAGCCCCTCGCCCACAGACCCCGACAACCAACGGCCAGGGTTGTCGGGAAGAGGCCCTTATCCTCATCAACATGGGGACAAGGTGCTTTGGGGTGGGGAGGCACAGTGCCCCCTCTGCCCCAAAGCACCAACCCCTCCCATGTTGAGAGCATGTGGCTTGGTATGGTCTAGGAGGGGGGCGCTCACTCGCCCCTCTTTCCTGACCTGCCGGGCTGCGTGCTCGGATAAGGTTCTGGTAATGATTCTGGGGGAACCCCCATGCCATTTTTTTTGGTGTGGGGGGGGGGGTTCCCTAAAGATCCATACCAGACCGAAGGGTCTGGTATCGTCCTGGGGGGGGAACCTCACGCAATTTTTTTTTCAATTTTTGCGGTGTTCCCCTTCAAGATTCTCTGCACACGAGTTGCCCCGCAAGTCGGATCATCTTGAGCCGACTTCTGGTGCGACCTTCTATTCAAATCAATGGGCTCCCATAGGGAACCATTGATTTGTAATAGAGAAAGAAATGCCGGACGAGGCTTAACACAGCGCTAAGCCTCGTTAAATCGCGTTTAACACCCTTTGCTGGCGTCTGACGTCTTTACAGCTCAGAACGCACTGGTCCTGTGTTTTTTTTTTTGCAGCTTAAAAACGGCTCTGCCATTTACAGCTCAAAAACGTCATGGTGGGCATGATGCCATAGGCCAACATGGAGAGACGTTTTTAAGCTGCAAAAAACGCTCATAAAAGTGGCTGTAAAAACTGGGCATGAGGCCTTACAATCACTTTAACCGCTTGCTGACCAGCCGCCGTCATACAGGTTGGCACGGCTGCGCGAATCGCCGTAGGTGTACATTTAAGAGCTATAGGGGTCGTGCGCACGCCCGCGGGGCGACCCGCAATCGCTCCTCAGAGAGCCAGAACGGGGATTTGTCAATCTAAACAGATCCCCGTTCTGTCAGGGAAGTAGAGAGAGAGAGAGAGATCCGCTGTTTCTAGTGATCAGGAACCGCAATCTCTCTCCTCCTCCAGTCAGTCCCCCCCCCCCCCACAGTTAGAGACACCTCCCTAGGAAACACTTAACCCCTTGATCGCCCCCTAGTCTGTGTTCATTTCGTCGACTAAAATGACTAAAACATTTTAGTCGACGAAATGAATACTATTTTAGTTGACTAAAATACGACTAAAACTAAAATGCCATTTAAGTCAAAAGACTAAAACTAAATTGAAATTTTACTTCAAAATTAACCCTGGTCTGTAGTGCATGCAGGGGCCGCCATCAGGAATTTTGGGGCCCCTTACACAGCTTCAAGCACGGGCCCCCTGGAGCAGAGGAGAAATGTGGGGGGGGGGGGGTTCTACCGCCACGAATTGAGCAGCAGGGAGGGGGTGCCACGAATTGAGAAGCGGGGGGGTGCTGCCGCCGCGAATTGGTCAGGGGGGCTTTGGGTGCTGACAAACAAAGAAAGAACAACAAAAAAAAGGGGGGTTGCCATCTGGGGCCCTGGGGACCTCTGGGCCCCTTACAAAAAAAAGGGAAAAAAAAGTAAATAATTTATTTAAAAAAAAAACGTATTTTTATTATAAAAAAAAAAGGGGGGTTGCCATCCGGGGTAAAAAAAAAAAAATATATATATATATATATATTTTATAAAAAATACATAAAAAGGGGGTTACCATCCAGGGCCCCGGGGACCTCCGGGCCTCTGGGCCCCTTACAAATTTTTTTTTTTTATAAAAAAATAAATATTTTTATTTTTATTTTTATAAAAAAAATAAAAAAGGGGGGGTTGCCATCCGGGGCCCTGGGGACCTTTTGGGCCTCTTACAAAAAAATAAAATAAATATATATATATATATTTTTTTAAAAATACATAAAAAAGGGGGGTTACCATCTGGGGCCCCTGGGGACCTCTGGGCCCCTTACAAAATAAATAAATAAATAAATAAAAATAAATAAAAAAGGGGGGGTTGCCATCCGGGCCCCTGGGGACCTCCGGGCCCCTTACAGGTGTACTGCCTGTACCCCCCTGATGGTGGCCCTGAGTGCATGTTCAGACCTCAATACCATAAATAATAACATATTCGATTTGTCACTCCAGCAGGATATATAATGAGTTTGGAAATTGTAGAGAAATGTTAACTAATCTATTACAATTTAATTACACCCATTCAATTTTAGACAACTAAAATTTGTTTTAGTCGACTAAAATGTCCTGGAGACTAAAACTAAAACAATTGCAGAAAACTAAAATGGGACTAAAACTAAAATGCCATTTTAGGCTTAGACTTATGCCTTGTACACATGGTCGGATTTCCCGTCGGGATAAACTCCGACGGGTTTTTTCTACGGAATTCCGTTCAAGCTGTCTTCTACCTGTCTTGCATACACACTGTCACACCAAATTCCGACTGTCAAGAACGCGGTGACGTACAACATTACGACGAGCCGAGAAAAATGAAGTTCAATGCTTCTGAGCATGCGTCGACATGATTCTGAGCATGCGTGTTTTTTTTTTCTCCGTCGGAGTTCCACACAGACGGACGGAATTTCCGTTGAAAAAAAAGAGAACATGTTCTCTTTCTAACTCCGTCGGAATTTCCAAAAGAAAAAGTCTGATGGGGCACACACATGCGCGGTCGGAATATCCAATTAAAAAAATTCCGTCAGACTTTTTTCATCGGAAATTCCGACCGTGTGTACGCGGCATAAAACTAAATCGAAACTTTGCTGCCAAAGTTAACACTGCCCCCTGGTGTTAACCCCTTCCCTGCCAGTGACATTTATACAGTAATCGGTGGCTATTTTTTTTTTAGCTCTGATCGCTGTATAAATGTCCGTGGTCCCTAAAAAGTGTCAAAAGTGTCCGATCTGTCCGCCGCAATGTCGCAGTCCCGCTAAAAATCGCAGATCGCCGCTATTACTAGTAAAAAAGAAATAAATAATAAAAATGCCATAAATATATTCCCTGTTTTGTAGACGCTATAACTTTTGCGCAAACCAATAAATATATTTTGGGACCGTTCTTGGGGGTGGGGGGGGGGCAGCATCTACATCTGAGTTTGGAGGTTTATATTAGAGATCAACTGACATAATTAATCCAGTTCTAGTTACTCTAATTAATTCTTTAACCTATAGATTTCCCTGACCTCATGATCCCCTGCCAATAACGCGATCCGATGCCCTGCTGACCAATCTTGGGGGATCTGACTTCCACCGAGTAGCTGCTGCGGGTGGTATACAATGATATCTGCTTCCTGTAAAATGCCGCAGTCGCTCAAACCAGCAATTTCACAAGTTTGGTGAGCACTTGTATATATATCTCTCTCATTATTAGTGTAATAGAATACCTTCTATGTTTAAAATCAATTGATATAATACTAATGGTATGCTTTATGTAACCTAGATAAAGTGATACATTTGCATGCAGAACTGCCTTGAAGAAGCCGGAATCTGCGAAACATGTCAGCGTTCTCTTCATATCCAAAGCATCTTTTCAACTACTTGTATTACCGTATACCTGTATACTCAAGTATAAGCCGAGGCCCTAATTTTACCACAAAAACTGGGAAAACTTAATGATTCGAGTATAAGCCTAGGGTGAGAATGCAGGAGCTACTGTAAGCGGAAAAGAGTGTCAACAATGCCCATTTGCAACCTCACTGTGCCCATTGCAACATCACTGTGCCCAATGCAACCTCACTGTGCCCATTTGTAACCTCAGTGTGCCCATTGCAACCTCACTGTGCCCATTTGCAATCTCACTGTGCCCATTTGCAACCTTACTGTGTCCATTGCAACCTCACTGTGCCTATTGCAACCTCACTGTGCCCATTTCCAACCTCACTGTGCCCATTGCAACCTCACTGTGCCCATTTGCAACCTTACTGTGTCCATTGCAACCTCACTGTGCCCATTGCAACCTCACTGTGCCCATTTGCAACCTTACTGTGCCCATCCATTTGCAACCTTACTGTGCCCATTGCAACCACACTGTTCCCATTGCAACCTCACTGTGCCCATTTGCAACCTCACTGTGCCCATTGCAACCTCACTGTGCCCATTTGCAACCTTACTGTGCCCATCCATTTGCAACCTCACTGTGCCCATTTGCAACCTTACTGTGCCCATCCATTTGCAACCTTACTGTGTCCATTGCAACCTCACTGTGCCCATTGCAACCTCACTGTGCCCATTGCAACCTCACTGTGCCCATTTGCAACCTTACTGTGCCCATCCATTTGCAACCTTACTGTGCCCATTGCAACCACACTGTTCCCATTGCAACCTCACTGTGCCCATTTGCAACCTCACTGTGCCCATTGCAACCTCACTGTGCCCATTGCAACCTCACTGTGTCCATTTGCAACCTTACTGTGCCCATCCATTTGCAACCTTACTGTGTCCATTGCAACCACACTGTTCCCATTGCAACCTCACTGTGCCCATTTGCAACCTCACTGTGCCCATTTGCAGCCTCACTGTGCCCATTGCAACCACACTGTTCACATTGCAACCTCCCTGGGCCCATTTGCAAGCTCACTGTGCCCATTGCAGCCTTACTGTGCCCATTGCAGCCTCACTGTGCCTGAGTCAGTGTACCTGTATTCTTGACAGGCTGCGGGCATCCATTTTTCAAAAGTCACGGCTTCTTCCTGGTCCCGTTCCCTGATAGGCGTTTGACACTGTGTTCCGCTACCGCCTATCATGGAGGTCCTCTCATCCTCGGACTCAGTTTCCCAGCAGACACTGTGTTCAGTGTTCCGCCAATCACCAGAACCAGTGGTCCTCATTGGAAGATTTCCCCTCTTTTCTGGGGACAACTCAAAATGTTTGATTTTCTTTTATGTTCACTTTTAATAACAATAAGGCCCGGTTCACACTTGTGCGATGCGAGAACCGTGCAAATCCACACTGCCATATGCGAACTGCTGGGGAGTGTCATTAAATGTTAACGACACCCCTATTTCAGCTCGCGTATCGCACTGCGGCTGCCAGTTCGGACATGAATTGGAACGCATATGTGTGAGCACACATGCAATACGATTCTGGTCCGAACAGAAAAAAGGGTCCTGTGCGTGTTTGGACCGAATGCGGTGCTGTCTGTATGGCTGAAATCGCACCGCACAGACATCGCAGGTAATGTGAACAGGAGTGCGCTGCGAATTACATCCGAATTACATGTGATGTCTGGCATCGCACAAGTGTGAACCGGGCCGTTCACACTGGTGTGTTTTGACATGCGATTTGGCATGTCAAATCGCATGTCAAAACGGCGGAATTTGCCACAAATTGCCGGCAATGGAACCGTCCTAATCGGTGCGACTCCGCATCTGCGGCGCTGCACCGATTTCAAAAAGAAGTTTCTGTACTACTTTTTGCGATTTTGGCCCGCGATTTACATTGACATCTGTGCTAAAAACCCGCACAGATGTCTCTGTAATCGCGGCTGAAATCGGGACTGGCCAGCGAGAGTGAAATCGTGCGAGTTCAGCTGAACTCGCACGGCTTCACTCTCGCAGCCCGGTGTGAACCTGGGCTAATTGGGACAAATAGACATTGGGAATCTTCACACTAATGCCGACTTCAACGTCGCGCGATTTTACCGCGATTTTGGCGCGATTTCAGGGAATGCCTGTGTAACTGGCATCAAAGTCGGACCAAAGTAGTGCAGGGACTACTTTGAAGTCGGAACGACTTGAAGCCCAGGTTCACACTGGGGCTGCGGGAGTGAAGCCGTGCGAGCAGTGGCGGCCCATCCATAGGGGGCGCCCAGGTGCCGCCCCCCTCCTGTGGTCACCAAAAAAAAATAAAAAACGGGCCCCCGCTCGCTTCTGTGCCCGGCCGTCACTCACAACAATACATAGGTTCATGCATTGCATGAACCTATGTATTGTCGCCACCGCTGGCGCCCACTATTCAGATGGCCGGCCCCTTAAGCACCGGCCATCTGAATTACAGCATCTGGTTGGCCTTTAGAAGTGCCTATCAGAGCCAGCGGCTCTGATAGGCTTCCCGACTACAGCCTGAGGGCTGTAATTGGCTTCTAAATACCTAATGAGAGGACACATGGGAGGTGCGTTCCCTGGCCAATCAGGTTCACCGGGTCTGGTTACCAGTAACCTGATTGGCTGAAGCGACATCGAGGGCGGGAGAAGACATCGAGGACGGAAGAAGGACGGCGCTGACTCGAGGAAGGTAAGTGCAGGGCTAGGGGGGACAAACTAGCTGCATTTGGGGGAAAAACTGGCTGTATATGGGGACAAACTGGCTGTATATGGGGGGGAAACTGTCTGTATTTTGGGGGGAAACTGTCTGTATTTTGGGGACAAACTGGCTGTATAATGGGGACAAACTGGCTGTATATTGGGGACAAACTGGCTGTATATGGGGAACAAACTGGTTGTATATGGGGGACAAACTGGCTGTATATGGGGGACAAACTGGCTGTATATGGGGGACAAACTGGCTGTATATGGGGGACAAACTGGCTGTATTATGGGGGACAAACTGGCTGTATTTTGGGGACAAACTGGCTGTATAATGGGGACAAACTGGCTGTATATGGGGGACAAACTGGCTGTATATGGGGAACAAAGTGGCTGTAAATGGGGGACAAACTGGCTGTATTTTGGGGACAAACTGGCTGTATATTGGGGACAAACTGGCTGTATATGGGGGACAAACTGGCTGTATATGGGGGGCAAACTGGCTGTATATGGGGGACAAACTGGCTGTATTTTGGGGACAAACTGGCTGTATAATGGGGACAAACTGGCTGTATAATGGGGACAAACTGGCTGTATATTGGGGACAAACTGGCTGTATATGGGGGACAAAGTGGCTGTATAATGGGGACAAACTGGCAGTATAATGGGGACAAACTGGCAGTATAATGGGGACAAACTGGCTGTATATTGGGGACAAACTGGCTGTATATTGGGGACAAACTGGCTGTATTTTGGGGGGAAACTGGCTGCATATGGGGACAAACTGGCTGCATATGGGGACAAACTGGCTGTATATGGGGGACAAACTGGCTGTATATGGGGGACAAAGTGGCTGTATTTTGGGGGGAAACTGGCTGTATAATGGGGACAAACTGGCTGTATATTGGGGACAAACTGGCTGTATATTGGGGACAAACTGGCTGTATATGGGGGACAAACTGGCTGTATTTTGGGGGGAAACTGGCTGCATATGGGGACAAACTGGCTGTATATTGGGGACAAACTGGCTGTATATGGGGGACAAACTGGCTGTATTTTGGGGGAAACTGGCTGCATATGGGGACAAACTGGCTGTATATGGGGGGAAACTGGCTGCATTTGGGGACAAACTGGCTGTATAATGGGGACAAACTGGCTGTATAATGGGGACAAACTGGCTGTATTTTGGGGACAAACTGGCTGTATATGGGGGACAAACTGGCTGTATATGGGGGACAAACTGGCTGTATTTTGGGGGGAAACTGGCTGCATATGGGGACAAACTGGCTGCATTGGGGGACAAACTAGTGGCGTTTGGGCACAGTGGCTGCGTTTAATGGGCACAGTGGCGGCAATTGATGTTTTTTTTTTCAGTTTGTTTGCGCCCCCCAAAAAATTTGAGCACCAGCCGCCACTGCGTGCGAGTTCAGCAGAACTCGCACGTTTTCACTCCCGCTGGCAGTCCTGATTTCAGCCGCGATTTCAAAGACATCTGACACAGATGTCAATGTAAATCGCGGCCCAAGTCGCAAAAAGTAGTACAGAAACTACTTTTTGTAATCGGTGCAGCGCCGCAAATGCGGCGTCGCACCGATTAGGACGGTGCCATTTCCGGCAATTTGCGGCAAATATCGCCGATTTGACATGCGATTTGACATGTCAAATCGCATGTCAAATCGCACCAGTGTGAACCAGGACGAAGTCGCACAGATATGAATGGTTGTCATTGGAAATCATGGGAAACGACTTGTCATGCTACTTTGCCATCACAAATCGTGGGACAAGTCGTATAAGCCCTGGTTCACGTTGATGCTACTTTGAAATTGCGCTACTTCAAGTGAAGTAGCGCGATTTCAAAGCAGCAAGGTCAGTGCGATTTTCAGGTGCTACTTGATAAACATCTGAGTGGCTTCATACAGAGATGTCTATTGAAGTCGCACCTGAAATCGGCAAAAGTAGTGCAGGAACTACGTTTGCTAATCAGTGTCGCACCGATTGGAACAGTGCCATTGACGCCGATAGGATGCGACTTGTCATGCCATTTGATCTCTGAAATCGCGTGACAAATCACTCCAGTGTGAACCAGGGCTGAGTGTAAAAGGGGCCTAACAAAGACGCAAACAGCAATAAAAACTGACGGGGTTCTGATCTCTCTCCACTCCATCCAATACTTGAAGATCTCTGCACTATGATGCAAGTCCAATACTTCGGAGCAGAAAAAGGAAGGAATCTTCAACAAAGTTTCTTAAAATCCCTGTAATGCACATTATTCACCCAGAGGGGGGGGGTGTCTCAACAAAGGTTTCAGCCACGCCTCCCCTCTCCCTTCTTTCCTCCAGACTGTACATAATATGTGCCTGAAGCCTATCCTAATATTTTTTTTATTACTCAGTCCAGAGCCGTCTTTAATATTGATTGGACCCTGGGCAAAACATTTCTTGGGAACCCCCCCCCCCCCCAATTTCGCTCTCCCCCTGCTCTGAGACATACAATTAGTAGCATCTAGACTCAAATCAGTTTACTGTATCAGATCAGGCAGCGATTGCGATTGGTTGCCAGAGGTTACAGCATATCATTACCGCTTACTGACTGGTTGCTAGAGGTTACAGCACACATAACGACTCACTGATTGGTTGCTAGAGGTTACAGCATATCATTGCCGCTTACTGACTGGTTGCTAGAGGTTACAGCACACGTAACGACTCACTGATTGGTTGCTAGAGGTTACAGCACATGATTTCTGCTTGTTGATTGGTTGCTAGAGATTACTGTACTGTAATACTGCTCACTGATTGGTTGCTAGAGGTTACAGCACATCATCTCCTCACTGCCTGCACACCATGGACTGGGGAGGTGAGTGGACCCATCAATAGACAGAAAACTCCTAGGGATCCAGCAGCAATTCAGTATAGGTGATGGTGGATAGATATGACCTTTAGGGGGGCATGATTATGCATATGAATGCCACCTTTATTTACATATCAATGCCACCGGACGCCGCTATTTACATATGAAGGCCACCGCTATTTACATATGAAGGCCACCGCTATTTACATGTAAACACAGGGTCTGCAGGTGAGTCATCCGTACACAACAAAAAGGCAGAGCTGGGCAGCATTAGTAATATAACTTCACACTGGGATATCGGGACACAGCACAGGACTAATACTTCAAGGGACAAGGGAATTCAAACCAGGATAGTTGGCAAGTATGAGGCAGCTTCTTTGGGCCCCACAACAAAATCTGCCCCTTTTGCCCTGCCTTAAAAATGGCCCTGACTCAGTCCTGCCAGCATTTTTGTTGCCCAACTATGGGTCTGTTCTATCTTATCAATATATTTATCTTAGCAATAGTTAAGATGTCCCCATAACTGGGCACTCTATTCTAAATGAGCTCTAACTAATCTATATAGAGGAATCGGGACCTCCTTCCTCCTGCTGGTGACCCCTCTAGTTATATAAAGATCTATATAGAGGAATCAGGACCTCCTTCCTCCTGCTGGTGACCCCTCTAGTGATATAAAGATCTATATAGAGGGATCAGGACCTCCTTCCTCCTGCTGGTGATCCCTCTAGTGATATAAAGATCTATATAGAGGAATCAGGACCTCCTTCCTCCTGCTGGTGACCCCTCTAGTGATATAAAGATCTATATAGAGGAATCAGGACCTCCTTCCTCCTGCTGGTGACCCCTCTATTGATATAAAGATCTATATAGAGGAATCAGGACCTCCTTCCTCCTGCTGGTGATCCCTCTAGTGATATAAAGATCTATATAGAGGAGTCAGGACCTCCTTCCTCCTGCTGGTGATCCCTCTAGTGATATAAAGATCTATATAGAGGAATCAGGACCTCCTTCCTCCTGCTGGTGATCCCTCTAATGATATAAAGATCTATATATAGGGATCAGGACCTCCTTCCTCCTGCTGGTGACCCCTCTAGTGATATAAAGATCTATATAGAGGGATCAGGACCTCCTTCCTCCTGCTGGTGACCCCTCTAGTGATATAAAGATCTATATAGAGGAATCAGGACCTCCTTCCTCCTGCTGGTGACCCCTCTAGTGATATAAAGATCTATATAGAGGGATCAGGACCTCCTTCCTCCTGCTGGTGACCCCTCTAGTGATATACAGATCTATATAGAGGAATCAGGACCTCCTTCCTCCTGCTGGTGATCCCTCTAGTGATATAAAGATCTATATAGAGGAATCAGGACCTCCTTCCTCCTGCTGGTGATCCCTCTAGTGATATAAAGATCTATATAGAGGGATCAGGACCTCCTTCCTCCTGCTGGTGACCCCTCTAGTGATATAAAGATCTATATAGAGGGATCAGGACCTCCTTCCTCCTGCTGGTGATCCCTCTAGTGATATAAAGATCTATATAGAGGGATCAGGACCTCCTTCCTCCTGCTGGTGATCCCTCTAGTGATATAAAGATCTATATAGAGGGATCAGGACCTCCTTCCTCCTGCTGGTGACCCCTCTAGTGATATAAAGATCTATATAGAGGGATCAGGACCTCCTTCCTTCTGCTGGTGACCCCTCTAGTGATATAAAGATCTATATAGAGGAATCAGGACCTCCTTCCTCCTGCTGGTGACCCCTCTAGTGATATAAAGATCTATATAGAGGGATCAGGACCTCCTTCCTCCTGCTGGTGACCCCTCTAGTGATATAAAGATCTATATAGAGGAATCAGGACCTCCTTCCTCCTGCTGGTGACCCCTCTAGTGATATAAAGATCTATATAGAGGGATCAGGACCTCCTTCCTCCTGCTGGTGACCCCTCTAGTGATATAAAGATCTATATAGAGGAATCAGGACCTCCTTCCTCCTGCTGGTGATCCCTCTAGTGATATAAAGATCTATATAGAGGAATCAGGACCTCCTTCCTCCTGCTGGTGATCCCTCTAGTGATATAAAGATCTATATAGAGGGATCAGGACCTCCTTCCTCCTGCTGGTGACCCCTCTAGTGATATAAAGATCTATATAGAGGGATCAGGACCTCCTTCCTCCTGCTGGTGATCCCTCTAGTGATATAAAGATCTATATAGAGGGATCAGGACCTCCTTCCTCCTGCTGGTGATCCCTCTAGTGATATAAAGATCTATATAGAGGGATCAGGACCTCCTTCCTCCTGCTGGTGACCCCTCTAGTGATATAAAGATCTATATAGAGGGATCAGGACCTCCTTCCTTCTGCTGGTGACCCCTCTAGTGATATAAAGATCTATATAGAGGAATCAGGACCTCCTTCCTCCTGCTGGTGACCCCTCTAGTGATATAAAGATCTATATAGAGGGATCAGGACCTCCTTCCTCCTGCTGGTGACCCCTCTAGTGATATAAAGATCTATATAGAGGAATCAGGACCTCCTTCCTCCTGCTGGTGACCCCTCTAGTGATATAAAGATCTATATTCAGGGATCAGGACCTCCTTCCTCCTGCTGGTGACCCCTCTAGTGATATAAAGATCTATATAGAGGAATCAGGACCTCCTTCCTCCTGCTGGTGATCCCTCTAGTGATATAAAGATCTATATAGAGGAATCAGGACCTCCTTCCTCCTGCTGGTGATCCCTCTAGTGATATAAAGATCTATATAGAGGAATCAGGACCTCCTTCCTCCTGCTGGTGATCCCTCTAGTGATATAAAGATCTATATAGAGGGATCAGGACCTCCTTCCTCCTGCTGGTGACCCCTCTAGTGATATAAAGATCTATATAGAGGGATCAGGACCTCCTTCCTCCTGCTGGTGATCCCTCTAGTGATATAAAGATCTATATAGAGGGATCAGGACCTCCTTCCTCCTGCTGGTGATCCCTCTAGTGATATAAAGATCTATATAGAGGGATCAGGACCTCCTTCCTCCTGCTGGTGACCCCTCTAGTGATATAAAGATCTATATAGAGGGATCAGGACCTCCTTCCTTCTGCTGGTGACCCCTCTAGTGATATAAAGATCTATATAGAGGAATCAGGACCTCCTTCCTCCTGCTGGTATATGTCAGAAAAATATCAATGCAGAATAGTGTGTGACTGGTGGGACATCAGATTGTAAGCTTTTCATGGTGCAGAGACTGATTTCTGTGTGTTCTGTATAGTGTTGTGTAATAAATGGTTTTAGAGGTTAACAACTAATTACTTGTGGGAGGCTCCAAATTCCTTCAGTCCTGACAGCAATCACTGAGCACTGGATGTTGGCACAGTCCTCCTCCTAAACTCTGTGGGATTTGTACGGTTGCACAGAGCGCCATCCAGTGGGGAGAGCTCAGATAACATTTAATCTCTAACCATCAACTGAAATGTATTACAATATACACAGTAGGCGTAGTTCTGGTCATCCTCCAGTTTCAGGTTGGGGTGAAGCCCCCCATGGTCATCCTTTGAGCTTTAGAAATGTGCCTCAGTGTTCTAGAGATCCAATAAAGAGTCATTCCTCCCAGAACTGATATTACAAACGGGTCAATGAAACCCCCTGATGGGTTTTTCTATCTACTGGGGACTCTTGGTGAGTTCCCAGTTCTGTACACCCGCTGTGCCCATTATGAGGGGTTCCCACCACCCCTGTGCCGAGTTCCCGGGTCTGTACACCTGCTGTGCCCATTATGAGGGGTTCCCACCACCCCTGTGCCGAGTTCCCGGGTCTGTACACCTGCTGTGCCCATTATGAGGGGTTCCCACCACCCCTGTGCCGAGTTCCCGGGTCTGTACACCTGCTGTGCCCATTATGAGGGGTTCCCACCACCCCTGTGCCGAGTTCCCGGGTCTGTACACCTGCTGTGCTCATTATGAGGGGTTCCCACCATCCCTGTGCCGAGTGCCCGGGTCTGTACACCTGCTGTGCCCATTATGAGGGGTTCCCACCATCCCTGTGCCGAGTGCCCGGGTCTGTACACCTGCTGTGCCCATTATGAGGGGTTCCTATCTTCATATTTTAATCCTTATGACTATATTAGTATATACCGTATATACTTGAGTATAAGCCGACCCGAATATAAGCCGAAGCACCGAATTTTACCACAAAAAAACTGGGAAAACGTACTGACTCGAGTATAAGCCTAGGGTGTCCATCTGCATGCCTCACTGTGTCCATGACTAGACTGACGTTTAACATAGGAGTCTATGGAAGGGGTGCCCGGCTTTGAAAAATCGGTGCTCCCCGGCCGTAGGTCCTCCAGGCAACAAACTTTGCACTCTTGTAGAGGAGAAATTGGGCTACATGTGTGCCAAGTTTGGGGTCAAGAAGACCTACAGTCAGTCAGTACCGGGTCCCCAAAATCTGGGAGATCAGGCACAAAAAGGTGACTCGAGTATAAGCCGAGGGGGGCATTTTCAGCACAAAAAAATGTGCTGAAAAACTCGGCTTATACTCGAGTATATACGGTAGACAGAAACATACAATATATTTTCAAAAGTATTGGGACGCCTGCCTTTACCCGCACATGACATGGCATCCCAGTCTTAAGCCCTGTACACACGGCCGGTTTTCTCGGCAAGAACCAGCAAGTAACTTGCTGGGAGAGGTTTCTTGCCGAGAAAACCGGCCGTGTGTACGAGGCTTTCGGGTTTCTCGTCAAGAAAACTGGCCAGAATCTCGATGAGAAAAATAGAGAACCTGCTCTCTATTTTCTCGTCAGGATTCTCGCCGGCCTGTTTCCTGACGAGAAACCCGAGAGTGTGTATACTTACCTGTCGCCGTGGAAACCCACGCATGCTCGAAATGACTTTGACGCATGCTCGGTAGCTTCCTAGGCATAGGTAGGGTGTAGCAAGATGGCGGCAACGGAATCGACTGTGACGAGTTCACACTCTTCATAGTCGATGACGTCACCGCGTTCGTTCCATTCAAAAGAACGGCGTTTTTTTTTAATCGTACGTGTGTACACTCAGCCGGGACAAGATTCTTGTCAAGAATCTCGTCAGGAAAAACGTCAGGTTTTTTCCTGACGAGATTCTCGGCCGTGTGTACGAGGCTTTAGTCCGTAGGGTTCAATATTGAGTTGGCCCACTCTTTGCAGCTATAACAGCTTCAACTCTTCTGGGAAGGCCGTCCACAAGGTTTAGGAGGGTGTCTATGGCAATGTTTGACCATTCTTCAAGAAGAGCATTTGTGAGGTCAGGCACTGATGTTGGACGAGAAGGTCTGGCTCGCAGTCTCTGCTCTAATTCATCTCAAAGGTTTTCTATCGGGTTGAGGTCAGGACTCTGTGCAGGCCAGCCAAGTTACTCCACCCCAAACTCGCTCATCCTTTTTGTAGTATGTCTGCAGTCTCTGACTATCTCCTGTTTTTTTTGCCGCCCCTCCCACCCCCCCAAAAATGGAGCACCAGCTGCCACTGTTGCAGTCTCTGACCATCTCTTGTAGTATGTCTGCAGTCTCTGACCACCTCCTGTAGTATGTATGCAATCTCTTACCGTCTCCTGTAGTATGTCTGCAGTCTCTGACCATCTCCTGTATCACGTCTGCATTCTCTGACCATCTCCTGTAGTATGTCTGCAGTATCTGACCATCTCTTGTATCATGTCTGCAGTCTCTGACCATCTCTTGTACTATGTCTGCAGTCTCTGACCATCCCTTGTACTATGTCTGCAGTCTCTGACCATCTCCTGTAGTATGTCTGCAGTCTCTGACCATCTCTTGTACTATGTCTGCAGTCTCTGACCATCTCCTGTAGTATGTCTGCAGTCTCTGACCATCACTTGTACTATGTCTGCAGTCCCTAACCGTCTCCTGTAGTATGTCTGCAGTCTCTGACCATCTCTTGTAGTATGTCTGCAGTCCCTAACCGTCTCCTGTAGTATGTCTGCAGTCCCTGACCGTCTCCTGTATCATGTCTGCAGTCTCTGATCATCCCTTGTATCATGTTTGCAGTCTCTGGTCCTCTCTTGTATCATGTCTGCAGTCTCTGACCATCTCTTATATCATGTCTGCAGTCTTTGAGCATCTCCTGTACTATGTCTGCAGTCTCTGATCATCTACTGTGTCATGTCTGCAGTCTCTGATCATCTCCTGTGTCATGTCTGCAGTCTCTGACCATCTCCTGTACTATGTCTGCAATCTCTGACCATCTCTTGTATCATATCTGCAGTCTCTGACCATCTCTTGTATCCTGTCTGCAGTCTCTGACCATCTTTTGTATCCTGTCTGCAGTCTCTGATCATCTCCTGTGTCATGTCTGCAGTCTCTGATCATCTCCTGTACTATGTCTGCAGTCCCTGACCGTCTCCTGTATCATGTCTGCACTCTCTGATCATCCCTTGTATCATCTCTGCAGTCTCTGGTCCTCTCTTGTATCATGTCTGCAGTCTCTGACCAACTCTTGTATCATGTCTGCAGTCTCTGACCATCTCTTGTATCATGTCTGCAGTCTCTGACCATCTCTTGTGTCATGTCTGCAGTCTCTGATCATCTCTTGTATCATGTGTGCTGTCTCTGACCATCCCTTGTACTATGTCTGCAGTCTCTGACCATCTCTTATACTATGTCTGCAGTCTCTGACCATCTCTTGTACTATGTCTGCAGTCTCTGACCATCTCTTGTATCATGTTTGCAGTCTCTGACCATCTCTTGTACTATGTCTGCAGTCTCTGACCATCTCTTGTATCATGTTTGCAGTCTCTGACCATCTCTTGTACTATGTCTGCAGTCTCTGACCATCTCTTGTATCATGTTTGCAGTCTCTGACCATCTCTTGTACTATGTCTGCAGTCTCTGACCATCTCTTGTATCATGTTTGCAGTCTCTGACCATCTCTTGTACTATGTCTGCAGTCTCTGACAATGAAAGTCGTCCAGCACTGCTCTAAGTCTCCTCCACTAAATCCAAAACGAGGATTAGTTGTGGCCGACTTTCTGCTCTATGAACACAAATTTCAATTTGGTGGGTTTCCCCAGCTGTGATTGGCTGTAAACATCATCGCTCAGAGATGAAATTCCCTATGTCAACCACAAGCGGAACGCCATGGCGGCGTAAGATGCGGCGCTGCGGAAATCGGTGACTTCTTTACACCTAAACTGCAACAAAAACATCAAAAATATATCAATCGCCCCGTCAGCAGATGGAAACGCAGCGACCGCAAACAGGAAGAAATATTTTCTCACTTCACCACAATAAGTGTTTTACATTTGGATGAAAAGTCGGGATAAAATGGTCGATATTTCATGCAAATGGCGCGCTTATGGAAAACACGCGGCGAGTACATCATCCGCCATTGATGTGTAAACGAGGCCACAATTCAAAGGGAATACGGAATTTAGCATGCTTTACATCCGCCACGTCTCGTGGGACGCACCGCCATAAATCACAACGCGCGCTCGCAATTCGCCGCGCATTAAATCATTCACCAAAAAGGGGGAACGCGGTGAGCGCGGGCCGGCGTTCCTGTGCGCCAACCAGACATCCGCTCCGTGCGGATAATACAAGATTACGTCAAAGATGGAGACCAAATATTATTATGGGGGGGGGGGAGAGAACGCTTAACCCCTCCCCCCTCCCCCCCCGGGTGACCATCGCGGTCGGGCGCTCTTAGCATTGCAACATTGTTTATATCTTGTCACCTTTTCTTCTTTATTTTCTCTTTTTATGGATGAAAAATTCCTGATTCATCACTGATTGACGTGTAAAAGAAAAAAAAAAAAAGGTGGAGCGCCACCGGCCTGTAAGTGATTTTCGATGTACAGAAGGTCATTCGTTGGTATCACAGTGATGTCATTTCCGGGTCTCTGTGCTTCTCTATGCAATGCAGGCAGATCACTTAAAGCTCAAGTTTGATTGCTTATAATTGAATTTGTTTTTAATATTCAAAGCAAACTCCCCCCCATCCATCCATCCATCCATCCATGTCTCCGTGCTTTATTTTGCTGAGAAATCACCTAACCCCCCCCCCCCAACATTTCTGGCAGAAGCCATCTTGAATAAGGGCAGATGGTTCATGTAGCATTCCAGGAATCCATCTGCCCTTAGCTAAGGCATTAAGGCAGGAGGGCGTGCTTAGCTGACAAAACCCCTTCTCCCTTCCTTAGGACTCCTGGGATCTATAACAGAATTTTGGCCCAGGCATGGAAACCAGGAAGTAGCTAAAAGAAGCCAAACAGTTTAACCGGTTTAATACCGCGCCAAACCCACATATACGACTCCAGTTCTGGGAGGGGGTCCTCCTGAGAGCGTGCTTCCTGCGTGCCCCCCTCCCCCCCGGAGCGCGCATCGGGAAGTGTCTGTGATCGATGTGTCCTTTGGACACAGTGAAGTGCAGATTGGGGTAAAGGGCCAATCACAGCCGCCCTTTACCATGTGATTAGCTGTGTCCAATCACAGATTGTCGCATGTAAACAGACTTGCCGGTCATTGGCTCTCCTTTCCTCACACAGAGAAAGCGGAAAAGGAAGAAAGGAAAGAAAGGAGAGCCATTCTATCAGGGCACAGTGAGTACAGCTTACTGATCATCAGTGTAGCCCCATCAGTGCCCATCAATGCAGCTTATCAGTCCTGCCTATCTATGCCCATCAATGGCACCTATCAGTGTCAGTCAGTGCAGCCTACTCAGTGCCCCTGAGTTCAGCTTATCAGTGCCACCTATCAGTGCTCATCAGTGCTGTCTATTAGTGCCCATCAGTGCATCCTCATCAGTGACCCTCAGTGCAGCCTCATCAGCGCACATCAGTACAGCCTCATCAGTGCAGCCTTGTCAGTGCACATCAGTGCAGCCTCATCAGTGCAGCCTCATCAGCACACATCAGTGCAGACTCATCAGTGCAGACTCATCAGTGCACATCAGTGCAGCCTCATCAATGCACATCAGTGCAGCCTCATCAGTGCACATCAGTGCAGCCTCATCAGCGCACATCAGTGCAGCCTCATCAGTGCACATCAGTGCCGCCTAATCCGTACACATCAGTACAGCCTCATCAGTGCAGCCTCATTAGCGCACATCAGTGAAAAAAAATGACTCATTTGCAAATTATTATAACAGAAACTAAGAAAACTTTTTTTTTCCGGTCATTTTTCATTTATATAGCAAAAAATAAAAACCCCAGTGGTGATTAAATACCAACCAAAAGAAGCGCTATCTGTCTCAAGAAAACTGATTCAAATCTCCTATGAGTGCAGAGTCGCATGACCGCGCAATTTTCATCCAAAGTGTGAGAGCGCTGAAAGCTGAAAATTGGCCTGGGCAGGAAGGGAGGTGAAAGTGGCCGGTATTGAAGGGGTTCAATCTGATATATTTTCCTAATGCCAGCAGGAGCATAAATATTCAAAATAGTCCACGTTGATGGCGAGAGGGACGTTCCACGTTAAGCCAACTCATTATTTCATATATATTTTATAAATTTATTAAACTGACCTTCTCCCCCCCCCCCCCCCCAAAAAAAAAAAGCCAACTGAACAGAATTTTTTTGGCCAAAGTCACTAGCGCCTCATTATGGCCGGAGTGCACCCAGCCCTTGGCCTCCCCATAGTACTGGGCAGCGCCGCCATCAGGGGGGTACAGGCAGTACACCTATAAGGGGCCCGGATGGCAACAACCCCCCTTTTTTTTTCTTTTTTTTATTATTTTTTTTTTCTTTTTGTAAGGGGCCCAGAGGTCCCCAGGGACCCGGATGGCAACCCCCCCCCCCCTTTTTTTTTCAATATAAATTTATTTTATTTTTTTAATTTTTTGTAAGGGGCCTTGAGGTCCCCAGATGGTAACCCCCCTTTTTTTTTTATATAATTTTTTGTAAGAGGCCTAGAGGTCCCCAGGGGCCCGGATGGCAACCCCCCTTTTTCATATAAATGTTTTAATTTTTTGTAAGGGGCCTAGAGGTCCCCAGGGCCCGGATGGCAACCCCCCCTTTTTTTAATATAATTTTTTTTTGTAAGGGGCCTAGAGGTCCCCAGGGGCCCGGATGGCAACCCCCCTTTTTCATATAAATGTTTTAATTTTTTGTAAGGGGCCTAGAGGTCCCCAGGGCCCGGATGGCAACCCCCCTTTTTTTTAACATAATTTTTTTTTTGTAAGGGGCCTAGAGGTCCCCAGGGGCCCGGAGGATGGCAACCCCCCCCCCCTTTCTTTTTCTTTGTTCTTTTATTTTTGTGGCACCCCCCGCTTCACAATTTGCGGCAGTCCCCCCCCCGCGCTTCTCAATTTGCAGCGGCAGCACCCCCCCCCCCCGGTTCTCCTCTGCTCCAGGGGGCCCATGCCTGAAGCTGTGTAAGGGGCCCCAAAATGATTGCGGCCCTGGTGCTGGGAATATTGTTTATCGCTCTTTAGGAGGCGCCTTTGTGAGTTTGAGCCGCAGCCACACATGTAATCACAACTAACGCCATAAATTTGCGCTGGGGTGGGTGGGGGGGGGGGCGCTCTAACCGGGGAGGTCTCCTGTGGATTAGGATTTATGCATTGCTGCTCACTGCAGACACCGTCCTCCTCACAGGGAGCGCGGCGTTCGCGCAGCATATCCCAGGGCAGCGCAGCTCTGCTGATGTCATTACTCTTCAATTGTCTTGCTGTATAAAAAGTAAATTGTGATAGTTTGTAACGCGGACGGCACAATGCCTTATGGGTCAGCGCTTAGCGCGTCCTCCTTCCCAGCATTCAATCATCGCCGCGCATGAAATTAGTTGCTTTAATAATTCTTCCCCAAGTAGCATATTTTTTTTTTTTTTCACCGGGGTCTCCTGACGCCGCGGCTCTGGGATTGTATAATTATATTTCCCCGTGATGTATACGTATCGTACGGCGCGGTGTTATATTACCCCCGCGCACTGCTTTTGACAGTTTGAATTTTTGATGATTTGCTTTGTGCAGGAGCCGCGCTTCTTGTTTTCCTGTCACCGGGAATCCGCCCCACAAAACGCGCAACGTTCTCTTCTGAATCCGCCGCGAAGGACGTGGTTGACTTTTTTTTTTCAGAGGGTTAAAAAAAAAATAAAGGGTAAAAAAAAAGTCTCCCTAATATAGGACAGTCAGAAAACAAATCCTGGCACGGGCGCTAACCCTTCTACTTCTCTATCTAAAATAAAATTAAATAAAAAAAATAAATAAATAAAAACTTAAAATAAAAATAAATAACTAAAAAAAGAAAGGGTAAAAAAAAGTCTCCCTAATATAGGACAGTCAGCAAAAAAATCCTGGCAGGGGCGCTAACCCTTCTAATTCTCTATTCTAAAAATAAAATAAATAAATAAATAAAAATTTAAAATAAATAACTAAAAAATATAAATAAAATAAATAAATAAAAACTTAAAATAAAAATAAATAACTAAAAAAGACAGGGTAAAAAAAAAGTCTCCCTAATATAGGACAGACAGAAAACAAATCCTGGCAGGGGTGCGAACCCTTCTACTTCTCTATCTAAAATAAAATAAAATAAAATAAATAAACAAATAAATAAAAACTTAAAATAAAAATAAATAACTAAAAAAAATAAAGGGTAAAAAAAGTCTCCCAATATAGGACAGTCAGAAAACTAATTCTGGCAGGGGTACTAACCCTTCTACTTCTCTATCTAAAAATAAAATAAAATAAATAAATAAATAAACACTTAAAATAAAAATAAATAACTAAAAAAATAAATAAAATAAATAAATAAAAACTTAAAATAAAAAAAAATAACTAAAAAAAGAAAGGGTAAAAAAAGTCTCCCTAATATAGGACAGTCAGCAAAAAAATCCTGGCAGGGGCGATAACCCTTCTACTTCTCTATCTAAAATAAAATTAAATAAAATAAATAAATAAAAACATAAAATAAAAATAAATAACTAAAAAAAGAAAGGGTAAAAAAAAGTCTCCCTAATATAGACACAGACAGTAAACATATGCTGGCAGGGGCGCTAATTCTTCTACTTCTCTATCTAAAAATAAATAAATAAATAAATAAATAAATGAAAACTTAAAATAAAAATAAATAACTAAAAAAATAAAGGGTAAAAAAAGTCTCCCTAATATAGACACAGACAGTAAACATATGCTGGCAGGGGCGCTAATCCTTCTACTTCTCTATCTAAAAAAATAAATACATAATAAATACAAACTTAAAAATAAATTAAAAAAACATTAACTAAAAAAAAAAAGGTAAAAAAAGTCTCCCTAATATAGACACAGACAGCAAACATATCCTGGCAGGGGCGCTAACCCTTCTACTTCTCTATCCCAAAAATAAAAAAAAAATTAAAAAAATATATAAAGGGTAAAATAAGTCTCCCTAATATAGACACAGACAGCAAAAATATGCTGGCAGGGGCACTAACCCTTCTACTTCTCTATTCTAAAAAATAAATAAAAAATAATTACAAACTTAACAATAAAATAAAAAAAACATTAACTAAAAAAATAAAGGGTAAAAAAATTCTCCCTAATATAGACACAGACAGTAAACAAATCCTGGCGGGGGCGCTAGCCCTTCTACTTCTCTATCCAAAAATAAAATAAATAAATAAATAAATAAAAACTTAAAATAAAAGTAAATAACTAAAAAAATAAAGGGTAAAAAAAGTCTCCCTAATATAGACACAGACAGTAAACATATGCTGGCAGGGGCGCTAATCCTTCTACATATCTATCTAAAAAAAATTAAAAAATTAAAAATTAACTAAAAAAATATAAAGGGTAAAATAAGTCTCCCTAATATAGACACAGACAGAAAAAATATGCTGGCATGGGCACTAACCCTTCTACTTCTCTATTCTAATTTTTTTTTTAAAATAAATACAAACTTAAAAATAAAATAAAAAAAACATTAACTAAAAAAATAAAGGGTAAAAAAAGTCTCCCAATATAGGACAGTCAGAAGTCAGTCAGCTTCGCTATCTAAAAATAAAATAAAATTAATAAATAAGTAAAAAAAAGTAAAAAAAAATTAAAAAAAACATTAACTAAAAAAATTTAAAGGGTAAAATAAGTCTCCCTAATATAGACACAGACAGCAAAAAATATTCTGGCAGGGGCACTAACCCTTCTACTTCTCTATTCTAAAAAAAAAATAAAATAAAAAAAATACAAACTTAAAAAAAAAAACATTAATTAAAAAAATAAAGGGTAAAAAAAGTCTCCCTAATATAGGACAGACAGCAAATAAATCCTGGCAGGGGCGCTAACCCTTCTACTTCTCTATCCCAATTTTTTTTATAAATAAATAAAACCTTAAATTTTTTTTAAAAAAATGAACTAAAAAAAAAAGGGCAAAAAAAGTCTCCCTAATATAGACACAGACAGCAAACTATCCTGGCAGTTGCGCTAACCTTTCTACTTTTCAAAAAAATAAATAAAATTGTTTTGGCTAGACTTGCTCTTTAACCACTTGAGCTCCGGAAGACTTACCCCCCTTCATGACCAGGCCATTTTTCATGCTATTTAGCACTGCGCTACTTTAACTGGTAATTGTGCGGTCATGCAACGCTGTACCCAAATTAAATTGATGTCATTTTTTTTTTCACACAAACAAAGCTTTCTTTTGGTGGTATTTGATCATCGCTGTTTATATTGCAAAAAGAAAAAGAAAACAGCGGTGATCAAATAACACTCTATCTGTGTGAGAAAAAAAAAATGCAATAAATTTTATTTGAATATAGCGCCGCATGACCGCACAATTACCAGTTCATTTAGCGGAGTGCTAAATAGCAAGAAATTACCTGGTCATGAATCTTCCGGAGCTCAAGTGGTTAAAGCGCAAGTCTAGCCGAAACTATTTTTTTTATTTATTTTAGTTTATTTATTTTTTATTTATTTGTATTTATTTATTTTGGATAGAGAAGTAGAAGGGTTAGCGCCCCTGCCAGGATTTGTTTTCTGTCTGTCCTATAACTTTCACGCAAACCAATCAATATACGCTTATTGGGTTTTTTTTATCAAAAAAATGTAGTAGAATACATTTTATTTTGGCCAAAATTTATGAAGACTTTTTTTAAAATTATTTTTATATTGAATGTGTTTTGCTGCATATTGTTCTTTTTTTTTTTTTCAAAATTTTTGGTCTTTTTTTATTTATATTGCAAAAAATAAAAAATGACAGAAAAAAAAAAAGAAAAAAGACAGAAATTTTGAAAATAAAACAAACAATATTTTTTCACTTTCTGCAGCAAAATATATCCAATAAAAAAATAATAATAAAAAAATGTCTTTATAAATTTCGGGCAAAATGTATTCTGCTACATTTTTTTGATAGAAAAAAAATCCCAATAAGTGTAAATTGATTGGTTTGCGTGAAAGTAATAGCGCCTGCAAACTATCCTCCGGAAGGTGTTACCGCCTTCACGACCAGGCCACTTTCTTGCTATTTAGCATTGCGTTAGTTTAACTGGTAATTGCGCGGTCATGCAACGCTGTATCCTAACTAAACTTATAGAATTTCTTTCACACAAATAGAGCTTTCTTTTGGTGGTATTTGATCACCGCAGTTTTTTTTTTTCATTCAGCTGCACTGATAGGCGGCACTGACAGGTGGCACTGACAGGCGGCACTGTTGGGGCTGCCCTGATAATCAGTGCAGATGTCCCCTGTGTGGATTTGCCAGTTCTTGGCTCTCCTCGCGTGCCCTCAGCGTGAAGAGAGGATTGCCGATAACCGGCAAATCCTGTTTACACTGTGATCAGCTGTGATTGGACAAAACTGGTCACGTGGTAAAGAGCCGCTGTGATTGGCTCTTTACCCCAATCTGTGATCAGCCACGTCCGAAGGAAAAGGGCGATCACTGATTCGTGCCGATGCGCGCCGCAGGCCAATTTTCAGCTTTCAGCGCTGTCACACTTTGAATAACAATTGCGCGGTCGTGCAGCACGGTACCCATATGTCATTTTTATCATTTTTTTGAGACAGAGTTTTCTTTTGGTGGTATTTAATCACCACTGGGGTTTTTTTATTTTTTGCTAACCAAAGGAAAGAAGATTGAAAATTTTGAAAAAAAAAAAGTTCTGTTATAAAATGTTCTAAATAAGTAATTTTTATCCTTCCCTGATGTGCACTGATGGGCACCAATAGGCTGCATTAATGGGCACTGATGAGGCGGCACTTATGATGAGGTGACACTGATGAGGCGGCACTGAAGAGGCGGCACTTATGAGCACGGACGGGTACTGATGAGGCGGCACTGATGAGGTGGCACTTATGGGCACTGATGGGGACTGATGAGGTGGCACTGATGAGACGGCACTGTTGAGGCAGCACTTATGAGCACTGATGAGGTGGCACTTATGGGCACTGATGGGGACTGATGAGGTGGCACTGATGAAGCAGCACTGTTGAGGCAGCACTTGTGGGCACTGATGAGGCGGCACTTATGGGCACTGACGGGGACTGATGAGGTGTCACTTATGGGCACTAATGAGGACTGATGAGGTGGCACTGATGAGGCGGCACTTATGGGCACTGATGAGGCGGCACTAATGAGGTGGCAATTATAGGGACTGATGAGGTAGCACTGATAAGGCAGCACTTATGGGCACTGATGAGGCGGCACTTATGGGCACTGACGGGCACTGATGAGGCGGCACTAATGAGGTGGCACTTATGGAGACTGATGAGGTAGCACTGATAAGGCAGCACTTATGGCCACTGACAGGCATTGATGAGGTGTCACTGATGAGGCTGCACTGATGGGCACTGATGAGGCGGTACTTATGGCCACTGACAGGCATTGATGAGGTGTCACTGATGAGGTGTCACTGATGGGCACAGATGAGGAGGCACTGATGAGGCTGCACTGATATGTGGCACTGATAGGCGGCACTAATAGGTGGCACTGACAGGCGGCACTGTTGGGGCTGCCCTGATAATCAGTGCAGATGTCCCCTGTGTGGATTTGCCAATTATTGGCTCTCCTCTCCTCACGTGCCCTCAGCGTGAGGAGAGGATTGCTGATAACCGGCAAATCCTGTTTACACTGTGATCAGGACAAAACTGTACACGTGGTAAAGAGGCGCTGTGATGGGCTCTTTACCCCAATCTGTGATCAGCTGTGTCCGAAGGAAAAGGGCGATCACAGATTTGTGCCGATGCGCGCCGCAGGGGGGGGGGTGCACGGGAAGCACAACCATGGAGGGACGTTCATAGATGCCCTCCCAGCAATGGAGCCTGCGCTGTACCGGCTATAGTGCGGGTGGGAGGTGGTTAATAATCTATTATTAGAATTAAAAATTTTCAGTTTCGATCCCCTATGGGAAAAGTTCAGGTAGTACTTTGTCCCATATTTCTAAGTGCTTTCTAACCTTATTTTGAGTACCGACAACCTCTCTCTTCACACACTGGTGGATCAGACAACTACTATGAAGGAGACGGCTGAATTAAAGCTTTAGCTTGTCCCGGCTCTGAGCACTTTCCACAGAAAGGCAAGAGGAATGCAGAGGGGGGGGCTTATCTGCATTCCTCTCGCCGTTGCTTGTCTGTTGAAAGTGCTCAGAGCCGGTGTCTTGTCGACCTAGTTCCCCTATCGATATGGTTCCGAGCTCGACTGCGCATGCGCACTGGGAACACACGGAAATCTACAAACATCTAGAGCTGTTTGTCAGCTGTAGACGCGCTCGCTCCCGAGGATACACGCCGTGCAGAAAGCGGCGGGGGCCGAGACTGGGACACGCCGCTCTCTAGGGCGGCATTAAACAAGTTGATGGCCGGGTGACACGCCGCTCTGTATTTTTTAAAATGTTCATGAGCGGGCGCAAGGGGCGGACACTGTGACACGCCACTCTATAGGGCGAGTGTTGTACATATAATTGCCGTCTAACATTCATCCGCCCCTTGCTGTACAGAGCGGCGTGTCACCCGGCCATCAACTTGTTTAATGCCGCCCTATAGAGCAGCGTGTCCCAGTCTCCGCCCCCGCCGCTTATCTTGTCGAGCTGGTTCCCCTAGCATCGGGAGCGAGCGCGTCTACAGCTGCCGAACAGCTGTTCACGCTTGGAGAATTCCGTCGCCTCGGGTTGCGCCTGCGCAGTCGAGCTCGGAACCATATCGATAGGCGGAACCAGCTCGGCAGAACACCGGGACAAGCTGCAGCTATAATTCGGCCGTCTCCTTCGTAGCTGTTGTCGGATGGTCCGTGGCAGCCTGTCAGACCCCATAACTAGCGTTAGAAAGCACTTAGAAACATGGGACAAAGTACTACCTGAACCTTGTCCCATTGGGGACCAAACTGTACAATTTAAAATTGTATTGCTAGATTTTTAAATGACAGTCCTATCGCCACCTATGGACCATTTTAACCCAACAGTCTGTCCTTAAATGTATCATAATTGTCCCTCTGTCCTTCTGCTCCGCTCTTTCCTATCTCAGCCCCTGTTAATTTTTTTCGCTCGGCTTAATTAGAAGCAGATGAATTGGCTGCGCTCCAGATGTCGGAGGTTTTATGCAGAGTTCCCGTAAGCGAGGTGGCGGAGTTTTTCTGACTTAATTCCTTAAACGTATCCCCCGCTGAGCCCAGCGCAGCGCAGAGATCGCCGACTATTGTTACAAAGTGCCGAAGAACAAAAGAGGCGATTCCGGGCTAACCCAATAAAAGGCAGCCACAGTGGCCTGCAGCGCGGGGCTCCGCTCTCAGGGGGGGGGGGGGCAAACTGCCATTCCTGTGCCTTGCAGCAAAAATAGTCTTTCTCTCCTTTTTAGAGATGTTTCACTTTCCTTCAGATTTCTGGCTTAATTGTGCAACTGAACATTCTAATGTGCTCAGAGCGGTCCTGCTTGCCGGCTGCTTTTACAGTTAAAGGAAAACTACATCTAAATCCAAAATTTGATACAATTTTGTACTTGTTAGAGGGTCCAGTGATTTTGTGTCTCTGCCCCCCCCCCCCCACAATGGGGAGATTTCCTGCACTAGTTTGTGTCTCTGCCCCTCCCACAATGGGGAGATTTCCTGCAGTAGTTTGTGTCTCTGCCCCTCCCACAATGGGGAGATTTCCCTACAGTAGTTTGTGTCTCTGCCCCTCCCACAATGGGGAGATTTCCTGCAGTAGTTTGTGTCTCTGCCCCTCCCACAATGGGGAGATTTCCCTACAGTAGTTTGTGTCTCTGCCCCTCCCACAATGGGGAGATTTCCCTACAGTAGTTTGTGTCTCTGACCCTCCCACAGTGGGGAGATTTCCTTACAGTAGTTTGTGTCTCTGCCCCTCCCACAATGGGGAGATTTACTGCAGTAGTTTGTGTCTCTGCCCCTCCCACAATGGGGAGATTTCCTGCAGTAGTTTGTGTCTCTGCCCCTCCCACAATGGTGAGATTTCCTGCAGTAGTTGTGTCTCTGCCCCTCCCACAACGGGGAGATTTCCCTACAGTAGTTTGTGTCTCTGCCCCTCCCACAATGGGGAGATTTCCTGCAGTAGTTTGTGTCTCTGCCCCTCCCACAATGGGGAGATTTCCTGCAGTAGTTTGTGTCTCTGCTCCTCCCACAGTGGGGAGATTTCCTGCAGTAGTTTGTGTCTCTGCCCCTCCCACAATGGTGAGATTTCCTGCAGTAGTTGTGTCTCTGCCCCTCCCACAATGGTGAGATTTCCTGCAGTAGTTGTGTCTCTGCCCCTCCCACAACGGGGAGATTTCCCTACAGTAGTTTGTGTCTCTGCCCCTCCCACAGTGGGGAGATTTCCTGCAGTAGTTTGTGTCTCTGCCCCTCCCACAACGGGGAGATTTCCCTACAGTAGTTTGTGTCTCTGCCCCTCCCACAATGGGGAGATTTCCTGCAGTAGTTTGTGTCTCTGCCCCTCCCACAATGATGAGATTTCCTGCAGTAATTTGTGTCTCTGCCCCTCCCACATTGGTGAGATTTCCTGCAGTAGTTTGTGTCTCTGCCCCTCCCACATTGGTGAGATTTCCTGCAGTAGTTTGTGTCTCTGACCCTCCCAAAGTGGGGAGATTTCCCTGCAGTAGATATATCAACTTCCTGCTGCTTGCTAAAGTGAAAGAACGCATCCCTGGGCACCATTTAGATGTGCATGTTCCAGGGAACAAGCTGACCACTGGATGGTGCAGACTTTAGCTATGTAGTCTGCCCATCAGTTTCTCGCTCATGGAACAGGAATCAAGCATCTGATGAGCACAGCACAGCTAAAGTCTTCCTCATCCAGTGGCTAGCAGGGAGGAGGAACATGCTTATCTAAAGGGACACCTTGAGCATGTTCTTTCACACAGGTTCATCCCTCATCGTCACTTAAATTCTGAATGGGGGGCTGTTAAGGGAGATACTGAAAGAGCAGAATGAAATGTGGACATTCCATTTCACTAGAAGATTCTGTGATATGTGGAAGTTATGCGCTCTCAGGAGCTGGAAGACAGCGTTTGTTATCAGCAGAAGACTTCCGTTCCTGCACTCGCCTCTGATTGGTTCTCTTCAGGGAAAGGCAATGTGGCTTTTAAAGCTAAATGAACAGAAATCACACAAACTGTTCTATAAACTTCCCTTTTTTTTCCCGGAATGTCTGATTGGCTGTTTATTTCCGGGTTGTAGATGTCAGTGTCTCCTCTTCAGGAAAGCTCCTCCGATGATCATTGAAAGAATCAGAGGCTGAAATGATGTCATCAGTCTGCTGCAGGCAGGAGGAAGCATTTCCTCGGTCCCCCCCCCCCCCCCCCCTGATCAGACTGCAGCTTTGTAACTTTGTAGCCACTCACAAGGAGGTTTGCAGCAAGTGGCTGATCTGCACCAGACATTTGTAAACACAGAAAAGAACTGCACAGGCACCAGGATTTACATGATTGTGTCACCTCTGAGCCGGCGTCTCAATCCTGGGAGTAGATGGTGACCCTGGATTAGGGATGAGCTCGGTGTTCGAGTCGAACATACTTTCGACTCGAACATCGGCTGTTCGATCGTTCGACGAAGATCGAACGATTTGGGCCGTTCGCGCCTAATTCGAGTGACGCGAACGGCCCACAATGCACTACGCCATCACAGTGTCATCCAGGCGCTGTGATTGGCCAAGCATGCACTGTGACCCCGCATGCTTGGCCAATCACAGCGCCGGCAGCGAGGAGAGCAATGATTGGCCACAGGCAGGATGCCTGTGGCCAATTATTGCTGAGGGGGTTTAGTACACACCCCACACTATAAAAGGCCGCCAGCACGGCGGCCTAGTGTAGTGTGTTCCGGAGCAGGGAAAGAGAAGCATAGGCAGGGACAGTGACATTTATTTCTTTCTTGCTTAACCTGGATTCCTTTAGTTTAGGGAAAGGGAAGGATAGGTAGGGAGAGTGTCAGTGTGTTTTACTGTACGAATCCTTGTTTCTAGGGACAGGGAAGGACAGTGAGGGAAATTCTCCTTGTGCTATAGTGTGCTAAAGCATTCCTCATCAACCATCTTTGAAATCCTTGTTTTTTGGACAGTCAGGGAAATTGTCGTTGTGCTATTCTGTGCAAAAGCAATCATCCTCAACCATATTTAGAAATCCTTAAGTAAAGGGACAGAGAAGGACACCTGAAGGTAGCCCTTATTGCTTTTTTCCCATCTCCCTGCAGGCCATCTATTGGAATGTCTGGAAGGCAAACAAGGAGAGGCAGACAGTCAGGAGGCAATAAAAGAGGGCAAGCAGGCTCTGTGTCTGGGGGCAACAGTGCTGGTCGTGGACGCGGTGCATTGTCATCAGCACATGGCCATGGGACACGCTTGTCCTTCTTTTCGGCAGCTGGACATGTTGAGCCACATCATGCCGAAGACTTGGTAGAGTGGATGACCAAGCCCTCCTCCTCCTCATCATCCTCTCTCACCCAGGCTCAGGGTACTGGCAAAGCAGCTGCCAAAGCGTCCTCTTCCCTGGTATCAATGTCAGACTCATCATCAGTCACTCCTTCCCTAGACCCACCATGTCCTCCTCCTGAGGAGTCCCCCGAACTGTTTGAGCACAGTGTTGGGTACATGCTCCAGGAGGATGCCCAGCGTTTCGAAGGGTCTGATGATGAAACCCAGCTACAGGAAGGCAGTAGCGTGAGAGCAGACAGAGGGGATGCTCAAGAAGGACACCAATCTGGCAGTCATGTTCCAGCAGCTGCAGCATACTGCCAGATTGGCTCCAGTGATGAGGAGGGAGGGGATGATGAGGTCACTGACTCCACGTGGGTGCCTAATAGGAGAGAGCAGGATGCCCTTTGGTGGCCAGCGTAAGGGCAGTACACCGACGGAATCACACCGCAGAGCTCCGCCTGTGCAGGGCGCTGCCTCTGCCCGTCATTCAAAAAGTTCCTTGGTGTGGGCCTTTTTTGAGGCTAGTGCATCAGATCGCACAGCTGCTGTTTGCAACATATGTCTCAAGCGTATATCGCGTGGCCAAAACATCAGCCGCTTGGGTACCACATGCCTGACCAGACATATGTTGACCTGCCATGCAGCTCGTTGGCAAGCCTACCTCAAAGACCCACACCAAAGAACAAAGCGGACCTCTCCTTGCACCGCATCAGCTGGGATCTCCAACCCCACTATACCTTCAGTCCTCTCTGAAACATGCACTGAGAGGAATGAAGGTGTAGAATTAGGTGTGTCACAGCCAAGTACTTGCGGCCACTCTGCTAGCAGTACACCGACGTCCGATTCTAGCAGGCAAATTTCCCTGCCCCAGCTGCTGGACCGTCGAAAGAAGTTCACTCCCAGCCATCCACATGCCCAGCGGTTGAATGCTAGCTTGGCTAAATTGCTAGCGCTTCAACTGCTGCCTTTTCAGTTGGTAGACTCGGCCCCCTTCCGTGAGTTTGTGCAATGTGCGGTTCCTCAGTGGCAGGTTCCCAAACGCCACTTTTTCTCACGGAAGGCTATTCCGGCTCTCTACCGGCATGTGGAAGGCAATGTCTTGGCCTCGCTGGACAGGGCGGTCAGCGGTAAGGTGCATATTACCGCTGACTCATGGTCCAGCAGGCATGGACAGGGACGTTACCTTTCTTTCACGGCCCATTGGGTCACTCTTTTGGCAGCTGGGAAGGATGCAGGACAAGGTGCAGTAGTGTTGGAGGTTGTTCCACCGCCACGCCTCCAAAATGCTACTACTGGTTGTGACACACCTCTCTCCTCCACCCCCTCCTCTTCTTCTTCCTCCATGGCCTCTTCCTGTGCTTTGTCCTCTGAACCAGCGGTGCTCCGTAGCCGTTCAAGGGGCTACGCAAGTACGCAGGCAAAAAGATGCCATGCCGTGCTTGCGCTGGTGTGTTTGGGGGACAGAAGCCACACTGGGGCAGAGGTCCTGTCTGCTCTGCAGGGCCAGGCCGAGAGGTGGTTGACGCCACGCCAGCTTAAGCCAGGAATGGTGGTTTGCGACAATGGCACCAACCTCCTCTCCGCCCTCCGACAGGTACAACTGACCCATGTGCCCTGTGTGGCTTACGTCCTTAACCTGGTGGTGCAGCGGTTCTTGGGCAGGTACCCGGGCTTACAGGATGTCCTGAGGCAGGCCAGGAAAGTCTGTGTGCATTTCCGCAGATCTTATAATGCCAGTGCTCGCCTGGCTGAGCTGCAAAAGGAGTTGAACCTGCCCAAGAACCGCCTTATATGTGACATGCCCACCAGGTGGAACTCAACGTTGGCCATGCTGCAGCGGCTGCACACGCAGCAGAGGGCCATCAATGAGTACCTGTGCGACTACGGCACCAGGACAGGGTCAGGGGAGCTTGGTTTTTTTTCTCCACGCCAGTGGGGCATGATCAGGGATGCATGCACTGTCCTGGCACCATTTGAGGAGGCCACGAGGATGGTGAGCAGTGACAGTGCATGCATCAGTGACACTGTACCTCTTGTCCACCTGTTGGAGCACACGCTGCGTGGAATAATGGACAGGGCACTTGAGGCAGAACAGAGGCAGGAAGAGGAGGACTTCCTTGCCTCTCAAGGCCCCCTTTACCCAGACAGTGTTCCTTCTGTCCCACCCATCGCACAGGAAGAGGAGGAGGAGGAGGAGGAGGAGGATTGTGTCAGCATGGAGGTGGAGGCTGGCACTCAGCATCATCAGCAGCAGTCTTTTAGGGATGATTTACAGTCCCAAGAAACCAGTGGACTTGTACGTGGCTGGGAGGAGGTGGCTGCGGATCATGTCGTCCTTAGTGACCCAGAGGACTCCGGACCGAATGCCTCAGCAAACCTACGCTGCATGGCCTCCCTGATCCTGCAAAGTCTGCGGAAGGATCCTCGTATTCTTCGGATCAAGGAGAGGGACCATTACTGGCTGGCCACTCTCCTTGATCCACGGTACAAGGGTAAGGTTGCGGACCTTATGTTACTGTCGCAGAGGGAGCAGAGGATGAGACAACTCCGGGAGGCCTTGCAGAAAGGTCTGTGCAACGCGTTCCCAGAGACTGGGAGGTTACAAACTCCTGGTCCTGGACAACGAGTTGCTGAGGCTTCGGCCAGTCAAAGAAGGAGCGGTGGGGAAGGTGGCCGTCTGACCGATGCGTTCAGACAATTCTTTAGTCCGCAGCCCCAAAGTATGATCGGTTCCAGCAACCATCGCCAGCGTCTGATAAACATGGTGCAGGAATATCTAGGGGCAAGGTCAGATTTGGACACCTTCCCCACCGAAAATCCTCTGGCTTACTGGGTCTTGAGGATGGATCACTGGCCAGAGCTTGCACAGTATGCAATTGAGCTACTGGCCTGTTCTGCATCCAGCGTTCTTTCGGAACGCACATTCAGTGCTGCTGGAGGATTTGTCACGGATCACAGGGTGCGCCTGTCCACCGACTCGGTTGATCGACTGACTTTCATCAAGATGAACCAGTCTTGGATCACCACCAGCTACCACACACCTGATGCTGATATAACAGACTAATTGATTTTAACATGTCACATCCCTTCAAGACTGATGCTGATGCTGAGTGCCTGTGCTGTTATGTTGACTGGCTATCCTCCTCCTCCGAGTCCTCAATGATACGATTGATGATGATAGCTTGGAAGATCATTTTTGTTTATGGGTGCCGCCACCAGTGGCTAAGGCCCAATTTTTCAGCCCCTGTTTTACAGGGGCGTGTAATTACAATTTTTTTAGCAATAATTTGCCATAGGGCTCATTGCTGTGCTCCAAGTACAGTATCTGTGAGGGGTTGTAGTGTTGTGCCACCAGTGCCTAAGGCCCAATTTTTCAGCCCCTGTTCAACAGGGGCATGTAATTACAATTCTTGATCTAATAATTCACAGCAGGGCCCATTCCTGCACCCAGCAAGAGTAACTCTGAGGGCTTACAGTGTTGTGGCAACACCACCACCACCACCACGAAAGGCCCAATTTTTCAGCCCCTGTTCAACAGGGGCATGCAATTACAATTCTTGATCTAATAATTCACAGCAGGGCCCATTGCTGCACCCACCAAGAGTAACTGTCAGGGCTTACAGTGTTGTGGCACCAGCACCACCATCAAAGGCCCAATTTTTACTACCACTGTTCAACAATTATATGTAATTAAAATTCCTGATATAATAGTTGACAGCAGGGCGTTCCAGCACCAACCAAGAGTAACTGTGAGTGCTTACAGTGTTGTGCCAACACCAACAACTAAGGGGCCTATTTCTGCAGAGTATATACGGCAGGTCCCTACTTTCAAACATCCAACTTACAAACGACTCCTACTTGCAAACGCAAGAAGACAACAGGAAGTGAGAGGAAATCTACCCCTAGGAAGGAAAATTCTCTCCTGTAAGAATAAATATGGGAGAAAGGTGTCTCCTCTGTACTGATGCTTTATCAGCAATCCTTGTTTCAAGAAAAACACCACATTTCAAAAACAGTTGTCATTGGGACGGAAAGTGAGGTGAAATGTTCTGAACAGGGGCACAGACAGCAAAACAAATGTTACAGGGGTGATAACCCTTACCTATGTTTTCCAAAAAGTTTAAAAATAGATTTTTGGGCTGGAGCTACACTTCAACAATGTACCTGTTCAAAATTACAAACAGATTCTACATAAGAACAAACCTACAGTCCCTGTCTTGTATGCACCGCCTGTATACGGCTGTTCAGAGTATATAGGGCCTTTTTTATTTTATGTGCGGGGTTCCCCTTAATATCCATACAAGACCCAAAGGGGCTGGTAATGGGCTGGGGTAGGGGGGGGGGGGTTGATGGGGTAGCTATGCCATTTTTCCTAAAGATTTTCATCCATATTACCGGGACCAGACATTACATTAAAGCCGCACTTCACAGGCATACTTTAGACACCCCCCAGGTACGATATTTAAAGGAATATTTGACTTTTTTTTTTCACTTTATGCATCATTAAAATGACTGCTCCCGAAAAACGACCGTTTTTAAAACTTCTTTTTGCATTGATACATGTCCCCTGGTGCAGAACCCGGGTTCCCAAACCCTTTTTAGGACAATAACATGCATAATAGTTGTTATAATTAGCACTTTAGAATTCGAACGTTCGCATCCATTGTATTTAATAGGGTTCTAATGTTCGTACGAACTTTCGGTCCGTTCGCGGGTTCTGGTGCGAACCGAACCCGGGGGTGTTCGGCTCATCACTGCCCTGGATGATGCCTGAATAAAAATGAGGATGTCCCTCCAGAGAGCTGTTGATAATAATAATAATAATCATGATCCTCATAATAATATGCATTACATCAGCAACATGTACATAATAATAATAATAATAATAATAATAATAATAATAATAATAATAAATAATGTGAATTACACACAGACTCAGAAAACTCCATATATTAAAAATAATAGTAATAAATAATACTATGCACTAAATCAGGAACTTGTATATTATAATATTGATGATAATAATAATAATAATAATAATAATAATTCGAGTTACATCAGAAACCTGAATATCATAACACTAATATTAAATATAATAGTAGTAGTAGTAATACCATGCATTAAATCACGAACTTGTATGTTATAATATTGATAATAATAATAATAATAATAAAAATGTATATGAATTATATCATGGTAGCAGTAGCACTACTATTATTACTACTGTTATTGTTCTTATTATATTTTAAATGTATTAGTAATAATAATAATAATAATAATAATAATATGCATTCCATCATGAACTTGTATATTATATTACTGATAATAATAATAATATCAATAATGGTAGTAGCACTACTATTATTACTGCTGTTATTGTTCTTATTATACTGTATATGTATTTATTAATAATAATAATAATAATATGCATTCCATCATGAACTTGTATATTATAAAATTGATAATAATAATGACAATAATGGTAGTAGCAGCATGACTATTATTACTACTGGTATTGTTCTTATTATACTGTAAATTTATTATTATTATTAATAATAATAATATGCATTCCATCATGAACTTGTATATTATACTAATAATAATAACAATAAAGGTAGTAATAGCACTACTATAATTACTACTGTTATTATACTTTATATTTTGTTAATAATAATAATATTAATAATAATAATAGTACATTCCATCATGAACTTGTATTATATTATTGAAAATAATAATAATAATAATAATAATAATAATAACAATAATGGTAGTAGCACTACTATTATTACTACTGTTACTGTTCTTATTATACTTTAAATTTATTAGTAAAAATAATAATAATAATAATAATAATAATAATAATAAAAATAATAATAATATGCATTCCATCATGAACTTGTATATTATAAAATTGATAATAATAATGACAATAATGGTAGTAATAGCACTACTAATATTACTACTGTTATTGCTCCTATTATACTTTATATTTATTAATAATAATAATAATAATAATAATAATAATAATATTCATTCCATCATGAACTTGTATATAATAATAATAATAATAATAACAATAAAGGTAGTAATAGCACTACTATAATTAATGCTGTTATTGTTCTTATTATACTGTATATTTATTAATAATAATAATAATAATAATAATATTAATAATATGCATTCTATCATTAACTTGTATATGATAATATTGATAATAATAACAATAATGGTAGTAGCAGCGTGACTATTAGTACTACTGGTATTGTTCTTATTATACTGTAAAATTATTATTATTAATAATAACAATAATAATATGCATTCCATCATGAACTTATAATAATAATAACAATAAAGGTAGTAATAGTAGTACTATAATTACTACTGTTATTATACTTTATATTTTGGTAATAATAATAATATTAATAATAATAATAGTATGCATTCCATCATGAACTTGTATTATATTTATGATAATAATAATATTACTATTAATAATAATAATAGTAACAATAATAACAATAATGGTAGTAGTAGCACTACTATTATTACTACTGTTACTGTTCTTATTATACTTTAAATTTATTAGTAATAATAATAATAATAATAATAATATGCATTCCATCATGAACTTGTATATTATATTACTGATAATAATAATAATATCAATAATGGTAGTAGCACTACTATTATTACTGCTGTTATTGTTCTTATTATACTGTATATGTATTTATTAATAATAATAATAATAATATGCATTCCATCATGAACTTGTATATTATAAAATTGATAATAATAATGACAATAATGGTAGTAGCAGCATGACTATTATTACTACTGGTATTGTTCTTATTATACTGTAAATTTATTATTATTATTAATAATAATAATATGCATTCCATCATGAACTTGTATATTATACTAATAATAATAACAATAAAGGTAGTAATAGCACTACTATAATTACTACTGTTATTATACTTTATATTTTGTTAATAATAATAATATTAATAATAATAATAGTACATTCCATCATGAACTTGTATTATATTATTGAAAATAATAATAATAATAATAATAACAATAATGGTAGTAGCACTACTATTATTACTACTGTTACTGTTCTTATTATACTTTAAATTTATTAGTAAAAATAATAATAATAATAATAATAATAAAAATAATAATAATATGCATTCCATCATGAACTTGTATATTATAAAATTGATAATAATAATGACAATAATGGTAGTAATAGCACTACTAATATTACTACTGTTATTGCTCCTATTATACTTTATATTTATTAATAATAATAATAATAATAATAATAATATTCATTCCATCATGAACTTGTATATAATACTAATAATAATAATAATAATAACAATAAAGGTAGTAATAGCACTACTATAATTAATGCTGTTATTGTTCTTATTATACTGTATATTTATTAATAATAATAATAATAATAATATTAATAATATGCATTCTATCATTAACTTGTATATGATAATATTGATAATAATAACAATAATGGTAGTAGCAGCGTGACTATTAGTACTACTGGTATTGTTCTTATTATACTGTAAAATTATTATTATTAATAATAACAATAATAATATGCATTCCATCATGAACTTATAATAATAATAACAATAAAGGTAGTAATAGTAGTACTATAATTACTACTGTTATTATACTTTATATTTTGGTAATAATAATAATATTAATAATAATAATAGTATGCATTCCATCATGAACTTGTATTATATTTATGATAATAATAATATTACTATTAATAATAATAATAGTAACAATAATAACAATAATGGTAGTAGTAGCACTACTATTATTACTACTGTTACTGTTCTTATTATACTTTAAATTTATTAGTAAAAATAATAATAATGATAATAATAATAATAATAATAACAATAATGGTAGTAGCACTACTATTATTACTACTGTTACTGTTCTTATTATACTTTAAATTTATTAGTAAGAATAATAATAATAATAATAATAATAATATGCATTCCATCAAGAATTTGTATATTATATTACTGATAATAATAATAATAATAATAATAACATCAATATTGGTAGTAGTAGCACTACTATTATTACTACTGTTACTGTTCTTATTATACTTTCAATTTATTAGTAATAATAATAATAATAATAATAATAATATTAATAATAATATGCATTCCATCAAGAACTTGTATATTATATTACTGATAATAATAATAATAATAATAATAATAATAATAATAATAATAACATCAATATTGGTAATAGTAGCCCTACTCTTATTACTGCTGTTATTGTTCTTATTATACTTTATATTTTGTTATTAATAATAATATTAATAATAATAATAGTATGCATTCCATCATGAACTTGTATTATATTATTGATAATAATAATATTATTATTAATAATAGTAATAATAATAACAATAATGGTAGTAGTAGCACTACTATTATTACTACTGTTACTGTTCTTATTATACTTTAAATGTATTAGTAAAAATAATAATAATGATGATAATAATAATAATAATAATAATAATGATAGTAGCACTACTATTATTACTACTGTTACTGTTCTTATTATACGTTAAATTTATTAGTAATAATAATAATAATAATAATAATAATATGCAATCCATCATGAATGCGTATATTATAATATTGATAATAATAATCACAATAATGGGAGTAGAATTACTATTATTACTACTGTTATTATTCTTATATTAAAAGTGCTATGAGTATCAAAGGAATATATAAATCGGTGCCTTCGTCCCATGAATTGTTGTATAGGAAAAAAGAGGCTTAGGTGGACTATATCGGCACCATATGTAAAACTGATAGACAGTCAAGGATAAAGTATAAAAAAAATTATTACAAAAGTATATAAAGAAAAGTTTTTACCATGTAGATATTTATAGATAAAGGATAGTTTTGTGACAATCATCAATCCATACCATTGCACCAATGGAAAGTCATACAGATATAGTTACATAGTAGGCAGTAGTGATGAGCCGAACACCCCCGGGTTCGGTTCGCACCAGAACCCGCGAACGGACCGAAAGTTTGAACGAACATTAGAACCCTATTAAATACAATGGATGCGAACGTTCGAATTCTAAAGTGCTAATTATAACGACTATTATCCATGTTATTGTCCTAAAAAGGGTTTGGGAACCCGGGTTCTGCACCAGGGGACATGTATCAATGCAAAAAGAAGTTTTAAAAACGGTCGTTTTTCGGGAGCAGTCATTTTAATGATGCATAAAGTGAAAAAAAAAAAGTCAAATATTCCTTTAAATATTGTACCTGGGGGGTGTCTAAAGTATGCCTGTGAAGTGCCACGTGTTTCCAGTGTTTAGAACTGTCCCTGCACAAAATGACACTTCTAAAGGAAAAAAAAGCCATTTAAAACTGCTTGCGGCTTTAATGTAATGTCTGGTCCCGGTAATATGGATGAAAATCTTTAAGAAAAATGGCATAGCTACCCCATGACCCCCCCCCTACCCCAGCCCATTACCAGCCCCTTTGGGTCTTGTATGGATATTAAGGGGAACCCCGCACATAAAATAAAAAAGGCCCTATATACTCTGAACAGCCGTATACAGGCGGTGCATACAAGACAGGGACTGTAGGTTTGTTCTTATGTAGAATCTGTTTGTAATTTTGAACAGGTACATTGTTGAAGTGTAGCTCCAGCCCAAATACCTATTTTTAAACTTTTTGGGAAACATAGGTAAGGGTTATCACCCCTGTAACATTTGTTTTGCTGTCTGTGCCCCTGTTCAGAACAGTTCACCTCACTTTCCGTCCCAATGACAACTGTTTTTGAAATGTGGTGTTTTTCTTGAAACAAGGATTGCTGATAAAGCATCAGTACAGAGGAGACCCCTTTCTCCCATATTTATTCTTACAGGAGAGAATTTTCCTTTCTAGGGGTAGATTTCCTCTCACTTCCTGTTGTCTTCTTTCGTTTGCAAGTAGGAGTCGTTTGTAAGTTGGATGTTTGAAAGTAGGGACCTGCCGTATATACTCTGCAGAAATAGGCCCCTTAGTTGTTGGTGTTGGCACAACACTGTAAGCACTCTCAGTTACTCTTGGTTGGTGCTGGAACGCCCTGCTGTCAACTATTATATCAGGAATTTTAATTACATATAATTGTTGAACAGTGGTAGTAAAAATTGGGGCTTTGATGGTGGTGCTGGTGCCACAACACTGTAAGCCCTGACAGTTACTCTTGGTGGGTGCAGCAATGGGCCCTGCTGTGAATTATTAGATCAAGAATTGTAATTACATGCCCCTTTTGAACAGGGGCTGAAAAATTGGGCCTTTCGTGGTGGTGGTGGCGTTGCCACAAGACTGTAAGCCCTCAGAGTTACTCTTGGTGGGTGCAGCAATGGACCCTGCTGTGAATTATTAGATCAATAATTGTAATTGCATGCCCCTGTTGAACAGGGGCTGAAAAATTGGGCCTTAGGCACTGGTGGCACAACACTACAACCCCTCACAGATACTGTACTTGGAGCACAGCAATGAGCCCTGTTGCAAAGTATTGCTTCAAAAATTGTAATGACACGCCCCTGTTAAACAGGGCCTGAAAAATTGGGCCTTAGGCACTGGTGCCACAACACTCCAACCCCTCACAGATACTGTACTTGGAGCACAGCAATGAGCCCTATGGCAAATTATTGCTAAAAAAATTGTAATTACACGCCCCTGTAAAACAGGGGCTGAAAAATTGGGCCTTAGCCACTGGTGGCGGCACCCATAAACAAAAATGATCTTCCAAGCTATCATCATCAATCGTATCATTGAGGACTCGGAGGAGGAGGATAGCCAGTCAACATAACAGCACAGGCACTCAGCATCAGCATCAGTCTTGAAGGGATGTGACATGTTAAAATCAATTAGTCTGTTATATCAGCATCAGGTGTGTGGTAGCTGGTGGTGATCCAAGACTGGTTCATCTTGATGAAAGTCAGTCGATCAACCGAGTCGGTGGACAGGCGCACCCTGTGATCCGTGACAAATCCTCCAGCAGCACTGAATGTGCGTTCCGAAAGAACGCTGGATGCAGGACAGGCCAGTAGCTCAATTGCATACTGTGCAAGCTCTGGCCAGTGATCCATCCTCAAGACCCAGTAAGCCAGAGGATTTTCGGTGGGGAAGGTGTCCAAGTCTGACCTTGCCCCTAGATATTCCTGCACCATGTTTATCAGACGCTGGCGATGGTTGCTGGAACCGATCATACTTTGGGGCTGCGGACTAAAGAATTGTCTGAACGCATCGGTCAGACGGCCACCTTCCCCACCGCTCCTTCTTTGACTGGCCGAAGCCTCAGCAACTCGTTGTCCAGGACCAGGAGTTTGTAACCTCCCAGTCTCTGGGAACGCGTTGCACAGACCTTTCTGCAAGGCCTCCCGGAGTTGTCTCATCCTCTGCTCCCTCTGCGACGGTAACATAAGGTCCGCAACCTTACCCTTGTACCGTGGATCAAGGAGAGTGGCCAGCCAGTAATGGTCCCTCTCCTTGATCCGAAGAATACGAGGATCCTTCCGCAGACTTTGCAGGATCAGGGAGGCCATGCAGCGTAGGTTTGCTGAGGCATTCGCTCCGGAGTCCTCTGGGTCACTAAGGACGACATGATCCGCAGCCACCTCCTCCCAGCCACGTACAAGTCCACTGGTTTCTTGGGACTGTAAATCATCCCTAAAAGACTGCTGCTGATGATGCTGAGTGCCAGCCTCCACCTCCATGCTGACACAATCCTCCTCCTCCTCCTCCTCCTCCTCCTCCTCTTCCTGTGCGATGGGTGGGACAGAAGGAACACTGTCTGGGTAAAGGGGGCCTTGAGAGGCAAGGAAGTCCTCCTCTTCCTGCCTCTGTTCTGCCTCAAGTGCCCTGTCCATTATTCCACGCAGCGTGTGCTCCAACAGGTGGACAAGAGGTACAGTGTCACTGATGCATGCACTGTCACTGCTCACCATCCTCGTGGCCTCCTCAAATGGTGCCAGGACAGTGCATGCATCCCTGATCATGCCCCACTGGCGTGGAGAAAAAAAACCAAGCTCCCCTGACCCTGTCCTGGTGCCGTAGTCGCACAGGTACTCATTGATGGCCCTCTGCTGCGTGTGCAGCCGCTGCAGCATGGCCAACGTTGAGTTCCACCTGGTGGGCATGTCACATATAAGGCGGTTCTTGGGCAGGTTCAACTCCTTTTGCAGCTCAGCCAGGCGAGCACTGGCATTATAAGATCTGCGGAAATGCACACAGACTTTCCTGGCCTGCCTCAGGACATCCTGTAAGCCCGGGTACCTGCCCAAGAACCGCTGCACCACCAGGTTAAGGACGTGAGCCACACAGGGCACATGGGTCAGTTGTCCCTGTCGGAGGGCGGAGAGGAGGTTGGTGCCATTGTCGCAAACCACCATTCCTGGCTTAAGCTGGCGTGGCGTCAACCACCTCTCGGCCTGGCCCTGCAGAGCAGACAGGACCTCTGCCCCAGTGTGGCTTCTGTCCCCCAAACACACCAGCGCAAGCACGGCATGGCATCTTTTTGCCTGCGTACTTGCGTAGCCACGTGAACGGCTACGGAGCACCGCTGGTTCATAGGACAAACCACAGGAAGAGGCCATGGAGGAAGAAGAAGAGGAGGGGGTGGAGGAGAGAGGTGTGTCACAACCAGTAGTAGCATTTTGGAGGCGTGGCGGTGGGACAACCTCCAACACTACTGCACCTTGTCCTGCATCCTTCCCAGCTGCCAAAAGAGTGACCCAATGGGCCGTGAAAGAAAGGTAACGTCCCTGTCCATGCCTGCTGGACCATGAGTCAGCGGTAATATGCACCTTACCGCTGACCGCCCTGTCCAGCGAGGCCAAGACATTGCCTTCCACATGCCGGTAGAGAGCCGGAATAGCCTTCCGTGAGAAAAAGTGGCGTTTGGGAACCTGCCACTGAGGAACCGCACATTGCACAAACTCACGGAAGGGGGCCGAGTCTACCAACTGAAAAGGCAGCAGTTGAAGCGCTAGCAATTTAGCCAAGCTAGCATTCAACCGCTGGGCATGTGGATGGCTGGGAGTGAACTTCTTTCGACGGTCCAGCAGCTGGGGCAGGGAAATTTGCCTGCTAGAATCGGACGTCGGTGTACTGCTAGCAGAGTGGGCGCAAGTACTTGGCTGTGACACACCTAATTCTACACCTTCATTCCTCTCAGTGCATGTTTCAGAGAGGACTGAAGTTATAGTGGGGTTGGAGATCCCAGCTGATGCGGTGCAAGGAGAGGTCCGCTTTGTTCTTTGGTGTGGGTCTTTGAGGTAGGCTTGCCAACGAGCTGCATGGCAGGTCAACATATGTCTGGTCAGGCATGTGGTACCCAAGCGGCTGATGTTTTGGCCACGCGATATACGCTTGAGACATATGTTGCAAACAGCAGCTGTGCGATCTGATGCACTAGCCTCAAAAAAGGCCCACACCAAAGAACTTTTTGAATGACGGGCAGAGGCAGCGCCCTGCACAGGCGGAGCTCTGCGGTGTGATTCCGTCGGTGTACTGCCCTTACGCTGGCCACCAAAGGGCATCCTGCCTCGTTGGAGATGTGCCTCCTCCTCATCCTCCTCCTCCTCCTCTCTCCTATTAGGCACCCACGTGGAGTCAGTGACCTCATCATCACCTCCCTCCTCATCACTGGAGGCAATCTGGCAGTATGCTGCAGCTGCTGGAACATGACTGCCAGATTGGTGTCCTTCTTGAGCATCCCCTCTGTCTGCTCTCACGCTACTGCCTTCCTCTAGCTGGGTTTCATCATCAGACCCTTCGAAACGCTGGGCATCCTCCTGGAGCATGTACCCAACACTGTCCTCAAACAGTTCGGGGGACTCCTCAGGAGGAGGACATGGTGGGTCTAGGGAAGGAGTGACTGATGATGAGTCTGACATTGATACCAGGGAAGAGGACGCTTTGGCAGCTGCTTTGCCAGTACCCTGAGCCTGGGTGAGAGAGGATGAGGAGGAGGAGGAGGGCTTGGTCATCCACTCTACCAAGTCTTCGGCATGATGTGGCTCAACATGTCCAGCTGCCGAAAAGAAGGACAAGCGTGTCCCATGGCCATGTGCTGACGACAATGCACCGCATCCACGACCAGCACTGTTGCCCCCAGACACAGAGCCTGCTTTCCCTCTTTTATTGCCTCCTGACTGTCTGCCTCTCCTTGTTTGCCTTCCAGACATTCTAATGGATGGCCTGCAGGGAGATGGGAAAAAAGCAATAAGGGCTACCTTCAGGTGTCCTTCTCTGTCCCTTGAAACAAGGACTTTGACAGTGAAAGAAACTGACACACTCTCCCTACCTACAGTTTTCTGTCCCTAGAAAAAATTTTTTTTTAAAGCACAATTTAGCACAAGGAGAATTCACTCACTGTCCTTCCAGGTCCCTGGAAACAAGGACTTTGACAGTGAAAGAAACTGACACACTCTCCCTACCTACAGTTTTCTGTCCCTAGAATAAATGTTTTTTTTAAGCACAATTTAGCACAAGGAGAATTACCTCACTGTCCTTCCAGGTCCCTGGAAACAAGGACTTTGACAGTGAAAGAAACTGACACACTCTCCCTACCTACAGTTTTCTGTCCCTAGAAAAAATGTTTTTTTAAAGCACAATTTAGCACAAGGAGAATTACCTCACTGTCCTTCCAGGTCCCTGGAAACAAGGACTTTGACAGTGAAAGAAACTGACACACTCTCCCTACCTACAGTTTTCTGTCCCTAGAAAAAATGTTTTTTTTAAGCACAATTTAGCACAAGGAGAATTACCTCACTGTCCTTCCAGGTCCCTGGAAACAAGGACTTTGACAGTGAAAGAAACTGACACACTCTCCCTACCTACAGTTTTCTGTCCCTAGAAAAAATGTTTTTTTTAAGCACAATTTAGCACAAGGAGAATTACCTCACTGTCCTTCCAGGTCCCTGGAAACAAGGACTTTGACAGTGAAAGAAACTGACACACTCTCCCTACCTACAGTTTTCTGTCCCTAGAAAAAATGTTTTTTTTAAGCACAATATAGCACAAGGAGAATTCACTCACTGTCCTTCCAGGTCCCTGGAAACAAGGACTTTGACAGTGAAAGAAACTGACACACTCTCCCTACCTACAGTTTTCTGTCCCTAGAAAAAATGTTTTTTTTAAGCACAATTTAGCACAAGGAGAATTACCTCACTGTCCTTCCAGGTCCCTGGAAACAAGGACTTTGACAGTGAAAGAAACTGACACACTCTCCCTACCTACAGTTTTCTGTCCCTAGAAAAAATGTTTTTTTTAAGCACAATATAGCACAAGGAGAATTCACTCACTGTCCTTCCAGGTCCCTGGAAACAAGGACTTTGACAGTGAAAGAAACTGACACACTCTCCCTACCTACAGTTTTCTGTCCCTAGAAAAAATGTTTTTTTTAAGCACAATTTAGCACAAGGAGAATTACCTCACTGTCCTTCCAGGTCCCTGGAAACAAGGACTTTGACAGTGAAAGAAACTGACACACTCTCCCTACCTACAGTTTTCTGTCCCTAGAAAAAATGTTTTTTTTAAGCACAATTTAGCACAAGGAGAATTACCTCACTGTCCTTCCAGGTCCCTGGAAACAAGGACTTTGACAGTGAAAGAAACTGACACACTCTCCCTACCTACAGTTTTCTGTCCCTAGAAAAAATGTTTTTTTTTAAGCACAATTTAGCACAAGGAGAATTACCTCACTGTCCTTCCAGGTCCCTGGAAACAAGGACTTTGACAGTGAAAGAAACTGACACACTCTCCCTACCTACAGTTTTCTGTCCCTAGAAAAAATGTTTTTTTTAAGCACAATATAGCACAAGGAGAATTCACTCACTGTCCTTCCAGGTCCCTGGAAACAAGGACTTTGACAGTGAAAGAAACTGACACACTCTCCCTACCTACAGTTTTCTGTCCCTAGAAAAAATGTTTTTTTTAAGCACAATTTAGCACAAGGAGAATTACCTCACTGTCCTTCCAGGTCCCTGGAAACAAGGACTTTGGCAGTGAAAGAAACTGACACACTCTCCCTACCTACAGTTTTCTGTCCCTAGAAAAAATGTTTTTTTTAAGCACAATTTAGCACAAGGAGAATTACCTCACTGTCCTTCCAGGTCCCTGGAAACAAGGACTTTGACAGTGAAAGAAACTGACACACTCTCCCTACCTACAGTTTTCTGTCCCTAGAAAAAATGTTTTTTTTAAGCACAATTTAGCACAAGGAGAATTCACTCACTGTCCTTCCAGGTCCCTGGAAACAAGGACTTTGACAGTGAAAGAAACTGACACTCTCCCTACCTACAGTTTTCTGTCCCTAGAAAAAATGTTTTTTTTAAGCACAATTTAGCACAAGGAGAATTACCTCACTGTCCTTCCAGGTCCCTGGAAACAAGGACTTTGACAGTGAAAGAAACTGACACACTCTCCCTACCTACAGTTTTCTGTCCCTAGAAAAAATGTTTTTTTTAAGCACAATATAGCACAAGGAGAATTCACTCACTGTCCTTCCAGGTCCCTGGAAACAAGGACTTTGACAGTGAAAGAAACTGACACACTCTCCCTACCTACAGTTTTCTGTCCCTAGAAAAAATGTTTTTTTTAAGCACAATTTAGCACAAGGAGAATTACCTCACTGTCCTTCCAGGTCCCTGGAAACAAGGACTTTGGCAGTGAAAGAAACTGACACACTCTCCCTACCTACAGTTTTCTGTCCCTAGAAAAAATGTTTTTTTTAAGCACAATTTAGCACAAGGAGAATTACCTCACTGTCCTTCCAGGTCCCTGGAAACAAGGACTTTGACAGTGAAAGAAACTGACACACTCTCCCTACCTACAGTTTTCTGTCCCTAGAAAAAATGTTTTTTTTAAGCACAATTTAGCACAAGGAGAATTACCTCACTGTCCTTCCAGGTCCCTGGAAACAAGGACTTTGACAGTGAAAGAAACTGACACTCTCCCTACCTACAGTTTTCTGTCCCTAGAAAAAATGTTTTTTTTAAGCACAATTTAGCACAAGGAGAATTACCTCACTGTCCTTCCAGGTCCCTGGAAACAAGGACTTTGACAGTGAAAGAAACTGACACACTCTCCCTACCTACAGTTTTCTGTCCCTAGAAAAAATGTTTTTTTTAAGCACAATATAGCACAAGGAGAATTCACTCACTGTCCTTCCAGGTCCCTGGAAACAAGGACTTTGACAGTGAAAGAAACTGACACACTCTCCCTACCTACAGTTTTCTGTCCCTAGAAAAAATGTTTTTTTTAAGCACAATTTAGCACAAGGAGAATTACCTCACTGTCCTTCCAGGTCCCTGGAAACAAGGACTTTGACAGTGAAAGAAACTGACACTCTCCCTACCTACAGTTTTCTGTCCCTAGAAAAAATGTTTTTTTTAAGCACAATTTAGCACAAGGAGAATTACCTCACTGTCCTTCCAGGTCCCTGGAAACAAGGACTTTGACAGTGAAAGAAACTGACACACTCTCCCTACCTACAGTTTTCTGTCCCTAGAAAAAATGTTTTTTTTAAGCACAATTTAGCACAAGGAGAATTACCTCACTGTCCTTCCAGGTCCCTGGAAACAAGGACTTTGACAGTGAAAGAAACTGACACACTCTCCCTATCTACAGTTTTCTGTCCCTAGAAAAAATGTTTTTTTTAAGCACAATTTAGCACAAGGAGAATTACCTCACTGTCCTTCCAGGTCCCTGGAAACAAGGACTTTGACAGTGAAAGAAACTGACACACTCTCCCTACCTACAGTTTTCTGTCCCTAGAAAAAATGTTTTTTTTAAGCACAATATAGCACAAGGAGAATTCACTCACTGTCCTTCCAGGTCCCTGGAAACAAGGACTTTGACAGTGAAAGAAACTGACACACTCTCCCTACCTACAGTTTTCTGTCCCTAGAAAAAATGTTTTTTTTAAGCACAATTTAGCACAAGGAGAATTACCTCACTGTCCTTCCAGGTCCCTGGAAACAAGGACTTTGACAGTGAAAGAAACTGACACACTCTCCCTACCTACAGTTTTCTGTCCCTAGAAAAAATGTTTTTTTTAAGCACAATTTAGCACAAGGAGAATTCACTCACTGTCCTTCCAGGTCCCTGGAAACAAGGACTTTGACAGTGAAAGAAACTGACACACTCTCCCTACCTACAGTTTTCTGTCCCTAGAAAAAATGTTTTTTTTAAGCACAATTTAGCACAAGGAGAATTACCTCACTGTCCTTCCAGGTCCCTGGAAACAAGGACTTTGACAGTGAAAGAAACTGACACACTCTCCCTACCTACAGTTTTCTGTCCCTAGAAAAATTTTTTTTTTTAAGCACAATTTAGCACAAGGAGAATTACCTCACTGTCCTTCCAAGTCCCTGGAAACAAGGACTTTGACAGTGAAAGAAACTGACACACTCTCCCTACCTACAGTTTTCTGTCCCTAGAAAAAATGTTTTTTTTAAGCACAATTTAGCACAAGGAGAATTACCTCACTGTCCTTCCAGGTCCCTGGAAACAAGGACTTTGACAGTGAAAGAAACTGACACACTCTCCCTACCTACAGTTTTCTGTCCCTACAAAAAATGTTTTTTTTAAGCACAATATAGCACAAGGAGAATTCACTCACTGTCCTTCCAGGTCCCTGGAAACAAGGACTTTGACAGTGAAAGAAACTGACACACTCTCCCTACCTACAGTTTTCTGTCCCTAGAAAAAATGTTTTTTTTAAGCACAATTTAGCACAAGGAGAATTACCTCACTGTCCTTCCAGGTCCCTGGAAACAAGGACTTTGGCAGTGAAAGAAACTGACACACTCTCCCTACCTACAGTTTTCTGTCCCTAGAAAAAATGTTTTTTTTAAGCACAATTTAGCACAAGGAGAATTACCTCACTGTCCTTCCAGGTCCCTGGAAACAAGGACTTTGACAGTGAAAGAAACTGACACACTCTCCCTACCTACAGTTTTCTGTCCCTAGAAAAAATGTTTTTTTTAAGCACAATTTAGCACAAGGAGAATTACCTCACTGTCCTTCCAGGTCCCTGGAAACAAGGACTTTGACAGTGAAAGAAACTGACACTCTCCCTACCTACAGTTTTCTGTCCCTAGAAAAAATGTTTTTTTTAAGCACAATTTAGCACAAGGAGAATTCACTCACTGTCCTTCCAGGTCCCTGGAAACAAGGACTTTGGCAGTGAAAGAAACTGACACACTCTCCCTACCTACAGTTTTCTGTCCCTAGAAAAAATGTTTTTTTTAAGCACAATTTAGCACAAGGAGAATTCACTCACTGTCCTTCCAGGTCCCTGGAAACAAGGACTTTGACAGTGAAAGAAACTGACACACTCTCCCTACCTACAGTTTTCTGTCCCTAGAAAAAATGTTTTTTTTAAGCACAATTTAGCACAAGGAGAATTACCTCACTGTCCTTCCAGGTCCCTGGAAACAAGGACTTTGACAGTGAAAGAAACTGACACACTCTCCCTACCTACAGTTTTCTGTCCCTAGAAAAAATGTTTTTTTTTAAGCACAATTTAGCACAAGGAGAATTCACTCACTGTCCTTCCAGGTCCCTGGAAACAAGGACTTTGACAGTGAAAGAAACTGACACACTCTCCCTACCTACAGTTTTCTGTCCCTAGAAAAAATGTTTTTTTTAAGCACAATATAGCACAAGCACAAAACACACTGACACTCTCCCTACCTATCCTTCTCTTTCCCTAAACTAAAGGAATCCAGGTTAAGCAAGAAAGAAATAAAAGTCACTGTCCCTGCCTATGCTTCTCTTTCCCTGCTCCGGAACACACTACACTAGGCCGCCGTGCTGGCGGCCTTTTATAGTGTGGGGCGTGTACTAAACCCCCTCAGCAATAATTGGCCACAGGCATCCTGCCTGTGGCCAATCATTGCTCTCCTCGCTGCCGGCGCTGTGATTGGCCAAGCATGCGGGGTCACAGTGCATGCTTGGCCAATCACAGCGCCTGGATGACACTGCGATGGCGTAGTGCATTGTGGGCCGTTCGCGTCACTCGAATTTGGCGCGAACGGCCCAAATCGTTCGATCTTCGTCGAACGATCGAACAGCCGATGTTCGAGTCGAACGTATGTTCGACTCGAACACGAAGCTCATCCCTAGTAGGCAGTGCTCAACGTGTTTCACGTTAGTGATTCCAAAAAGAATCCGCTTCTTCAGGAGCTAAAGACAAACACTATTTTCAGTAGATAAAAGAATGAGTTGTCACGTGACTATAAATAAGAGAAAACATGGTTAATATAAAATAGAAGAGATGTGGATATACATAGTTACATTTCATAGTAGAAAAAACAAACAACCATCATCTGAACCATGAAGCCAGACAGCGCCTAAATTCTCACCATGGGAGCTGGGCCAAATGGCCGAGACGTGGATCAAGGATCTAGGTGCGCCCATGAGAACACGGGACCCCACCAGGGATGCAGATATCCAGGAGGAAATAATCTAGAGTAATCAAAAGGAACTGTATCAAAAATCATCCCAGAATTGGCCAAACCAAAAGGAGAGGAGGCCAAGTGATAACTTGTTATTATTCTTATTATTATTCGAAATATTTATAAATAGAGATGGCCTTGCGGCCTGCCCCCGCGGTCGGTTCGCGGCGAACTTTGCGCGTTCGCTATTCGCCGAACCCGGCGGACATATGGCGCTATTCGCGGCCGCCGTATTCTTTTACATTGTGAAGAACTTTGACCCATGACACATCCATCATGTGGTACAGGACAGCCAATTGAGACATTTCAGCACATGGACACACCCCCTACCTTATAAATAGACCTGATCTGGCCGCCATTTCACATTCTGTCTTTTGTCAGTGTAGGGAGAGGTTGCTGTGTGGAGCAGGGACAGACTGTAGTGACACAAATCGCTAACTAATATAGGTCCACAAAAGTCCTTTTAAGGACTGGTATAGGTGTACTATTGTTTGGTGTTCGCGAGCATTTGCGCGCGTTCGCGCGATCGCGTTCCCGAACCGTCCCATCAGATCTTCGTCCATCACTATTTATAAATAATAATAATAGAAATGTGACATCCATCCAAACTTTGGCCCATGAAGTTTTCTAGAAGCCCGAGTGACTGTCTGGCTGTGCTGGGACTTGTAGTTCTCCATCCCCAGACCGACTCTCAGCAGATCTGTAAAATGCTGAATATTTTTATTGGGTAGGAAAGTGTTGGAGAGTCGCAGAAATTCTCTTCTGGCTATAATTTAATAGCTGCGCTTTTATAGCATCGTTACCACTTAAAGGAACCTCGGCGATAAGCAGAAAACTTGCCGTATTTCTACATTTATATTCCCTTAAATCAGCAGCCAGACAAATGCCGGGGATTTAATGGGGTCATTTACAGGGGGAGAAAAATGTGTTTTCCTTAAAGACGTAATTGCATGTACTTTACAGCGCAGCCCATAAATAGGGGCACCCGGCACACACAGACCGCCGTTTTCCAGATGCGGTTGGGAGGACGCCTTGGTTGGTAATAACCGAGAGCCCCAGACAAGGCGCAGCCATCGCTCTGCGCACATCCAGGCATGGCGGTGATTTGTTCTTCAGAAAGTTTTGCCGAGATGTAGACTGCCGCTGCTGACCTAATAAAGGGGGTCCAACCCACTACTAGCCAGGTGGACCTTATAAAGGGGGTCCAACTCGCTACTAGCAAGGTGGACCTCATAAAGGGGGTCTAACCCACTACTAGCAAGGTGGACCTTATAAAGGGGGTCCAACCCGCTACTAGCAAGGTGGACCTTATAAAGGGGGTCTAACCCACTACTAGCAAGGTGGACCTTATAAAGGGGGTCCAACCCGCTACTAGCAAGGTGGACGTTTTAAAGGGGGTCCAACCCGCTACTAGCAAGGTGGACCTAATAAAGGGGGTCCAACCCAGTACTAGCCAGGTGGACCTTATAAAGGGGGTCCAACCCGGGACTAGCAAGGTGGACCTTATAAAGGGGGTCTAACCCGCTACTAGCAAGGTGGACCTAATAAAGGGGGTCCAACCCAGTACTAGCCAGGTGGACCTTATAAAGGGGGTCCAACCCGGGACTAGCAAGGTGGACCTTATAAAGGGGGTCCAACCCGGGACTAGCAAGGTGTACCTAATAAAGGGGTCCAACCCACTACTAGCCAGGTGTATCTAATAAAGGGGGTCCAACCCGGGACTAGCAAGGTGGACCTAATAAAAGGGGGTCCAACCCACTACTAGCCAGGTGGACCTTATAAAGGGGGTCCAACCCACTACTAGCAAGGTGGACCTTATAAAGGGGGTCCAACCCGCTACTAGCAAGGTGGACCTTATAAAGGGGGTCCAACCCGGGACTAGGAAGGTGGACCTTATAAAGGGGGTCTAACCCACTACTAGCCAGGTGGACCTTATGAAGGGGGTCCAACCCACTACTAGCAAGGTAGACCTTATAAAGAGGGTCCAACCTGCTACTAGCAAGGTGGACCTAATAAAGGGGGTCCAACCCGGTACTAGCAAGGTGGACCTTATAAAGGGGGTCTAACCCACTACTAGCAAGGTGGACCTTATAAAGGGGGTCCAACCTGCTACTAGCAAGGTGGACCTTTTAAAGGGGGTCCAACCCGCTACTAGCAAGGTGGACCTAATAAAGGGGGTCCAACCCGGTACTAGCCAGGTGGACCTTATAAAGGGGGTCCAACCCGGGACTAGCAAGGTGGACCTTATAAAGGGGGTCCAACCCGCTACTAGCAAGGTGGAACTAATAAAGTGTCTGGTTACAGTGATCTGCTATGCGCACTCCTATGGAGCGATGTGTAGCAAGATTGGAAGCCCCTGAGCTTAGTGCTGTCACTGACAGCCAGTGGTTCCAGTAGCTGCCAGGACCAAACAGAACTGCTGAGTCTGGGTGTCGCTTGGGACTTAAAGTGGAATTCCAGCTTACACCTAACTAGCTTCAAAACTGTCACTTTGCCTTCCTAACACAGAGTGCTGTCTCCTCTCCCCTGCAGTCGCCACTGACTGACAAAGGTGACCACATGACCAGCCAAAAATAATTAAAGTGTAAGTCCACCCTAACACTAAAATCCCGGCATCTACAGACATTCACGATCTAACACTAACCTATCTAACCCTGTAAAGAAGAAATCGCTAGACATACCTTTTTTGAAGTCGATCCGACCCGATCTCCAGCGGCTCTGCGGAGGAGACAGCCGACAGCGTGCTGTTTTGCTTAAGGCCTCACAAAGCCTATAGCCGCCTCTGGTATCCTCAGTCCCTTTCCCTGTCTCAAAAGGGAGATGTCAGGGGTCTGTTTAGGCTGAACTCTGAGGAAGAAGACTCGTCTTCGAAACTCGTAAGCCGGCAGTGACCCCTGTCAATCCCTCTGTGACCTATTGGAGTGGGTTTGGTTCGGACGCATTGCTGCGATTTTGTGGACTCTTTCACGTGCGATTTTCACGTATGTTTGTAAGTAGGTCTCTTTTATCATTTTTTTATAAATCCACCCAAGGATAATGTACGAGGCTGGTGCGCCTTTCTTTTTTCTCTGGGTCTGTTTAGACCCCTGATATCTCACCAAAGCCACCCCCTCAACAGGGTGGATAAAAAAAGAATAAAAAAAAAAAAGAAAGAATTGTAATTCATAAATATTTAAATAATTTATGCAGAAATAATTTAAATAATTTAATAATAATAATATAAATAATTTATGTAAAAAAATATTAAAAAATAATAATAAAAAAAAAAACACTGACACCGCCCCCCAAAAAAATAAACAAAAAAAAAGGAAAAGAAATTATAAAAAATAATAAAAAAATAAATTGTAAAAAATAAAATTGTAGAAAAAATAAAATAAAATAATAATAAAATAATAAAATAAAATAAAAAGTCCATGCCTCATCAGTGCCACCTATCAGTTCCCATTAGTGCTGCATGTTAGTGCCACTGTCATATGACATTAAAAAAGTATTGGTATCAGCGAGTACATGAAAAAAAGTATCGGTACTCGGTCTTAAAAAAGTGGTTTTGGTGCAACCCTAGTTGGAAGAGCACAATTGTCTACAACACCTTTGTATGGAGCAATATTACCAGGACCCTTCAGGGGAGACACCTGAACTCCATCATTTAGGGGGGGGGGCACATTCTTTTGACCATATTGGTAGGTGTACTGGTCATAAACTTTTTGGATCCTAATTTAACAAGTCACAAAAGGCCCCTTTAAAGTGTACTTTAGGCATGCTAAAGTAACCTCTCAACTGTTATCCTATGTCATTTTGGCATGTCGCATGCACTTGTTATCACTCCCAAGGGTTAGTGCAGCTTGACGAATCAGAGCCCCGGCGTATCAGAATCCATAATTTTATACAAAAGCCCCAAAGACTTTCAGCCCTCGTACACACGGCCGAGATTCTCGTTGAAAAAAACATGTCGTTTTTTTCGACGAGATTCTTGGACAAGAAACTTGTCCCGGCCGAGTGTACACACGCTCGTTTCAAAGAACCCGCGGTTCTTTGAATGGAGCGTACGCGGTGACGTCATTGACTACGACGAGCATGCGCTCGTTACATTCGATGCCGTCGCCGCCATCTTGGTATACCCTACGTATGCCTAGGAAGCTACCGCGCTTGCGTCAAATTCATTTCGAACATGCGCGGGCTTCCGGGAGGACAGGTAAGTGTACACACACTCACTTTTCTCGTCGAGAAACATGCCGAGGAGAATCTCGACGAGAAAATAGAGAGCAGGTTCTCTATTTTCTCGTCGAGGTTTCTTGTCGGTTTTCTCGACGAGAAACCCGATAGCCGCGTACACACGACCGATTTACTCGGCAAGACCTCTCTGCCAGCAAGTTTCTTGCTGGTTCTTGCCGAGAAAATCGGCCGTGTGTACAAGGCCTGAAGGAACTTCACTTTTCGCCTTTCCAGCTCACAGCTGCAGGCTGCCACCTAGTGCCCAAACCTTGTAGCTGCACCTCCTCATTATGGAAGTCCTCCAGCTGCCAGATGGTTAAACTCTGGGGTGATATAATTTTTTTGGGGCTCGGGTCGCCGGGGAGCCACAGGGCAATATTAGCTTCCACCCCTTCACACTTCATCCCCAGTTTACGGTCTTTGTGGCCGGTGAGCGCCTGGCCGACCAGCTGCAGGTGGCATTGTGTGGCTGTGAATGGTGCGATTGTCCCCCCAGCACAGGCCGCCTATTGAATGGCATGATGTCATGCGTGTCACAGGTGTGCAGTAAGGACGTCTGCGTACATTCGTCCCGCCACCTCCCCCCCCCCATCCTCAACCTACCCCCGTAAGCCAAGCCGCGGCTAATAAAATGCAGCTGTTTTTGGATTGAGCCCAAAAACAACAAACCTGCCTTGTTAAAATGAAAGAATTCTGTTTTATGTGCTGCGCGTGATCCACAACGCCGAACGCCTCCATCACCTGCGGCCGCAGAGACGGCAACAGAGAGGGGCGCGTCTGCGTCTCCGATCCAAACGCTGAAATTAAAGTGGAATTCTAACAACAACAAGAATTCCTCCAGATCAGCTCAATACATTGCAACCATATCAGCAACTTGTATGCACCTGCTTGTGTTCTCTAGATCCTGAGACAGGCCATGCTGATAGTAAATGTGAAGTGTGTGTGTGTGTGGGGGGGGGGGGGGTGCACCTTTACTATAATCACACAGTCAGTCCAAACATTACAAATGGACATCTGGGGGAGATGAAAGCTTGGCTGCTGGGGGGAAGGGGGTGATGATGACCAGTGGCATCACTAGGGTTGGTGTCACCTGATGTGGTAAAAACATGGTGTCACCCCCCCATCAGGCTCTCTCCTGCAGGGCAGGCTAGTTTCGGCCCGTGCAGATGCCACAGATGGGGGTGACACCATCGTGGTCAACTATTCCTACTTGATGGTGTCACCCTTCTGGCAAGGGTGTCCAGAGGCGGCTCTAGGCTTTGTGAAGCCTTAAGCAAATCTGAGACATGAGGCCCCATTCACATCCATAATGGGGAAAAATAATTCAAGCGATAAAAATTAACTGTATAAATTGCATATATTAAGAGTTTTACATTTTATGAACTATGAATTCACAGTTTATAGAATTTTCCCTAACCAATTCTTTAGGCAAATTAGGCGGCCGCGAGGCCCCTGTGGGGGCAAGGCCTAAGGCGACTGCATAATTTGCCTAATTAGAGAGCCGCCTCTGAGGGTGTCACCCAGATGTGGTCTATGACTAATCAGCTTGGCTGTTATTATAGGCAGCGGGATGTCCCCCCCCCCCCCCCGCCACCTTTCGGCGCTCCGCCTGGGTCCCCCGTTCCACCAGGAGATCCGAGCGACCAGCAGGCACGTCCGCTGGCTGGCCGGAGACCCAAATAAAGCCAGAATCGGCTTTGATCGGGTCTTGGATCAAACTAACCCGGAAGCAACGTCACAAAATCACTTCCGGTTTACCGGAGTCTTAATGGCGCCAGTTTTAAAATATAGAAAGTATTCAAAGATGCAGTTTTTGGCGTTTTGAATACTTTCAAGTGCAGAGAAGGGGTTTGGAATCGTATAGACCCCCAGATCCATCCATAAAGAGTAGTATTTTTTTATTTTTTATTCCTGAAAGTGTATTTTTTCCAAAGAAATTGCGTTTGAAAGACCACTGAACAAATACTGTGTGACATAAAATATTGCAACAATTGCCATTTTATTCCCTAGGGTCTCTGCTAAATATATATAGATATATATATATATATATCTATATATATAAATACAGGTATATATATTGTGACAGCAGGAAGGTAAAGTCACCTGGTTGCATCCAGGGGGGTAGATATATTTCGCCCAGATTCAGGCTTTACGCCGACTTATACAACTAGGTGGAGAGTTGTATAAGCCCAGCTGAGGCTAGTAGGCTCATGGATGACTCATACCTCTAGGGAGAGTGCTGGGCGTCGTGCAGACAGGGAGTTGATGAGACCAGCTGAAGCTTGTCAGCTCATTTAGGCCTCTATAAGAACTCCCAGCTTCATTAGATGTTAGCTCATGCCTGGACCCAGACCTGTGTGGACTGTCTAGGGAGAGTGAACCCCTGTGCGGTGAGACAAAGCCTGTGTGGCTATTTGCTTGGACATTTAAAACCAGGGACTTAGGGACTAGGACAGCACTAGGCTGATCCCAGTTGTTAGTTAGGAAACCTGTATGTTTAGTCAGAGGTCAAGTTGACCAGGATTTATTTTGTTTATGTTTCTTTTGCTTTGCTGTGTTTTGTCACTGTAAATAGAAAATAAACCGCACCTTTTTGATTTTGAAAACCACAACCTCCGTTTGCTGGGCCTGTTTTGTGTGGGGAGCCCATCTCGGGGGTCACACACACCCGCTGCCGAGCTAACCCCCTCACAGTTGGTGGAGAACCAGTGGCAGTTTTTTTTAAGCCAGCATGGAGGAGATACTGAAGCAGCTGGCTCTAGCAAATGCCAATCAACAGCAGACAAATGCAGGTTTGCAAAAGAGCCTTGCAGCTCAACAACAGAACTTCGCAGCCCAGCAGCAAGCTCATCAACAGAGCCTTGCAGCCCAGCAGCAGACAAACGCAACTTTGCAACAGAGTCTGGAGGCTCAGCAACAAGCCCAGCAGCAATCTGAGGCCCGCTTCATAGACCTGTTGCAGAAGCAAGAGCAGAGACTACAACAACAGATGGAAGCAGCAATGCAGCAACGTCCGCAGACCAGTGAGGAAAGCCGTCCCACTAATACCGCGTCCTTTGGGGTGAGTCGTTTATTGACAAAAATGACTGGAGAGGATGATCCAGAGGTATTTTTGACCACATTTGAAAGGACCGCTGAAAGAGAAAAGTGGCCTGAGGAGCAGTGGGCTGGACTGGTGGCTCCTCTGTTAACTGGTGAATCGCAGAAAGCTTACTATGACCTAGAGCCTAACCAAGCAAAAGACTATGTGATGCTAAAAGCTGAAATATTGGCAAGGCTGGGTGTCACCCAGGCTGTCCGGGCTCAGCGTGTGCATAACTGGACTTTCCAGCTTGGAAAACCCCCCAGGTCTCAAATGTATGATCTCATTCACCTGAGCAGAAAGTGGCTACAGCCAGAGACTTTGTCCGCACCAAAGATTGTGGAACGTGTTGTAATGGATCGGTTTTTGAGAGCTCTTCCTACTGCCATCCAAAAGTGGGTAAGCCATGGAGACCCAGAGACGGCCGATGGTCTTGTGGATCGTGTGGAGAAATACTTGGCTACAGAGAACCTGACGGCCTCTTCCAGAGACACTCGGACTTTCCACCCTAAGACCAGACCATCCCCAGGGGCGGATAAGAGGATTCCAAGGGGTGAGGGTGGAGAGAGTGAGAGGGTGGGAGCTCTACCCCAAGTTTGGCGAGAACAGCCTGGGAAATCAGCGGCTCAAGAGGCGGCAAGAAGGATCGTTTGCTACCGCTGCCGGCAAGCGGGACATATTGCAGCCAATTGCCCGGTTGTGGAGGAACCCATGCAGTGTGACTTTCTGACGGGCAGACGTCAGTCGCTGTGTGCGACAGTCGCATGCACTGCCATTCGAGGAACTGAGAAACATTTATGCAAAATGTGTGTTAATGGTAGAAATGTTGTGGTATTGCTGGATTCAGGTAGCCTTGTGACCCTGATAAAGGCTGAGTTAGTTAAAACAGAGGTCTCTGGGAATAGCAAGGTAGCTGTTATTTGTGTGCATGGGGACACCCGAGAGTATCCAGTGACTACAGTGTGTTTCGAGACCCCCAAAGGTACCCTCTCTCATCCAGTGGGCTTAGTATCTCAGTTACCGCATGACGCCATTGTGGGAAGGGATTTTCCGAAGTTCTGGGAACTGTGGGATGATCCTGAGCCCCTCACTGGTGCCCCTATGTACCAGGAATGTGATAGCCAGAACTCCCCTGAGAGTGGTGAGGACTCTCCGGAATTTCCCTTGTCAGTATTGGCAGGGGAGACTCAAGAAACTGGAGAGGAGCCCACCTCCTCAGACGAAAACCTACCGTCTGTGGAGTTTTCTGATCTTGAGGTTCACAGGGAAAACTTTGCCACAGAACAGTTGAAAGACCCCGCCCTAATAAAGGCACGGGAAAACGTAGTGAAAATAGATGGTGAGTTAGTGAACCCAGATAATACCTGCACTTACCCATACTTCAGCGTAGAGAAGGACCTACTGTATCGGGTGGCAAAAAGGGCAGAAGAAACCGTTGAGCAGCTTGTGGTGCCCAAACCTTACAGGAAGTTGGTGTTGGAGTTGGCCCATGGGCACATTCTTGGAGGTCATCTGGGGACAGAGAAAACCCGAGAGAGGGTATTACAGAGATTCTATTGGCCGGGGGTGATGAAGGACGTAGAAAATTATTGTTCCTCCTGCCCTGTGTGTCAGAGGTTGGCCCCGATGCCACATTTCCGTAGCCCGCTGGTCCCTCTACCCATCATTGAGGTCCCGTTTGAGAGGATCGCCATGGATTTGGTAGGTCCTATAATCAAGTCCGCTAGGGGGCACCAGTACATATTAGTTATAATGGACTATGCCACCCGTTATCCAGAAGCGATCCCTCTCCGAAATACCTCGGCCAAAACCATAGCCAAAGAGCTATCTCTTGTTTTTAGCCGGGTGGGTATTTGTAAAGAACTGCTTACGGACCAAGGTACACCCTTTATGTCCCGGGTTATGAAAGAGCTGTGTAAATTGTTCAAAGTGACGCAATTGCGTACGTCTGTGTATCACCCCCAAACCGATGGGCTGGTTGAAAGATTCAACAAAACCCTAAAACAAATGTTGAAGAAAGTGGTGGATAGAGATGGAAAGGATTGGGACTGTTTACTTCCTTATCTGATGTTTGCTATTAGGGAGGTGCCCCAATCCTCTACGGGATTCTCCCCCTTTGAGTTACTGTATGGGAGACACCCAAGAGGGCTGTTGGATATTGCCAAGGAAACTTGGGAAAGTGAGAGTTCTCCCCACAGGAGTGTGATTGAGCATGTCGCCCTGATGCAAGATCGAATTGCACAGGTAATGCCCATCGTGAAGGAACATTTGGCCCAAGCGCAGTTGGCACAGCAGAGAGTGTACAACCGTGGAGCCAAGACCCGTACCTTTTCCCCGGGGGATAGGATATTGGTACTTGTCCCTACGGTTGAAAGTAAATTCCTTGCCAAATGGCAAGGCCCCTACGAGATAATGGAAAAAGTGAGCGAAGTGAATTACAAGGTCAGACAACCAGGAAGGCGAAAGCCCGAACAGATCTATCACGTTAATCTGTTGAAAGCCTGGAGGGATAGAGAGTCCCTAGTCGCAGACACTTGGTCACCAGCTCAAACTGGTTGCGTGATTCCTGAGGTTGGAATAGCAGCCACCTTGTCACAACCCCAACAACAGGAGGTTAAGGAGTTTGTGCTTCACAACAAGGAGGTATTCTCTGAGCTGCCGGGACAAACATCTGGGGTAGAGCATGACATCATTACCCCGCCCGGTGAAAGGGTGAAGTTAAAACCCTATCGGATCCCAGAGGCTCGACGGGAGGCAATACGGGAGGAAGTACAGAAAATGCTGAACTTAGGGGTGATAGAGGAGTCCCAAAGTGATTGGTCTAGTCCCATCGTGTTGGTGCCTAAACCGGATGGGAGCTGGCGATTTTGTAACGATTTTCGTCAGTTGAACAAAGTTACAAAATTTGACACCTACCCCATGCCACGTATAGATGAGTTGATCGACCGGCTGGGAACAGCCCGATACATGACGACTCTTGACCTCACAAAAGGGTATTGGCAAATCCCCCTGGCCAAGTCGGCCAAAGAGAAAACCGCATTTGTAACCCCAGACGGGGCGTTCCAATATAAAAGAATGCCGTTCGGGTTACAGAATGCGCCGGCCACATTCCAGCGGAAAATGGACCAGATGCTGAGGCCCCATCGGAAGTATGCTGCGGCTTACCTGGATGACGTAATTGTCCATAGCACAGATTGGGCCTCACATCTGCCAAAAGTGCAAGCAGTCCTGGACTCTGTTCGGGAAGCGGGGTTTACGGCTAACCCCAAGAAGTGTACCATTGGGCAGGAGGAGGCCAAATATCTTGGGTACACCATTGGGAGGGGAGTAATAAAACCCCAACTCAACAAAGTCGAGGCCATCCAGAGTTGGCCACGTCCCAACAGCAAGAAGCAGGTACGAGCCTTTCTGGGAATCGCGGGGTATTATCGGCGATTCATTCCCCACTTTGCTTCTAAGGCTGTGCCCCTAACCAACCTGACGAAGGGGAAAGGGTCGGTCATGATTAAATGGACCCCCGAGGCTGAGGCAGCATTCCAATTCTTGAAACAAGCCTTATGTAGCCAGCCAGTGTTGTACTCACCCGACTTCTCTAAAGACTTTGTCGTACAAAGTGATGCGTCAGATGTGGGGTTAGGAGCAGTATTGTCCCAGGTCTGGAACGGGGAAGAGCACCCATTCATTTACCTCAGCAGGAAGTTGAAGTCCCATGAGGTAAATTACGCCACCGTTGAAAAGGAGTGTTTAGCGGTGAAGTGGGCTCTAGATTCCCTTCGGTACTACCTGCTAGGTAGGCACTTTGACATGGTTACGGATCACGCTCCGTTAAAGTGGATGGCTCAAAACAAGGAGACAAATAGAAGAGTGAATAGGTGGTTCCTGGCCCTCCAGGAATTCAACTTCACAGTAAAGCATCGCCCTGGCGTTCAAATGGGGAATGTGGATGCTTTGTCTCGAGTACATGAATGCCTGATTGCTGGTGTTCCAACCCCGAGGTTAAAACAAGAGGGGGGGGGTATGTGACAGCAGGAAGGTAAAGTCACCTGGTTGCATCCAGGGGGGTAGATATATTTCGCCCAGATTCAGGCTTTACGCCGACTTATACAACTAGGTGGAGAGTTGTATAAGGCTAGTGGGCTCATGGATGACTCATACCTCTAGGGAGAGTGTGGGGCGTCGTGCAGACAGAGATGAGGAGACCAGCTGAAGCTTGTCAGCTCATTTAGGCCTCTATAAGAACTCCCAGCTTCATTAGATGTTAGCTCATGCCTGGAACCAGACCTGTGTGGACTGTCTAGGGAGAGTGAACCCCTGTGCGGTGAGACAAAGCCTGTGTGGCTATTTGCTTGGACATTTAAAACCAGGGACTTAGGGACTAGGACAGCACTAGGCTGATCCCAGTTGTTAGTTAGGAAACCTGTATGTTTAGTTAGAGGTCAACTTGACCAGGATTTATTTTGGTTATGTTTCTTTTGCTTTGCTGTGTTTTGTCACTGTAAATAGAAAATAAACCGCACCTTTTTTTGATTTTGAAAACCACAACCTCCGTTTGCTGGGCCTGTTTTGTGTGGGGAGCCCATCCAGGGGGTCACACACACCCGCTGCCGAGCTAACCCCCTCACAGTATATATACATAACAGTTTGCTGCGTAAACTGTTGGCGTTATATAAATCCTGTATAATAATAATAATATATATATATATATATATATATATACACACACAGTATCTGCCAAAAGTAAGTACACCCCTCACATTTATGTAAATATTTTCTTCTTTTTTTTCATGTGACAACACTGAAGAAATGACACTTTGCTACAATGTAAAGTAGTGAGTGTACAGCTTGTATAACAGTGTAACAGTGTAAAGCTGAGGGTAAGGCCCCTTTCACACCTGCGGATCCCGTGAAGATCTGTTTTTAAACATCCACTTGCTCAGCGGGGATGGCTCCGTTGATCCCCACTGAGCCGGCAGATGACAGGTCTGTCTCTGCACACTGTGCAGAGATGGACCAGTCAGATCTCCGCTCTCCTCTATGGGGGATCGGATGAAAACGAACCGTCTGTTCGTTTTCATCCGATCCGGTCCGCCAGATGAAAAATAGGGTATGCATCCATCACATTTTAGCGGAGAGGATCGGATCGGGGCTGATCGGGTGTCAGCGGACATGTCACCACTGACATCCAACATTTCATAGAGATACATGGAGCGCCCGTTCAGATCCGCCTGAAAAAATTGACAGGCGGATCTGAACGGTCCGCAGGTGTGAAAGGGGCCTTTCGGTGATGGACTGGCCAAGCATGTCTCCAGACCTAAACCCTATTGAGCATCTGTGGGGGATCCTCAAACGGAAGGTGGAGGAGCGCAAGGTCTCCAACATCCACCAGCTCCGTGATGACGTCATGGAGGAGGGGAAGAGGACTCCAGTGGCAACCTGTGAAGCTCTGGTGACCTCCATGCCCAAGAGGGTTAAGGCAGTGCTGGAAAATAATGGTGGCCACACAAAATATTGACACTTTGGGCCCAATTTGGACATTTTCACTTAGGGGTGTACTCACTTTTGTTGCCAGCGGTTTAGACATTAATGGCTGTGTGTTGAGTTATTTTGAGGGGACAGGAAATTTACACCGTTATACAAGCTATACACTCACTACTTTACATTGTAGCAAAGTGTCATTTCTTCAGTGTTGTCACATGAAAAGGTAGAAGAAAATATTTACACAAATGTGAGGGGTGTACTTACTTTTGTGAGATACTGTGTATACTGGATTTATTAACATTATTATACAGGATTTATATAGCGCCAACAGTTTACGCAGCAAACTGTTATATATATATATATTGTTTGGGGGTTCTAAGTAATTTTCTAGCAAAAAATACTGATTTCAACTTGTAAGCAATGAGTGTCAGAAAAAGGCTTGGTCTCCAAGGGGTTAAAATTGCTGACAACTTGTTTCAGGATCACTATAGATGAGAATATTCTGTGTTACAATGTATACAATTGACGATCAATTTACCCTTTTATGGCTCCACTGCGCCACCTGGTGTCTTTTCTGTGGATGCACAACATTAACATAGAATTGAAGGAAAAACGCTACATACAGAGCTGATATACTGTACATTGATGTGGGGAGTTTTACCCGCAAAGGATTTTTAGCTGGGTCCCTGCCCTCACTTTTCTAAGTTAAAGTGATCCTTAAAGCGGAGCTCCACCTTAAAAAAAAATATTAAAAGCCAGTAGCTACAAATAGTGCAGCTGCTGACTTTTAATAAATGGACACTTACCTGTCCAGGGTGCCTGCGATGTCGGCAGCAGAAGACGAGCAATCACTTGTCTCCCTGCTACCCCCGCCGCCATCCTCAGTGAGGGAAATCAGGAAGTGAAGCGTTGCGGCTTCACTGCCCGGTTCCCTACTGCGCATGCGCTAGTCGCGCCACGCGTCTTTAGTGGTCCCCATTGTGTTCTGGGAACTGTGTGTTTCCCAGAACACAGCGGGGGGGATGTGGCGTATTCTGCAGATATTCTGCGGATACCTATGCCCGGAAGTGGTGCAAATACCTGTATTATACAGGTATCTGCACCCCCTTCCCCCCTGAAAGGTGCCAAATGTGACACCGGAGGGGGGGAGGGTTCCGAAAAGCAGAGGTTCACTTTTTGTGTGGAACTCCACTTTAAGGCACCCATTTTTTTCCCTAAAAGAAAAAAAAAGTGCAGATATTGCACAGAGTGGCCCCTTTCCTCCTCTTCTGGAGTTTCCAGCTGGTGCTCCCCACTTCTCTTGCGTGTGCCCAGTGGCATAGCGTGGGTTGTCAGCACCCGGGGCAGGACAAGTGATTTGCGCCCCCGCGGATTTTTAGCACTCTCTGGGTCCCTTCTGCTAGTACAGTAGTACTGACCAACCTGATTTATACACCAACCTACCTGACCACTATACTAACCTACCTGATTCCTATACTGACCTGCCTGAGTCCTACACTGACCACTACACTGACCTACCTGATTCCTATACTGACCACTACACTGACCTACCTGATTCCTATACTGACCACTACACTGACCTACCTGATTCCTATACTGACCACTACACTGACCTACCTGATTCCTATACTGACCACTACACACATTTCTATTGCTCACTGATTGGTTGCTAGATGATACTGCACATAATTACTGCTTACCCATTGTTTGCTAGAGGTTACTGTACATCATTACTACAAACTGATTGGTTGCTAGAGGTTACTGCAAGTTATTATTGCTCTCTGACTGCTTGCTAGAGATTACAGCAGATCATTACTGTTCACTGATTGGTTGCTGAAGGTTACTGCAGATTATTACCACTCACTGGTTGCTAGAGGTTACTGCATATTATTAATGCTCCCTAATTGGTTGCTAGACATTGCAGCACATCATTACGGCTCACTGATTGGTTGCTAGAGGTTACAGCACATCATTACAACCCACTGATTTTTTGCTTAAGGTTAAAGCACATCATCTTACTGCCTGCACATCACAGACTGCAGAAGTGACGGGACCCACCAATAGACAGAAAAGAAGAAATAGAACGAATTATTAGTAATGAGGGTTGAGGGGTGCGCTGTGTATGGAGTGCAAGGCTGAGGGTTGCGCTTTGTATGGAATGTAGGATTCAGAGGTGCGCTGTGTATGGAGTGCAGGGTTAAGGGGGTGCGCTGTGTGCAGGGTTGAGGGGGGTGCGCTGTGTGTGGCGTGCAGGGTTAAGGGGGATGCACTGTGTGTGGCATTCAGGGTTAAGGGGGGTGCACTGTGTGTGGCATTCAGGGTTAAGGGGGGTGCACTGTGTGTGGCGTGCGGGGTTGAGGGGGGATGTGCTGTGTGTGGCATGCAGGGATGAGGGGGGTTCACTGTGTGTGGCTTGCAGGGTTAAGGGGGGTGCGCTGTGTGTGGCTTGCAGGGTTGAGGGGGGTGCGCTGTATGTGGCTTGCAGGGTTGAGGGGGGTGCGCTGTGTGTGGCTTGCAGGGTTAAAGGGGGGTGGCCTGTGTGCGGCATGCAGGGTTTAGGGGGGTGCGCTGTGTACATCTCCCCCCCAAAAACAAAGCTCTCTTTCCCACAGATTCCAGTTCAGAGCTTAGCCCCAGCCCCCCCTCCAGCTGCCATCATCCCGTACAGAGCTTTCCTCTGTAGAGGAGTACTAACAATGTCCATGCAGATGTTGGTAAGGAGGGGCTTCTGTCTGTGTGGATGATGCCTCATCCTCTTCCTCCTGGCCCCCGGTTTCCTCCAGTCCTGGGGTGGTCGGTGCTGGGGCACATGCAGGACTCAGGAGTAGCGGCGGTGGTTGGAAGTCTGGGCTGTGGGGCGGGCTAGGTGGACGGACAGCATGTCGCACGTGGACCTTGTGTGTGGGGAGTGGCGTATAATGGAGAGGATGCCTCGTGAGTCGCCTGCCCTCCTCCTTCCCTCCAGTCTTCGCACGGTCACAATCCCTGGGATCATCACGGATGGTCTTCAGTGTTCAATTTACTCCGCTGTGTCAGTGTCACCATTGGAGCCTAAGCCAGGACTGCACCGCAACTTCTTCCTCATAGCAAAGCGGAAGACCTCACAGTCTCCTAGACTGCACAGTGCAGGAGAAGAGCTGCAGGTAACCTGCCGCCTGCATATGCGCCCCTCAAAATTTTGCGCCCGGGGCGACCGCCCCCTGGCCCCCCCACGCTAAGCCACTGCGTGTGCCCCCCCCCCCCCCCCCCCCATGGTTCAGAGATTATCAGAGGCCGAGCCAAATTGAAATACTGTCTGAACATACAGTACAGGCGCATCTCAAAAAATAGGAATATCATCAAAAAATGTATTTATTTCAGTAATTCAATTCAAAAAGAGAAACTCATATATATTATATATATAGATGTGTTACACAGAGTGATAGATTTCAAGCATTTCTTTCTTTTCATTTTGATGATTATGGCTTCCAGCGAGTGAAACCCCAAAATTCAGTATCTCTGAAAATTAGAATATTACATGAGACCAATAAAAAAAAGGATTTTTAATACAGAAATGTTGTCTTAGTGAGAAGTCTGTCCATGTACAGTATAGGATGCACTCAATATTTGGTCGGGGCTCCTTTTGTATCAATGCGGCGTGGCATGGAGGGGATCAGCCTGTGGCACGGCTGAGGCGTTATGGAAGTCCAGGTTGCTTTGATAGCGGCATTCAGCTCTTCTCCATTGTTGGGTCCGGTGTCTCTCATCTTCCTCTTAACAATACCTCAGATTCTCTATGGGGTTCAGGTCAGGCGAGTTTGCCGGCCAATCAAGCACAGCGATCCCATGATCATGTGACCAGGTATTGGTACATTTGGCAGTGTGGGAGGTGCCAAGTCCTGCTGGAAAATGAAATCGGCATCTCCATAAAGCTGGTCAGCAGAGGGAAGCATGAAGAGCTCTAGAATTTCCTGACTTTGGACTTGATAACACACAGTGGGACCAACACCAGCAGAGGACACGGCTCCTCAAATCATCACCGACTGTGGAAACGTCACACTGGACCTCATGCAACTTGGATTCTGTGCCTCTCCACTCCTCCTCCAGACTCTGGGACCGCGATTTCCAAATGAAATGCAAAATTTACTTTCATCCAAAAACAGGACTTTGCACCATTGAGCAGTCCAGTCCTTTTTCTCCTTAGGCCAGGTAAGACGCGTCTGACGTTGTCTCTGGTTCAGGAGTGACTGGGCACAAGGAATGTGACAGTTGTAGTCCATGTCCTGGATACGTCTGTGTGTGCTGGCTCTTGAAGCACGGACACCAGCCACAGTCCACTCCTTGTGAACCTCCCCCGTATTCTTGAATGGCCTTTGCTTCACAATCTTCTCTAGGCTGCGGTTTTCCCTGTTGCTTGTGCACCTTTTTTCTACCACACTTTTTCCTTCCACTCAACTTTGCATTAATATGCTTGGATACAGCACTCTGTGAACAGCCAGCTTCTTTAGCAATGACCTTTTGTAAAATACACTCCTTGTGGAGAGCGTCAATGTCTGTCTTCTGGAAAAACTGTCAAGTCAGCAGTCTTTCCCATGATTGTGTAACCTACTGAACAAGACTGAGAGACCATTTAAAGCAGGGGTCTCCAAACTACGGCCCTCCAGGTGTTGCGGAACTACAAGTCCCATCATGCCTCTGCCTGTGGGAGTCATGCTTGTAACTGTCAGCCTTGCAATGCCTCCTGGGACTTTTGTGTTTATGTGTTTTGAGTTAATTAGCTGATTACAGTGTGACACCATGGGGTTGACTTACTAAAGGCAAATAGACTGTGCACTTTGCAATTGCTCCACAGCTTAGTAAATGAGGCAAGGCTTCACTTTGCAAAGAATACCAATCATGTGCAAAGCAAGGGAAAAAAGGGTTTTTGCTTGCACATGATTGGATGATGGAAGTCAGCAGAGCTTCTGCTCATTTACTTAGCTCTGGAGCAACTGCACTTGCAAAGTGCACAGTCTATTTGCCTTTAGTAAATTCACCCCTATGAGTCTACAATATTCAACTTTTTCACAATATTGAAATTCTCTGAGCTACAGTGGAACCACGGATTGCGAGTAAATCGGTAAACAAGCATTTCGCAATTGAGCAATTATTTAAAAAAATTCCTGACTCAAGTGTCGTCTCGCAAAACGAGCAGGATTCAAGCCTCTGCGGTGTGCAGGACCGCATTTGGCCAGAGGTTCGGGGGCGCCGGTGACACTCTGAGCCGTTTGAAAATACTCGGAATCACTCGGAAATACTCCGAAACACTCCGAAATACTCCATTCCCAAATGTGTCCGAGCCTTTTCGAGGGTTTCCAAGTGCAGCCGAGCGGTCTGCATAACAGGATAGTCACTCAGCATCAGCATAGGCAGTCTTCAAGGGATCTCACATTCATAGAAAAATTAATCGGTTACATCAGCATCAGGTGCTTGGTAGCTGGTGATCCAAGACTGATTCATTTTTATGACGGTGAGCCGATCAACTGAGTCTGTGGACAGGCACACTCTGTGATCGGTTACAAAGCCTGCAGCAGCACTGAATGTGCGTTCAGATAGAACGCTGGATGCAGGACAGGCCAGTAGCTCAATTGCATACTGTGCAAGCTCTGGCCAGTGATCCATCCTCAAGACCCAGTAAGCCAGAGGATTTTCGGTGGGGAAGGTGTCCAAGTCTGACCTTGCCCCTAGGTATTCCTGCACCATGTAAATCAGATGCTGGCGATGGTTGCTGGAACCGATCATACCTTGGGGCTGCGGACTAAAAAATTGTCTGAACGCATCGGTCAGACGGCCACCTTCTCCACCGCTCCTTCTGTGACTGACTGAAGCCTCAGCAACACGTTGTCCAGGACCAGGAATTTGTAATCTCCCAGTCTCTGGAAATGCATTGCACAGACCTTTCTGCAAGGCCTCCCGAAGATGATTCATCCTCTGCTCCCTCTGCGAAAGCTGGATAAGTTCTGCAACCTTACCCTTGTAACGTGGATCAAGAAGGGTTGCCAGCCAGTAATGATCCCTGTACTTGATACCACGAATCCGAGGGTCCTTTCGCAGGCTTTGCAAGACCAGGAAGGCCATACAGCGTAGGTTTGCTGAGGCATTCGGTCCGGAGTCCTCTGGGTCACTAAGGACCACATGATCCGCAGCCACCTCCTCCCAGCCACGTACAAGTCCATGGGTTTCTGGGGACTGAAAAAGATCCCTTGAAGACTGCTGCTGATGCTGAGTGCTAGGCTCCACCTCCATGCTGACACAATCCTCATCCTCCTCTTCCTGTGTGATAGGCGGGCCTGCAGGAATACTGTCTGGATAAAGGGGGCCTTGAGAGGTAAGGAAGTCCTCCTCTTCCTCCCTCTGTTCTGCCTCAAGTGCCCTGTCCATTATTCCACGCAGCGTGTGCTCCAACAGGAAGGCAAGAGGGACAGTATCACTGATGCATGCACTGTGACTGCTCACCATCCTTGTGGCCTCCTCAAGTGGTGACAGGACACAGTGGCGTGGCGAAAAAAAGCCAAGCTCCCCTGACCCTGTCCTGGTGCCATACTCGCACAGGTACTCATTAACGGCCCTCTGCTGCGCGTGCAGCCGCTGCAGCAATGCCAACGTTGAGTTTCACCTGGTGGGCATGTCACAGGTTTTTGGGCAGCTTGCATTCCTTTTGAAGGTCAGCCAGCCGAGCACTGGCATTATATGACCGGCGGAAATGCCCACAGACTTTCCTGGTCTGCCTCAGGACATCCTGTAAGCCCGGGTACCTGCACAAGAACCGCTGCACCACCAAATTAAGGACGTGAGCCAAACAGGGAACATGGTTCAAGTGTCCCTGTCAGAGGGCGGAGAGGAGGTTGGTGCCATTGTCGCAAACCACCATTCCTGGCCGAAGCTGGCATGGCATCAACCACCTTTGAGCCTGCCCCTGCAGAATTGACAGAATCTCTGCCCCAGTGTGGCTCCTGTCCCCTAAGCAGACCAACTCAAGCACTGCATGGCATCTTTTTGCCTGCGTGCTTGCTTAGCCCCTAGAACGCCTACGGAGCACCGCTGGTTCCAAGGACAAATCTGCAGAGGAAGAGGCCATAGAGGAAGAAGAGGAGGGGGTGGAGGAGAGAGGTGTAGCAGAATCACCACTATCAGCATTTTGGAGGCGTGGTGGCGGAACAAGCTCCAACAATACTGCACCCTGTCCTGCATCCTTCCCAGCTGCCAGCAGAGTTACCCAGTGCGCCGTGAAAGAAAGGTAACGTCCCTAACCATGCCTACTGGACCATGAGTCAGCGGTAATATGCACCCTACCGCTGACTGCCCTGTCCAGCGAGGTCAAGACATTGCCTTCCACATGCCGGTAGAGAGCCGGAATAGCCTTCCGTGAAAAGAAGTGGCATTTGGGAACCTGCCACTGAGGTACCGCACATTCAACAAATTTACGAAAGGGGGAAGAGACCAAATTTATTTCGCCGGTGTAGCAACTTGGGCAGGGAAATTTGCCTGCTACAATTGTAGTACCGATAGCAGATTGCCCGCAAGTACTTGGCAGTGGCACACCTAATTCTACACCTTCATGCCTCTCAGTGCAGGTTTCTGAGAGGACTGAAGGTATAGTGGGGTTAGAGATCCCAGCTGATGAGGAGCAAGGAGAGGTCCGCTTTGTTCTTTGGTGTGGGTCTTTTATGTACGCTTGCCAACGGACTGCATGGCAGGTCGACATATGTCTGGTCAAGCATGTGGTGCCCAAGCGGCTGCTGTTTTGGCCACGCTTGATACACTTCAGACATATGTTGAAAATAGCAACGGTGCGATCTGCTGCACACGTGTCAAAAAAGGCCCACACCAAAGAACTTTTGGAAAAACGCGCAGAGTCAGCAGTGCCCTGCACATGCAGAGCTCTGCGGTGTGATGCAGTCGGTTGGCTGCCCTTAAGCTGGCCCCTGGAGGGCATCCTGCCTCATTGGAGATGTGCCTCCTCCTCCTCCTCCTCTCTCCTATCAGGCACCCACGTAGAGTTAGTGACCTCATCATCCCCTCCCTCCTCATCACTGGAGCAAACCTGGCAGTATGCTGCAGATGGGGGAACATGACTGCCAGTTTGTTGTCCTTCTTGGGCACCCCCTCTGTCTGGGCTCACGTTACTGCCTTCCTCAAGCTGGGTACCATCATCGGAGCCTTCAAAATGCTGCGCATCCTTCTGCAGCATGTACCCAACACTGTGGTCAAACAGTTCGGGGGACTTCTCTGTGCATGATGGTGGGGCTAGGGAAGGAGTAACCGATGACCTCGAGCCGATGGAATAGGCCGCTTTGGCACCTGCATTGGCAGCCAAGGTAGCCTGGGTGACAGAGGAAGAGGACGGCTTGGTCATCCACTCTACCAACTCTTCTGCATGTTGCGGCTCAAGACGGCCAGCTGCCGAAAAAAAGGACAAGCGTGCCCCACGGCCACGTGCTGATGAGGATGCACCGCGTCCACGACCAGCACTGTTGCCTCTAGACACAGAGCCTGCTTGCCCTCTTTTATGGGCCTGTGAGTGTCTGCCTCTCCTTGTTGGCCTTTCAGACATACTGTATTTGATGTATTGGAATAGGTACACAAGGAATAGCCTGCAGTGAGATGTAGCTGTACAAAGCTGGGATGTATATATATATATATATATATATATATACTGATTATACTGCAGCTAACTGAATCAACTGCCTGCCTGTATAATTAGGAAGAGAACAGGAATGGTCTGCAGTCAGCTTTACCTGCACACTGTGCCCAGTATACAGTACACTGACTTAATATACTGCAGCTTAGCTCAATCAACTGCCTGTCTGTATTATTAGGAAGAGAACAGGAATGGTATGCAGTCAGCTGCACACTGTGCCCAGTATACAGTACACTGACTTAATATACTGCAGCTTAGCTCAATCAACTGCCTGTCTGTATTATTAGGAAGAGAACAGGAATGGTATGCAGTCAGCTTTACCTGCACACTGTGCCCAGTATACAGTACACTGACTTAATATACTGCAGCTTAGCTCAATCAACTGCCTGCCTGTATTATAGGACGAGAACAGAGATAGTCTGCAGTCAGTTTACCCTGCACACTGTGCCCAGTATACAGTACACTGACTTAATATACTGCAGCAAGAATAACAGGAACACTCTGAAGTGAGATCTAGCTAAACTGAATACAGTGTATGTATATATATATATATATATATATATATATATATATATATATATATACACAATGCCTGGGATGCATATATATACTAAATACACTGACTGCAGCTACCTGAATCGCGTGCCTGCTCTATCTAACTGAAATGAAATGACACTCTGACTCTCTCTCTATCTCTCTCACAACGCCGCAACACACTACACAAGGCCGACACGCAGGTGGCCTTATATAGTGTGGGGCGTGTACCTACTCCCCTGAGCCATGATTGGCCAAAGGCACCCTGACTTTGGCCAATTATGGCTCTCTGTGCTGACGGCGCTGTGATTGGCCAAAGCATGCGGGTCATAGTGCATGCTTGGCCAATCATTAGCCAGCAATGCACTGCGATGACGCAGTGAATTATGGGCCGTGAAGCACCACTCAAATTTGGCGCGAACAGCCCATAAAGTTCGAAATTCGGCGAACGGTCGAACAGCCGATGTTCGAGTCGAACTCGAAGCTCATCCCTACCAGCAAGTAATACCCGATATCAATATTGTGAACGAAAAAGAGCGATTTGAAAAAATTGAAAAATTGTGTCGTATCGTTTGCGAACGAACGATATTCTATTCGTTGTTGTGAAGGCCGTCCGTAAAACATCTCTTGCACATTATCACGCTTGAGCGGAACTAGTAGACGACCTCCAGTTGTACGCGAGACGTCAACACAAGATATTTTCTTTTGATTGGTTAATGTTGGTGACGGTTTCGACCAACGAACACTGTTTCGTAGGTTGGCGGTCGAGCGATCGGTCGATTTTCTAACCGTGTATTCCTGCTATAAGTGTTGTAAGGTTACAAGGTATAAGCACCGGTGCTAGCCTATCTTCCAGGGCATACCTGGAAGGTCTCCTATTGAGGGAGCAAGACATGTGCAATTTGTTTCGCTCCGAATTAGTTTTTTAACGAATTCCCGACAAATTTGTTAATTTGGAAATATCCAAATTAACGAAAACCCATTTAACAAATTTTTCAGAATATAAATTTTAATATTCAAAAACTCGTAAAATTGGAAAATCGAAAATCTGAAAATCTGAAAATTATTATTTATTATTAATTTGTTCTGTTCCATTTGTTTATATGTGGCATTCGTTATTTTGGATAATTCGTAACTTCGGATAAATTCGTATTCGTTATGTTCTCTAACAGCCAAATTTAAAAGGAAATTCCATTACCTATAATTTAATAGTTAGTAATAGTTATTATTAGTTAGTTATTATTTCAGATTTTCGAGTTTTCAGATTTTCCAATTTGAAAGGAAATTCCAATACTTATAATTTAATAGTTGGTTATTATTAGTTAGTTATTCTTTCAAATTTTCGGATTTGCTTTCTTACTTTCGGATTTTCGGATTTTCGAATTTACAAATTGCGATCATAACGAATGACCCGGAAAATGAACCCTTCCCCCCCAAAAAACCCAGAATGAAGCAAAAACGAAAAAAACTTTTTTTTCGCCAATGCACATGTCTACAGGGATCCGGTCCCGGGGACAGGTTCTTCTAGCGCCCTGGGCAGGGCAAGGATGCACAACTGCGCCCTTCCCCCACTGGTAATGCATGCCATAGAATGGGGTTTGCTGCCCTGTGTTTAGTCTCTGTCCCCTTGCACCGCTGTGCCCAGGGCAGCTTCCCCTCGTGCCCAGGGCCCACCCCTTGTCCCGGCCCTGGAGGGAACAGCCGGCTTTAACTCTGATATTGTAATATGAAGATGTGAGCAGGATGAGATGCATGTAGTTATTTTCCATTCTGTGGAAAGGGTTAAGCATTTTCAGCTTTGTTCCCGGGCTTTTTTAATTTTTGCGGGTCCACCCGTGTTGTATAAAGAGGAGTGCCGCCTGGGATTGGAGGGTGCCGTGAAGTTCTTCTGCCAAGTTGGGAGCCGGGGGAACAGGGCCACCATCAGGGGGGTACAGGCAGTACCCCTCTAAGGGGCCCGGTGGTCCCCAGGGGCCCGAATGGCATCCCCCTTTTCTTTTCTTTTTTTTTTTGTTTGTCAGCACCCAAAGCCACCCCCTGACCTCTAAGGGGCCCGGTGGTCCCCAGATGGCATCCCCCTTGTTTTTTTCTCCTTTTTTTTTGTCAGCACCGAAAAGCCCCCCCAACCTCTAAGGGGCCCGGATCGCAACCCCCTTTTTTGGTTAAATTTTTTTTTGGTTCGCCAGCACCCAAAGCCCCCCTGACCTTAATTTGTGGCGGCAGCACCTCCCCAGCTTCTCAATTCGTGGCGGCCCCCCTTCTCTCAATTCAGGGCGGCACCCCACCCGCTTCTCAACTTGCGACACTCCCCCCCGCTTCTCAACTTGCAGCGGAACTCCCCAGCATCTCAATTTGTGGCAGCCCCCCCCCGGTTCTCAATATGCAGCGGCAGCACCCCCCCGGTTCTCTGCTCCAGGGGGCCCATGCCTGAAGCTGTGTAAGGGGCCCCAAAATTCCTGATGGCGGCCCTGTGGGGGAAGGACGTGAAGATCCCTCTTTAAGGCTCGGTTCACCTATGTCCAGGCCGCGGTTTCAATCTGGTTTTTAAAAGTCGGTTAGTTTTTTTTCCATCGGTTCAGGTGCAAATATTTACTTAAAATCGCTCCTAAACCTGGACTGAAAAATGTACAGGAATCTTTTTTTAAAACAGACTACAGCCGGCTCCATCAAAAGGTTCAAAACCCATCCAATTCGCATATATGTGAACCAAGCCTTTTTCCTATGTAGCTCTTCACACTGGTTCCTTTGCACTTCAGTTGCAGGTTAAAAAAAAAAAATCCTGCTTGCTGTATTTTTAGCGCATGTTTGGTTCCACAAAATAACGCACCAAAAACGCATCGCTCCATTGAAATGAATAAAAACGGCATCAAAACCGCATGAAAAACGCATTACAAGCTCTCAAGCCCAGGTTCACAGGATTGCATGACAAAGGGAACTCACATTATATTCCATGGTATCCTTCTAACCAACTCAGTACAGTGCGATTTTGGAAAAGGTTCCCGGTGTGCGATTTCAGACCCCTAGACTTCTATGTTATCTCACAGAAATGGCATCAGAATAGATGAGAAGCATTCCTCTGCAACTTTGATGGATTCAGAGATTTTTCTTTTTACCCTTCCCTCTCCTCCCTGGTCATCCTTCATCCATCGATTTTGATACAGCTGCAATTTTGGAGCCTTACTTTGATCGACTGACCCTTCCTTTGATCGATCAAATAAGCCCTCCTTCCTTCGATCGGCTCTTAATTTGATCGAATGATCGATCCAATGAAGGATCAAAGGAAGGATCGAGCGATCAAAGGAAGGATCAAAACCGCTTCAGTGTGGACCGTGCCCTTTGGCAGCGAGGATGAGGGGAAGGGGAGGAGAGATGAGGGTTAAAAAAAAAAAAAAACAACCCTTATCCATCAGGCTGCATGCACACCTGGGCGTTCTGAATTGCGGCAAACCGCATCGCATGAAGCGTTTCACCCCAAAAAAAGTTCAGGTGCTACTTCCCGCGATGCAGTTTGCCGCAATTTATTTTGTGACAATCGCGTCAGAACCGCACTTTTGTGTTTTTAGGTGCCCTTAAAAGGAATGGCGCCTGAGAATGCGATTTCTGCGTTTTGTTAATTTTTACCAGAGTGTTTTGCAATTTCAAATGCCTAGGTGTGAATGCAACCTTAAAATCTCATAGGAATGCTTCTTATCTATGCCGATTGCGACTTCTGTGAGATAACATGGAAGCCCTATGGGGCTGAAATCGCACTGAAGTCAGAATATAATTTGTGATTTCCCTTGTCATGCAATTCTGTGAGAACCGCTTGAGAACTTCTAAAGTCGCACTGGAAATCGCATGAAAATTGCCTTAGAATAGCGATATGGGGAAAACGCGATGAAAACGGGCAAAAAACTTATCAGAAACGCATAATGTGAACACAATGTGAACACAATGTGGCAAAAATGCAGCTGCAAGCAACCAGTCGTTAGGCGTGGTGCCTGGTAAGATGACAGGTCCTGCGGTAGCAAGGGGTTAGATGTCCAGATCCCACCCTAGCAGTCTGTCTCCCATGGTAACTGGGAGCAGATAAGCGTTACGGAGATCCATGGCCTGTCACATGGAATGTAAAGGGCAGAGTTAAGTGAGAGCATGCATGAGGTCCACGCTTTGTGCTCCCTGGGACCCCATTCTGTTACTGGGAGTGAGGTACAGCGGCAGGACCGGTGCAAGGATTCCCCTCCCCCCCAACCGTCAGAGACTGCGGACATGGCACAAGAGACTATCAGAGACTGCGGACATGTCTCAAGAGACTATAAGAAACTGCGGACATGGCACAAGAGACTATCAGAGACTGCGGACATGGCACAAGAGACTATCAGAGACTGCGGGCACGGCACAAGAGACTATCAGAGACTGCGGGCACGGCACAAGAGACTATCAGAGACTGTGAACATGGCACAAGAGACTATCAGAGACTGCGAACATGGCACAATGGACTATCAGAGACTGCGGACATGACACAAGAGACTATCAGAGACTGTCGACATGGCACAAGAGACTATCAGAGACTGTCGACATGGCACAAGAGACTATCAGAGACTGCGGGCACGGCACAAGAGACTATCAGAGACTGTGGACATGGCACAAGAGACTATCAGAGACTGCGAACATGGCACAATGGACTATCAGAGACTGCGGACATGGCACAAGAGACTATCAGAGACTGCGGACATGGCACAAGAGACTATCAGAGACTGCGAACATGGCACAATGGACTATCAGAGACTGCGGACATGGCACAAGAGACTATCAGAGACTGTCGACATGGCACAATGGACTATCAGAGACTGCGGACATGGCACAAGAGACTATCAGAGACTGTCGACATGGCACAAGAGAACATCAGAGACTGCGAACATGGCACAAGAGACTATCAGAGACTGCGGACATGTCTCAAGAGACTATAAGAAACTGCAGACATTTCTCAAGAGACTATCAGAGACTGCGGACATGGCACAAGAGACTATCAGAGACTGCGGACATGGCACAAGAGAACATCAGAGACTGTGGGCATGGCACAAGAGACTATCAGAGACTGTGGACATGGCACAAGAGAACATCAGAGACTGTGGGCATGGCACAAGAGACTATCAGAGACTGTGGACATGGCACAAGAGACTATCAGAGACTGTGGGCATGGCACAAGAGACTATCAGAGACTGTGGACATGGCACAAGAGACTATCAGAGACTGCGGACATGGCACAAGAGAACATCAGAGACTGTGGGCATGGCACAAGAGACTATCAGAGACTGTGGACATGGCACAAGAGACTATCAGAGACTGTGGGCATGGCACAAGAGACTATCAGAGACTGTGGGCATGGCACAAGAGACTATCAGAGACTGCGGACATGTCTCAAGAGACTATAAGAAACTGCGGACATGGCACAAGAGACTATCAGAGACTGTGGACATGGCACAAGAGAACATCAGAGACTGCGAACATTGCACAAGAGACTATCAGAGACTGCGGACATGGCTCAAGAGACTATCAGAGACTGCGGACATGGCACAAGAGACTATCAGAGACTACAGACATGGCTCAAGAGACTATCAGAGACTGTGGACATGGCACAAGAGACTATCAGAGACTGCGAACATGGCACAAGAGACTATCAGAGACTGCGGACATGGCACAAGGGACTATCAGAGACTGCGAACATGGCACAAGAGACTATCAGAGACTGCGGACATGGCACAAGGGACTATCAGAGACTGCGAACATGGCACAAGAGACGATCAGAGACTGCGGACATGGCACAAGAGACTATCAGAGACTGCGAACATGGCACAAGGGACTATAAGAGACTGCGAACATGGCACAAGAGACTATCAGAGACTGCGGACATGGCACAAGAGACTATTAGAGACTGTCGACATGGCACAAGAGACTATCAGAGACTGCAGACATGGCACAAGAGACTATCAGAGACTGCGGACATGGCACAAGAGACTATCAGAGACTACAGACATGGCTCAAGAGACTATCAGAGACTGCGGACATGGCACAAGAGACTATAAGAGACTGCGGACATGGCTCAAGAGACTATCAGAGACTGCGGACATGGCACAAGAGACTATCAGAGACTGCGGACATGGCACAAGAGACTATCAGAGACTGAGGATATGGCTCAAGAGAACATCAGAGACTGCGGACATGGCACAAGAGACTATCAGAGACTGCGGACATGGCTCAAGAGACTATCAGAGACTGCAGACATGGCTCAAGAGACTATAAGAGACTGTGGACATGGCACAAGAGACTATAAGAGACTGCGGACACGGCACAAGAGACTATCAGAGACTGCGGACACGGCACAAGAGACTATAAGAGACTGCGGAAACGGCTCAAGAGACTATCAGAGACTGTGGACATGGCACAAGAGACTATAAGAGACTGCGGGCACGGCTCAAGAGACTATAAGAGACTGCGGACATGGCACAAGAGACTATCAGAGACTGCGGACATGGCACAAGAGACTATCAGAGACTGCGGATATGGCTCAAGAGACTATAAGAGACTGTGGACATGGCACAAGAGACTATAAGAGACTGCGGACACGGCTCAAGAGACTATCAGAGACTGCGGACATGGCTCAAGAGACTATAAGAGACTGCGGACATGGCACAAGAGACTATAAGAGACTGCGGACATGGCTCAAGAGACTATCAGAGACTGCGGACATGGCTCAAGAGACTATAAGAGACTGCGGACATAGCACAAGAGACTATCAGAGACTGCGGACATGGCACAAGAGACTATCAGAGACTGCGGACATGGCTCAAGAGACTATAAGAGACTGCGGACATGGCACAAGAGACTATAAGAGACTGCGGACACGGCTCAAGAGACTATCAGAGACTGTGGACATGGCACAAGAGACTATAAGAGACTGCGGGCACGGCTCAAGAGACAATCAGAGACTGTGGACATGGCACAAGAGACTATAAGAGACTGCGGGCACGGCTCAAGAGACTATAAGAGACTGCAGACATGGCACAAGAGACTATCAGAGACTGCGGACATGGCACAAGAGACTATCAGAGACTGCCGACATGACACAAGAGATGATCAGAGACTGTAGACATGGCTCAAGAGACTATCAGAGACTTTGGACATGGCACAAAAGACTATAAGAGACTGCGGACATGGCACAAGAGACTATAAGAGACTGCGGACATGGCACAAGAGACTATCAGAGACTGCGGACATGGCACAAGAGACTATCAGAGACTGCGGACATGGCACAAGGGACTATCAGAGACTGCGAACATGGCACAAGGGACTATAAGAGACTGCGAACATGGCACAAGAGACTATCAGAGACTGCGGACATGGCACAAGAGACTATTAGAGACTGTCGACATGGCACAAGAGACTATCAGAGACTGCGGACATGGCACAAGAGACTATCAGAGACTGCGGACATGGCACAAGGGACTATCAGAGACTGCGAACATGGCACAAGGGACTATAAGAGACTGCGAACATGGCACAAGAGACTATCAGAGACTGCGGACATGGCACAGGAGACTATTAGAGACTGTCGACATGGCACAAGAGACTATAAGAGACTGCGGACATGGCACAAGAGACTATAAGAGACTGCGGACATGGCTCAAGAGACTATCAGAGACTGCGGACATGGCACAAGAGACTATCAGAGACTGCAGACATGGCTCAAGAGACTATCAGAGACTGTGGACATGGCACAAGAGACTATCAGAGACTGCAGACATGTCTCAAGAGACTATAAGAAACTGCGGACATGGCTCAAGAGACTATCAGAGACTGCGGGCATGGCACAAGAGACTATCAGAGACTGCGGACATGGCACAAGAGACTATCAGAGACTGTGGACATGGCACAAGTGAACATCAGAGACTGCGAACATGGCACAAGAGAACATCAGAGACTGCGAACATGGCACAAGGGACTATAAGAGACTGCAAACATGGCACAAGAGACTATCAGAGACTGCGAACATGGCACAAGGGACTATAAGAGACTGCAAACATGGCACAAGAGACTATCAGAGACTGCGGACATGGCACAAGAGACTATAAGAGACTGCGGACATGGCTCAAGAGACTATCAGAGACTGCGGACATGGCACAAGAGACTATCAGAGACTGCAGACATGGCTCAAGAGACTATCAGAGACTGTGGACATGGCACAAGAGACTATCAGAGACTGCGGACATGGCACAAGAGACTATAAGAGACTGCGGACATGGCTCAAGAGACTATCAGAGACTGCGGACATGGCACAAGAGACTATCAGAGACTGCAGACATGGCTCAAGAGACTATCAGAGACTGCAGACATGGCACAAGAGACTATCAGAGACTGCGGACATGGCACAAGAGACTATCAGAGACTGCGGATATGGCTCAAGAGAACATCAGAGACTGCGGACATGGCTCAAGAGACTATAAGAGACTGTGAACATGCACAAGAGACTATAAGAGACTGCGGACATGGCTCAAGAGACTATCAGAGACTGTGGACATGGCACAAGAGACTATAAGAGACTGTGAACATGCACAAGAGACTATAAGAGACTGCAGACATGGCTCAAGAGACTATCAGAGACTGTGGACATGGCACAAGAGACTATAAGAGACTGCGGGCACGGCTCAAGAGACTATAAGAGACTGCGGACATGGCACAAGAGACTATCAGAGACTGCAGACATGGCTCAAGAGACTATCAGAGACTGCGGACATGGCACAAGAGACTATAAGAGACTGCAGACATGGCTCAAGAGACTATCAGAGACTGCGGACATGGCTCAAGAGACTATAAGAGACTGTGAACATGCACAAGAGACTATAAGAGACTGCGGACACGGCTCAAGAGACTATCAGAGACTGTGGACATGGCACAAGAGATTATAAGAGACTGCGGGCACGGCTCAAGAGACTATAAGAGACTGCGGACATGGCACAAGAGACTATCAGAGACTGCGGACATGGCTCAAGAGACTATCAGAGACTGTGGACATGGCACAAGAGACTATCAGAGACTGCGGACATGGCACAAGAGACTATCAGAGACTGTGGGCATGGCACAAGAGACTATCAGAGACTGCGGACATGGATCAAGAGACTATCAGAGACTGCGGACATGGCTCAAGAGACTATCAGAGACTGTGGACATGGCACAAGAGACTATAAGAGACTGCGGGCACGGCTCAAGAGACTATAAGAGACTGCAGACATGGCACAAGAGACTATCAGAGACTGCGGACATGGCACAAGAGACTATCAGAGACTGCCGACATGACACAAGAGATGATCAGAGACTGTAGACATGGCTCAAGAGACTATCAGAGACTTTGGACATGGCACAAAAGACTATAAGAGACTGCGGACATGGCACAAGAGACTATAAGAGACTGCGGACATGGCACAAGAGACTATCAGAGACTGCGGACATGGCACAAGAGACTATCAGAGACTGCGGACATGGCACAAGGGACTATCAGAGACTGCGAACATGGCACAAGGGACTATAAGAGACTGCGAACATGGCACAAGAGACTATCAGAGACTGCGGACATGGCACAAGAGACTATTAGAGACTGTCGACATGGCACAAGAGACTATCAGAGACTGCGGACATGGCACAAGAGACTATCAGAGACTGCGGACATGGCACAAGGGACTATCAGAGACTGCGAACATGGCACAAGGGACTATAAGAGACTGCGAACATGGCACAAGAGACTATCAGAGACTGCGGACATGGCACAGGAGACTATTAGAGACTGTCGACATGGCACAAGAGACTATCAGAGACTGCGGACATGGCACAAGAGACTATAAGAGACTGCGGACATGGCTCAAGAGACTATCAGAGACTGCGGACATGGCACAAGAGACTATCAGAGACTGCAGACATGGCTCAAGAGACTATCAGAGACTGTGGACATGGCACAAGAGACTATCAGAGACTGCAGACATGTCTCAAGAGACTATAAGAAACTGCGGACATGGCTCAAGAGACTATCAGAGACTGCGGGCATGGCACAAGAGACTATCAGAGACTGCGGACATGGCACAAGAGACTATCAGAGACTGTGGACATGGCACAAGTGAACATCAGAGACTGCGAACATGGCACAAGAGAACATCAGAGACTGCGAACATGGCACAAGGGACTATAAGAGACTGCAAACATGGCACAAGAGACTATCAGAGACTGCGAACATGGCACAAGGGACTATAAGAGACTGCAAACATGGCACAAGAGACTATCAGAGACTGCGGACATGGCACAAGAGACTATAAGAGACTGCGGACATGGCTCAAGAGACTATCAGAGACTGCGGACATGGCACAAGAGACTATCAGAGACTGCAGACATGGCTCAAGAGACTATCAGAGACTGTGGACATGGCACAAGAGACTATCAGAGACTGCGGACATGGCACAAGAGACTATAAGAGACTGCGGACATGGCTCAAGAGACTATCAGAGACTGCGGACATGGCACAAGAGACTATCAGAGACTGCAGACATGGCTCAAGAGACTATCAGAGACTGCAGACATGGCACAAGAGACTATCAGAGACTGCGGACATGGCACAAGAGACTATCAGAGACTGCGGATATGGCTCAAGAGAACATCAGAGACTGCGGACATGGCTCAAGAGACTATAAGAGACTGTGAACATGCACAAGAGACTATAAGAGACTGCGGACATGGCTCAAGAGACTATCAGAGACTGTGGACATGGCACAAGAGACTATAAGAGACTGTGAACATGCACAAGAGACTATAAGAGACTGCAGACATGGCTCAAGAGACTATCAGAGACTGTGGACATGGCACAAGAGACTATAAGAGACTGCGGGCACGGCTCAAGAGACTATAAGAGACTGCGGACATGGCACAAGAGACTATCAGAGACTGCAGACATGGCTCAAGAGACTATCAGAGACTGCGGACATGGCACAAGAGACTATAAGAGACTGCAGACATGGCTCAAGAGACTATCAGAGACTGCGGACATGGCTCAAGAGACTATAAGAGACTGTGAACATGCACAAGAGACTATAAGAGACTGCGGACACGGCTCAAGAGACTATCAGAGACTGTGGACATGGCACAAGAGACTATAAGAGACTGCGGGCACGGCTCAAGAGACTATAAGAGACTGCGGACATGGCACAAGAGACTATCAGAGACTGCGGACATGGCTCAAGAGACTATCAGAGACTGTGGACATGGCACAAGAGACTATCAGAGACTGCGGACATGGCACAAGAGACTATCAGAGACTGTGGGCATGGCACAAGAGACTATCAGAGACTGCGGACATGGATCAAGAGACTATCAGAGACTGCGGACATGGCTCAAGAGACTATCAGAGACTGTGGACATGGCACAAGAGACTATCAGAGACTGCGGACATGGCACAAGAGACTATCAGAGACTGCGGACATGGCACAAGAGACTATCAGAGACTGCGGACATGACACAAGAGACTATCAGAGACTGCGGACATGGTACAAGAGACTATCAGAGACTGCGGACATGGCACAAGAGACTATAAGAGACTGCGGACATGGCTCAAGAGACTATCAGAGACTGCGGACATGGCACAAGAGACTATCAGAGACTGCGGACATGGCACAAGAGACTATCAGAGACTGTGGATATGGCACAAGAGACTATCAGAGACTGCGGACATGGCACAAGAGACTATCAGAGACTGCGGACATGGCACAAGAGACTATCAGAGACTGCGGACATGGCACAAGAGACTATCAGAGACTGCGGACATGGCACAAGAGACTATCAGAGACTGCGGACATGGCACAAGAGACTATCAGAGACTGCGGACATGGCACAAGAGACTATCAGAGACTGCGGGCATGGCACAAGAGACTATCAGAGACTGCGGACATGGCACAAGAGACTATCAGAGACTGCGGACATGGCACAAGAGACTATCAGAGACTGCGGACATGGCACAAGAGACTATCAGAGACTGCGGACATGGCACAAGAGACTATCAGAGACTGCGGACATGGCACAAGAGACTATCAGAGACTGCGGACATGGCACAAGAGACTATCAGAGACTGCGGACATGGCACAAGAGACTATCAGAGACTGCGGACATGGCTCAAGAGACTATCAGAGACTGCGGACATGGCACAAGAGACTATCAGAGACTGCGGACATGGCACAAGAGACTATCAGAGACTGCGGACACGGCACAAGAGATGATCACTGCTAACCAATAGTGATAAGCCGAACACCCCCGGGTTCGGTTCGCACCAGAACCCGCGAACGGACCGAAAGTTCGTACGAACATTAGAACCCTATTAAATACAATGGATGCGAACGTTCGAATTCTAAAGTGCTAATTATAACGACTATTATGCATGTTATTGTCCTAAAAAGGGTTTGGGAACCCGGGTTCTGCACCAGGGGACATGTATCAATCCAAAAATAAGTTTTAAAAACGGTCGTTTTTCGGGAGCAGTCATTTTAATGATGCATAAAGTGAAAAAAAAAAAGTCAAATATTCCTTTAAATATCGTACCTGGGGGGTGTCTAAAGTATGCCTGTGAAGTGCCACGTGTTTCCCGTGTTTAGAACTGTCCCTGCACAAAATGACACTTCTAAAGGAAAAAAAAGCCATTTAAAACTGCTTGCGGCTTTAATGTAATGTCTGGTCCCGGTAATATGGATGAAAATCTTTAAGAAAAATGGCATAGCTACCCCATGATGCTGGATGGTGCTGGAACGCCCTGCTGTCAACTATTATATCAGGAATTTTAATTACATATAATTGTTGAACAGTGGTAGTAAAAATTGGGCCTTTGATGGTGGTGCTGGTGCCACAACACTGTAAGCCCTGACAGTTACTCTTGGTGGGTGCAGCAATGGGCCCTGCTGTGAATTATTAGATCAAGAATTGTAATTGCATGCCCCTGTTGAACAGGGGCTGAAAAATTGGGCCTTTCGTGGTGGTGGTGGTGGTGGCGTTGCCACAACACTGTAAGCCCTCAGAGTTACTCTTGGTGGGTGCAGGAATGGGCCCTGCTGTGAATTATTAGATCAAGAATTGTAATTACATGCCCCTTTTGAACAGGGGCTGAAAAATTGGGCCTTTCGTGGTGGTGGTGGTGGTGGCGTTGCCACAACACTGTAAGCCCTCAGAGTTACTCTTGGTGGGTGCAGCAATGGGCCCTGCTGTGAATTATTAGATCAAGAATTGTAATTGCATGCCCCTGTTGAACAGGGGCTGAAAAATTGGGCCTTTCGTGGTGGTGGTGGTGGTGGTGTTGCCACAACACTGTAAGCCCTCAGAGTTACTCTTGGTGGGTGCAGGAATGGGCCCTGCTGTGAATTATTAGATCAAGAATTGTAATTACATGCCCCTTTTGAACAGGGGCTGAAAAATTGGGCCTTTCGTGGTGGTGGTGGTGGTGGCGTTGCCACAACACTGTAAGCCCTCAGAGTTACTCTTGGTGGGTGCAGCAATGGGCCCTGCTGTGAATTATTAGATCAAGAATTGTAATTGCATGCCCCTGTTGAACAGGGGCTGAAAAATTGGGCCTTAGGCACTGGTGCCACAACACTCCAACCCCTCACAGATACTGTACTTGGAGCACAGCAATGAGCCCTATGGCAAATTATTGCTAAAAAAATTGTAATTACACGCCCCTGTAAAACAGGGGCTGAAAAATTGGGCCTTAGCCACTGGTGGCGGCACCCATAAACAAAAATGATATTCCAAGCTATCATCATCAATCGTATCATTGAGGACTCGGAGGAGGAGGATAGCCAGTCAACATAACAGCACAGGCACTCAGCATCAGCATCAGTCTTGAAGGGATGTGACATGTTAAAATCAATTAGTCTGTTATATCAGCATTAGTGATGAGCCGAACACCCCCGGGTTCGGTTCGCACCAGAACCCGCGAACGGACCGAAAGTTCGAACGAACATTAGAACCCTATTAAATACAATGGATGCGAACGTTCGAATTCTAAAGTGCTAATTATAACAACTATTATGCATGTTATTGTCATAAATAGGGTTTGGGAACCCGGGTTGTGCACCAGGGGACATGTATCAATGCAAAAAGAAGTTTTAAAAACGGTCGTTTTTCGGGAGCAGTCATTTTAATGATGCATAAAGTGAAAAAAAAAAAGTCAAATATTCCTTTAAATATCGTACCTGGGGGGTGTCTAAAGTATGCCTGTGAAGTGGCACGTGTTTCCCGTGTTTAGAACTGTCCCTGCACAAAATGACACTTCTAAAGGAAAAAAAAGCCATTTAAAACTGCTTGCGGCTTTAATGTAATGTCTGGTCCCGGTAATATGGATGAAATTCTTTAAGAAAAATGGCATAGCTACCCCATGACCCCCCCCCCTACCCCAGCCCATTACCAGCCCCTTTGGGTCTTGTATGGATATTAAGGGGAACCCCGCACATAAAATAAAAAAGGCCCTATATACTCTGAACAGCCGTATACAGGCGGTGCATACAAGACAGGGACTGTAGGTTTGTTCTTATGTAGAATGTGTTTGTAATTTTGAACAGGTACATTGTTGAAGTGTAGCTCCAGCCCAAAAATCTATTTTTAAACTTTTTGGGAAACATAGGTAAGGGTTATCACCCCTGTAACATTTGTTTTGCTGTCTGTGCCCCTGTTCAGAACATTTCACCTCACTTTCCGTCCCAATGACAACTGTTTTTGAAATGTGGTGTTTTTCTTGAAACAAGGATTGCTGATAAAGCATCAGTACAGATGAGACCCCTTTCTCCCATATTTATTCTTACAGGAGAGAATTTTCCTTTCTAGGGGTAGATTTCCTCTCACTTCCTGTTGTCTTCTTTCGTTTGCAAGTAGGAGTCGTTTGTAAGTTGGATGTTTGAAAGTAGGGACCTGCCGTATATACTCTGCAGAAATAGGCCCCTTAGTTGTTGGTGTTGGCACAACACTGTAAGCACTCAGTTACTCTTGGTTGGTGCTGGAACGCCCTGCTGTCAACTATTATATCAGGAATTTTAATTACATATAATTGTTGAACAGTGGTAGTAAAAATTGGGGCTTTGATGGTGGTGCTGGTGCCACAACACTGTAAGCCCTGACAGTTACTCTTGGTGGGTGCAGCAATGGGCCCTGCTGTGAATTATTAGATCAAGAATTGTAATTACATGCCCCTTTTGAACAGGGGCTGAAAAATTGGGCCTTTCGTGGTGGTGGTGGTGGTGGCGTTGCCACAAGACTGTAAGCCCTCAGAGTTACTCTTGGTGGGTGCAGCAATGGACCCTGCTGTGAATTATTAGATCAAGAATTGTAATTGCATGCCCCTGTTGAACAGGGGCTGAAAAATTGGGCCTTAGGCACTGGTGGCACAACACTACAACCCCTCACAGATACTGTACTTGGAGCACAGCAATGAGCCCTGTTGCAAAGTATTGCTTCAAAAATTGTAATGACACGCCCCTGTTAAACAGGGGCTGAAAAATTGGGCCTTAGGCACTGGTGCCACAACACTCCAACCCCTCACAGATACTGTACTTGGAGCACAGCAATGAGCCCTATGGCAAATTATTGCTAAAAAAATTGTAATTACACGCCCCTGTAAAACAGGGGCTGAAAAATTGGGCCTTAGCCACTGGTGGCGGCACCCATAAACAAAAATGATCTTCCAAGCTATCATCATCAATCGTATCATTGAGGACTCGGAGGAGGAGGATAGCCAGTCAACATAACAGCACAGGCACTCAGCATCAGCATCAGTCTTGAAGGGATGTGACATGTTAAAATCAATTAGTCTGTTATATCAGCATCAGGTGTGTGGTAGCTGGTGGTGATCCAAGACTGGTTCATCTTGATGAAAGTCAGTCGATCAACCGAGTCGGTGGACAGGCGCACCCTGTGATCCGTGACAAATCCTCCAGCAGCACTGAATGTGCGTTCCGAAAGAACGCTGGATGCAGGACAGGCCAGTAGCTCAATTGCATACTGTGCAAGCTCTGGCCAGTGATCCATCCTCAAGACCCAGTAAGCCAGAGGATTTTCGGTGGGGAAGGTGTCCAAGTCTGACCTTGCCCCTAGATATTCCTGCACCATGTTTATCAGACGCTGGCGATGGTTGCTGGAACCGATCATACTTTGGGGCTGCGGACTAAAGAATTGTCTGAACGCATCGGTCAGACGGCCACCTTCCCCACCACTCCTTCTTTGACTGGCCGAAGCCTCAGCAACTCGTTGTCCAGGACCAGGAGTTTGTAACCTCCCAGTCTCTGGGAACGCGTTGCACAGACCTTTCTGCAAGGCCTCCCGGAGTTGTCTCATCCTCTGCTCCCTCTGCGACGGTAACATAAGGTCCGCAACCTTACCCTTGTACCGTGGATCAAGGAGAGTGGCCAGCCAGTAATGGTCCCTCTCCTTGATCCGAAGAATACGAGGATCCTTCCGCAGACTTTGCAGGATCAGGGAGGCCATGCAGCGTAGGTTTGCTGAGGCATTCGCTCCGGAGTCCTCTGGGTCACTAAGGACGACATGATCCGCAGCCACCTCCTCCCAGCCACGTACAAGTCCACTGGTTTCTTGGGACTGTAAATCATCCCTAAAAGACTGCTGCTGATGATGCTGAGTGCCAGCCTCCACCTCCATGCTGACACAATCCTCCTCCTCCTCCTCCTCCTCCTCCTCCTCTTCCTGTGCGATGGGTGGGACAGAAGGAACACTGTCTGGGTAAAGGGGGCCTTGAGAGGCAAGGAAGTCCTCCTCTTCCTGCCTCTGTTCTGCCTCAAGTGCCCTGTCCATTATTCCACGCAGCGTGTGCTCCAACAGGTGGACAAGAGGTACAGTGTCACTGATGCATACACTGTCACTGCTCACCATCCTCGTGGCCTCCTCAAATGGTGCCAGGACAGTGCATGCATCCCTGATCATGCCCCACTGGTGTGGAGAAAAAAAACCAAGCTCCCCTGACCCTGTCCTGGTGCCGTAGTCGCACAGGTACTCATTGATGGCCCTCTGCTGCGTGTGCAGCCGCTGCAGCATGGCCAACGTTGAGTTCCACCTGGTGGGCATGTCACATATAAGGCGGTTCTTGGGCAGGTTCAACTCCTTTTGCAGCTCAGCCAGGCGAGCACTGGCATTATAAGATCTGCGGAAATGCACACAGACTTTCCTGGCCTGCCTCAGGACATCCTGTAAGCCCGGGTACCTGCCCAAGAACCGCTGCACCACCAGGTTAAGGACGTGAGCCACACAGGGCACATGGGTCAGTTGTCCCTGTCGGAGGGCGGAGAGGAGGTTGGTGCCATTGTCGCAAACCACCATTCCTGGCTTAAGCTGGCGTGGCGTCAACCACCTCTCGGCCTGGCCCTGCAGAGCAGACAGGACCTCTGCCCCAGTGTGGCTTCTGTCCCCCAAACACACCAGCGCAAGCACGGCATGGCATCTTTTTGCCTGCGTACTTGCGTAGCCCCTTGAACGGCTATGGAGCACCGCTGGTTCATAGGACAAACCACAGGAAGAGGCCATGGAGGAAGAAGAAGAGGAGGGGGTGGAGGAGAGAGGTGTGTCACAACCAGTAGTAGCATTTTGGAGGCGTGGCGGTGGAACAACCTCCAACACTACTGCACCTTGTCCTGCATCCTTCCCAGCTGCCAAAAGAGTGACCCAATGGGCCGTGAAAGAAAGGTAACGTCCCTGTCCATGCCTGCTGGACCATGAGTCAGCGGTAATATGCACCTTACCGCTGACCGCCCTGTCCAGCGAGGCCAAGACATTGCCTTCCACATGCCGGTAGAGAGCCGGAATAGCCTTCCGTGAGAAAAAGTGGCGTTTGGGAACCTGCCACTGAGGAACCGCACATTGCACAAACTCACGGAAGGGGGCCGAGTCTACCAACTGAAAAGGCAGCAGTTGAAGCGCTAGCAATTTAGCCAAGCTAGCATTCAACCGCTGGGCATGTGGATGGCTGGGAGTGAACTTCTTTCGACGGTCCAGCAGCTGGGGCAGGGAAATTTTCCTGCTAGAATCGGACGTCGGTGTACTGCTAGCAGAGTGCCCGCAAGTACTTGGCTGTGACACACCTAATTCTACACCTTCATTCCTCTCAGTGCATGTTTCAGAGAGGACTGAAGTTATAGTGGGGTTGGAGATCCCAGCTGATGCGGTGCAAGGAGAGGTCCGCTTTGTTCTTTGGTGTGGGTCTTTGAGGTAGGCTTGCCAACGAGCTGCATGGCAGGTCAACATATGTCTGGTCAGGCATGTGGTACCCAAGCGGCTGATGTTTTGGCCACGCGATATACGCTTGAGACATATGTTGCAAACAGCAGCTGTGCGATCTGATGCACTAGCCTCAAAAAAGGCCCACACCAAAGAACTTTTTGAATGACGGGCAGAGGCAGCGCCCTGCACAGGCGGAGCTCTGCGGTGTGATTCCGTCGGTGTACTGCCCTTACGCTGGCCACCAAAGGGCATCCTGCCTCGTTGGAGATGTGCCTCCTCCTCATCCTCCTCCTCCTCCTCTCTCCTATTAGGCACCCACGTGGAGTCAGTGACCTCATCATCCCCTCCCTCCTCATCACTGGAGCCAATCTGGCAGTATGCTGCAGCTGCTGGAACATGACTGCCAGATTGGTGTCCTTCTTGAGCATCCCCTCTGTCTGCTCTCACGCTACTGCCTTCCTGTAGCTGGGTTTCATCATCAGACCCTTCGAAACGCTGGGCATCCTCCTGGAGCATGTACCCAACACTGTGCTCAAACAGTTCGGGGGACTCCTCAGGAGGAGGACATGGTGGGTCTAGGGAAGGAGTGACTGATGATGAGTCTGACATTGATACCAGGGAAGAGGACGCTTTGGCAGCTGCTTTTCCAGTACCCTGAGCCTGGGTGAGAGAGGATGAGGAGGAGGAGGAGGGCTTGGTCATCCACTCTACCAAGTCTTCGGCATGATGTGGCTCAACATGTCCAGCTGCCGAAAAGAAGCGTGTCCCATGGCCATGTGCTGATGACAATGCACCGCGTCCACGACCAGCACTGTTGCCCCCAGACACAGAGCCTGCTTGCCCTCTTTTATTGCCTCCTGACTGTCTGCCTCTCCTTGTTTGCCTTCCAGACATTCTAATAGATGGCCTGCAGGGAGATGGGAAAAAAGCAATAAGGGCTACCTTCAGGTGTCCTTCTCTGTCCCTTTACTTAAGGATTTCTAAATATGGTTGAGGATGATTGCTTTTGCACAGAATAGCACAACGACAATTTCCCTGACTGTCCAAAAAACAAGGATTTCAAAGATGGTTGATGAGGAATGCTTTAGCACACTATAGCACAAGGAGAATTTCCCTCACTGTCCTTCCCTGTCCCTAGAAACAAGGATTATCACAGTGAAAGAAACTGACACTCTTCCTACCTATAGTTTTCTGTCCCTAGAAAAAATGTTTTTTTAAAGCACACTATAGCACAAGGAGAATTTCCCTCACTTTCCTTCCCTGTCCCTAGAAACAAGGATTATCACAGTGAAAGAAACTGACACTCTTCCTACCTATAGTTTTCTGTCCCTAGAAAAAATGTTTTTTTAAAGCACACTATAGCACAAGGAGAATTTCCCTCACTTTCCTTCCCTGTCCCTAGAAACAAGGATTATCACAGTGAAAGAAACTGACACTCTTCCTACCTATAGTTTTCTGTCCCTAGAAAAAATGTTTTTTTAAAGCACACTATAGCACAAGGAGAATTTCCCTCACTGTCCTTCCCTGTCCCTAGAAACAAGGATTATCACAGTGAAAGAAACTGACACTCTTCCTACCTATAGTTTTCTGTCCCTAGAAAAAATGTTTTTTTAAAGCACACTATAGCACAAGGAGAATTTCCCTCACTGTCCTTCCCTGTCCCTAGAAACAAGGATTCGCACAGTAAAACACACTGACACTCTCCCTACCTATAGTTTTCTGTCCCTAGAAAAAATGTTTTTTTAAAGCACACTATAGCACAAGGAGAATTTACCTCACTGTCCTTCCCTGTCCCTAGAAACAAGGATTCGCACAGTAAAACACACTGACACTCTCCCTACCTATAGTTTTCTGTCCCTAGAAAAAATGTTTTTTTAAAGCACACTATAGCACAAGGAGAATTTCCCTCACTGTCCTTCCCTGTCCCTAGAAACAAGGATTATCACAGTGAAAGAAACTGACACTCTTCCTACCTATAGTTTTCTGTCCCTAGAAAAAATGTTTTTTTAAAGCACACTATAGCACAAGGAGAATTTCCCTCACTGTCCTTCCCTGTCCCTAGAAACAAGGATTATCACAGTGAAAGAAACTGACACTCTTCCTACCTATAGTTTTCTGTCCGTAGAAAAAATGTTTTTTTAAAGCACACTATAGCACAAGGAGAATTTCCCTCACTGTCCTTCCCTGTCCCTAGAAAAAAGGATTATCACAGTGAAAGAAACTGACACTCTTCCTACCTATAGTTTTCTGTCCCTAGAAAAAATGTTTTTTTAAAGCACACTATAGCACAAGGAGAATTTCCCTCACTGTCCTTCCCTGTCCCTAGAAACAAGGATTATCACAGTGAAAGAAACTGACACTCTTCCTACCTATAGTTTTCTGTCCCTAGAAAAAATGTTTTTTTAAAGCACACTATAGCACAAGGAGAATTTCCCTCACTGTCCTTCCCTGTCCCTAGAAACAAGGATTATCACAGTGAAAGAAACTGACACTCTTCCTACCTATAGTTTTCTGTCCCTAGAAAAAATGTTTTTTTAAAGCACACTATAGCACAAGGAGAATTTCCCTCACTGTCCTTCCCTGTCCCTAGAAACAAGGATTCGCACAGTGAAAGAAACTGACACTCTTCCTACCTATAGTTTTCTGTCCCTAGAAAAAATGTTTTTTTAAAGCACACTATAGCACAAGGAGAATTTCCCTCACTTTCCTTCCCTGTCCCTAGAAACAAGGATTATCACAGTGAAAGAAACTGACACTCTTCCTACCTATAGTTTTCTGTCCCTAGAAAAAATGTTTTTTTAAAGCACACTATAGCACAAGGAGAATTTCCCTCACTGTCCTTCCCTGTCCCTAGAAACAAGGATTATCACAGTGAAAGAAACTGACACTCTTCCTACCTATAGTTTTCTGTCCCTAGAAAAAATGTTTTTTTAAAGCACACTATAGCACAAGGAGAATTTCCCTCACTGTCCTTCCCTGTCCCTAGAAACAAGGATTCGCACAGTAAAACACACTGACACTCTCCCTACCTATAGTTTTCTGTCCCTAGAAAAAATGTTTTTTTAAAGCACACTATAGCACAAGGAGAATTTCCCTCACTGTCCTTCACTGTCCCTAGAAACAAGGATTATCACAGTGAAAGAAACTGACACTCTTCCTACCTATAGTTTTCTGTCCCTAGAAAAAATTTTTTTTAAAGCACACTATAGCACAAGGAGAATTTCCCTCACTGTCCTTCCCTGTCCCTAGAAACAAGGATTATCACAGTGAAAGAAACTGACACTCTTCCTACCTATAGTTTTCTGTCCCTAGAAAAAATGTTTTTTTAAAGCACACTATAGCACAAGGAGAATTTCCCTCACTGTCCTCCCCTGTCCCTAGAAAAAAGGATTATCACAGTGAAATAAACTGACACTCTTCCTACCTATAGTTTTCTGTCCCTAGAAAAAATGTTTTTTTAAAGCACACTATAGCACAAGGAGAATTTACCTCACTGTCCTTCCCTGTCCCTAGAAACAAGGATTCGCACAGTAAAACACACTGACACTCTCCCTACTGTGACAGCAGGAAGGTAAAGTCACCTGGTTGCATCCAGGGGGGTAGATATATTTCGCCCAGATTCAGGCTTTACGCCGACTTATACAACTAGGTGGAGAGTTGTATAAGGCTAGTGGGCTCATGGATGACTCATACCTCTAGGGAGAGTGTGGGGCGTCGTACAGACAGGGAGTTGATGAGGCCAGCTGAAGCTTGTCAGCTCATTTAGGCCTCTATAAGAACTCCCAGATTCATTAGGTGTTTGCTCATGCCTGGAACCAGACCTGTGTGGACTGTCTAGGGAGAGTGAACCCCTGTGCGGTGAGACAAAGCCTGTGTGGCTATTTGTTTGGACTTTTACTAAACCAGGGACTTAGGGACTAGGACAGCACTAGGCTGATCCCAGTTGTTAGTTAGGAAACCTGTATGTTTAGTCAGAGGTCAACTTGACCAGGATTTATTTTGGTTATGTTTCTTTTGCTTTGCTGTGTTTTGTCACTGTAAATAGAAAATAAACCGCACCTTTTTGATTTTGAAAACCACAACCTCCGTTTGCTGGGCCTGTTTTGTGTGGGGAGCCCATCCCGGGGGTCACACACACCCGCTGCCGAGCTAACCCCCTCACACTACCTATAGTTTTCTGTCCCTAGAAAAAATGTTTTTTTAAAGCACACTATAGCACAAGGAGAATTTCCCTCACTGTCCTTCCCTGTCCCTAGAAACAAGGATTCGCACAGTAAAACACACTGACACTCTCCCTACCTATAGTTTTTTGTCCCTAGAAAAAATGTTTTTTTAAAGCACACTATAGCACAAGGAGAATTTCCCTCACTGTCCTTCCCTGTCCCTAGAAACAAGGATTATCACAGTGAAAGAAACTGACACTCTTCCTACCTATAGTTTTCTGTCCCTAGAAAAAATGTTTTTTTAAAGCACACTATAGCACAAGGAGAATTTCCCTCACTGTCCTTCCCTGTCCCTAGAAACAAGGATTATCACAGTGAAAGAAACTGACACTCTTCCTACCTATAGTTTTCTGTCCCTAGAAAAAATGTTTTTTTAAAGCACACTATAGCACAAGGAGAATTTCCCTCACTGTCCTTCCCTGTCCCTAGAAACAAGGATTCGCACAGTAAAACACACTGACACTCTCCCTACCTATAGTTTTCTGTCCCTAGAAAAAATGTTTTTTTAAAGCACACTATAGCACAAGGAGAATTTCCCTCACTGTCCTTCCCTGTCCCTAGAAACAAGGATTCGCACAGTAAAACACACTGACACTCTCCCTACCTATAGTTTTCTGTCCCTAGAAAAAATGTTTTTTTTAAAGCACACTATAGCACAAGGAGAATTTCCCTCACTGTCCTTCCCTGTCCCTAGAAACAAGGATTATCACAGTGAAAGAAACTGACACTCTTCCTACCTATAGTTTTCTGTCCCTAGAAAAAATGTTTTTTTAAAGCACACTATAGCACAAGGAGAATTTCCCTCACTGTCCTTCCCTGTCCCTAGAAACAAGGATTCGCACAGTAAAACACACTGACACTCTCCCTACCTATAGTTTTCTGTCCCTAGAAAAAATGTTTTTTTAAAGCACACTATAGCACAAGGAGAATTTCCCTCACTGTCCTTCCCTGTCCCTAGAAACAAGGATTCGCACAGTAAAACACACTGACACTCTCCCTACCTATAGTTTTCTGTCCCTAGAAAAAATGTTTTTTTAAAGCACACTATAGCACAAGGAGAATTTCCCTCACTGTCCTTCCCTGTCCCTAGAAACAAGGATTCGCACAGTAAAACACACTGACACTCTCCCTACCTATAGTTTTCTGTCCCTAGAAAAAATGTTTTTTTAAAGCACACTATAGCACAAGGAGAATTTACCTCACTGTCCTTCCCTGTCCCTAGAAACAAGGATTATCACAGTGAAAGAAACTGACACTCTTCCTACCTATAGTTTTCTGTCCCTAGAAAAAATGTTTTTTTAAAGCACACTATAGCACAAGGAGAATTTCCCTCACTGTCCTTCCCTGTCCCTAGAAACAAGGATTATCACAGTGAAAGAAACTGACACTCTTCCTACCTATAGTTTTCTGTCCCTAGAAAAAATGTTTTTTTAAAGCACACTATAGCACAAGGAGAATTTCCCTCACTGTCCTTCCCTGTCCCTAGAAACAAGGATTATCACAGTGAAAGAAACTGACACTCTTCCTACCTATAGTTTTCTGTCCCTAGAAAAAATGTTTTTTTAAAGCACACTATAGCACAAGGAGAATTTCCCTCACTGTCCTTCCCTGTCCCTAGAAACAAGGATTATCACAGTGAAAGAAACTGACACTCTTCCTACCTATAGTTTTCTGTCCCTAGAAAAAATGTTTTTTTAAAGCACACTATAGCACAAGGAGAATTTCCCTCACTGTCCTTCCCTGTCCCTAGAAACAAGGATTCGCACAGTAAAACACACTGACACTCTCCCTACTGTGAGGGGGTTAGCTCGGCAGCGGGTGTGTGTGACCCCCGGGATGGGCTCCCCACACAAAACAGGCCCAGCAAACGGAGGTTGTGGTTTTCAAAATCAAAAAGGTGCGGTTTATTTTCTGTTTACAGTGACAAAACACAGCAAAGCAAAAGAAACATAAACAAAATAAATCCTGGTCAAGTTGACCTCTGACTAAACATACAGGTTTCCTAACTAACAACTGGGATCAGCCTAGTGCTGTCCTAGTCCCTAAGTCCCTGGTTTTAAATGTCCAAGCAAATAGCCACACAGGCTTTGTCTCACCGCACAGGGGTTCACTCTCCCTAGACAGTCCACACAGGTCTGGTTCCAGGCATGAGCTAACATCTAATGAAGCTGGGAGTTCTTATAGAGGCCTAAATGAGCTGACAAGCTTCAGCTGGTCTCATCAACTCCCTGCCTGCACGACGCCCAGCCCTCTCCCTAGAGGTATGAGTCATCCATGAGCCCACTAGCCTTAGCTGGGCTTATACAACTCTCCACCTAGTTGTATAAGTCGGCGTAAAGCCTGAATCTGGGCGAAATATATCTACCCCCCTGGATGCAACCAGGTGACTTTACCTTCCTGCTGTCACATACCCCCCCCTCTTGTTTTAACCTCGGGGTTGGAACACCAGCAATCAGGCATTCATGTACTCGAGACAAAGCATCCACATTCCCCATTTGAACGCCAGGGCGATGCTTTACTGTGAAGTTGAATTCCTGGAGGGCCAGGAACCACCTATTCACTCTTCTATTTGTTTCCTTGTTTTGAGCCATCCACTTTAACGGAGCGTGATCCGTAACCATGTCAAAGTGCCTACCTAGCAGGTAGTACCGAAGGGAATCTAGAGCCCACTTCACCGCTAAACACTCCTTTTCAACGGTGGCGTAATTTACCTCATGGGACTTCAACTTCCTGCTGAGGTAAATGACTGGGTGCTCTTCCCCGTTCCAGACCTGGGACAATACTGCTCCTAACCCCACATCTGACGCATCACTTTGTACGACAAAGTCTTTAGAGAAGTCGGGTGAGTACAACACTGGCTGGCTACATAAGGCTTGTTTCAAGAATTGGAATGCTGCCTCAGCCTCGGGGGTCCATTTAATCATGACCGACCCTTTCCCCTTCGTCAGGTTGGTTAGGGGCACAGCCTTAGAAGCAAAGTGGGGAATGAATCGCCGATAATACCCAGCGATTCCCAGAAAGGCTCGTACCTGCTTCTTGCTGTTGGGACGTGGCCAACTCTGGATGGCCTCGACTTTGTTGAGTTGGGGTTTTATTACTCCCCTCCCAATGGTGTACCCAAGATATTTGGCCTCCTCCTGCCCAATGGTACACTTCTTGGGGTTAGCCGTAAACCCCGCTTCCCGAACAGAGTCCAGGACTGCTTGCACTTTTGGCAGATGTGAGGCCCAATCTGTGCTATGGACAATTACGTCATCCAGGTAAGCCGCAGCATACTTCCGATGGGGCCTCAGCATCTGGTCCATTTTCCGCTGGAATGTGGCCGGCGCATTCTGTAACCCGAACGGCATTCTTTTATATTGGAACGCCCCGTCTGGGGTTACAAATGCGGTTTTCTCTTTGGCCGACTTGGCCAGGGGGATTTGCCAATACCCTTTTGTGAGGTCAAGAGTCGTCATGTATCGGGCTGTTCCCAGCCGGTCGATCAACTCATCTATACGTGGCATGGGGTAGGTGTCAAATTTTGTAACTTTGTTCAACTGACGAAAATCGTTACAAAATCGCCAGCTCCCATCCGGTTTAGGCACCAACACAATGGGACTAGACCAATCACTTTGGGACTCCTCTATCACCCCTAAGTTCAGCATTTTCTGTACTTCCTCCCGTATTGCCTCCCGTCGGGCCTCTGGGATCCGATAGGGTTTTAACTTCACCCTTTCACCGGGCGGGGTAATGATGTCATGCTCTACCCCAGATGTTTGTCCCGGCAGCTCAGAGAATACCTCCTTGTTGCGAAGCACAAACTCCTTAACCTCCTGTTGTTGGGGTTGTGACAAGGTGGCTGCTATTCCAACCTCAGGAATCACGCAACCAGTTTGAGCTGGTGACCAAGTGTCTGCGACTAGGGACTCTCTATCCCTCCAGGCTTTCAACAGATTAACGTGATAGATCTGTTCGGGCTTTCGCCTTCCTGGTTGTCTGACCTTGTAATTCACTTCGCTCACTTTTTCCATTATCTCATAGGGGCCTTGCCATTTGGCAAGGAATTTACTTTCAACCGTAGGGACAAGTACCAGTATCCTATCCCCCGGGGAAAAGGTACGGGTCTTGGCTCCACGGTTGTACACTCTCTGCTGTGCTAACTGCGCTTGGGCCAAATGTTCCTTCACGATGGGCAATACCTGTGCAATTCGGTCTTGCATCAGGGCGACATGCTCAATCACACTCCTGTGGGGAGAACTCTCACTTTCCCAAGTTTCCTTGGCAATATCCAACAGCCCTCTTGGGTGTCTCCCATACAGTAACTCAAAGGGGGAGAATCCCGTAGAGGATTGGGGCACCTCCCTAATAGCAAACATCAGATAAGGAAGTAGACAGTCCCAATCCTTTCCATCTCTAGCCACCACTTTCTTCAACATTTGTTTTAGGGTTTTGTTGAATCTTTCAACCAGCCCATCGGTTTGGGGGTGATACACAGATGTACGTAATTGCGTCACTTTGAACAATTTACACAGCTCCTTCATAACCCGGGACATAAAGGGTGTACCTTGGTCCGTAAGCAGTTCTTTACAAATACCCACCCGGCTAAACACAAGAGATAGCTCTTTGGCTATGGTTTTGGCCGAGGTATTTCGGAGAGGGATCGCTTCTGGATAACGGGTGGCATAGTCCATTATAACTAATATGTACTGGTGCCCCCTAGCGGACTTGATTATAGGCCCTACCAAATCCATGGCGATCCTCTCAAACGGGACCTCAATGATGGGTAGAGGGACCAGCGGGCTACGGAAATGTGGCATCGGGGCCGACCTCTGACACACAGGGCAGGAGGAACAATAATTTTCTATGTCCTTCATCACCCCCGGCCAATAGAATCTCTGTAATACCCCTCTCTCGGGTTTTCTCTGTCCCCAGATGACCTCCAAGAATGTGCCCATGGGCCAACTCCAACACCAACTTCCTGTAAGGTTTGGGCACCACAAGCTGCTCAACGGTTTCTTCTGCCCTTTTTGCCACCCGATACAGTAGGTCCTTCTCTACGCTGAAGTATGGGTAAGTGCAGGTATTATCTGGGTTCACTAACTCGCCATCTATTTTCACTACGTTTTCCCGTGCCTTTATTAGGGCGGGGTCTTTCAACTGTTCTGTGGCAAAGTTTTCCCTGTGAACCTCAAGATCAGAAAACTCCACAGACGGTAGGTTTTCGTCTGAGGAGGTGGGCTCCTCTCCAGTTTCTTGAGTCTCCCCTGCCAATACTGATAAGGGAAATTCCGGAGAGTCCTCACCACTCTCAGGGGAGTTCTGGCTATCACATTCCTGGTACATAGGGGCACCAGTGGGGGGCTCAGGATCATCCCACAGTTCCCAGAACTTCGGAAAATCCCTTCCCACAATGGCGTCATGCGGTAACTGAGATACTAAGCCCACTGGATGAGAGAGGGTACCTTTGGGGGTCTCGAAACACACTGTAGTCACTGGATACTCTCGGGTGTCCCCATGCACACAAATAACAGCTACCTTGCTATTCCCAAAGACCTCTGTTTTAACTAACTCAGCCTTTATCAGGGTCACAAGGCTACCTGAATCCAGCAATACCACAACATTTCTACCATTAACACACATTTTGCATAAATGTTTCTCAGTTCCTCGAATGGCAGTGCATGCGACTGTCGCACACAGCGACTGACGTCTGCCCGTCAGAAAGTCACACTGCATGGGTTCCTCCACAACCGGGCAATTGGCTGCAATATGTCCCGCTTGCCGGCAGCGGTAGCAAACGATCCTTCTTGCCGCCTCTTGAGCCGCTGATTTCCCAGGCTGTTCTCGCCAAACTTGGGGTAGAGCTCCCACCCTCTCACTCTCTCCACCCTCACCCCTTGGAATCCTCTTATCCGCCCCTGGGGATGGTCTGGTCTTAGGGTGGAAAGTCCGAGTGTCTCTGGAAGAGGCCGTCAGGTTCTCTGTAGCCAAGTATTTCTCCACACGATCCACAAGACCATCGGCCGTCTCTGGGTCTCCATGGCTTACCCACTTTTGGATGGCAGTAGGAAGAGCTCTCAAAAACCGATCCATTACAACACGTTCCACAATCTTTGGTGCAGACAAAGTCTCTGGCTGTAGCCACTTTCTGCTCAGGTGAATGAGATCATACATTTGAGACCTGGGGGGTTTTCCAAGCTGGAAAGTCCAGTTATGCACACGCTGAGCCCGGACAGCCTGGGTGACACCCAGCCTTGCCAAAATTTCAGCTTTTAGCATCACATAGTCTTTTGCTTGGTTAGGCTCTAGGTCATAGTAAGCTTTCTGCGATTCACCAGTTAACAGAGGAGCCACCAGTCCAGCCCACTGCTCCTCAGGCCACTTTTCTCTTTCAGCGGTCCTTTCAAATGTGGTCAAAAATACCTCTGGATCATCCTCTCCAGTCATTTTTGTCAATAAACGACTCACCCCAAAGGACGCGGTATTAGTGGGACGGCTTTCCTCACTGGTCTGCGGACGTTGCTGCATTACTGCTTCCATTTGTTGTAGTCTCTGCTCTTGCTTCTGTAACAGGTCTATGAAGCGGGCCTCAGATTGCTGCTGGGCTTGTTGCTGAGCTGCAAGGCTCCTTTGCAAACCTGCATTTGTCTGCTGTTGATTGGCATTTGCTAGAGCCAGCTGTTTCAGTATCTCCTCCATGCTGGCTTAAAAAAAACTGCCCGCATTCTCCACCAACTGTGAGGGGGTTAGCTCGGCAGCGGGTGTGTGTGACCCCCGGGATGGGCTCCCCACACAAAACAGGCCCAGCAAACGGAGGTTGTGGTTTTCAAAATCAAAAAGGTGCGGTTTATTTTCTGTTTACAGTGACAAAACACAGCAAAGCAAAAGAAACATAAACAAAATAAATCCTGGTCAACTTGACCTCTGACTAAACATACAGGTTTCCTAACTAACAACTGGGATCAGCCTAGTGCTGTCCTAGTCCCTAAGTCCCTGGTTTTAAATGTCCAAGCAAATAGCCACACAGGCTTTGTCTCACCGCACAGGGGTTCACTCTCCCTAGACAGTCCACACAGGTCTGGTTCCAGGCATGAGCTAACATCTAATGAAGCTGGGAGTTCTTATAGAGGCCTAAATGAGCTGACAAGCTTCAGCTGGTCTCATCAACTCCCTGTCTGCACGACGCCCAGCACTCTCCCTAGAGGTATGAGTCATCCATGAGCCCACTAGCCTTAGCTGGGCTTATACAACTCTCCACCTAGTTGTATAAGTCGGCGTAAAGCCTGAATCTGGGCGAAATATATCTACCCCCCTGGATGCAACCAGGTGACTTTACCTTCCTGCTGTCACACTACCTATAGTTTTCTGTCCCTAGAAAAAATGTTTTTTTAAAGCACACTATAGCACAAGGAGAATTTCCCTCACTGTCCTTCCCTGTCCCTAGAAACAAGGATTATCACAGTGAAAGAAACTGACACTCTTCCTACCTATAGTTTTCTGTCCCTAGAAAAAATGTTTTTTTAAAGCACACTATAGCACAAGGAGAATTTCCCTCACTGTCCTTCCCTGTCCCTAGAAACAAGGATTATCACAGTGAAAGAAACTGACACTCTTCCTACCTATAGTTTTCTGTCCCTAGAAAAAATGTTTTTTTAAAGCACACTATAGCACAAGGAGAATTTCCCTCACTGTCCTTCCCTGTCCCTAGAAACAAGGATTCGCACAGTAAAACACACTGACACTCTCCCTACCTATAGTTTTCTGTCCCTAGGAAAAAATGTTTTTTTAAAGCACACTATAGCACAAGGAGAATTTCCCTCACTGTCCTTCCCTGTCCCTAGAAACAAGGATTCGCACAGTAAAACACACTGACACTCTCCCTACCTATAGTTTTCTGTCCCTAGAAAAAATGTTTTTTTAAAGCACACTATAGCACAAGGAGAATTTCCCTCACTGTCCTTCCCTGTCCCTAGAAACAAGGATTCGCACAGTAAAACACACTGACACTCTCCCTACCTATAGTTTTCTGTCCCTAGAAAAAATGTTTTTTTAAAGCACACTATAGCACAAGGAGAATTTCCCTCACTGTCCTTCCCTGTCCCTAGAAACAAGGATTATCACAGTGAAAGAAACTGACACTCTTCCTACCTATAGTTTTCTGTCCCTAGAAAAAATGTTTTTTTTAAAGCACACTATAGCACAAGGAGAATTTCCCTCACTTTCCTTCCCTGTCCCTAGAAACAAGGATTATCACAGTGAAAGAAACTGACACTCTTCCTACCTATAGTTTTCTGTCCCTAGAAAAAATGTTTTTTTAAAGCACACTATAGCACAAGGAGAATTTCCCTCACTGTCCTTCCCTGTCCCTAGAAACAAGGATTCGCACAGTAAAACACACTGACACTCTCCCTACCTATAGTTTTCTGTCCCTAGAAAAAATGTTTTTTTAAAGCACACTATAGCACAAGGAGAATTTCCCTCACTGTCCTTCCCTGTCCCTAGAAACAAGGATTCGCACAGTAAAACACACTGACACTCTCCCTACCTATAGTTTTCTGTCCCTAGAAAAAATGTTTTTTTAAAGCACACTATAGCACAAGGAGAATTTCCCTCACTGTCCTTCCCTGTCCCTAGAAACAAGGATTATCACAGTGAAAGAAACTGACACTCTTCCTACCTATAGTTTTCTGTCCCTAGAAAAAATGTTTTTTTTAAAGCACACTATAGCACAAGGAGAATTTCCCTCACTTTCCTTCCCTGTCCCTAGAAACAAGGATTATCACAGTGAAAGAAACTGACACTCTTCCTACCTATAGTTTTCTGTCCCTAGAAAAAATGTTTTTTTAAAGCACACTATAGCACAAGGAGAATTTCCCTCACTGTCCTTCCCTGTCCCTAGAAACAAGGATTCGCACAGTAAAACACACTGACACTCTCCCTACCTATAGTTTTCTGTCCCTAGAAAAAATGTTTTTTTAAAGCACACTATAGCACAAGGAGAATTTCCCTCACTGTCCTTCCCTGTCCCTAGAAACAAGGATTCGCACAGTAAAACACACTGACACTCTCCCTACCTATCCTTCTCTTTGTGGGCCGTTCGCGTCACTCGAATTTGGCGCGAACGGCCCAAATCTTTCGATCTTCGTCGAACGATCGAACAGCCGATGTTCGAGTCGAACGTATGTTCGAGTCGAACGTATGTTCGACTCGAACACAAAGCTCATCCCTACTAACCAATTGCAAAAATACTTCAGCTCAGCTGGGGGTCGGGGGAAGAACCTGGAGTATGTAGCCCCTGGGCTCAAGCCCTCTTGTAACTGATCTCCTCCTCTATACCACTCCGCCAGGGCTTTGAAATTGCCGAGAGCCGCAGCACAAAGATTACTCCGCCGGGACTATTTGATGATTTTCGTGCAGAGGAGGAGTAATCCTTGTACTGCGGTCCCCGGATATTGGGTGCCGGCTCAGCACCTCCTTCCTAATGCAAACATAAAAGCTACAGTTTGTAGTGACACTGGACAAGTCTCCATCTCTGCCGCCCCCATCTATTTTTTTTTAAGCACCATTAAGAGCCAGAGGCTCTAATAGGCTTCAATATAGGGTGGGCTCGGGTCACAGAGAGCGCGCTCCGATCCCACCCTGGTGTGTTACAACAGCGAATTAATATTCGCTGTTGTAACACTGATTCTCCTCCCGGCCAATCAGAAAGCAGATTTTGACACTGGTCACCTGATTGGCTGAAAGGACAGGCGATCCTATTGGATGCCTAGGAGGGGAAGGGGAGGAGCTGGAAGCCGCCATGGAGGAGAGGACACTCGGACCCGAGCCATTGCACCACTCTGCCTGCCACTCGTCCTGATGGGCTAAGTGCCGGACCGACCGACAAACAGCGGAGGGGAGGGGTGCCGCTCGGGGGAGATGGGTGGCTGTTTGCCACCCCCCCTCAAAAAAAAAACCACCAGCCGCCATGCAGGTGCCCACCATAGAAAGCGGTTTTCTATGGGGGAGCACTTTCTGAAGAGAGGGAGCCTGGAGGACCGGCGGGGAGCTCCAGAAGAAGAGGATCGGGGCCACTCTGTGCAAAACCATTACACAGAGCAGGTATGAAAAATAACGATATCGGTGCAACCCCAACCCCAGCCCGAGGTCTGGACCCAAAACTAGTGTTGGGGGGGGGGGGACTCCAGGATTTGGACATTTGACCTGCAGAGTCTCCACAATGAATGAACTATATGAGGGTTGGTGGCGTCACTCTCCAGGATGGGACAATATTGCGGATTATAGATGCTGATATATTCTTCTTTGGGCCCCCAGGGGGACCATCAGACAGGAACCACTCTATTATATGGGGGGGGGGGGGAGGGGAATAAGAGAAGGAACGACATAAAACATTGATTTGGTACAAAGATGAAAGAACTGATCTATCGGAGGAGATTGTTCCATCTGGAGGCTCTTCTATTGTTAATATTACAAACCTACAAACTTATTGGCCACACGGATTGTCACAATCTCATATTCTTATGCAGGTTGGTTTTACATTAAGGGCTGGTGCAAGGATTTTTGACACCCTAGGCGAAACCTAATTTTGCCGCCCCCCTGGCTCCCCCCCTGACTCCACCCCCCTTTGGCCTGCCCATGTAAATCCCACCTTTTTAATGAAGCGTCCATCAAATGAAGCCTCACCAGCGCCCATCAAATGCAGCCTCACCAGCGCCCATCAATGGAGCCTCACCAGCGCCCATCAAATTCAGCCTGCCAGTGCCCATCAATGCAGCCTCACCAGCGTCCATCAACGCAGCCTCACCAGCGTCCATCAACGCAGCCTCACCAGCGCCCATCAAATGCAGCCTCACCAGCGCCCATCAAATTCAGCCTACCATTGTCCATCAATGCAGCCTCACCAGCGCCCATCAACGCAGCCTCACCAGCGCCCATCAAATGCAGCCTCACCAGCGCCCATCAAATGCAGCCTCACCAGCGCCCATCAAATGCAGCCTCACCAGCGCCCATCAATGCAGTCTCACCAGCGCCCATCAAATGCAGCCTGCCAGCGCCCATCAATGCAGTCTCACCAGCGTCCATCAATGCAGCCTCACCAGCGTCCATCAATGCAGCCTCACCAGCGCCCATCAATTCAGTCTCACCAGCGCCCATCAAATGCAGCCTGCCATGCCAGCGCCCATCAATGCAGTCTCACCAGCGCCCATCAATGCAGTCTCACCAGCGTCCATCAATGCAGCCTCACCAGCGCCCATCAATTCAGTCTCACCAGCGCCCATCAAATGCAGCCTGCCAGCGCCCATCAATGCAGTCCTCACCAGCGCCCATCAATGAAAGTTTGCTTGCTTCCATTCATTCGGGAGTTGGAACACAGAAACAGTCCTCCACCGCCGCTGCGCCTCTGACACTATGTGTGAACGGAGCGGCGGCTGCCTGCTGATGCTGAGACTTAGTTGCTTGCTGCAGAGAGAAGAGAGTAAAAAACATCAGTGGTCGGGCGCCCTAGGCAGCAGGTTGCCCTAGGCGGCTGCCTAGTTTGCCTAGTGGTAGCACCAGCCCTGTTTACATTAAAAGGATAATTGTAACAAACTAAAACAATGTTACATAAAAGTAAAAAGTGTCTTTTAAGATCCACTCCACATATGAAAGATACAAATTATTACAGCTCTGAATTCATTGAAGCTGAAGGGTATTCTGTTTATATTTTGCACTCCCTGGTTCCTCCTTCGCCCTCATCAATATGATAATGTAATAGAAATAACACTCGCTGTTTTCATTATAAACCCAGAGATGTCCCCTCAGTGGGTCTTTGTGCTTCTCTATGCAATGCAGACAGATCAAGGCTAGTGTGGGGGGGGGGTGTGTTTGGGAGGGGGGGTGGTCAGAAGGATGCTGTACTTAGCTTCACCCTCCCTCAGTAGTCCTCCCATGATGCAAGCAGTGGGCGGGCTCTTGGGAGGAGTTATTCCAATATCAAAATGCCTCGATGGGTGGGTGTCGGTCGGGAGAAGAGGGGAGGGGGGGAGGGGATTCCTAGGCAGGCTGCATTTGTTGTAGACCACCTTAGGTAACCCCCACTCCAAATCTGACTTTGAAATTGTGCGACTTCACTTGAAATCGCACTATTTAAAAGCTGCATGTCAAATTGTGCAACTTCAGGTGCGACTTGGCTGATATCTATGCAGGTCGCACCTGAAATCGCCCCAAAAATAGCTGGACGTCCTCCAGCCAGGAAATGAGGCGGGGCTCTGTCTAACTTGGTGCAGCATGTGAGCCGCTCTCAGTGTGCAGTGAGACCAGAGCAGCCTGTACATCTGTGCGAGACTGAAGGGGGGAAGGGCCGGAGGTCAGATTTATACATTTATGGAGAGATTTACTAAAACCGGAGCGCACAGAATCTGGTGCCGTTCTGCATTAGTAACCAATCAGCTTCCATGTTTAATTGTAGAAGCTTAATTGAACATGCAGAAGTTGCAAGCTGATTGGTTTTCTATGATCAGCTGCACCAGATTTAGTAACCCCCCACCCCCCCCCCCCCCCCCCAAAATGTCTAAACTGTGTATCGCTTTAAAAATGTTTTGTCTATGTCATTTCTATTTTCTGCCACAAGGTGTCACTGTACTATAGGAAATAAGTTTATTGGATTAGGTTCGCTACAGCTACACAAGCAATAATGCCGCGTACACACGCCACACGACCGTTTTTCATGACGAGAAAAATGCAATTTTTAAAAATGGTCGTGAAAAACGGTCATGTGTACGCTCCAGAGCATTTTTCTCGATGAGAAAAATGCCCGGGAAAAAAAATTAGAACCTGCTCTATTTTCTCTCGTCGTTCTTTTTAACGTTGTAAAAACCGGTCGTGTGTACGCTTTTACGAGTGGAAAAAAAAAAACGCACATGCTCAGAATCAAGTATGAGACGGGAGCGCTTGTTCTGGTAAAACTAGCGTCCGTAATGGAGATAGCACATTCGTCACGCTGTAACGGACTGAAAAGCACGGAGACTGAAAAGCGCGAATCGTCTCTCACCAAACTTTTACTAACATGAGGATCAGCAAAAGCATCCCAAAGGGTGGCGCTATTCGAAGGGAACTTCCCCCTTTATAGTGCCGTCGCACGTGTTGGACGTCACCGCGCTTTGCTCGAGCGTTTTTTTTTCCCCCCATGAACGTGTGTAGGCAAGGCAGGCTTGAGAGGAAACACCAAAAATCATGTAGAGAAAAACTTCGGTTTTTTTTTCCATGACATGAATAACGGTCGTGTGTACGCGGCATTAGGTATATTTTTTTTAACAGAAAGGTTTTTTATTTTATAAAAGAAAATAAACAAAACAATATGTACAAAAATTGCAGTGATCATACATAGTCTTCAGAAATAATACATTAAAAGTTAGTCGTCGAAGCAGTTGTGCGTACAGATAGGGAGACCCTTAATCATTACAGAGCAAACATGAATCAACATCATCAATAAACAGTCAGATTAGTTGAACCCACCCCTACCCCCCAACTGAAGAGAAATAGGATCAAAAAGAACCCGCCCAGCTTCAGGGGTACGGAAGGAAAAAAAAATATTAAATAAATAAAAACCGGGGGGGGGGGATTATCATACTGCTCTGGGACGGGAGGCCCTGACCAGGGCATGAAACAGGGTATTGCAGATGGGGGGGGGGGGGGGGGGGGGAGTCATCAAACGATGGTTGCATGACCGGGGTATAACAACGCAGCTCTAAAGAAGGCTCCAACATGTCCCCACCAGGCAAACAGATACAGCGTTCATAGAGTGTCTCGCGATCAATCTGAGAGCCTAGCTCCTAGTCCATGGCCTGTTGCTCAGCGCTCTCCCATGCCGCCCAGATCCTGTCAAATTTTTTGGGGCAGTTTCGCCCCAAATAGGTAAGCTTGTAAAGGGGGAGGGCAGCGTTAATCAAGGCCCTCCACTGTGGTATGGATGGGGGGGGGAGGGCCCCTTCCACCGCAGCAGAATGGCCTTCCTGGCATAGAAGGCCGCGTAAAAAACAAATAATATTTTTGATTGGGGGCCCTCCAGCGTATCAACTATGCCGAGCAGCAGTGGGATTGGGTCGCAGGGTAAAGTGAGGTTGCTCACAGAGCAGATAATGTGAACCACCCCCCCTCCAAAAATGCTGTATCAGCGGACAGGACCACACAACATGAAAGAAGGAGCCCTCCGCCGCACCACATCTATGACAACTAGGATTCTGCTGTGGATATATTTTAGCTAGGCATTCGGGGGAGAAGTACGCCCTGTGGAGAAACTTTACCTGGATGAATCTATCTCTGGCAGAGACCACCAGGGTGAGGTATTGCTGAATGCCCTCCTCCCAATCGTCATCGGCCAGAGTGGGGATATCTGCCTGCCATACTGAGGGAGACCTTAGAGGTGTCCAAACCTATGAGTAGGGAGTACAAGGCGGACAATGGTTTGGTGTCCCCTGTCATCTCCAGCAATCGCTCAACACCCGTCGTTTCCAGTACCAGTGGCCCAGAGAACTGGGATCGGAAAGCGTGCCGGAGCTGAAGGTACCTAAAAAACATATGGTTAGGGAGCCCCTTTAATTGTTTCAGCTCATTGAAAGCTATAAGGCCCCCCGAGGAAACTATATCCGCCAAGGTCTTAATTTCAAACCGTGCCCACAACGCGGGATCCGGGATAGAGCGGAAGTGTGCCAATCGTGGGTTCCCCCACAACGGGGTGCGGGGAGACCAGCCACCAGGTGATTGGACCCTAGATCGGACAGCCTCCCAGACCCCAAGCGTAGTCCGCATTGACGGGGGTAACATTGGGGCTAGATCAGGGACCCCGATGTATGAGATTGCGCAGCTCAGAATAGGATCCAAGCAGCGCAGCCTCCAGAGTAGACGCCGGATTAGCCGGCTCCTCCGACAGCCACCACCAAAGTGTGACGAGGACCGCAGCCCAGTAGTATTTCTGAAAAACATGGGGAGAGCCAGACCCCCACAGCATTAGGTATTATTAACCACTTCCCGCCCAGTCAATAGCAAATTGATGTCCGGGAAGTGGTTCTGTTATCCACACTGGACGTCATATGACGTCCTGCGGGATAACAGCCGCCGCGCGCCCGGGGGGGCGCGCATCGCGGCGATCGGTGGAGCGGTGGGTCTCGGTAAAAAGCCTCCGGCGGAGGTTTTTTACCATGTGATCAGCCGTGTCGAATCACGGCTGATCAGGAAGTAAACAGGAAGAGCCGTTGATCGGCTCTTCCTCACTTGCGTCTGACAGACGCGAGTAGAGGAGAGCCGATCGGCGGCTCTCCTGACAGGGGGGGTTCGCGCTGATTGTTTATCAGCGCAGCCTCCACTCGGATACCCACACTGGACCACCAGGGAAGCCCCCAAGGACCACCAGGGAAGCCCTAAGCATGTGATGGCCCCCATGGCCATCCACTGTAGTAAAAAAAAAATATATATAAAAAAAATATGCCAATCAGTGCCCACACATGGGCACTGACTGGCACGATCATGCCAGAAAATAATGTGTGGTGGCTGGCATTGCTAGGCAGCAGTGTCACCAGGGCCACCCTACTAGTGTCCATCAGTGCCACCCATCAGTGCCCATCCGTGCCCATCTGTGCCCATAAGTGCCCACCTATCAGTGCCTGTCCGTGCCACCTATCAGTGCCACCCATAAGTGCCCATCAGTGCCGCCTAAAAGTGCCCATTAGTGCCGCCTATGAGTGCCCATCAGTGCCGCCTATGAGTGCCAATCAGTGCCGCCTATGATTGCCAATCAGTGCCGCCTATGAGTGCCAATCAGTGCCACCTATGAGTGCCCATCAGTGCCGCATACCAGTGCCACATATCAGTGCTCATCAGTGCCGCCTATCAGTGCCCATCATCAGTGCCCATCAGTGCCACCTCATCAGTGCCACCTCATTGGTGCCACCTCATCGGTGCCCATCAGTGCCGCCTTATCAGTGCCCTTCAGTGCCGCCTTATCAGTGCCTGTCATTGAAGTAGAAAAGGTACTTATTTCCCAAAAAAATTAACAGAAACAAAGAAAAACTTAGTTTTTTTTAAACATTTTCGCAGAGGCGATCAAATACCACCGAAAGAAAGATCTATTTGTGGAACAAAATGATAAAAAATTTGTTTGGGTACAGTGTAGCATGACCGCGCAATTGTCATTCAAATTGCGACAGCGCTGAAAGCTCAAAATTGGCTTGGGCAGGAAGCTGTATAAGTGCCTGGTATTGAAGTGGTTAAATATATTGATCGCTTATAAATGACAAATGCCTGTTGAAATCTATAACAGGCTAAAACACGGGGGGGGGGGCGTTTGGACGCGGTACGGAGTGGTACTCACCGTATGTGTTCGGGGACATTTTGCCGAACGCGGAGTTCTGTCATAGTATTGGACTGAACTGATAACCAATCTGACCATCACCTAATAATAATCAATACCCGATGTTCTGTTATTAATAACAACAATACACAGATAAATGGAGCCCCCCCCCCCCCATTGAGACATGTCCACTAATAGGGGTGAGCAAAATCGAGAGTTTTATTTCTCTTAAATTTTATTGAAAAATCTATTTGTAGATACAATTTTATTTTGGAAAAATGCTTCGCAGTAAATGGGGGAGGAGGCGACATGAAGGTGGTGTTTGGTGGTCGGTGGACTCTAAATGGCTTCCATCTGACCTGGACCTGTTCTTCAGCCCACAAATAGCTCCTCATTAGTCTCATTGTTTTTTGATAAAAGGAAAAAAAATAAATTAATTAAGAAAGTGACACAAACAACAAATACAAACAAGAAGAAAAAAAAATAAAAAAATACAAAGAACACAAAATAAACAAAATCACCAAAAATGCCTCCCACCCAAAAAAACACAGAAAAATTACTCCCTCAATGCCCCTTTCACACTACTGAGACTTCAAAGTCGCACGATTTTACCACAATTTTGCCGCGAATGCCTGTGTAATTGCCATCAAAATCGGTTCAAAGTAGTGCAGGGACTACGTTAAGCCCTGGTTCACACTGGTGGGTTTTGACATGTGATTTGGCATGTCAAATCGCATGTCAAAACGGCGGTATTTGCCGCAAATTGCCGGCAATGGCACCGTCCTTATCGGTGCGACGCCGCATCTGCGGCGCTGCACCGATTTCAAAAAGTAGTTTCTGCACTACTTTTTGCGATTTTGGCCCACGATTAACATTGACATCTGGGCAGAAACCTGCCCAGATGTCTCTGTAATCGCGGCCGAAATCGTGACTGACCAGCGGGAGTGAAATCGTGCGAGTTCAGCTGAAATCGCACGGCTTCACTCCTGCAGCCCCAGGGTGAACCCGGGCTAAGTGTGAAAGGGGCCTAAGCCTAGGTTCACCTTAGAGCGATTTGTCATGCGATTTGAGAGATCAAATCGCATGACAAGTCGCAGCTTATTGGAGGAAATGGCACTGTTGCCATCGGTGCGACGCCAATTTTGCGGTGCCGCACCGATTCGCAAAAGTAGTTCCTGCACTACTTTTGCTGATTTCAGGTGCGACTTGAATAGACATCTCTGTAGGAAGCCACTCAGATGTCTATCAAGTAGCACCTGAAATCGCGCTGACCTTGCTGCTTTGAAATCGCGCTACTTTGAGTGAAGTAGCGCGATTTTAAAGTAGCATCAACGTGAACCAGGGCTAAGGTATGTTACATAGTTACATACCGTGTTTCCCCGAAAATAGGACCGGGTCTTATATTAATTTTGGCTACAAAAAACACTATAGGGCTTATTTTCAGGGGATGTCTTATTTATTTACGGTATATTTATTATATATATATATTTGCGGTATTATTCACGGGTCACATGAGAGCCCAGCGGCACTATAAACAAGGTATTTTCCACAATAAAGTTATACAAGGAGACACACTGCACATTATATAATCTTTTTACAAAATGGATTATATGTTTTTACAAGGACTTTAACTAGGGCTTATTTTCGGGGTAGGGCTTATATTGCAGCCCTCCCCAAAAATCACACTAGGTCTTATTTTTGGGGTGGGCTTATTTTTGGGGAAACAGGGTAGTGGGTGAGGTTGAAAAAAGACATCAAGTCCAACCTCTGTGTGTGATTATATGTCAGTATTACATTGTATATCCCTGTATGTTGTGGTCGTTCAGGTGCTTATCTAGTTTTTTTAAACTATCGATGCCCTCCGCTGAGACCACTGCATGTGGAAGGAAATTCCACATCCTTGCCGCTCTTACAGTAAAGAACCCTCTGCGTAGTTTAGGGTTAAACCTCTTTTCTTCTAATTTTAACCACTTCAGTTCCCGCCCATAGTCAAATGACGTCCACAGATAGGATCTCCCATCCTGGGTGGACGTCATATGACGTCCTGGGTTTCCCGGCCGTCTAGGGGGGGCGCGCCGGCGGCATCGCTCGGGAACCGGTGCACGCGCCCCGCGGACGCGATGTTCACCAGTCACCCGCGATTGCCCGTGATCACGGCAGGACCGTGGATCTAAACGCACAGATCCACATCCTGTCAGAGGTGAGGAGACCGATGTGTGTTCCCAGTACAGAGTGCGACAGCGCTGAAAACTAAAAATTGGTCTGGGCAGGAAGGGGGTGAAAATGCCCGGTATTGAAGTGGTTAAGGAGTGGCCACGTGTCTTGTTAAACTCCCTTCCGCGAAAAAGTTTTCTCCCTATTGTGGGGTCACCAGTACGGTATTTGTACATTGAAATCATCTCCCCTCTCAAGCGTCTCTTCTCCAGAGAGAAGAAGTTCCTTTCCTCATAACTAATATCCTCCAGACCCTTTATTAGCATCCAATTAGCAATAGCAGGAGATTTTGACCGGCTCTCTATGGAGCCGGTTCACATATCTCCGCAGCGAGTCCGGTGAGTTTTGCACAAAAATGCTGTGCGTCTTTTGGTCCGTTTCAGGGCCAAATTCAGCCCAAAATTTGGGCTGAAATCAGGCCTGAAACGGTGACCCAGGACGCACCGGACTCCTGCCGTGAGCTGCATGCGGCTCATATGTGAACCCAGCCTTAAAACAGGAAAAAAATAACAAGAAGTCCCTGTGGTAAGTGCAGGGTCATCTCCCCAGGGACTTCTTCAGGCATTGTTCCAAGGACTTCTTCAGGCATCGCTCCAGGGACTTCTTCAGGCATTGTTCCAGGGACTTCTTCAGGCATTGCTCCAGGGACTTCTT